>OX388275.1:0-683750 GCA_947579855.1 Anticlea derivata | reverse complement strand
GCGCGTTCTCCAATGCCTTGACAAGAAATCTCTTTTAGTACAGGGGGTCGATTTCTAAACATTTTTTTTTTATTCCGGACATATCACACACGGTCAACTGATCCCAAACTAGCCATAGTCAGTACTATGGGTACCAAAGACTGATAAACATAATAGATAAATATTTAACACCCAGACACAGAACAAACATCTGTGTTGTGCGGGAATCGAACCCGCGACCTCTAGCGCAGAAGGCAGAGATACTACCAACTGAGCTATGAGGCCAGTCATTGGAATTTATGTCGTATTACTTACTACTAGATAAGTTCGAATGTCATTTATTGGAGTAAAAATAAAAATACATTGCCATGCCGTCCCCGTGTGCGTAGGTCTTTAAGGCCGTATCTATCGCCCTCGAGCCATTAGCCGGACGGTGTGCCGGTTCCGGTTTCCGGCGAAGTCAGTTGCGCCGGATGTCCGGTCCGGACTGCGATCGAAAAAATATTGTATGAATTATGATCCGATTCTAGTTATTGATGCATAAAAGTTTTGGGAGTTTTTCACGCTTGAGTTATGTTACGTTGCAAGGGCGAAATGATAGTCACTACATACTCGTAACTCATCACGATACAACATTGGAAAAGAGTTAATATGTAGGTTCTATGTGAAAAAGGGTTTTTATTGAGACCATACAAAACTGTCGTTGAAAAATGATTGGACATGGTCATAGATGGAAACCAATTGTTTCTTCTGTGGTGTGTTTGGAAGTCCCAAAGAGGGGAAGGTTGCAGGTACAAACGTCTGAGTCTGAGTTAAAATTATTGGAATATATAAAAAAACATAGTATTCCTGTAATGTGGGTTTATCACTATACAAAATAAAGTAAGGTAATAAAAATCATTATTTCGCACAAGTAAAAAGGTTTTCGTAAATTCTCCGAAAGAAGTTTAAGTAAGGTTATCTTTTAAAATAAATTTTACACAATATATTATGACATATCTATTTCATTTCATTTCATCATTTATTGCGAGAAATACATATTAAAGAGGTGTTTTACTTAATTAATATGTGCTTACAATGTATTCTGCCGGGTCAGCGTGCAATGTTATAAATAAATAAATATTCCGGACATATCACACACGATCAACTGATCCCAAGCTAGGCATAGCCTGTACTATGGGTACCAGAGACTGATATACATAATAGATATATATATATTTAACACCCAGACACAGAACAAACATCTGTGTTAGTCACAAATGTTTGTCCAGTGCGGGAATCGAACCCGCAACCTCTAGCGCAGAAGGAATTACTACCAACTGAGCTATGTGGCCAGTCGAAACAATAACAATATAATTATAAACACAATTACAACAATAACAATATAAAAATAATAACAATATAATTACAGTAGAAAAAATAATAATAATGTCAACAGTAGAATAAGACAGTCATATATATAGGTAATAACAAAAAAATAAAAAAAAAATCAGTTTAAGTCGAGGAAAAAAAATAAAATTATTAGTCATAAATTCATCTAAAGAATAATAGCATTTATTAGTCAATAATGCTCAATAATATAGCTTTCTCTTAAACAAACAACATCTAATTATAATAATATGCAAAACCATTTCATTTGTTTTTGTTCCTTACCTCTTTGTACCTTGTTGTGTCTGTTTTATCTTATTAGTTTGTGCTGTTCTTGTGTGTGACCAAAATCAATTTATTTTCTTTCTATCTTTCTTTCTCTTCTTTGACCTTACGTAGGTAATCTAAACGTGATAAAAACACTATTTACATTTTTGTACACATTATTATAAAACTAACCTACATAAGTTTGTGCCAATAAGTATAATCTATAGCGTTTACCTTCCTCGCAACATTCAAGGAACATCGTCTTAAGATTATTAAATTAACTTAGAAACAGCAATGCCGTAAATAATTCTATTATAGTTCCGGGAACAAATTAATTTGCGAGTTGCATCGCGTACGTTATGTATGTCACCCACTGACCCTAGCGTGCGACGAGTTGAGTTACAGAGAATTGGCTGGCTATTTAATAATTTGATAAACTATGGAACCTACCGCCTTGGTCTAGATAGGAAGTCTAGGTCTTGGTAGGAAGTATCTCGACATTCGATCGGCACCACACTGAAGCTCTACATTCCATTTTGTGAAAAGGATCATCGAAAAAAATGATAGGCAAGCGTGCCGTGTTTGTTGCCTGACTCTTCTAGGCTTGGTCGCGAGGAACAGGCGTAGCTTCACCTAGTTTCTAAAACATTTCAAAGTGATCCTAGTGATTTTATTGAAATAAACACCTTTTAATTTTGAAACAAAGAAGCTTGAGAAGATTTATCATCAATAATACAACGGCCAATACTCTCAATTCTCACTTCAGTTCTCACTTTACCCCATCTATATCCCATATTCATCCCACGTACTACCCCGTAACTTAAGGGTTCCATATCGGGAGTTCGCACTTCTTGTTCGTCTGTCCGGAAACTATGTGACATTATGTGCCTTCAAGTTTGGTGCCAATGCGGATCTACTTTCAAAGTGATATGAGCCCTATTGCATAGTTAATAGATTCAAAATGGATAAGATACGGCAATGGGTTGAAAAATATAAAAACGCATTCTAGAGCATTGCCTAGATTGTCAAATTGAAAAGAACTATGACACGGCAGTTTTAAGTCTTAAAATCGCTTGCTTCCAATCGCGCAAAGTGGAAAGCCTCTTTTAGGTCGGATCCACACACATCAGTGCCGATACGTGACAGTTCTACTAAGCTATGTTTTTTATTTGGATGAATGCGTGCTATTAAATTAAATTAAATTCATTTATAGATTCGGACAACACAAAGATCCGTAGATAAGAGTATATTACATGTCACACAATTAAATCAAAAACAAAAAGGAAGATAGACGCACAGAATCAATTTATATAATAAAAGAGACGTTTCATCAATATATGGAGCCTGGGCCTGCACTGTGTACACTACTCTAAAATATGGCTAAGCAATAAAGTAGACGTTTTTAATAGGTTATTTTATTTAAATTGACTTCGTTCTAAGGTACACTAAGATTTTCTTCGACAAAGAGAGCAACACACAGCGCTACAAAAATATGGCGGATGGACGTGCGTGAAATGTCATTTTGACAACCTACATTTATCTGACAAAACAAAAACATCAAATCAAACAACATGACATGAAAAATATGTTAATGTCATGTCAAACACCAATTATAAACCAACATGGCGGCCTTCAAATAGTGTTCACATAGTAAAAAACTTACCAGAAGAACTATTCTTGTACCATCGCATTTGTCTTCAAATTAATGAAATTGTATTTTTCTTGTAATCTCCTATTTTTCCTAATTTTTCTATGTAGTGTACATATACCATGCCCCGAATGAAATGGCTCCTTTGTATAGCACAGGGGTTGATAAGGCTATGGAAGCGTGCTATGGATGCGTGCTCTGGCTGGTCGTGAGTGGTATAGCTGTAAAGCAGAGTACCGACAGTAGGCGAATTCTTCGAGCTGAGCATCTTCTTCGCGGCAGCCCATCTTCATATTACATCTTACTCGCTCCATAGCTAGGTAGGCTCGTGATCATCAGTTTCCACTGATGCTAAGCTAGGTAGCCTAGCTAAGCATCAGTGGAAATGGTCACATATTTTCTTAGCTTAGCTTACACAAACATAGCTGCATACTCTGCATAGCACATCTCTGGTGGAAATGCAGCCTTAATTTCGTTTCGTTTCTTAAGGGTTTTTACCCACCGTCCACCTCCTTGAGACCACCTTGGTGTAACGTAGAAAGTATTTTTTACAACGGTTCACCTCTCACATTAAACTGACAGTGCACGGTACGGCACTGTCACGTGTCGGCACACATTGGTGCGGACCACACCTTATAGTGTTGTTTCGATGTCTTTTCTAAAAACAGTGATGTTTCTCACTGTTTTACTCCTCAACCTAATAACTTAGTTACTGTAACACGTCAAGTTTTGTGTGAAACAGTTTTAGTTTTTGCGCGAATTTGCGAAGGCGGAAAAAAACGTTCTGGGTCGTTAAAGTTTAGCCTTAGTTTCCAACAAACAGCCGTACCTTAGGCTGCTTGTCTAATAAACAAACAGACTTGGAGACTGCAGTTCTAGATGATTTATACAGGTCCAAGGGTAGAAATGGAGGGGCCTATTCTTCAACCGGGGCCACCACGGCTCATATGTGAATATTGGGTGTTAGGTACATATTTATTTAATTTATGTGGAAAATCCAGCGATGACGCGAGCACCCGTAGATTTAGTGTGAAAACGTTTTAGACTGGCCTCATCAAACTGGTTGTACTGACTGACTTATTGTATAAAATAAATAAATATTCCGGACATAAATATCACACACGGTCAACTGATCCCAAACTAGGCATAGCCTGTACTATGGGTACCAGATATTGATATACATAATATATATATATATATATTTAACACCTAGACGCAGAACAAACATCTGTGTTCATCACACAAATGTTTGTCCAGTGCGGGAATCGAATCGACCTCTGACGCAGAAGGCAGAGTTACTACCAACTGAGCTATAGGTAAGGCCTGCATTTAACACCGTAATTGTCCGTTATAAGACGGTATCTGCTTCATAGAGACCACGGCTAAGCTGTCGACTGTTTTCAGACCTGTTGGACAGGCTATTATAGTTTAGCTCGCAATTTTGAAATTAAGGCCATAATTGTTTGAGCGCTTTTCGCACGTGAAAGTTTTAGGCGGCTAGACTATACTTACTATACCTACCTAACTACCTACCTCGTACCTACTTAAAAGATTCACCTCCTTGGTGAGGTTGGGTAGAAAGAAAGAAAGAAAATAATTTAATTATGTACTCGTATATCGCGCCATGAAAATAATGCATTGTGCAACATAATGTAAAAAAAATGTTTGCTTGTTTGTCGTGTCACAGATTCTTAGTCATCCTGTGTTAGGTTAGGTTAGGTTAGGTTAGGTTCTTAGCCACGGACCTGCTGGGGTGTCCCAGTGGGCGGAGAGGTGAACTCCGACGTGGCGCGTCCCCGGGTGGCGGATAGGGGGTTCCGGTGTGCCGACAGCCTCCAAGCGGGGGTTGTCGGCACACTGGCGCGGACCAAACACTGGGGGGGTTTAGGGGGGGGTTAGCTTCTCCGCGCGTCCCTTTGACTGAGCAAAGGGCGCAGTGGATGGAGCAGGGATGGGAGCTCGGAACCCACGTGGTCACTCGTGACTCGTGGACTGAGGGTCTTGGCTTAGCCGCCCGGGCCGCGAGGAAGAAAACCTCTCTAAAAAATTACCCGCGGCGTACCACCGAGAGTGATGGGGTTGTGGTTATGTAGTTTACTATGTACCATTTCCCCCGCAACTCTCAATCCCGGCAACATGTTGGTGGCGAGGGGGACTCGACCATGTGCCATTATCATGGCTACACACGACATGGTCGACTCACCTCGCTACCGTTCGGCATGTATGGTCAGGACTGAGGCCGCTCAGGGAAGGAGGAGAGGAAGAAAACCTCTGTAAAAAATAACAACGGCGTAACACCGAGAGTGATGGGGTGGTGGTGGGACCACCGCCTCCGCAACTCTCTATCCCGACAACATTTAGGTGGCAAAAGCGACTCGATCGTGAATAAGCATGATTGACTCGCCTAGCTACCTTGTGTATGGTCCGGAGGCCGTTCTGTGGGATCGGTGTGAGGCCGATCCCACTCTGGGAAGGAGGAGAGGAAGAAAACCTCTGTAAAAAATAATGCGGCGTAACACCGAGAGTGATGGGGTGGTGGTGGGACCACCGCCTCCGCAACTCTCTATGCCGACAACATTTAGGTGGCAAAAGCGACTCGATCGTGTAGCCGCATGATTGACTCGCCTAGCTACCTTGTGTATGGTCCGGAGGCTGCTGAGTGGGATCGGAGCGAGGCCGATCCCGCTCTGGGAAGGTGGCGGTGCTGCGGGTTGTTGGTATCGACAGCTGCGCACCGCCTGCCCCGTGAGGGGGGCGAGCGGTAGCCCCTGCCGAGTGACAGGGGACTTTTCGGGTCCGTGGGTGGTCGGAGCGGGGTTCCGGCTGCTCGTTAGTGGATTCGGGATGGCGGCGGCACTCCAGGCAAGTGCCGCCGTGAGCTCCGCGCACTTTGTGCGCGGGTTCTGGTCGTGGCTATGGGTGCCATTCCCGGGATTGTGCTCCACACAACAGGCAAAATGCGAGAGGGGCACCGGTGCGTTCCATTGGAGATCCCGGAGCCCCTTGACATGCATGGAGGCTGGCCAACGTGGTGGTTTTAGTCGGTAAGAGTCCGACATACCCTTTCTTTTGCCCCCGCAAAAGGAGGGGATCCATGAGGATTTCCCCACGTTAAAAAAAAAAAAAAAAAAAAAGGTTAGGTTCTTAGACATCGTTAACGCCTTTAACTCCTTGCCCTGGAGGGCGATCAGGGAGGCACTCGTGTTTCACGGAGTGCCCCTCTACCTGCAGCGCATCGTTGGCGCGTACCTGCGTGACAGATGTGTGCAGTATGTGGGCAGGGACGGCGCATTGCACCAGAGGGAGGTGTATTGTGGGGTTCCGCAGGGGTCCGTGTTGGGCCCCTTGCTGTGGAACCTCGCATATGACGCGGTCCTGCGCGTCGATCTCCCTGCCGGTGTACATGTCGTCTGCTATGCGGACGACACTCTTGTACTAGCTGGCGGGGACTCCTTCGACGGAACCAAAGGGCTCGCCGAGCTTGGGGTGGCATGTGTCGTGGACAAGATCTACGAGCTGGGTCTGCAGATAGCGCCTCACAAGACCGAGGCGCTGTGGTTCCACAAGTTCCCTCGGGGAAGGGAACCACCCAGCTTGTCGGTTCGCGTGGGTGACGTCGACGTCCAGGTGGGGCGGTACCTCAAGTACCTGGGCCTCATCTTGGACAGTCGCTGGGACTTCGGGGAGCACTTCAGCCGCTCCGTCCCCCGGATTCAGAGGGTAGTGGGTGCTCTGCACAGACTGCTACCAAATCTCGGGGGACCTAGGGAAGATGTTCGCCGTCTCTACGGGGGGGTCGTACGATCGATGGCTCTCTACGGAGCACCCGTCTGGTCAGGGAGACTGGCGGGTGTTTGGCGCTATAGGCTATCTTATTATAGCCTACAGCGTCCTATAGCCATCCGAATCGCACGGGGATATCGGACGATATCCCTGGAGGCGGCCACTATCCTGGCGCGGTTTCCGCCCTTCGACATCCTGGCGGAGATGGACGCACGTGTGTACGTTCGTCTTCGACAGGATGATGCGGGTGAGGTTGCGCCTGCTGAAGTGCGGGTGCAGGAGCGCCGACGTGCGCTCGTGAGGTGGCGCGAGCGGCTCGAGGAGCCGCGAAGCTCGCGCCAACGCATCGTCTGCGCTATTGCGCCAGACCTCGAAGACTGGTTGGGGAGGGAACATGGGCACGTCACCTATCGACTTACTCAGATACTTACCGGGCATGGTTGCTTTGGTGAGTATTTGAGTAGGATCGGACGCGAACCGACACCACAATGCCACCATTGTGGGTGGGAATTGGATTCCGCGCAGCACACGCTGGAGCATTGCTCAGCGTGGTGCGACGAACGCGGAATCCTGGCCAACAGGATCGGGCCGGACCTCTCTCTGCCAAGTGTAGTCGCGGCTATGTTGGCAGATGAGACGGCGTGGAAGGCCGTGGCCTCTTTCTGTGAGACCGTAATGGTTCAGAAAGAGGGCGCCGGGCGAGATCGGGAGAGGGCCGATCCCGCTCGGAGAAGAAGGCGGCGGCGGGGCGCTAACAACGGCCGCCCCGCGCCGCCTGCCCCGTGAATCCGCGGGTGGTTAGAGCGGGGGCTCTGGCTGCTCATATGCGGATCCCGGGATGGCGGCGGCACTGGTGGCAAGTGCTGTCGCGAGCACCTGCGAGGGTGCCGGGGGTGACTGTGGGTGTCATTCCCGGGACAGTGCTCAGGCGATATGCGAGAGGGGCACCGGTGCGTTCCGTACGGAGATCCCGGAGCCCCTTGACAGGCATGGAGGCCGGCCACCGTGGTGGTTTTAGTCGGTAGGAGTCCGACATACCCTTCTTTTGCCCCCGCAAAAGGAGGGATCCATGATGGATTTCCCCACGATAAAAAAAAAAAAAAAAAAGGTTAGGTTAGGTTAGGTTAGCCCCTGAGCTCTCTGGACGTCAGGGGGGGGTCGGATTGCCACGCCGATGCCGCCCCGGGTCTGCCCCAGTGAAGGGGTGCCCAGAGGAGAACAACCTCTTTAAAAAATTATAAGGCGGGAAAGCGATGGGGTGAGAGTTCTTGGGGGCTACTGACCCCCTATGAAAGAAGCCCCATTGCTTCCTGGCCGTTTTAGGGGGAATCGGAGCGAGGCCGATCCCGCCCGGGATGGTGACAGCGTAGGACTGCCGTTACCAGCAACCCTCGTTGGTAACGGCAGCCTTGCGCCGTCTGCCCCGTGAGGGAGGCGAGCGGTAGCCCCTGCCGAGTGACAGGGGACTTTTCGGGTCCGTGGGTGGTCGGAGCGGGGTTCCGGCTGCTCGTAAGCGGATCCGGGATGGCGGCGGCACTCCGGGCAAGTGTCGCCGTGAGCTCCGCGCACTTCGTGCGCGGGTTCTGGGCGTGGCTATGGGTGCCATTCCCGGGATTGTGCTCCACACACAGGCAAAATGCGAGAGGGGCACCGGTGCGTTCCATTGGAGATCCCGGAGCCCCTTGACATGCATGGAGGCTGGCCAACGTGGTGGTTTTAGTCGGTAAGAGTCCGACATACCCTTCTTTTGCCCCCGCAAAAGAAGGGATCCATGAGGATTTCCCCACGTTAAAAAAAAAAAAAAAAGGTTAGGTTAGGTTAGTGACTATGGTGGCTCTTAAAAGGGCCTATGACCATCGGTGAAAGTATCAGTGTAGTAAAAGGATTAAAGTTCGTCTCTTAGAGGCTCCATTAAATTATTTTAAAAGTGACTTTAAATAAATACAGTAATGTGATAGGTAATTAAAAACGCCTTAGAACCAGGTGTATATTTGGTACTAAGTTAGCAGAGTCACGGGTTAGACCTAGCAAATTGTAGCAGTTTGAGAGAAAGCATACAGTTTGGTTGATAATAATTTGTATCAGACTGTCCGAAGGGCGGTTAGCAACTCGGAACAAATCGCGCGGAAGCTCTCAACTAATTATACAAACTAGTCCAGGCTTGGGGCGTGTTTTTGTTGTTATTAACTAAGGGATAGGGCCAAAGAGTTGAGACAAAGGGAACAGAACTGCCTTGATGCTTAAAGTTCATCACCATCATATTACATAGTAAGCCATACGTTTTACTTTCGTCAGACATAGGTACCTACTCCCCTCTTGGTAACTGCACTCTAGAAGCCCAAGATACAAGCCTCGCGCTTAGTTTGGTCTTCGCCGGTATTTATGCTAAAATGTATATAGGTAGTACCTTCTAGTATATTCGTATTTATATTAAGCCTTGTAAAATTTCTTTTTTGGTAAATAAATTATTCTTATTCTTATTCTTATCATTCCAGTCGTTTGAAATCCACTGCTGAAAATCGGGCACTTCCTATCATGTGGGAGGAATTGCCCATACTCACCACGCGGAGCACGCGTGTTAGCGAGCACAGTTACAGCTATTGTTATTATAGGTAATAAAGGGCTGCCCATCACCTAGCTTTTTCCCCTTAGTGGCCTCTTACAACATCTACTGATAGGAGAAATGGAGGAGCCTATTCGTCAGCCGGGGCCAGTGTGATTGTGACCTCTATGAAACAATCAGACAGATGCGATAACAAAGAAAAAATATAATGACTATTAATGACCTATCTTGCTCATCATCTTTGGCCCTCTCCACTCGATTACGCATTCTGTCCCAAACAACGTATTTGATTAACAACTGGACCAAGTTTTATACAGGGACCACTACCGATAACTTAGTTCGCTCACAGATTACTCAGTTACTGGTAATTGACGAGGAGTAGGGAAATAAACATTGTGAGGGTTGCGGGAAGTCGGTGGATGGAGAAGGCTTAAGACCGTTCGTCATGGAACTCTTTGGGGGAGGCCAATGATGAGGGAAAGTGCTTCTAGATAGTGGTGATAAAAACTCTGCTGAAATACACAGTTTGAATTAAAACTTCTGGATGGATGTTTGTTACTCAATCACGGCAGAACGGCTGAGCGGATCTGGATGAAATTTAGCACAAAGATAGATTATAGCTTTAAATAGCACATCGACTTTTTATTCTTGTAGGTACTACGCTAGCAAAGCCGCGGGTGGTAGCTTGTTACTATATAATTCCAAATTTCATTAAAATAGCTTCAGCTGTTTAGGCGTGAAAATATAACAGACTTAGTTACTTTACTATACTAGTTCACTATAGGTGAAGTTTTATTGCAATTTGGCACAAAATCTGATCCCGCAATACCGCAAAAGCTTAGAAGGTCCGCCTCTACTGCCTCCCACGTACTTTGTAGGGCACTCTATGAACTGAGTTTAGAAACAAAATAGATATATTGTGCCATGACTAAGTGGTTCGGAAAGGAATTTACATTTTGTTACCCATTAAAGTTTATGGGAAAATTAGTGGTTTACCCTATTTGGATCGTATTATGAACAGAGCTTGTTGTAATCGAGACTTATGTGCGACTTTGTATTTCCACGGTGTAATCATCAGCATCATCAAACTGTAGAAGACCGCTGCTGGACACAGGCCTCCTTCAAAGAGTTCCATGACGAACGGTCTTAAGCATTCTCCATCCACCGACTTCCCGCAACCTGGCCTCATAGCTCAGTTGGTAGTAACTCTGCTTTCTGCGCTAGAGGTCGCGGGTTCGATTCCCGAACTGGACAAACATTTGTGACTAACACAGATGTTTGTTCTGTGTTTGGGTGTTAAATTATGTATATTATCTATTATGTATATCAGTCTCTGGTACCCATAGTACAGGCTATGCCTAGTTTGGGATCAGTTGACAATGTGTTATATGTCCGGAATATTTATTATTATTATAAAAAAAAACCTTGTCGTCGGTCCCTTGGGTGGCGTGCCTTCCAACAATGTGTCGTCCGGTCCGTGGAGAACCCTCATCCCACAACGGTTTTCAGTTCTACGAGCTATATGGCTTGCCGGCTGCCACTTCAACTTGCTAATTCTGAGAGCTAATATTTCGGTTCTGCTACGAATTTCATCATTTCAGATTTCAGATTTTTGAGCGACCGATCTTGCGCCGGAACCCACAACCAACAGCTCCCAACAACTTTTATTTGTTCACTGAATTGGAGACCGAGAAAGCTCCAGTGATAGCTGAACGCTCAACAGCAAAGTTATCTAACCCGGACGAATTCAATCACAAAAGCTAATGAACTGAATAATAAAACTAAACGTCCAGACTTCACTGATAAAAACGGTCTTTATTCACTTTAACAGTCTCCCATTTGTAAGTTCCCTGATAGGCATCGGGGGGATCACCCTTCCTTCCTTATTGCGTTACTGATACCGGCGGATTATAAATTGTGCTGAAATGTTCAACAAGCTAAAAGAGTGCTTTTTTTACACCGCGTTGGTAATAATATAGTGCTCTCGAACGTTGATGATCCAGAGAAAACCAGGATGCCTTAGAATCCAAATTCGAAGAAGGTGAAAAATACATTAGGTACCAACGAATCGATAACCTCCTCCTTTATTTAGCGTCCGTTACAAAATGAGCATCATCTTCCTGCCCTTATTTCAGAAATATTTATCTACTAGCGTACGCCCGCGGCTTTGCTCGCGTGGTATCTTGTTAAAAAGGGGCAGTTTTGAAAAACTCTCAAATACGTATTTCATTATTTGACTTTATGAGTAGGTATTTGTACCAAGTGCCAGATAAATCTCTCCAAGCGTTAAGATTCTCCCATACAAACTTTGACATCTCATTAAACCCTTTTCAGGGGTAGTTTTGAAAATCTTAAAAAACGGTTTTTCCTTAATTATATCATACATTATTTATATACAGTTTCAAATCTGTAGGTTCACGGAATACGATTTTTCATACAAATGTTTTAACCCCTTTTCACCCTCTTTGGAGTTGATATTTTGAAAATCCCTCCTTAGTGGATGTGTTTGGCATATAAGGCAGCTACTTCTAAATTTCAGCTTCATAGCTTCAGTGGTTTAGGCTGTGCGTTGATCGTGGAATCAGGTGGTATATCAGTCTCTGGAACCCATAGTACAGGCTATGCCTAGTTTGGGATCATTTGACAAATGTCCGGAATATTTATTTATTGATATTTATTATGAGCTAGGCTAACATAAAAAAAAAAGTGTTTATTTGTAAGAAAGGTTTTACAAGGTTCTTAAATAGGTAGAAAACTTATAAAATAAGCTTAACTAAAAACAAAATACGTGCATGAACATTATAACATTGTTGTAACGAGGCCTATGTCTTCTACAGGCTGATGATGATGACAATTGATGGTGAATGTACCAGTGGTTCAAAAGGATTAATACGTCACCTCGCGCTCTTTTCGTAAATGCTACACTCCGGTGTAAAAAACAGCGTTATCCCGTCCGCAAGCTAATCACTGTCTCGGCCGATTAATATTGATTAATGCGGATTAATATTCATGGTTACCCGTAACGTAACCATATTAAATGGTAATTCCACCTTTTTAAAAGGATCTGAATTAATGGCGCTGTTGAGGATAGGGAAAGCTGCTTCATGTAAACTCCCAGGTTCAGAAGTAATGTGCTTTTAATAGGAAGCTAATAATTAAACAATTTATATTTATGTAAAAATGAGTAAAATCAGAGGATCGGCGGACGTGTGTCGTCGTTAGCTCGACAGCCAAGTGATGCATTTCGGGTGCGGGCGCGGGGGGCGAGGATGGACCGGTTCTTCCGTATATGTTTGCCTAAACAATCTCCGCCTCCTTGAAAGTGAAAGATCCTCTTCTTATCAGGGAAGATCCATGAGAGGACAAATTCGATTAATTGCTCTTCTCACGATTCCCTTGTTGGTCATTATATCTGCTACGCGGCATGCACCGTCAGATCCTCGGTACACCGTCGTGGTTCTTCCTAATGGCCACTTCATAGGCGGGCTGGATTCGTCTCTAATAAGAACCAGCTGATTAGGCTTGATGTCAGGTTGTCTATTCTGCCATTTAGTTCGCTGTTGCAGTTCACATATATACTCCTGGCTCCATCGGCTCCATATGTGCTGCCTAGCTTGCTCAATTCGGGCGTATCTGTGGAGGCGGTTTGGATTAACGTCTTGTAGATCAGGGGCAGGTAGTGACGTGAGCGGTCTCCCTACTAGGAAGTGCCCTGGGGTCAATGGACAAAGGTCATTTGGATCGGAGGACATAGGAACTAGCGGTCTCGAGTTCAAAATGGCCTCTATTTGGCAAAATAATGTAGTGAGCTCTTCAAATGTGAAATGAGCGTTACCTGCGACCCTCTTTAAATGAAACTTAGCCGACTTCACAGCTGCTTCATAAAGCCCACCAAAATGGGGCGAGTAAACTGGCGAAAATTTGAATTTTATGCCTTCATTGACTAAATCTGACACAGCCTCTGAACAGTTTTTGACAAGTGCAGCAATTTCTCGGTTTGCACCGACAAAATTGGTGCCGTTGTCGCAAAATATCTCGCGAGGTTTTCCTCGACGAGACATAAAGCGGCGCAAGGCCAATATAAATGCTTCTGTGGTTAAGTCACTCACAAGTTCTAAATGAACAGCCTTAACCTTGAAACAAATGAACACACAGAGATAGCATTTCATTGTTCTAGCGCCGCGACCCTTCTTATTGATAATAATAAATGGTCCTGCATAATCAGTTCCCGTTATTTCAAATGGAAACCCTGGTGATAATCTTTCTGAAGGTAAGTTACCCATAATCTGTTTCGCAGCTGTTCCTTTCAGTCGTTTGCACAGTAAACAATTCTTACTTACTTTTCTAGCTAAACATCTGCCACCGATAGGCCAGTACTGTTCTCTGACGACTGAAAGAAGCAACTGCGGCCCTGCATGCATTAATTTCTTATGAAAATATGTCATCACTAGCATTGCATAATGGTGTTTACCATTTAATACAATTGGATGCTTTTTATCAAAATTATACTCTGAGTTATCTAACCT
This sequence comes from Anticlea derivata, assembly GCA_947579855.1. Taxonomy (NCBI): domain Eukaryota; kingdom Metazoa; phylum Arthropoda; class Insecta; order Lepidoptera; family Geometridae; genus Anticlea; species Anticlea derivata. Next base: position 669,616 of record OX388275.1, on the reverse strand, counting down.
ACCACCTACACGAATTATGCCTGTCTGTTCATCAACCGTAGGGGTTAGATTGTGCATTGCAGGAAAAGCTTTAAAGTTGTTTTTGTAAATAGAAAAACTTTCTAGCTGTGAAAACTGAGCCAATTTTAATTCACTGTTTTCTAATTCTTCCACAGTCAAAGGCCCGATTATCTTCACCTTTTTTCTGGCAATATGAATGAATCTAAAAACATACGCGAGTATACGACGTAGCTTAGTAAAACTTGAATACCGATCAAATTCAATGAGAGATTTAGGATTCCCATCAATATTTGAAAAGTGAACTCTCACTTCCGGTAAGTTTATCTGTGTGTCACAACGCTGCTGCTCAGGCCACTGATCTTGTGCATTTCTAAGGTATGTAGGCCCTTCCCACCACAACGACAAGTTTGGTACTTCTTCTGGGTACACGCCGCGCGATGCAAGATCAGCTGGGTTCAGCGATGAAGGTACGTACATCCATACGCTATTATCTGCACATAGCTCATTGACCTCAGCTACACGATGCGACACAAACGCGCTTAACCTGTGCGGAGGAGTATTCAGCCAGCCCAATACAACATTTGAGTCGCACCAAAAATATTTATTGTCTACTGAGCCACGCAGTGACTCTGTGACCTTTTTACATAAACGAGCGGCTAAAACTGCTCCACACAGCTCAAGTCGGGGTATTGTTGACGTTTTGAGGGGGGCTACTTTCGATTTAGCACACAACAGTCGTACTGTTATTTGCCCCAAAGCATTACTCGAACGCACATAAACGCACGCAGCGTATGCGTTCATTGATGCATCTGAAAAAGTGTGTATGTCTACTTTAACAGGATTGGCGCAGAAAGCTTGGCGTGGGATGGACAGGTTCTCAATATGTTTCAAATTAATGATTACCTTTTGCCACATATCCGCTATATCCTGAGGAATCTGTTCATCCCATCCAATCTTCTGCAGCCATAATTTCTGCAAAATGATTTTACACGTAATAACGCATATACTTAATAGTCCTAGTGGATCAAATATTGTTGATGACACTGATAAAACTATTCGTTTTGTAATCAACTGACTGGACTGATACCTTTTCAGTGATTTTTCTACCGCTATAATTATAGAATCAGAATTAGGATTCCATTCAATACCCAAAGTATTTGTGACACCTGAAAGTTTCAGGTTTTCTTGTTGGACTTCTTCGTTAGATTCGCTTGATATTAAACTCAACAGTTGTTTAGAATTACTTTTAATCTTTCTTAAATTGAAACCTGCTGATGCAAGTTGTGCGTTAACGCCTGTATATATTTTAATCAGTTCATTTTCAGCAAAAATTCCTGTAATAATATCATCTATATAGAAGTCGTGCATCATTATATCGGTTATCAACGGCTCTGTGCATTCGAGCGCTAGTTGCACGATACATCTGGTGCTTAGGTATGGAGCGGACGACGTACCATAAGTCACTGTATTTAATTGTAGGTACCTTATGGGTTCCCGCTCGTCCTTTCGCCATAAGATCATTTGCAGGTGTCTCTGGCTTTTATCTATATCTACCTGTCTATACATCTTTTCTATATCTCCAGTATATATGTATGTATGTTGTCGTAATCTGATTAAAATAGAAAAAATATTATCTTGAAGAGTAGGTCCAACCATCATTATATCATTGAGTGAGAAACCTGATGATGTTTTACACGAAGCATCAAAAACGACACGGCACTTTGTGCTTTCACTCTGTTCCTTCAGTACAGGGTGATGTGGCAAAAATACTGCATTATCAGGTCTCTCAATCGTTGATAAATGACCAAGAGCTTCGTACTCATCTATAAATTCTGTATACTGGGTCTTCACGTCAGGCTGCCTTTGAAAACGTCGCTCTAATGATTCAAATCTTTTTCTTGCCATATAATAAGAATCTCCTAATATTTCTGGCTTCGCTTTCAAAGGCAACTTGACGCAGAACCTCCCATCCTCAAGCCGTCGAGTGTGCTGCACGAAATGCCGCTCGCATTCTGCCTCCTCCTGAGACATGACGGGCTTTTGAGGAACCTCTTCGAGTTCCCAAAATTTGGTAAGCTGACTTCGAATTTCGTGGCTAAAATTACATACAACTTTATTTGGATTCTGAGTAACTTTACTACACATAACTGGACCCGATATTAGCCAGCCAAACACTGAATTTTGTAAAATAGGCAAATCGTTACCTAACTTAATTTGTTCTGGACATAATATGTCCCAGAACACTTCTGCTCCTATCAACATATCTATTCTTGCAGGCACGTGATAATTCGTGTCAGCAAGTGTGACATTTTTTGGTAACTTAATTTTAGATACATCAACTTCGTGACTTGGAAGTGAACTGGTTATGTCGTTGATAACAAATGCATTGACTGACGTGCTAAATACATTTGAGCGCGACTGTACTTTGATGCTACAGCGCTGTAGTGCTTCGAAAGAGATACTGTTAATCCCTGTTACACAAACCGACTTCACGTTTTCAGTTTGAAGGTTCAATTTGTTTTTTAAATCTTGACTAATAAATGACGACTGGCTTCCGCAATCTAGCAGGCAGCGTGCTTCTATAAAATCATTTGAGTTAGTACATGCTACTTTGACAATAGCTGTAGATAATAAAACTTGATTCGAAATGCAAGTTGATAATGAAATCGGACTAGAAACCAGAAGCTTGTTCTCTGCAACTGGCTTGTCAAAATGTAAAAGCGAATTATGCTTGTGATTGCATATTTTGCAAGATATAGCTTTGCATTGTGGGGCTAAATGTCCGCTACGGAGGCAGTTAATGCAGTACCTATTTTTTACGATCAAATTAAACCTGTCTGCCGGTGACATTGCCAAAAACTGCTTGCAATAGTAAATTAAATGTTCACTATCACAAACAACACATTTAGAGCTATTTTTGTTGCCCTCGCAACTGGTAGCAACAAACGACCTTTGTTGCTTTTGCATGCGCTTATATTGCTGCTGCTGCGGCTGTTGCTGCGATTGCTGCGGCTCAGAACTTTTGTCGCTGCTACTAGCTGCTGTAGCTTCAAGTACGTCTGCTCTCAAACGTAAAAATGTATAAAATATTTCTAAATTAGGTATCTCAGGTAAAGACCCTTTATATTCTTCCCATTTCGTGCTAGTAACACTATTTAATTTTGTGGAAAACAAATATATTATTAGAGTGTCCCAATTCTCCGTTTTTTCCCCTAATGAATTTAATGCTCTCAAATGTTTCGCAATATGGTCGGCAAGAAAACGCAATGAACTTTCTTCATTTATATTCGGCGCATCTAACAAGGCTTTAAGGTGAGTACACACTAGCTTACGTTTGTCATTAAAACGGTCACACAGTAACTTCCAGGCGACTTCATAGTTACGGCTCGATATTTCCAATGACGCGATCACAGTGGACGCGGATCCGGTAATTGCACTTTTCAAATATTGATACTTATTTATACTTGCAATAGACTCATTATTATGAATCATAGAAGAAAACGTATCATGAAATTCTAACCACTTCGATATGTCACCGTCGAAACTAGGAATTTTAATTTGAGGTAACTTAATATTCGTATTTTGAATGGTTGTATTCGAACCTGAACTTTGCGCGTCTGACTCAATGCAGCTCTGATGTTTTTCTAATAATTCTTGAGCTTCAGCTATAGATTTATAAAACCTACTTTCCACGGACTCCCTTTCTACCTGATTTTCTAAACTTTCCTGCTTAATTTCTATACTAGTCTGAATAAGATCATACTCTTCAAAAATACTTTCTAATTTCTTTAAACGCGTTCTTGTTTCATGGCATTTTAATTTACTGATAGTAGGTAATGGTTTCAATTCATCCAAGTATTTTTCAAAAGTAGTTAACCTCCCTTTTATAGAAGACCTCTTAGCTTTCAGATCTTTTACCTCATCTGTGGCAGTCATTGTAATGAAGGCAAAAAATCAAATGTATAGATACCTTTACTCCAAGCAAACCATAAACAGCTGTGATGTCGAGCTATTACAATAGGTATGCAATTCCGGGCTCGAGCAAGGTCAGCGACCGGCCGATAGATAAGAGCGCACTAAATAGGTTTAGGTACTGATCGTACTTGCACTCATCTGTTCAACCTGGAATTGAAACGAATTGCAATTAATTTACTTTTAAAGATGCTTTATTTTTTATTATTTTGTAAATGGGACTAAATAAACTTATTGTAGATCCTTTACGTATGTAATATAATTAGGTACTTTCTATTTACGTACTGAAATGCAAAATATATTATGAGGGGAACACAATAAGTGATTTGGTGCGCTTGCAATTAGCCAACCAAATCAATAAAGTTAAAGAATAAAATAGATGCGTTGCATAAAATAGCAAGCTAAGGATTATTGTGCTATGCAGAATGAAAAGATTTACTTTTATCGTAAACTTATTGGGAAGGAAAAATATGATATTTGCCACTGTCCAATTGCATCAAAATATTTAAATAAGTAGCAAATATTTACATAGCTTACATAGGCATAAGTATGTAATAATTTTATATTGTTTTGTAGCTGGAGTAACGCAGCACAAAGCACGGGCTTGATGGAAGCTTTTGCGAGAAAAAATATGACAAAAAATAAAATGGTTTGAAACTCGAGCAAGCTAGACGAAATGAATTAGGGAACGGGAATAAGATAAGGAGCGGGCCAACCTTCCTTTCAAAAGCCAACCACTATCACTTTCACTGCAAATTCCTTTCTTCTTTGTTCCAAATGTTCCAATATTGTTCCAATCCAATATTCGCCGTTGCTGTTCCAAAAGTCGTCATCAATTCGCCCGATGCAAAATGTCCGCCGTCGTTGATTGCAAATTCGTGTTTTGTAGTCAAACGGTCGCCAAACTTGTTGAGGATAGGGAAAGCTGCTTCATGTAAACTCCCAGGTTCAGAAGTAATGTGCTTTTAATAGGAAGCTAATAATTAAACAATTTATATTTATGTAAAAATGAGTAAAATCAGAGGATCGGCGGACGTGTGTCGTCGTTAGCTCGACAGCCAAGTGATGCATTTCGGGTGCGGGCGCGGGGGGCGAGGATGGACCGGTTCTTCCGTATATGTTTGCCTAAACAGGCGCGGTAAATCAGCACCTGTTTCTGAAACGCGACTCGAAACCTTTCTAATTTTATTGATCATGTAATTTGAAAGCGCTGAATTCACATCTTCACATCATGAACTGGTGCTAAGGGTGTCTCTCTGCCATTTTGTTTCAGTACGAGATATTGTATCTTACGGATCTCGCTCAATCACCCATTAATAAAAAGTATTTTTACTGTGCACTCAGTTTTGGTAATAATAATAATTAGAAAGTGAGTTATAATTCATAATGACATTTTAAAGTGATTAATGTAGAAGTAGTAGAAGTAGAAATCATTTATTCATACTTAATGGATTCTTAAAAATGAAAGAAACAAAACGGTTTTTCGATTTTATAATTTTTGGTATAATAAATCTGCCGCCAACGACAAGCATTCCCATAACCCGCAATTTTCACTTTACGCGCGACTTAAAAGGAACAAAACCGTTAAATCATCTTTAAACCGGTGATAGGTAGGTAATGTTGGAAATTACGCGCCTCGGGCGATAATGACATGATGATATCGCGATCAGCGCAAATCGCCGCCATCCACGCTCAACAGGTTTTGGATACCTACTCAGGTACCTACTTGGACATGCGACCGATGAACGAGTGAATTATTTGAATAGTTTTTATAAAGCCCTTATAAGATATTATGTAATCTAGATAAAGCTTTGTTGTATTCCGTGGTTATTCGCATAAAAAATTAAGAGTACTAATGGTACCAAGCCGTGATGGCCTAAAAGGTGGTACTCGACTTTTTTTCATGGGTTCAAATCCCATTCGTGCACCAATGCATTGCAGCAATGCATAACCTAGGAAACTAAAAAATAATACTAACAGATAATGCAAACAAGGAAGTCTAAATATAATCCACAACTCTTGTTATACCTTGATATATGGGATATACCATACGTATACCACATAGGTTTTCAACTTTCAAGATGTGACTTTCAAGAAAAATGAAGAATCGAATTACCGTACCGATGTCTTATGTCTGTTTTCCCAATATAAACTCATCATAATATTATTCATAAAATTCCAATAAAAACCACTCATAATAATGATGCCGTCATCAAAATTATCACACGATTTCTCGTCGTATGGCTATCCTGTCAACTCTCGCATTAAATTACACCGTCAAGGCGCGAAATAACGGTCCAATAACCGGCATTTAAACGATGACGCAAATTAGCAGTCTTTAGTCTGCAGATGCATTTTGTGCATATTTGGATATAGCAGTTTTGCTGCTCGGTAGACGGTACATTATTTATTACATTATTATTGTTATCTCATAATGCATTTTATCATTGACTACGTCAAAATAGTCTGCTGGAATATAAAATAATAAACATTATGAAGTCTTATGATATTTTTTAGGACATTTTTATGTTATGGGATCCAAACGTGTTGTTAATAAAGATAAATAGACAATATCTGTATCGTATCTACATCATAAAAAAACACAGCGGTAAGATTGTTTTCTGAACGGTGGTTAAATAGGCGGCCTTATCGCTAAAAGCAATAAATGTGACACGAAATATGGAGTTCAGATATTCTTTGTTTTGACATTTTGACGACATGAATTGCTTAGTGTCACCGTACGGATTGTCATGATTCTTATTTTTTCTGGTGCTCCATAGTACAAAATACAACAAGAATTTTTATGTTTACAGCCTTCAATTTGGCCTGAAACAACATCTGTGTCCTTAATAAAGACAACCAAAAGATCACGTTACACGTCGTAAGGCATCTTACTCATAACATGCAAATGTACGCCAGCGATCGGAACAAAAATAATATATACAAGGTGATTCATAATATGTATACCATCCCAAAAAGGGGTTATTTTATTAACAAAAAAAAAGAACTTAAGCGAAAAAAATATCAATATTTTGTGCGTGTGCTATCTTTTGAACTGCTATGGAAACTCAATATTTTTTTTGTTTTTTTAAGTTTTTATCTCAAATGTATTATTCGCTTCGCTGGCTTAGTACTCGTTTGCGAATTAGTATTATAATAATGTTATACCGGGCTATTTATTAAATGTCAAAAAGAATAATCCCACATCCTTAGAAACTTTCGTATTTTTATTAATAGAGGGATATCTTCTTTAATCTTTATTGTACACGAGAAAAAACAGATACATAAATTTAGAAAGAAAGGTATGTACAAAGGCGAGCTTAACCCTAAAAATAGTTTTCTTTCAGCAAACCTTTGAGGCTAGAGATATATTGTGATTATAAAGGGAGGTTCGTGTACCTACAATGTTTGATAGAATATTACCTATGTTTATAAACATAGGTACATCATCATTTCAACCGTACGACGTCCACTGCTGAACATGGCCTCCCCCACAGACAGAGCAAACTCCTTATCATGTGGGGGGATTTGCCCATACTCACCACGCTGGGCATGCGGGTTGGCGAGCGCAGTTATAGCTATAGTTATTAAAATGAGGGACGCTGCTGCCCATCCCCTAGCTTTTTTCCCATAGTCTCCTCTTACGACATCCGCGGATAGAGATATGGAGGGGCCTATTCTTTAGCCGGGGCCACCACGGTAACATAGGTACATATATCTAATAAATCGTTAACTTATCTTTAAATTGATTGTTTGAATACGAGCCTATGTAGGTATATAATAAGTGCCATCTTTGTTCTCAGACTCTGTACATTCCAAGTCTATTGAAAGCCTGAAAAAGCTTATTCTTATAAAGTTTCTTCCCTCACCCCAGTTAGTACGAAACTTGCGCAGTAACTCACTCGCGGTCGCGCACTCTTATCAGTTGTCACACTCCGGCTCACTCACTTTTTATACTTTACTTACCACGGCCTGATTCGGTGAGAAACTTCGGTTTGTACTCGTACGTATGACGTAACCTAAAAGTTGGAACTCGAACTCGAATTCTCCCAAGTGACAGAACTCACTCAATAGTCATTTCAGTGAGGCGCCACAGGCGTTTCCGAGTTCTACAGAATACGAAATGTGAAAATCACTACGGATTCAGCTCTTCGATGTACGAAATGTCTATGCAGTTATTGAAATAACCAATTCAATGAAAAATCACAGATTGCAATAACACTATCAATACATCACGACATATTACAAAATGATAATATTGAAACGTCTTAGAAACTAGGTGAAGCTACGCCTACGACTAAGCTACGCCTTTAATAAATGGCCGTCAGTCAGTAGGTACCTGCGGCCTACCATCAGCCTACCATCTGAAAACCAGCGCCGCTGCACTTCGTGTGCGGCATTAAAGCTGAGATGGGACCTTTTTTGGCTCACGCATGCACCTCAGCATGGACTAATGTACCCTAGTTCTGACTATACTACCTATCTTCTTTTGTTTGTTTTTGTTTCTTACCTCTTTGTACACTGTTGTGTCTGTTTTATCTTATTAGTTTGTGCTGTTCTTGCGTGTGACCAAAATAAATGTATTTTCTTTCTTCCTTCTTTACTTTTCTTACCTCTGTTAGTGTGTTACAGAATCAGGCAGTCGGAATGTTCTCAGAGCTTGAGTTTTCTGAAAGGCGAGAATGGCCTTTAGTTAGCTTGGTTAGGTACCCATTTGGTACAACTTTTTGAATTTATAAAGTTTATTAGATCGTATAAACGTTTCAGTGAATTTAACTCGAGTGATATGAAAAACCCTACCTAACCGTGCATATCATAAGAGGCGACTAACGAGCTAGGGTATAGGCAGCGTCCACCGTATTAAGGTGAGGGTTTTATTATTATATGATTTTTAAATTGTTTTTTCTCAATAACCGCAAAACGCACAGTTTTGATTTTTATGACAAAGATAACTTGAACATTTTATTTACGTAAATCCAAGACAGAAACGCGATTGGTAAAACTTTTCTCGATAGATTTATTTTTTAAAGTTGGGTCCTCTGCAACAGTTTTTTCGAAAATACTCTGAGACTATATAACAAAAATAACTTTTTTTAATATTTTATTAGACAATAGTATTAGGTACCTAAAACCAAAACACTTTTTTTTTAAAAATAGATAGTTTTTGAGATAATCTATATTTTCTTATATTTCGCTTACGTCGATTACTTTCGAGCGCCTTCTAACGCTTGCTATCTCTTTCCGCATTCAATTACAGTAAATAGCGCTGTCACTTTCTTCACACCGCCCACTCGACAATTTATTATGATTTTTGTATCCTCTTAACAACGATAGCTCTAACTGCGCTCGCCAAGCCGCGTGCCCAGCTCTGTGAGCAAGTTCCTCTCACATGATAAAAAGCCGCTCTGAAAATCTATGGGGAAGTCCTATGTTCAGCAGTAAAAGTCCTACGGTTGAAATGATGATGATGATGATATATGTAAAAACATATTCATATTATATAGCATAGTCGAGTTGATGTGGAGAGAAATCTGGCGATAAATGTTGGAACACGTATTGAGACACATCGAGCTACGATAGAGAATTATTAAAAAGTAGTAACGGTTCTTCATAAGAGGCCTATAAAGCCGTATTCAAGCGGCATGTGATCAAATGAGCTTCAATATGATCCACACCTTTATTCCATCATCATCATCATCATCACCATTTCAGTCGTTCAGTCATTTCAGATGTTCAGCGGTGAACAAGCTTCGGTAATTGATGATGATATAGTTAGCGCTTCCCGATAACGCCAAACAATCGCACGGTCATTTGACTGGCCTCATAGCTCAGTTGGTAGTAACTCTGCCTTCTGCGCTAGAGGTCGCGGGTTCGATTCCCGCACTGGACAAACATTTGTGACTAACACAGATGTTTGTTCTGTGTCTGGGTGTTAAATATATATCTATTATGTATATCAGTCTCTGGTACCCATAGTAGAGGCTATGCCTAGTTTGGGATCAGTTGACCGTGTGTGATATGTCCGGAATATTTATTATTTATTTATTTATATAGTCTAGGTATCACGGCTTGTAATTGAAGCGCTATTAGAGGCTATGGAAATGAAGGGCCCGAGGCGGAATCAGATGGCGAATAAAATGCGAATCGCCCTTTGTCTCGCCCCCGGCACAGTAAGATTCAATTTGTCAGGAATCTGTGATTGGAGTAAGGGAGGAGAACAATGCGAGTTTTTATGTATTATAAAAATATTAAAGCGTTTTCTCCGGGTTCGAACGCTTGTACGCCAATGGATTTGCTAAAAATACTCTCAAACGGTTAAGGCAAAACATCGTGAAGAAACCGGCATGTCCTAGAACCTAAAAATTCGAAGACATGGGATATGTGCACGAATCAAGCCTTAACTTTTTTTAAACCTCTATTTTATGCAACCTCTTGGCCGATTAAACTCATATTTTTACTAGGAAATTTTGATCGTACAACAAAATTATTTATTTAAATTTATAACACCATCACAGCAAAGCCACAGCGATGTTATAAGCAAGGAATATAAATGCACTTAAAATCTGAACATATAAATTTAAACATAATTTGAAAAATTGACCTACTAAGTTCGCTACGTATTAATAGATAAGCTCTGACAAAAATACACAAACATACAACGCCGATTCGTCCAAGTTGTTCGAGAGATTTTTGCTCGCTTCGCTCACCTGATCAAATAATTACTAATATCATCATCATCATCACCCTTTAGAAGTCGACTGCTGCTGGACATAGGATAGGCCAAAGATTTCCACGGCGAACAGAAAAATTGACCTACTAAGTTCGCTACGTTTTAAAAGATAAGCTCTGACAAAAATACACAAACATACAACGCCGATTCGTCCAAGTTGTTCGAGAGATCTTTGCTCGCTTCGCTCACCTGATCAAATACTTACTAATATCATCATCATCATCACCCTTTAGAAGTCCACTGCTGCTGGACATAGGATAGGCCACAGATTTCCACGGCGAACGATCTTGAACCTTTTCCATCCACCGACTTCCCGCAACCTTCACAATGTCGTCGGTCCATCGGGTGGGGGGCCTTCCAACACTGCGTCGCCCGGTACGTGGTCGCCATTCGAGAATCCCCAACTAATATTCTGTGAGCTCTGAATCTTTGGACAAACGGATGGCAGCAGGTAGGCAAAGAGATTGTCATCTCTCTTATAACTTGCACCTGCACAGGGTGACGAGGCGAGGACAGCCCCGGGGGACGGCAGCGACCGTCATGTAGCGAGGATAAAGCAATCATCTCTATTGTTATTTTGTTGATTAGGCAATACACTGCTTGCTTGCTTTCTTGTCGTGTCACAGATTGTTTCTTGGTCATCTGGTCAGTGAAAGAATCAGTGCAATGAAAGGATTAAATTGCGCAAAACACTGTAACTAGTTTTACTAAATTGATCAAGCGAGCCCATGAACCGTGAGGTTACCGTAGCCTATGAACGCAAAAACATAGACATTACGCACGCCTTGCCGACTTCGAACCCCACCCCCCTTAAAGAACTTTGACAACCTTACTCATCGCAGGAACACAACACTATTTGAAACAAATAATGGTATTTAGGTGCGATCTTCTGTGAGGTGGAGGTAGCCAATTTAGAGCGAGAACATCTCGCTTTGCCCTACCTTGACACGTTCAGCCGTATCTCCAGCAGCACCGTTTTAAAATGGTGACCGTTTCTTTTACAGACAATGCTTTTCTAGGACAAACTGATAAATTGACATTTACTTTGTACGATTGCGAAGTTCAGGGGCAGTTTGTTTCAATTAGGAATTTAAAAGGTTTCGCTTTTTTGTCATCGTTAACAGTTATATGTTCTGAATGTGGGACCAAATGGGTTTAATGGGCTTCTTTATATGTTGGACTTATTAAGAGCTGAAACTATAAAACAAGCGAAATCTATACTGAAATTTGCCTGGACTCGGTAATTCCATACAAGCTACTGATCGTAGACTAGCACAAGTTTCAGACGGTATCAAATGACTCAACATTATGTCAAAAGACACCAAATGACTGGCTAGCGATTCGGTAGCGTCAGAAACTGCTAGTTCCAAGGTAAAAGGTACTTAGTACTAACTGTACAACAGTACAACTGTTATCAATAACTGTGAGCCGTGTTGACCAAGTGGGAGATAGTTAGATGTTAAGATCCTTAGATCATAGCCCACATTTGTCTTCTTTTTTTTCACATTTTTATAAGCTCTTATTTATTAAGGATTATAATTAGATTACTTTTCTTTTGAGCCTCACCTAGTTCGATCGGCACCACACTGAAGCTTTAAATTCCATTTTGTGAGAAAGGATCATCGAAAAAAATGATAGGCACCAAGCCGTGTTTCTCGCCTGATTCTTCTAGGCTTGGTCGCGAGGAACAGGCATAGCTTCACCTAGTTTCTAAGACGTTTCAAAGTGATCCTAGTGATTTTATTGAAATAAATGCCTTTTGACTTTGACTTTGACTTTGAGTTGGCTTTCTATCCATAGGTCGTAGGCTCAAATTCTGGCCATGTACATATAGATTTTTGTAATTGAAAAAAGTATGTGTTATCACTTGCTCAGAACAGTGAAGGATATAATCGTGATGAAGCCCGCGGCTTAGTTAGCTCGACACGAGACAAACACACTTTCTTTGAACGAGTTTAGGAACTTCGCCAAAGGATACAAGTGACAAAATAATGCGAATAAAGTCGTATCGTACATTCTAAACCTAGTGTGTAGCTTCCGATATTCACAATTTCGGGAACAGGAAACTATTAGCCTACGCGTCGGGCAACTGCCTGCATATTGCAAACATCCGTTCACACTTTGATTTGTGAAACAAAAATACAATTTTCAACTTCAATCATAACGTTTGACTTTGATTTTCAGTATTTGGCCTTTTAAAAACTCCGAAATCCATTGCAAATTTTAGGTCCTTTATCCCATAAAGGTATTTGATTATGATATTTTTTACAAAAACTAAAAACCGACTTTAAATTCCTGAATATTTACAAGATTAATATCAACCTCATTTTTTTGTTATCAACCTCTTTGCGTTTTGCTTACCTACTGAGGATGACATTAGCCACCTACACTTTCGAATAAAAAACAAATGTAACTATGACATCCATTCATCATCAATAATAACTCTTACGGTACTGACTGATGACAATCAAACGTAGTGGTTTTATTCTCTTTGAAAATCAACGCAGAGCCTACTAAGAGTATGAAATTTGCAGGGTAGCTTCCTGTTGTAACTTATGGGTGCACAGAAAGAAATTCCCGACACACAACCCCTTAGTTTAAAGTTTATGTAAAAATAGCAGCAACCGAACGAAGTCGCGGGGATAACCATATTAGACCACAGTCGACCAAAAATAAATTTCGGCAAGTGGTGATTTCAAGAGAAGATGACTTTTTTTTTTAGTTTTACGGGACAAGTTGCAATCCCTCAGGAATTAAATTAAAATGGGACCACCCCATGCGATATCGTACGCCCTCGAATGTCAAATTCCAAATTGACTTTATCCAGTAGAGATAAGGATTATTTTGAAATACATTTTAGATGTAATGTCGTACGTAGTATGAACACGGCTTTATGATGGGTTTATTTGAATACAGTAATCCAAAGGCGACAACAATGGATCGCTGATCGTAAAATCAGAACACCGTATTAAGCGTGAACATAAACCAAAATTCAATCACAATCTGGTAAATGCCATAATCCTAGCTTAAAGTCAAAATTATTATGCACCCTTACTAGCTATTATTTGCTTGTAATATAAAAGTTATGGCTCGCCCAGGCCACTACAGTTACTACGCCAATCTTGTTTTACAGCCAAGCATGTGTAGTGTACTATAAATTGATAGTATAAAAGTAATAAACTCTAAATAGGGAACTGGAGTACAGGGAAAAGGGGAAATAGGTAGCTCACTTGAAATTCCAATGCTCAAGCAGTTTGCCTGTCATCATCATCAGCCTGTAGAAGTCCACTGGAGGACATAGGCCTCCCCCAAAGAGTTCCATGACGAACGGTCTTGAGCCTTCTCCATCCACCGACTTCCCGCAACCTTCGCAATGTCGTCGGTCCATCGGGTGGGACAGAGGTAGATCATAGTCTAGAATAGCATATAGGCTACTTTTTAAAGAAAGAGTTCCATGTCGAACGGTCTTGAGCTTTTTCGAGTCTTTCAACACCGTGTCGCCCGGTTCGTGGTCGCCATTCTAGAACCTTGAGTTTGCCAGTATGAATGTATCATCCTTCTATCATATCCTATCCTACTAATATTATAAATGCGAAAGTTTGTGAAGATGTTTGTGGTTCAATCACGCCCAAACAGCTGAACGGATTTTGATGAAATTTGGCACAGAGGTAGATCATCATCATTATCATCAGCCTGTAGAAGTCTACTGCTGGACATAGGCCTCCCCCAAAGAGTTCCATGACGAACGGTCTTGAGCCTTCTCCATCCACCGACTTCCCGCAACCTTCACAATGTCGTCGGTCTTTCGGGTGGGACAGAGGTAGATCATAGTCTGGAATAGCATATAGGCTACTTTTTATCTTCATAGGTACCACGCGAGCAAAGCCGCAGGTGGAAGCTAGTTCATCATAATACACAGCCCGACTTCACCCACTGCTGAGAAGATGAGATACTACAGAGCCTCAAGGCGAAAGTCTACAGTCAGTGCGTGAATGCGTGCTGCCAGTGAAGACATGATACTGATACTTTGTCGCTAACTATTGGCCTCATACGCAAGATCAAAGTCACGCAACGGGACATGGAGAGAGTTAAGTTTATCTTAAAATTAAATTATTATTTTGTATAAGCCCAAGAGATTAGTTACCAATACGTACTTTTCGGCAGGTATTATTTGACCGTATTTAAAGTGGAACGTTGGAAGCTATTAAAGTAGATTTTAGTTAGCTATTTTGCGAAAAAAACAGTAACGTCGAGTTAAGTTGTTCAATATTTTCTTGAAAATGTAAAATGTTGAAATGCAAGTTATGAAAATAGGGTAATTTTTAAGATTCATAATTTAGAAAGGACTTGGGGGAATTTTTATTGATATTTAGAGTTTTCTTTAATGAGGTCAAGCTAAAAGCTTTTGACACAGGACAAAGTTAACCAGCTTTTTATCATGAGCTATGATCGGAGGCACGAAACTTAGTAATGACGTTTCCTTGGTCTTATCTTTTATGTAGGATCGTAAGTTTTTCAGATAGCGCACTTGTTAGGTTTGATTAAATTACTTAGGTTTTCAAGAATGTTCATGTGAAAAGTTTACATAAACTTTTTTTTTTATAACGGTTTTCCGGAAAATATCATACCTACATACACAATACGCAATATATAAGTTTGTCTCTTCCTACACCTTCCTCAGTGTGTGTTTTCGCTCTTGACCGTCTTTGTTTAATAGATTAGATAGATTAACACATTATTGTACACAAGGATTACATATTAAATGTACAACAAACTTAATGTAGTACAATGGGCGGCCTTATCGCTGAAAGCGATTTCTTCCAGGTAACCTTAATTAAATGTCATTGTGTGGTGTGTGTGTGTGGGCCGGCCATATAGCTCGCAGAACCGACAACCGTTGGGGAACAAAGGTTCTCGAGTGGCGACCACGAACCGGACGACGCAGTGTTGGAAGGCCCCCCACCCGATGGACCGACGACATTGTTAAGGTTGCGGGAAGTCGGTGGATGGAAAAGGCTCAAGACCGTTCGTCATGGAACTCTTTGGGGGAGGCCTATGTTTAGCAGTGGACTTCATCAGGCTGATGATGATGATGTGTGGTGTGTGTGATTACTTGCGATTTACTTTTACTATCAATCACAAATACAAAGCCCAGTACAACCACACACACAATCACAGTGGAATCAATAAAGAACCAGAACAGACGGAAATCGCATTCATTATTCAGCACTCACGGATAGTATCTATGGTGTAAAATT
The DNA here is from genome assembly GCA_947579855.1 of Anticlea derivata. Taxonomy (NCBI): domain Eukaryota; kingdom Metazoa; phylum Arthropoda; class Insecta; order Lepidoptera; family Geometridae; genus Anticlea; species Anticlea derivata. The sequence continues at coordinate 653,656 of OX388275.1, read as the reverse complement.
ACACTTCCTACCCTCTTGTACGAAGGGGCGGTTAAGGCTCTGTGCTCACTTTGCTGTGATTTATATTGTTAAGAGGCGGGTGCAATAGATAATTTTGATTCTAGAATTGCGCATGAATGCTCAGTAGTAGCACAAACTTACAAAACGTACAAAAAACTTACCATTGCCATAAAAAAACAGCTTCTACAGCAATTAGGAGCTCATGAACCTATTTAAATGTTATGTAAGTATTGTTATTTTTATAACATTTGTAATTATTGTGATTTATTTGATAGAATTTCGTATTATTTATAGGGAATGTACTTTGAAGTAGTAATTAATTATTTTTTGAACTATATGTTTTTGAAACTGGCAAACTTACGTCTGAACAAAATTGTTTGTGACGTTAGACCAGCTAAATTAAACAACCCTAATTGCATTTACGAAATGGACGGGTGACCGCTAGAGGCTTAGCCCCAGATTCTCTGGGGATACCTACAGTAATTGAAGGTAGTGGATTTATTCATTGACATGATATTAAGTAAAAAAAAATAGTTTTTCCTAGGGGCCGTAATGCTCGTATTATATAGCAGTAACGAAGTTTTTGTATGGTATTTCATTGACATAGTTGAACCCAAGTTCAACGGATATGTACCCCCAAACTTATTCACGCATAACCAAGAAAGAACCAATAAACGTAAGAGCCCCTCATGTACCCTTCCCCTAACAGCTGCGAGGTGAAAAGGCTCTCACGGACTGTTGAGTAAACAACTGCTATAAAAGGAAACAAATGGAAAATAAAACATGTGTTTTACGCGATCAGGAGCGGCCAATACCACAGATGATGTAACAAACATACTCTGAAAGTTTCACTCTAAAAGTAAAGACGGTCAAGTGTGAGAAATAGCGCCCTGAGGCTTCCCTACCATTACACGGGGTCAGAAAATAAAAATTCCAAGTGTAGGAAGTGACAAACTTAATTTTGCGGTCGCTCACTACGGATATCATATGATTTTGACCGCAAATATAACTTTTTCTCGTAATAATTCCACGCTGATTTTCTTTCAAAGTCAAAGTCAAAGTCAAAAGGCATTTATTTCAATAAAATCACTAGGATCACTTTGAAACGTCTTAGAAACTAGTTGAAGCTATGCCTGTTCCTCGCGACCAAGCCTAGAAGAATCAGGCAACAAACACGGCTTGGTGCCTATAATTTTTTTCGATGATCCTTTTTCACAAAATGGAATTTAAAACTTCAGTGTGGTGCCGATCGATTTACCGCTTTATTTCTTTACCGCAAAAACCAACAATACGTAAATTATTTTGAAATCGTTAGATGACTTTTCGAGTTTCAGTCAGCTTTTCCTACAAACTTCGCAATCAAATTTTGCGTGCATCGTATGCGTATTTCACTATACTTTACGATTTGGAATGATAAGTGATGATTAATACAGCCTAAAACCGTGTTCAAACGACGAGCGATCATCATCTAAAAATGTATTTTAAAATTATCCTTACGTCTTATGAATAAAGTTTATTTTTAGTTTTACTTTTAGGAGCTTGCGATATCGTTGAGCTATATCGTACACTATCAAATGGCAAACTCAAAGATGACTCTATTTAGGTAAGGATTTATTTGTAACTAATTTTATATGACATAATCAAGGTCATATCACATGCCAATTGAACACGCCTCAAGGTGAAAGTTTGTACAATATATGATAAATTGCAATTAGCAAACTCTTAGCCTTATCGGCTTTATCCACAGGATGGTGTTTTAGGGAGTCAAGGGTTTCGTCACAAACACTGTGATTGAGCACATATTCTTTCGGAGTCTTTTTGAATGAGATAAAGCTCATTTTGCATTGGGTTGCGTCGTATAGTAGTCATTGTAGTGACAAAAGCCCTCAGAACTGGTAATGATATTGACTTCCGCTGGACACATGCCAAAAAGGCCCGATTTGGCACCGCGGAAACTTTCTTGTTCACTCGATTTGGTTAAGTAGAAATATCTATAAAAGCGGAATACTTTTACGAAAAGGGGCTGAGTTATTTTATACTTGATCACAACTTGTGCTGAAAATTCTGCACGTGCTGCTTGTTAAAAGTGAGAAAAATCGTAATTTAAGCTACGTGGCTAACTCTCGTAACTGAGTGTAACCCGTTCTGGACGAGACACAATCGATTTTCTATTGTGTCTTGAATCGCCGCAGTTAAGGCACCAATCTTTAGTCGTGAGTGGAATTTAAAAGTGAAAAGAACAAATCAAAGGCAGTTTTTTATATGAAAACAATATCAGCCCAATGATTTAAGGTAACTTTAACTTTAAGCGGTTTTGTTTAAGCAGTGACGTAAGTTGTTAGTCCCAAAGTTTGATGCTTCATGATGATGATGATCTCCTAACCGATTTCGGCCATGGCGACTGATTTATTCTGGATACTTTTAATTTAATCTTGAAGGCTTTGATGTTCATATTTAATATTCATTTAAATACATAGTTTTGATAGGCTCGCCTTGAAATAGCATTAAGACATCATAGTAGGACCCAAAGATGATACCAAAATACTACTTAAGTTTAAAAGTATCCGCTAAAATTAACTAAACTAACAAAAGCACCCGTTTTCAGCAACGTCTCATTCGAGGCGGATCTGTCCGCAGCCCACACCATAAATTACTTCAAGTACAATTCTATGTTTTGTTTTTTATTTATTTACGAGTCAGATATCTCGGGCACTCCATCTTGTCGCGAGAGAGAAATATGGCGCCTACGTGACGACTTAATCTCTTCGAATAGAGTTGACTTAGCGAAATCTATATATATAAAACTGTTGCGCTACTAACTGTCTGACAATTGACGCGCATTCCGTTTGCCTTCACTGGACGTCAAGCAATATTTATTGGCTATATCTTTTTTTTTATATTACTTAGGTGGCAAACAGGCATACGGTCCACCTGTTGGTAAGCGGTTACCGTAGCCTATGAGCGCTTGCAATACCAGAGGCATCACGCACGCGTTGCCGACCCCGAACCCCCCTCCCCCTAAAGAGCTCTGGCAACCTTACTCATCGCAGGAACACAACACTATTTGAAAACAAATAATGTTATTTGGCTGCGATCTTCTGTAAGGCGGAGGTACCTCCCCAGGCGGGCTGCTCCAATTCAGAACGAGAAAATCTCGCTGTGCCCTTCCTCCTCTCAAAATCATCCATATCATCATATCATCCCACACCAAATGAGACTACTACAAAAAGAGAATACCTACTTGGTACCGAGTGAGTACAGATACCATAACTATCCTAGGATCCTACGAGGATCTTTCTTTATAAATTATATTTCATGGTACTATTTTTGAGTCACGTTTATTATTAATCAAATTTGTATAATTTTTTTTTTGCTATGGATATATTATGTATTAGATGTAATATTAAGAGATTTCTAGTTCAATATTTGCACGGCTTCTTGTAGTCAGATACAGTGATACTTTATTTTAATTTATGAGCTAGCAATACCTGTAATCATTCATTCATTTCTTTCCGCTGTTCGTATAGAACAAAAAAAAGGAGCGCAATAAATAGCTCCGTAAAATCAATCATCATCAGCCTATAGAAGTCCACAGCTGGGCATAGGCCTCCCCCAAAGAGTTCCACAACGAACTGTCTTTAGCCTTTTCCCTCCACCGACTTCCCTCAAACTTCACAATGTCAGTCCATCGGGTCAGGTACCTTCTAACACTGCGTCGCCCGGTTCGTGGTCGCCATTTGAGAACCTTTACTCCCCAACGGTTTGGTTCTGCGATCTATATGGCCTGCCCACTGCCACTGCACTGCACACACTGGGTGGCAATATTAAAGTAAAATAACTTCACGCAATTGAAGTCGCCGGAGCTCGTCTAGTGTGTAAATAATTTCATGCGAGGGGGTGAAATGGTTCAAGCACAAATTGTAATGGCTGTGTAAGTATTCAGTTATTATGAGGGGTTATATTTGCGATGTCTCTTTTTCTGCCGTAGCGGGTGTCGCAATTTGACACAACTTTTCTTTAGTACGCTACTAAATAGTAAGGCATTGTTTATTTTTGGTCTATTTCTTAAGTCTATACATATATACATACAAATAAATTTAAACATATAAATTTATTTAGTCTATAATCAATTGTAATTCGTTATTAAGGTGTGTGTACAATAAAGAATTTTCATTCATTAATTCATTCTATCTACTAATACATTGCTTTTGCCAATCTTGCCAATCTTGCCGTGGTGGCCCCGGCTAAAGAATAGGCCCCTCCATATCTACCTATCCGCGGATGTCGTAAGAGGCGACTAAGGGAAAAAAGCTAGGGGATGGGCAGCAGCGTCCCTCATTTTAACAACGATAGCTCTAACTGCGCTCGCCAACCCGCATGCCCTGCGTGGTGAGTATGGGCAAATCCCCCCACATGATAGGAATTCGCTCTGTCTGTGGGGGAGGCCATGTTCAGCAGTGGACGTCGTACGGCTGAAATGATGATGATTATGATGATGACTAATTCATTTGATGACGCAATGGTGCATATATTTTGCAGTGTTGGTGAGAGAACTTGGTGCAAACCAGCCTTTTTTAAATAAACAAGGTGATTCTTATAATTATGTCAAATCCCAAAAGGATTCCAGTCTTATGACAACTTAAGAATTTGAGTACAAAATTCTCCAGCGAAAAATTGCGTATTCCCATCAAAAGCTCTTTTCTCCCTAACAAAACGAATCTTCAAAAATATCTCCACTTGCTGACGATGCTCCACGGTTGTAAAGCATCTTCATTCACCCAAAACCACTCAGCGCTTTTTAACCAAACAAACAGTCGTTTTCGTCATCACGAACTCGCAATTTGCGAAAACATCCCTCTAAAGGGGGTAGCTGCGAGCGCAAACCCCTTATTCGGCCCTATGCGTTCTATTGAGGGTAGGTAAGGAAAAATCGGGCCTCCTTCCTTTTTTCTTTCAAGCGCTTTCAAGCTGGCTTGAATAGGGTTGTCAATATTTTGAGCGGTATGAATGGACCTGTGTAGTGGATGTCAATGAAGACTCGAGTAGGTGTGTGCGTGTCCATTGCATGGGAAGTGGACGACTAACGTTTGTGTGTTCTTGATCGTTCAAAAGGTAAGCTAGGGTACATACATCACGTATCTTTAAGCCAATCCGTGAGGCGGTTAGTCATTCATTATGTTCAGATTTGAGCCGTTTGGCTGGTTAGACCCTAGCTAGACAAATTTAGTCCCTACCTGTACAGACAACATAAAAGTAAATCATGATTGGACAATGTTTCAATAGTATTTTATGAATGAAAATTTGCATAACGGTATGATCTTTTATCAAGCTATGTCAAGGAATAAATTCTGTAACTAAAAAGTAGTATTATGACCAGAAACATTGAATCCAGCGATCAACTATTACATGTCTTTTCGTTACTTATATAAAAATAAAAATAAAATAACGTGTAAAATTTTGAATTTATTGATGTCTACGTATTTCGATTCATAGTCACGCAGAATCGTACCGTGTACAGTAATGGGAACACGCTCCTATCGCGCACCTCCTTTTGAGATAGCTCAAAGCCAATTAGATGCGGCGACAACCCGAGTGTCAGGATAGCGCTGCAGCGATGAAAAGCTCTTTCCTGGCTGTCTTACACAAAACTTTGTTAGGCTTGAGGGTTTATAGAACGGCAATGAGGCATGGGCTCTTTTAAATCTTATAATTAGCTTGTGGAGATTGCTTGAAGCTCCTATTGATTTGATATGGATTATTGAATTGGAGCACTGGTAGAGTGGAGGTGGTGGCCCCCGCCTTCCGATTCACAGGTTGTGGGTTCGAAACCGGCATGTTCGAGAACCTACAAATTCGAAAACATGTGACATGTGCACGAGAGAAGAGGCGCACTACACTGATTCTTTCACCAACAACCATAGGCGCTTTTCAGGGCCACTATACCTCAACCTGGTCATTGACCTAATACAGGATGACCAAGAAAGAATTAGTGACACTGAGAGTACCTGTAGTAAAGCTAGTTACTACGCTATATGTTACCTCACTGTTATAAAATAGTAGATTCGGAACAATGGATTTAACTTTAGAAAACGCGTGTTCCCGAACAAAGATTAATAATAATAATAATAAATAAATAATAAATATTCCGGACATATTCACACGGTCAACTGATCCCAAACTAGGCATTGCCTGTACTATGGGTACCAGAGACTGATATATATATGTTTGTCCAGTGCGGGAATCGAACCCGCGACCTCTAGCGCAGAAGGCAGAGTTACTACTAACTGAGCTATGAGACCAGTCCAGATTGATAACATTGTGAGAAAACTGATACTACGTGCTCGAAAACGGTGGAGGAAAATAGAGTTGAGACTTGAATAAGTAATTTAAATGTTTCGATAAGCTGGCTATAAACGCTTCATTTGTTCAAAGCCTTGTGTTACTTACTGTTACTCACTATATCACTAAGAATAAACCAGAATAGATCAGTTCAGTCACTAGGTCGTCATCATCATCATCGGCCTGATGAAGTCCGCTGCTGTATATACCTGCAAAGAGTGCTACGACGAACGGTCTTGAGCCTTCTCCGTCTCCTGACTTCCCGAAACCACGAGCGAAGTTCTCTCAAACAACTAGGTTGAATATTTATTGGCGTTGTATATTGGTTTGTTTGTACCCAGACCTGGAACAAACATTTGTCCCGCAGTGGAAATCGAACCCGCACCCCTTGCGTCTCTTACGGACACTACCTGCCACGCCACCGAGGTCATCAGTTTGTCAGTCAGGACTTTGATTCTTATCTTTAATGATGAATGAAAACACGAGAATCAAATGCGTAGAGTACAGTAAAGAGGTAAAAACCTAACTTTTTTTTTTTTTTATACTACTTAGTTGGCAGTCATACGGCCCACCTGTTGGTAAGCGGTTACCGTAGCCTATGAGCGCTTGCAATACCAGAGGCATCACGCACGCGTTGCCGACCCCGAACCCCCCTCCCCCTAAAGAGCTCTGGCAACGTTTCTCATCGCAGGAACACAACACTATTTGAAAACAAATAATGTTATTTGGCTGCGATCTTCTGTAAGGAAGTAAACTCAACGTACGCTTCAACACCCATTATTATAAAACTTTATTTCATTGCTATTTCATTTACGAGAGGTAGGGTACAGCGAGATTTTTTCGCTCTAAATTGGAGCAGCCTGCCTGGGGAGGTACCTCCGCCTTACAGAAGATCGCAGCCAAATATCATTATTTGTTTCAAATAGTGTTGTGTTCCTGCGGTGAGTAAGGTTGCCAGAGCTCTTTAGGGGGGGAAGGGGTTCGGCAGGCAACGCATTAGCAATGCTCCAGGTGTTGCAGATGTCAATAGGCGACGGTAACCGCTTACCATCAGGTGGGCCGTAAGCCTGTTTGCATCCGTATAACATAAAAAAAAAAAAAAAAAAACGCCTCAACACCCAGTATTATAAAACTTTAGTTCATTGCTATTGCGGAGCACTACAATACAGGATTAAGTGCTAATTAGCTGAAACCATTCTCGCCTGTGTTTGATCATTAGCACAAAATACTGCAAGTTTCAGTATCGGTACGGTAGAAAAGGTAGGTGACCACTGTGATAGACGTAAGCGACAGCGGAAGTGGTTGTTAAACTAGCGATTTACTAAACGAGAACTAGCAAGCAAGGTAGGGCACCGCAACACTTTCTCGCTCGAAATCGGAGCAGCCTAGTAGGTACCTTCGCCTAGATCGCAGCCAAATAACATTATTTGTTTCAAACAGTGTTGTGTTCCTGCGGTGAGCAAGGTTGCCAAAGCTCTTTAAGGGGGGGGGGGGGAGGGTCGACAACGCATGCTTGATGCCTCTGGTATTGCAAGCTTTCATAGGCTACGGTAACCACTTACCAACAGCCTGTACCGTAAGACTGTTTGCCACCTTATTGGTCTAAAAAAAAGAGATTCACTGTAGGAAATAGTGAGGATATTGTGATAAGCGTAAGTGACAGCGGAAGCGGGAACCTTACAGCGTAGCTGAAAGGTTGTGACTTCTGTCGATGTAAATCCAAATCGCTTTCCGTTTCCAATGCTATACTCTAAAGTAATTTGAGTTTTATAGTACAGGTGTGGCAACGACATAAAAACGACGCAACTTTGTCGTCTCTGTTACCTAACTAAGCGAAATACATCGCTTATCCTTCGAATGTGAAATTGTGATTTCGAGTGCAACAAAGGTGGTGCAGGTGTGGCTGCAATGAACTACAGCTTTTGCAGGTCCTAAAACAAATATAAATGCCTTCTTTCTTAAGTGGACGGAGTGGGCTCCATACAAACGGTACTCACACTAGCAACGGTAAACTTACGAAATTCCACTATAGGTAAATGTGCTAAGCGGAATGAACGAGATACTTTTCCTTCCCAAAGATAAATAAATAAAAAAAAATATTCCGCACATATTCACACGGTCAACTGATCCCAAACTAGGCATACCCTGTACCATGGTGACCAGAGACTGATATTTATATAATAGATAAATATTTAACAACCAGACACAGAACAAACATCTGTGTTTATCACACAAATGTTTGTCCAGTGCGGGGATCGAACCCGCGACCTCTAGCGCAGAAGGCAGAGTTACTACTAACTGAGCTATGAGGCCAGTCACAAAGGTAGACCTTTCCTATGAAATATTTCCTTACTAAAAGGCCAAGACGATTTTCAATCTCTATTTTCGTTTGCTCAGCTGTTTCACGCTATAACCTTTCATAAGTTTCGTAGTGGCGAGTCTTCTTCTTCTTGTCGTGTCACTGATTCTTTCTTGGTCATCCTGGTCAGTGACCAGGTTGAGGTATGGTGGCCCTGAAAAGGGTATATGACCGCCGATGAAAGAATCAGTGTAGTGAAAGGATTAAAGTGCGCCCATTAGAGACGTACAAAAACGTTTTCATGGCGGGTAAAACTAAATAAATCGCTCTTTTAATGAATGCGTTCTCTACCTAACAGTAATACGGAGTGGAACAACGCAGGTGAGGCAAAGGCGTACAAGATGGATGCAACTGTACGTGCCAGCATAGGGTTGCATATACTCACTTATCTCTCTCTCTTTTCGCATCACTGATTCTATTTTCCATAACCTATGCACCTCGTAAGACTTAAAGACTAATTAATGACGTTTCAAAATGATCCTTATTATTCTGATGAATAAAGACTGTGTGATTGAAGTTATCTGATGAAAAAAATGATAGGCACCAAGCCGTGTTTGTTGCCTAATTCTTCTAGGCTTGGTCGCTAGGAACAGGCATAGCTTCACCTAATTTGGATTAGAAGCTTTAAGACTACATCATGACTCTAAGATGTTATATATTTATGTATGTGTTATATCTTTATCAGACCCTGTTTTTATGAAGATATTTTATGTAATTGGTAATATACATAATATTTGTGCACTTTCAACAAATAAATAAATAAATAAGATGTTTCAAAGTTTTTGGATCATCATTTTATTGAAATAAACGCCTTTTGATTTGATTTGATTACTAGGACATAAGATTTTTAAGATACTACATTTGTTATCCAAGATAACGTAAGCTCCAATTTGGTAAAGTTTGGTAGAGTTCGTAGTTCAGGTAAGATTAGTTAGTAAAAGTTATCTTAGTTATGCCTCAACGATCATCGATGCACCAACTTTGACCAGACATCGCGAGATCTCAGTTCGAACTACCTACCAGTCTAATTCTGTAATTGCTTAATCTCCTGTTTCGAACCATCCGGCTTCACCTGTCACAGTGCATTTACTCGAGTGACTGAACTTTTCCATTTGGTTCAACTGCTTTATAATTGTTTGAACTAGCTAAAGAGCTTTGGTTCATCATCATCATCATCAACAATCTGTAGTAGGCCACTGCTGGACAAAGGCCTCCCCCAAAGAGTTCCACGACGAACGGTCTTGAGCCCTTTCCATCCACCGACTTCCCGCATCCTTTACAATGTCATCGGTCCATCGGGTGGGGGGATTTCCAAAACTGCGTCGCCCGGTTCGTGGTCGCCATTCGAGAACCTTTACTCCCCAACGGTTGTCTATAATTGATTTCAAATAAAGGATTAAATCAGTAAGTCAAAGACAGAGCGAGACTGGTTCGCACCTACTGGAGAGGTGGATGCCTGCCTACCTATAAAGTGGGCAGGTGTCCTTGTGTTTGTTCTTTGTTGTCATTTGTGTTTTTACTCCTTGTATGTTACCAAGTCTGTTCTGTGTTTTTGTGTATGTCAAATAAACGTATTCTATTCTATTCTTCTATTCTATTCTAAAGTTCCTCGAAGGCGTAGCGGGCGAGTGCCCATCTTAGACGCTAGGGGCGCGGGTTTGATTACCTCTTTGCATGATCTGCAAATATTTGTTTCGGGTCTGGGTGTTGCGGCACCATGGTACTCGTAGTTTCTGATACCTGCGACACATGGTTAGCTATTATCATCATCATCATCAGCCTGTAGAAGTCCACTGCTGGACATAGGCCTCCCCCAAAGAGATAGATAGATAGATAACACTTTATTGATCACCATACGGAAATAATACATAAGATCACAATTACAAATTTACACGGCAATACAATGGGCGGCCTTATCGCTAAGAGCGAACTCTGCCAGGCAACCTTAGGATGGACTGGACTGAAAAGATTAGAGAAGGGGCAAGATGGTGTTTCGAAAATTATGAAGAAAATAATTAACTATAAACAGAATAAAGTAGGTATATTAAAAAGATAAATCAAGATAATCATATATATATAATACATATAGTGACATTTATATAAACAAATACAGATACTATATCGTATATAATTATAATAGGTACACAGAATTTAAGAATAATAATATACAATAAACTTGTGCTTCACAAAGAGCAGCATGAAGAGTTCCATGACGAACAGTCTTGAGCCTTCTCCATCCACCGACTTCCCGCAACCTTCACAATGTCGTCGGTCCATCGGGTGGGGCCTTTCTACACTGCGTCGCCCGGTTCGTGGTCGCCATTCGAGAATCTTTACCCCCCAACGGTTGTCGGTTCAAATGGTTAGCTATACGCTTTCAAATATACTTTAATTTTGCTCGTGATATATTTTCAACTTCCTAATGACTCGGAGTAAATTGAAAAGCAAAAAATGTAAAAGTCTAGATTCCAATAAAGCAGCTAATCAATCATGCCTCATCTAATTGGCTCCGGAGCTTCTAATGAGATGAGAAAAACTCCAGTAAACTCACGGAGAAAGTCGGGAAAAGTGAAAAAGATTTTCTTCGGTAGATGTCGAAAATAATTTTGAAAGAATAAGGTTAGTGAGTACCTATTATTTGGTAACCGGGAATCTGTTTTAGCAAATGAAAAATAAAATTTAAAGAAGATTCATCATCATTATTTCAGCCGTACGACGACGTCCACTGCTGAACATGGCCTCTCCCACAGACAGAGCGAATTCCTTATCATGTGGGGGGATTTGCCCATACTCACCACGCTGGGCATGCGGGTTGGCGAGCGCAGTTAGAGCTATCGTTGTTAAAATGAGGGACGCTGCCGCCCATCCCCTAGCTTTTTTCCCTTAGTCGCCTCTTACGACATCCGCGGATAGGTCTAGAGATGGAGGGGCCTATTTTAAAGAAGATTGCTTGTAACCTATTTTTTACGTATTTTGAGTAGGTAATATTGTTTAGCAGGCTTTTGTGTGTTTATATCTACCTATAAAGTAGATCGTACTAAGAATGGACCAGTACTAATTGAGAATAACCTTGTAGAAATAATACAGAAGATATTTTATGTCAATAAAACACGAAGTTTTCAAAAACGTATAAAATATCCGAAAATCGGACTCGCGGCAAATTGTTCGTTAAATGAAAAAGAACCGCGAGCGAAGCAGCGGGTCGCTTGCAAAGCTGTTGGCATTTCGCCGATGGATAAACTTGGAATCTTAACTACTGAAACTCGAACGAAAAACGATAAAGCTGTGAATATAATTCTTTGTAGGTATGTCCGGGTGCTTGTAGCCAACCGAAACTATAGTTAGTGAACGTAGTCGTGGGCACTCTAATTTTACAAAACCATATCATAGCGTTTGATCAAAGCGACGCGTGGCCCGAAAGCTGGCTCCTATTCGGCCCAACAGATTAGCATTGCCATCCAGCGTGGCAATTTTAGCGTCTTGAGGACTCCGACTGGTAGTGATCTGAATCGATTGATTGAGATCCATTGAAATATCTTTTGTTAAGGTTTTTAGTCAGAATTTGTGAATGTGTATTTCGTAGCCAACAGGATGCTATTAAATTGCCCTAAGCACGAAGAACTCACGATAGCCTTACACTCACGATACACTCGTTGCCGACCCCGAACCCCTCCCCTTAAGTGCTCTGGCAACCTTACTCGCCGCAGGAACACAGCACTATTTGAAACAAATAATGTTATTAAGCTGCGATGTTCTGTAAGGTGGAGGTATTTCCTAGGCGGGCTGCTCCAATTTAGAGTGATAAAATCTCGCTGTGCCCTAATGTGGGACAAAGGCAGGAAGATATATATGATGTGAAAGCTAGTTGTAATCGACTTCCGGGTCATTGGTACCGTTTCAAGATTAGAACAGACCGAGACAGTTTCATTTGGCGCGTCTGCCGGACTGGCGCTGAATAGCAAGGAGCACAATCCCGGATCATCCCGACAGAATGGACGCCGGCGCCGGATCGCGTTAAACTCTTTCCTCGGAATTACGTGTCTAATTGCTTGTTTTTGAACTTTCTAAAAGCTTGAAGTAGATAATTATGGTTAGACTTTGAACTTTATTATATGAGTAAAACGAACCACTTAATAATAATGATAATAAATAAATATTCCGGACATATTCACACGGTCAACTGATCCCAAACTAGGCATAGCCTGTACTATAGGTACCAGAGACTGATATAAACACAGAACAAACATCTGTGTTTATCACACAAATGTTAGTCCAGTGCGGGGATCGAACCCGCAACCTCTAGCGCAGAAGGCAGAGTTACTACTAACTGAGCTATGAGGCCAGTCAAACTTGATTGCTTTTGCGATCTCGCTTGGTCAAATTTTGAACAGATGCTTAAAACCACTCGCACTAAGTTACTATAATAGGTATATTTATTAGTACATATTTATGCCCTAAAGTTAAGAATCCCTAAATACTGAGTGACGACAAAAACTGCTGTCAAAATGAGACATGTTGAACTTCTTGTGTTTTTGTCACAAAACTTTTTATTTAATTTATTTATTATTTTAAAGAATTATAAATGAAAGAAAGAAAGAAAATACATATAATAAGGTCACACACAAGAACAGCACAAACTAATAAGAAAAAATACAGACACTACAAGGCATAAAGAGGTAAGAACAAACAAAAGTAGATAGGTAGTGACAAAGCCAGGGTATTTATTAGTCCGTGCTGAGGTGCATGCGTGTGCCAAAAAAGGCCCCATCTCAGCTTTAATGATGAAACTCAACGTTAGTAATGCCCACAAATGAAATCTTATAACCCATGGAGAATATAATTGTGTAAAAGACCTTTAAAAATAAACTCAAATGTTGGCTTATAGAGCTAACACCGTATGAATTTGGATTATAATAACATAATCTAATTTTTATTGACAACTATGCTTTTGTTGTGAATATTTAGTTTAATAGGTACTTACTATTTACTTCAATCTGACATTTTATTGACTAAATTTATTTACATTCAAATTGTAAGACTCAAATTGTATTACGTATTATGTAAGTAAAGTGTATTATGTAAGTACGCTTTTGGCGTTAGTACGTAAATAAGTAACTTAAGTAGGTAGCATTTACCTATCTACTGACTCTGTATACTGTGTTCATTTGACTTGTAATCTGTTTTTTACCAATAAATAACTATGAACTATGAAAGAAAATGCTCGTTTCAATCACTCAGACATAGAAGCATATAACTACACAAGAAACAAAGTGCACGCGCGATATATTAGGCCATTCATCATAATTTCAGGCATAGGTTGTCCATTGATGAACATAGGACCTCCCCATAGACTTCCAGAGCCACCGATCTAGTGCAACCTGCACCCAACAGCTCCCAGCAACGTCGTAGGTCGTTTTTCCATCTAGTGGGGGGCCGAAGCTATGTGCCCCACCCACTGGAACTTCAGCTTTTTTTTTTTTTTTTTTTTTTTTATTGGAGATTGTTAGGCTTTTGACCTCCAGCTCACTTTTGCAAGTGAGATGTGGCCTAAGATGGAGCACGCTTTACCAGAAGGAACTTGTTCACTCTAGATTTGAAGACTCCTAGATTGTACTCGTCCGGGAAAACAGACGCTGGCAGATCGTTCCACTCTTTGCCAGTGCTTATAATAAAGGTGGAGCAGAAACGTTTGGTTCGACACTGTGGTATGTCGACCAGGTAAGGGTGGTAATTACCTGTGCGTCTGCTTGTCCGGTAGTAGAAGGGGGAAAAGGGATGAGGTCATGCAAATCCTGCGCACAGTCACCAAAGTGGTACTTGTAGAACACTGACAGTCTGGCCACACGCCGTCTGTGTTCAAGGCTTTGTAGATCAGCTTGCTAATCCCCTGTCAATGTTGGTGGCATAAGTTGTCTACGGATAAGGAACACATCCAATCGGAAGATACACCCAATTTGCAACAAATATACAAGTTTTCTTAGCGCAAAAGTGTAATAATTTCTAAATCTACCTGAAATCCCATTTTAAGCGGGGTTATATTTCAAAATGGATCTATTGTTATTCCGCGCGCGCGCAGTCATAGAATTATTGCTTTGCATCGGACTTGCGGGAACTTAGCTTCGGTACCATGATTTACGACTATGCACCTACACGGGCAATTTTCCAAGCTATTCACAGTGAATATTGTCAAAGTCAAAGTCATTTATTTCAATAAAATCACTAGGATCACTTTGAAACGTCTTAGAAACTAGGTGAAGCTATGCCTGTTCCTCGCGACCAAGCCTAGAAGAATCAGGCAACAAACACGGCTTGGTGCCTATCATTTTTTTCGATGACCCTTTTTCACAAAATGGAATTTAAAGCTTCAGTGTGGTGCCGATCGAACTAGGTGAGGCTCAAAAGAAAAGTAATCTAATTATAATCCCTAATAAACAAGAGCTTATAAAAATGTGAAAAAAAAGAAGACAAATGTGAGCTTCAACAAATGATATGGGTTTTTTATGAAATCCAGCTGACAATTTTGACTGGCCTCATAGCTCAGTTGGTAGTAACTCTGCCTTCTGCGCTAGAGGTCGCGGGTTCGATTCCCGCACTGGACAAACATTTGTGACTAACACAGATGTTTGTTCTGTGTCTGGGTGTTAAATATATATCTATTATGTATATCAGTCTCTGGTACCCATAGTACAGGCTATGCCTAGTTTGGGATCAGTTGACCGTGTGTGATAATGTCCGGAATATTTATTTATTTATTTATTTATT
Source organism: Anticlea derivata (assembly GCA_947579855.1). Lineage (NCBI taxonomy): Eukaryota > Metazoa > Arthropoda > Insecta > Lepidoptera > Geometridae > Anticlea > Anticlea derivata. Next base: position 638,196 of record OX388275.1, on the reverse strand, counting down.
TAATTCTGGAGCTGGACAATTTTATGCAACTTGTATTTCTATAATACGGTTATTTCTTAGTGTAGTATATTATCAATATGTTTTGCAGCAAATTTTATTTGCCCGTGTAAAAGCACGCGACGTCTTTATACCTGCTGAAATATCTGAAATATTGCTGGTAGCAATAGCTTGAAGTTTAATGGGACGAAAAAATGGGAAGCATATTATTGTACCTACAATTTAAAGATCTTGTAAATATTTGTAAAGCTGATCAGATCTCAGACTTATATATAAATTCAAACGAATAAATAAATTCAAGAATAAATTGGAAATAGAACTGTTATTGAAGTTTTAACATAATCGCGTCAATGACAAAGCCCATTTTTCTATGTTTAAAAACAATTGTCGGGTCTTAGGTTACGCGCATTTAAGCACTGTATATTATAAAAAAATTATGTCTCGGTGGCGATTTGCTAATCGTAGGTACCTCAATTTTTAAGTTCTCATAGATAAAAATAGAGATTATTTACAAATAAATGATTTTTTTTTTGCTATTATTGATAGCCTTCGCCTCCTCTTCGATTCCCCCATTCTCAATGCAAATAAAATTCAGAGCTTCATGTTGAAGGTGTTGCGATAAAGTACTCCAAATGCAGAGTACTGGAGTTCGGTGCTCGGAGAATCACTATGGCGTAGCGTAGGAGAGTTTCCCTTCTGGATGTTATGCTTTTTTTCATCTTGTCATTGTTATTATTCTGGAATGTTAACAATAATGCTAAAATAATACAACACCCAACAGAAAAAAAAAAAAAAAAAAAACTTTTTATTGTCTTTACAAGATAAATTAATTATTTGGGGTGGGAACTCTTCTGTTAAGTTGTAATAACCATAGCAATCTTATTATTAGGTAAGTACTTATGGGTAGGTATCTAATTATAATATAAAATAGGTAGGTAGCTAATTAGGTAGCATAGACAGATAATAGGTAAACATATCAATATTGAAATTTAACATAATAAAAGAGGGTACATACAGTCACATAAATTAATCTGACCCCACACTCTGCATTCACTATGTCGTGAGTAACGACAAGTATCATGGTACCAACAACCAGACTCGGAACAACTAATTGCAGACATGCAAAAAGTTCCGCAGCGGGAATCGAACCCACACCCCTTGCGTCTCCGACGGGCACTCGCACGCTACGCCACCAAAGTCATTTAATTTTATTGTACAAAGAATCCTCTGGGAAGCTTACTGGGTCATTACATCACACTGGTTAGTTTACCATCAGTCACACACAAGCTCGCTAACATAATCAGAAAATTATTGTCCAGTGGTTACACATTCCAGCGTAGCACATCTACGAACGGCGCTACGAGGTGCTACGAAATGCTACGAGGTGCTACGCTTCTACGAATTGCAGACAATTGCAATCGTATAGATTTGATAGCCTTGTTGCCGCTGCAGACTAGGTTTTCAAACTGTTGCTACATGCCCCTTTTTCATGATTTAATTTATTGATTTATCACTTCCTGAAGATTTCATTTTTCAATTTTTTATAGCCATTATTTTATTTAAAAAAATAAAAAATAAATGCATGACCGTGATTCGAACCTTTGACCTCAAGATAGGGGATTCATTGGGCACGTATATAATCTTATCTTGTCGTTTGGTCAAAGCCCGGAAAAGCATCAATGGATTTTGTTATTCTAGTTCATGATCAGAACAGTAAAGAAGCATATGTGAGGATAAGTAATCTTATGAGTGGCCATGGGCTGACCACTTGTCACGTCAAATGCTATATATATAATTATATTGACAGGCCTCATAGCTCAGTTGGTAGTAACTCTGCCTTCTGCGCTAGAGGTAGCGGGTTCGATTCCCGCACTGGACAAACATTTGTGACTAACACAGATGTTTGTTCTGTGTCTGGGTGTTTACTATATAATAATATCTATTATGTATATCAGTCGCTGGTACCCATAGTACAGGCTATGCCTAGTTTGGGATCAGTTCACCGTGTGTGATCTGTCCGGAATATTTATTTATTTATTATTATAAGTACTAAAACGAGTGCTAATGACTTTTATTCATAAAACCAGAACAAAATGCCTCATTCTTCATCCGAAAGCTACTATACCACCTGCAAACTGAAAACTGTCGTTTATTTTTATACAGTCGCCGATGTAAATTCGCGGTACCTCCCTTCAAGATTACTTCGTAAACAAGTTTATCCTGATTTATGAAAGAAGTTCAAAATAAATAATTTTAGAGGCAAAAGTTACCGGCCAGGTGTCCCCTAATATTTTTTTTATGAAACGCCGAAAGTAATGCAATTATGTAAATTAAAAACGATTTCGAGTTTTCCTTCGTGACGACACGCGGAGTTTGCTGATGTATACGGCGTTTTTGCAATTATAATAAAAGTTTTTTCAGGTATTTTAGAGTTTTTGACCTAGATTTTAAAAGACAAATTTATTTGGTTGTCTCAGCATCATAATCTTCTGCATGCCAGATGTTTTTTTATGGTTATGCTATAAATAGGTCTCACCTCATCCTTTCGTGTTTCCTTTCACTTCAGAGCTCTTTAGGGGGGGGAGGGGCTCGGCAGGCAACGCATTATCAATGCTCCAGGTGTTGCTAATGTCAATAGGCGACGGTAGCCACTTATCATCAGGAGGGCTGTAAGCCTGTTTGCCTCCGTATAACATTAAAAAAAAAACTTCACTGATTCTTTCGTCGAGACGGTCATAGGTCCTTTTCAGGGCCACCATACCTCAACCTGGTTACTGACCTAATACAGGATGACCAAGAAAGAATCAGTGACACGAAAAAAAGAAGAAGAAACTCATCCTGAAATTCGGAATACAGCATAGCAAGTTAGTTGCTTGCCGGCAGAATTTATTAGCAGGTACTCCCCATCGGACTCGGCATAATGAGCCGAAAAATTCAAACACATTTAAATTTGTGTCTTTCTACTGGACACATTGCAGTGTCCAAATACCCAAGCTCCTTTCAAAGACGCCATTACCATTGAATGAAACTGTTAAGAACAAAGAACCATTTCTAAGTACTAGGTATTTTCCGTTCACGATCATAGATTTTTACGTGCATTGCTTTTGTAGTGCTTTGGTTTGATGATAGCGGCTACCGCTATGTGAACCTGATCAATCACACAATGGATCGACGTCATTGACGATTGTGGGACGTCATCATCATCTCCCTGCCCTTATGCCACTTCATGTGGGGTCGGCACAACATGTTTTTCTCTTCCACTCCCCTCTATCAGCCGTCAAATCAGTATTCACTCCTTTCTTACTCATGTCGTCTTTCACACAATCTATCCATCTTTTATTTGGTCTACCTCTCCCCTTATATCCTTCCACATTCATCTTTAACACTCTTCTAGTCACATGGCATTCTTCCCTCCGCATGACATGCCCGTGTGGGACGTCAGTGGATGGAAAAGGCTCAACACCGTTCTTCTTGGAACTCTATGGCTTACTTAAAAGTGCAACTGATGGGTTCTGGCGTGGTAGACGTCCAAGAGAGACCATCAATCAACCATCTGATGGTTGGACCAAATCCGTTGAACCCTGGACACAAAGTTCCATGATGCGCTCTACGCCGCTTAGGATAGGAACAGTTGGCGTGATATTGTCCGAAAGAAGATGATTCTACGGGGATTTCACGACCCTCAGTCTTGATGAGTACGACGCAATAAAAATGAGGGGAGAATGAACCTAATAATGTATTTATTTCATTTCAAGCACACACATAAAGTATACTAGAGGTGACTTATAAAATAATGGCTTGTTTACAATTCAAATTAGTTTAAACAGAACCTACACTAAGTCATAGACTTGTGTTGTAGGTCCTGCTATAACCTAAAAGTGGACATCTAAGGGTATGAAACTAAGAGTAGCATACCCAGACCCGGAGTAAATATGTTCTAAAAACAGTGTCAGTTGGATCTTTGACGCCCTTACGTGACGCTGTTATTACTGAGACATTTTTAGATTCAGTAAAGGCTTGCCCAATACCATACCTCACAGCCTAGTCAGCCTTATATTTTATATTAAGACTGTAATGACGGTACTCGCTTCTAAGAAAATCAAAGCTTAACGGTAATGGTGCTTTTATTGTCAATTTTAAGTCTTAATTGTCTTGAAGGAAGTAATTTACTGAAGGCGTGGCAGTCAGCTTCATTCATGTAACTTGTTCTTACTTGGTCTTACGGTAGGTTAGTATATATGCATGCTGGCATATAGTGACTATGAAAATGCCCCTGCAATTAGTAGTATACTAAAAAGTCTGTAAGTAATCATCATCATCATAACTTCAGCACTGCTGTACATGGCCTCCCCTACTGATTACTGGAGCAAATTCCTGTATCTTATGAAAAGTCTTGACCTGTGTTTTTGCCTGCAACAAAATAGGTCAGGACAGATTCAATAGATATTTCATAATATCAAAAACTGTTGCTATGGGTACAGCTGACCCTCTTTCAGTTTTCTCATTGAAAAGTATTCCGAAAATTTAAATCAAGTAAAGTTGGGAGATCGTATTTTATAACGACGTTATTCAAAATTGTCCAATCCTATCGAAGAATTTACGATTGTTCGAAAAGTAATCCCGGGGTCGAGTTTTGGAGGAGCTTACAGATAGTTCACTCTATAAGCGGCTTCTTACTGTCAATATGCGTAAAGTTGATAATTTCAATAAAATCACGAAAGCTCGGAAACTACTGAGCCGATGAGTCTGAAATTTGACACATACATTCTTTAAAAGATGTTACCGTGCAATAAGAATGGATTTTGGAAAATTCAACTCCTAAAGGGGTGAAATGGGGGGGGGGGGGGGGGGTTGAATGGTTGTATGAAAGTCCTATGTTTTTGAAGTTAGAGACATCAAAATCGGTTATCAGGTAAATAGTTCAAAATAATAAAATACCTATAAATATAATATACGTTTTTTTGAAATCCAACCCTCATAGTGTGTTAATAAGGGATAAAAGTATGGAGAAAGAAGTCCTAAGGTAGGAAAAGCGACGCCTCTCAACCAATTTTTGCGTACTTGATGGCGGAGTTGGCGAGTGCCCGTCTGAAACACAAGTGCGCATTTAAACTTTTCATGCGGAAGAACTCCTTTGGACATCGAGTTCGGACGGCTTAGGATCAAAAGTCGCAGTACCTCCCACTAGGCCAACACGGCTGCTTCATATGACATATGAAGTTGGTCTTGCTTTTTAGGCAGTGACCTATCTTTTAACGCCTCCGCTCGAGCACTAACAAGTCAGACTTATTCATCCCGAGAGGATCACCTTTTGTTGGAAACTATTGAAGTTTTTACACTTGAATAGTTACAGAATAGGTTTTGTTAAGTTGGGACTGATTGTCGTGTCTTTGAAGCTTTGAAAAAGTACGAAATGTGTGAGCTAAGCTGCGTTTAAGCCGACGCTACTGAAGGAAGCTTGGCTGGGATCCTGCTGGTTTAGGAATGTATCACTAATTATAAGAAATTAAATTGGAAGGGAGACGTGTGCAAAATTATCGACGTTTACTGAAAGAGATGGCCGTGGTGGCCCCGGCTGAAGAATAGGCCCCTCCATATCTACCTATCCGCGGATGTCGTAAGAGGCGACAAAGTTGGGGAGCAAAGGTTCTCGTCAAGTGGCGACCACAAACCGGACGACGCAGCGTTGGAAGGCCCCCCACTTAGGATTTCTACCTTAGGACTTCTTTCTCCATACTTTTATCCCTTATTAACACACTATGAGGGTTGGATTTCAAAAAAACGTATATTATATTTATGGGTATTTTATTATTTTGAACTATTTACCTGATAACCGATTTTGATGTCTCTAACTTCAAAAACATAGGACTTTCATACAACCATTCAACCCCCCCCCCCCCCATTTCACCCCTTTAGGAGTTGAATTTTCCAAAATCCATTGTTATTGCACGGTAACATCTTTTAAAGAATGTATGTGTCAAATTTCAGACTCATCGGCTCAGTAGTTTCCGAGCTTTCGTGATGAGTCTGTCAGTGAGTGACTACTCCTCTATATATATATATATATAGATGTATATAGATAGATTATTGCTCGAAATTAGGCCGTGGTGGCCCCGGCTGAAGAATAGGCTCCACCATATCTACCTATCCGCGGATGTCGTAAGAGGCGACTAAGGGAAAAAAGCTAGGGGATGGGCAGCAGCGTCTCCTATTTTAACAACGATAGCTCTAACTGCGCTCACCAACCCGCATGCCCAGCGTGGTGAGTATGGGCAAATCCCCCAACATGATAAGGAATTCGCTCTGTCTGTCCATGTTCAGCAGTGGACGTCGTACGGCTGCAATGATGATGATGATGATTGCTCGAAAAAATCTCCAGGCGATTCTCGCCAAAACGAGTGCGCGAAACTCTCTTCGTTAATCTTATGAAATACAAAAAACACATCCTCTCTCTATGTGTGTGCGTGTGTGTGTGTGTGTGTGTGTGAGTGCGATTGATGCTCTTATATCTGTAGAGTCAGTTTGGCTGCAGCTTAAAGCCTTGTTTGTTCTGTGAAGTAAGGTGGAAGGATTTGTTTATAGTGAGTGACTAAATAAAGCCGCTTGATATAATTTTTGAGAGTTTTATTTATTTTATTTTATTTAGCTCTCAGAATTAGCAAGTTGAAGTGGCAGTGGGCAGGCCATATAGCTCGCAGAACCGACAACCGTTAGGGAGAAAAGGTTCTCGAATGGCGACCACGAACCGGGCGACGCAGTGTTGGAAGGCCGTCCACCCGATGGACCGACAACATTGTGAAGGTTGCGGGAAGTCGGTGGATGGAGAAGGCTCAAGACCGTTCGTCATGGAACTCTTTGGGGGAGGCCTATGTCCAGCAGTGGACTTCTACAGGCTGATGATGATGATGATGATTTATTTTATTTGTATGGAATAAAATATTCAGGTATTCATAAATACTTTTGACTAGCAGTGCGTGTTACCAGTGATGACATAATGGCACTGGAGCTTATCGCTAACTATTGACAGGCCTCATAGCTCAGTCGGTAGTAACTCTGCCTTCTGCGCTGGAGGTCGCGGGTTCGATTCTCGCACTGGACAAACATTTGTGACTAACATAGATGTTTGTTCTGTGTCTGGGTGTTAAATATATATCTATTATGTATATCAGTCTCTGGTACCCATAGTACAGGCAATGCCTAGTTTGGGATCAGTTGACCGTGTGTGATATGTCCGGAATATTTATTTATTATTTATTATTATTGGCCTTGTACTCGTAAAACTCAAAGTCGCGCAACGGGCTATGGAAAAGGCTATTGCTCGGAGTTCGGCTACGTGACAAAATATGGTTTTGTTCCCTGGTGTCTTAGGTATGGTGGCCCTGACAAGGGTCTATGACCGTCGGTGCAAGAATCAGTAAAGTGAAAGGTATTAAGTGCGCCTCTTACAGGCTCCTTTCGTGCACATGTCACATGTCTTTGAATTGTTAACGAGCTCAACTTTCATCATCATGTTCCGTTTTTAGGGTTCCGTACCTCATTAGGAAAAATGGAACCCTTACAAGATCACTTTGTTGTCTGTCAGTCTGTCGGTCTGTCTGTCCGTCGTAAAATCAAAGGCCCTTTTTTCACCGTATAAAACATAAGTTCCAGCTCAAAAATTAAAAAGATATGGCAATGCATGTCTAATATTTGTATGGAAAACATGGAATTTTGATTTTCTGACCCGTGTAATGGTACGGAAGCCTCAAGGTGCGAGCTTTCGTATACTAGACCGTCTTTATGTCAAAACTAGGACGTCACACTAAACTGGCACTGCATTTCAAATTGTAAAACTATTCCGGAGCAACAACAAATGAGCAGCCAGTGAGGGCGTAATGAAAAACAATGGTTTTTGCAGCCTTATGTGCTCAAATTAACCGCACACAACTGTCACTCATGTATGACGTTAACTTTGAATGAGCTATACGGTGACCATTTTTTTCTAATCATTAAAAAAAAGAAAGTTTATTAATTTCGAACTTTAAAATTGCGTTTACCGTGAAAATAAGAAAATATTAATTTAGTTTTCACAATTTTTTCAAACTTTTTCCAATTAGCTTGTTTGGTTATTTTATCATCTTATAACTAATAACTAAACGTAAGAGAGATCGGAAAAAAGATTGCTACCTAAAACAGCTGATACATTGAGTTTGAGCTGATTTGAACCCAAAACAGCAGAATTTTGATAACAGTAGAATTTTTGAATGAGAGTTTGAGTTTCCAAAATTAGTACTACTAATGTGTGCCCATTTTCGGATAGCATACTCATTCATCATTATCATCATTTCAGCCGTAAGACGTTCACTGCTGAACATGGCCTCCCCCACAGACAAGAGCGAATTCCTTATCATGTGGGGGGTTTGCCCATACTCACCACGCTGGGCATGCGGGTTGGTGAGCGCAGTTAGAGCTATCGTTGTTAAAATGAGGGACACTGCTCCCCATCCCCTAGCTTTTTTCCCTTAGTCGCCTCTTACGATATCCACGGATAGGTAGATATGGAGGGGCCTATTCTTCAGCCAGGTCCACCACGGCCAATAAGTACAAATAACCTTGGACAGGCTACTTTTTATAAAGGCGAGCGAATCCGCAGGCACAAGCTAGTAAGTAAGAAAATTGTATATAATAAAATAATTAAGTTATTATTGTCCTATGAAATAAGCACACGTGGCAGCCCTACAACCTACATGAGCCTGCCTAGCGCACCACTGCGCTGCGCCTAGGGCTCCACGTGACGTTTTATGCGTTAATTAAAGTTGCCAAAGGCCCCACTCCACTATTCATCTGAGACTGGGTTACTCTGAATAACTTAAGCCTCGGTTGCTTCACTAGCGGTAACCGGCATAATTACAAATAAATAAATAACGCATTCAGGGTGCTGGTGGGGCAGACCTGGTTCTGCAACGCGTCGGGGATGTTCGCCGAAGCGCGTGTGGACTGTTTCTACAGCACCGGGCGCAAGCGGTGCACAAGCCTGGGCGCAGAATCAAGGCCAGCTCCAACAGCATACTGAGTGTTTTCAACCAGGTTCGAGTGCAAGTATCTAAACCATTGCGGTATGGTACTGTACCTGAAGTAGATTTCACCTAGTCTACCTACTAACCTTCCAGTTCTGCTTGTAACTATAAATAATATGTGTGATATGGACTATGTTAAGTGTCTGAAATGAATGATTTATTATTATTATTATAATATGACGGTGACCGTGAATTTACGTTCGCATCGAAAATAATAAAAAAGGCTATTGACTTTTATCCTCAAGAATAGTAGATCCTCTCAGATATCCAGGCGATCAGATCTTTCAAGATAACTAAGAGGGGTAGTCAGAGGCATGTCCGAACATTTGGCACAAGCCCGGACGTTTTACTGCACCGCACTTAAATTATTCGAATATAAAAACTCATTGATGCGCGACCGGGTTCGAACCCACTATTTAATAACAGCAGCTTAAATCCGGTTTTCTAGAAAATCGCGATCTGTGACAGCCGTGATATTGCGGGACATCAATAAGGATAAATAAAAAACTTGTTTATAATAATTATTGCTTTAACCAAGTTATACCTATTAAAGCAATAATTATTATGAACAAGTTTCTTATTTATCCTTATTATTAAATATATATATATTATGTATATCAGTCTCTGGTACCTATAGTATAGGCTATGCCTAGTTTGGGATCAGTTGACCGTGTGTGATATGTCTGGAATATTTATTTATTTATTTTTTTATTATTGATGTCCCGCAATATCACGGCTGTCACAGATCGCGATTTTTTAGAAAACCGGATTTAAGCTGTTGTTTTTAGGTCACTGAGTTATGATCGAGTAGGGGAGAAATATTTATAACCATGTATTAAAGAAATTACATGCAATAGTTATGTAATCTATTAAATTCTTTATTTGCATAGTTTTTTAATTTTAATATTTATATGTTTTATGTGTTAGGATCTAGCGGTTGTTTACAGCTACGCTCGCGCCGTACCATTTTATCAAATTTCACAAAAATCACTTCAGCACTTTAGTTATAAAAAAATAACAAACAGACATAAAGGTTCTGAAATGGCAACCACAAACCGGGCATCGTAGTGTTAGGAAGCCTGCTATCCGAAGGACCGATGATATTGTGTAGGTTGCGGGAAGTCTGTGGATGGGGAAGGATCAAGACCTCTTTGGGGAAGACCTGTATTCAGCACTCGACTTCTACAGGCTGATGATAATGATGATGATAACAAACAGAGAGACAGATTTTCTTTTGTACTTAGTGAAATACTCGCGTTGTGATTTATTATGATCCAAAAAAGTTCCGAAATACATATCTATTTTTTTTCTTTTATACAACTGAGCTGGCAAACAAGCATACGGCCCATCTGTTGGTAAGCGGTAACCGTAGCCTATGAGCGCCTGCAACACTGGAGGCATCACGCACACTAGGTTTGGTCGCGAGGAACAGGCATAGCTTCACCTAGTTTCTAAAACGTTTCAAAGTGATCCTAGTGATTTTATTGAAATAAATGCTTTTTGACTTTGACTTGACTTTGACTTTGACACGTTGCTGACCCCAAACCCCCTCCCCCCTAAAGACTCTGACAACCTTACTCACCGCAGGAACACAACCCTATTTGAAACAAATAATGTTATTTGGATGCGATCTTCTGTAAAGCGGAGGTACCTCCCCAAACGAGCTGCTTCAATTTAGAATGAGAAAATCTCACTGTGCCCTACGTCCTCCTGAGGGAGGTATCTGTAGGTATGTACTCAAAAACTGTTATCGTCAAAGTCAACAGGCGTTTATTTCAATAAAATCACAAGGATCATTTTGGAACGTTTTAGAAACTAGATGAAGCTACGCCAGTTCCTCGCGACCAAGCAGACGAAGAATCAGGCAACAAACACGGCGCGCGTGCCTATCATTTTTTTTTTCAATGATCCTTTTTCACCAAATGGAATGTAGAGCATCAGTGTGGCGCCGATCGAACTAGGTAAGGCTCAATAATCTATTAATTATCTCTAATAAATAAGAGCTTATACAAATGTGTAAAAAAATGACAAATGTGAGCCTCAACAAATGATATAAGGGCAGTTCGCACGATCGTTCAACAATTAACAAATTCAGTGCAAAACAACAAAACTTTCTTTTGAATTTAAATGTAAACTGTATCACAATATTAAAACCTCGCAAATACTCAACTTTTCAACGTGTAAAAAAATTAAACACTTTTCAAGTTACCACAGAGTAAAAATAATGGTTCCGCGTGACATAATTACGCGAGTGTCAACAGTTGCGAACAAAAGTGCAGCGAGCAGTGCAGCCAGAAGTGTATAATCGTGATAACTGTACCTACAGCCTGCTGTAAAATGAGTAATTGTGTTGTACCTACTGTATAAAGTCATGTTCAAACGGAGTGCGATATGTCTTCTGAAATTTATTTGAAAATGATCCTTATCTCTAATTATTGAAGTCAATTTTGAGTTCAGTTGATTCATAATTGTTATTTATTTGGCTTCTATACACGCAATCGGTGGCCCCGGCTGAAGAATAGGCCCAATAACTCCTACCCCGGATTTCGTAAGAGACGACTAAGGGAAAAAGTAGGAGATGGGCAGCAGCGTCCCATATTATACCAACGATAGCTCTTATTACGCTCGCCAACCCGCATGCCCAGCGTGGTGAGTATAGGTAAATTCCCCCCACATGATAGGAAGTCGCTCTGGAAATCTGTGGGGGAGGCCGATGTTCAGCAGTGGACTTCCTACAGCTTGAATGATGATGATAATGATTCTCGCATTCTAGCGTTCCGGCTTTTTCGCAAGCAGGTAGAAATGCATAAACCCGTAAACAAAAGGCAAACAGCGTTCCATACGCTCAGTCCATTCACGTTTCATAATATTCCTTCTGCAGTAGCACCAAAACAGTGAAATTGCAACTTTAACTTTCAAACAATAAGGTTGGGTTTGTATTGCATTGTGTATTATAACCAAGTTGCGATGGAGTTTTAAATTCAATAGAGTCGACATAAGGCAACCTAGACATCCTATACAATTATATACATTAAAATTAGTTGCATACTACGCCGACGGTTTGTATGGAAAACATGTTGCCTTCCCGTCTATTCTTTTTGAATTTTAAATTTTCATAATAATAAAAAAAAACTATCAGATTATAGTGAATACCTACAATCTAATCTAGAATCAATTCAGTTCTTTACGTACGTAAAGCAAACAAAATTGCCTAACCAGTATTTTAGTTAGTTTTCAATTAATTAACCGACTTCCAAAAGGAGGAGGTTCACCAGTCGGCTGTATTTTTTTTTGTTGATTTTGATGATTCTTTCGCTGGTGTATAGAGTATGATCCCGGAATGGTCCCATTTTACTTTTGTGTTAATTGCGATAGGTACAGAAAGGAGCTGTATACCTATACCAATTAAGTTATGAGAGTTACCATAATTTCAATTTGTTCGAGTTAAAATCGAACACGCAGCAAATGTGCATTTTTGCTGCGATTGCAACTATGTACACTCGCTCACGGTTCCAAAATGCAACCAGTTCGCGTTTGACCGTTTCCAAGACATCGCGGGCTCAAAAACCATAACCATTTACCATTATATTAGTTTTACCAATTCAGTTACCTTATAATACGTAGTGTTAAGTAACTTTTATTATAACCATTTAGCATAAATTCAGTTCTTTCCTTTTACCATCAAAACCAACCAATACAATTAAAATGAGCCTTTAAACCACGGTGACCATAATACCGAAAGTAAGTCAAAGTCAAAGGCATTTATTTTTTAATAAAATCACTAGGATCACTTTGAAACGTCTTAGAACTAGGTGAAGCTATGCCTGTTCCTCGCGACCAAGCCTAGAAGGGTTCAGCGACAAAAATATGTAACTACTGCCTATCTGTGTACTTCTTTCGATTGTTGCCTGTGTATTTGTGAAAAAAATAATTGAAATTTTTGTTTACAGGTGCAAAATTCTATGTGAGGATTAGCAACCGCTTACCATCAGGTGGGCCGTAAGCTTGTTTGCCACCTCTGTTGTATAAAAAAAAAAATGTATGTTAATCTTTCAAGCCGCAACCACTGCACTGGAATGAAATTCGTCATTTTGTAATAAATATCATGGAGTAACATAAGAGCTACTTTTATCCAGGTTACGCGCAACCAAAGATGCAGGTGGAAGCTAGTCTATGTAAAAGGCAACCTCTCTACAGACTCGTGTGTCTACGGATAGAAGACAGTACCAAAACTTCTACGTATAAATTCAAATCGAGCAGGCACTCGTGGCCCTAACTGGCATTTTCACGGACTGCCAACGCCCAGACACAATAGAGAGTCGTGGACGGCGCCAGGGAGTGGTGCCAGGGGAATTACAGAATAGGTACCTTTGTGTCACTATTAGAATTTTTAACAAAAAGGAGGAGGAGGAGGTAGGGCACAGCGAGATTTTCTCGTCCTGAATTGATGCAGCTCGCCTGGGGAGGTACCTCCGCCTTACAGAAGATCGCAGCCAAATAACATTATTTGTTTCAAATAGTGTTGTGTTCCTGCGGTGAGTAGGGTTGCCAGAGCTCTTTTGGGGGGAAGGGGGTTCGGGGTCGGCAACGCGTACGTGATGCCTCTGGTATTGCAAGCGCTCATAGGCTACGGTAACCGCTTACCATCGGGTGGGCCGTAAGCTTGTTCGCCACCTATGTTGTATAAAAAAAAAATATACCTACTTAGCTATTTCTATAATATAATATAATGGCGACAGTGATTTATATTCATAGTTTTTCAGGAAAACAACACTATTTCTGTAAAAATAAAAAAATAGGTTCAAGGCACAATCTCTATATCAACCACTATAAAATCTTCTGCTTGTCTAACAAAACGATTGACGATGTGTAACCAATTTTGCTCATATTCAAAATAACCTAACTCCACCCCTGGCTATACCCTACATTTAGTGGGTGAATAAGAACATTTTATTTGGCACATTCGTATCGATTTTGAGTGCACTCCCGCCGAGATATATTTTGGGACTGACAAAAGGTATTATTTACATCGATTCGTTGAAAATATAAAGGAATAAATGTATTGCTTGCTTGTCGTACTACTGATTCTTTCTTGGTCATCATGTATAAGGTCAGTGACCAGGAAATGATGGTGGCCATATGACCGTCTGTGAAAGAATCATTGTGTTGAGAGGATTAAAGTGTGCCTCTTATAGGCTCCTTTCGTGTAAACGTCACATGTCTTTGAATTTTTATGTTCTAGGATTGGTGTGCCGGTTTCCTCACGATGTTTTTCTTCACCGTTTTGAGAGCACTAGTATGCGCACATAAATTAACGGAATAGAAATAAATTCGTGCACGACTGGGATTCGAACCCCCGACCTGTGGATCGGAAGGCGGGCTACTCTCTCTACTCCACCAGTGCTCTATAATAACAACTAAAAAATGTATTTAAAAAGCGTGCTTGGAATTCCGGCCTCTCTGGTCCTGAGTTTGAACGGAAGATTTAATTTAAAGTCAAAGTCAAAAGGGTTTGTTTCAATAAAAATCACTAGGATCACTTTGAAACGTCGTCTTAGAAACTAGGTGAAGCTACGCCTGTTCCTCGCGACCATGAAAAGAAGAATTGACAACAAACTAGATAAATGAAAAATGTCTACCTGCGCTACCATATTAATCTCATTTTCAGCTACGAATATAACAACAATGAATCTCGTTAATTAAAATAAAATATGAAATATGACATTTATCTGCAATGCAGACATTGTTGCCCTTTAATGCGTGGCCCTGGGCGTGTGTGCAGTGCTTGACAAAAGCGGGGTTTAAGTGAATTTTAAAATAAAACCCTTGTATATTTTTGCCGTGGTTGTTCTAGCTGTAGAAAAGGCCCCTCCATTTCTACCCGTGGATGTCGTAAGAGGCGACTAAGGGAAAAAATCCACCGACTTCCCGCAACCTTTACAATGTCGTCGGTCCATCGGGTGGGGGGCCTTCCAACACTGCGTCGCCCGGTTCGTGGTCGCCATTTGAGAACCTTTACTCCCGATAACCTTTACACCCGAGAACCGATAACCGTTGTTATCGATTCTGCGAGCTATATGGCCTGCCCACTGCCACTTCAACTTGCTAATTCTGAGAGCTATGTCGATGACCTTGGTTCTTCTACGGATTTCCTCATTTCGGATCTTATCACGTAGTGAAACTCCGAGCGTAGCTCTCATCAAACACCATATTAACACCATAATATAATTCACAGCAGAATCGTTCTGGCTGAGTTACAAGTCAGCAAAACAGTGCTTATTGCGCTGAAGTTTATAAAAATACCTCATAATAACGATAAACGATTTTAACCCCCGTCAAGCGCTTTAAATATGTACTTTCATTATTTACAGCGCTTTTAGTGCGACGCTTGACAAGTGGGTAATTGGTTTAGCTACAAGTAGTTTTGTGATTTATTGTCTAGTTTTATTGTTTGAGTAAATAGGTTTATTTTATAGTGGACGCTATTTTACGGGTAGTCGGAACGAACCTTTATCGGTACTTTAAACATTAATGAAACGCTTATCGGTCTAAGGAATCGGTTCTTATTGGAATTATGAACCCATTTGCTTAGTCAAAGTCATATTCAAATGGTTTTTTTTTCAATAAGATCACTAGGATAACTTTGAAACGTCTCAGAATCTAGGTGAAGTTCTCGTAGTTTCTGATACCCACGATACAGGGAATCCTAGCGCGAGGTCAGGGCTATTATATAACTGTTGAGTGTTATTTATTATAGAGAGTTTTAGAAAATTCAAAAAATTTAAGAGCAAATTAGCACGTTTTTTTATTATTTCTTTAAAATCACTAAGATCACTTTAAAACGTCTTAGAAACTAGGTGAAGCTACGCCTGTTCGTCTGATAATGATACCTACAATAAAAGAAAAATGTTACAGATTCTCTGTGCACTATCGACCAGGATATACTTTATTACCTTGCTCACAGCGCAGTTGATTAATCTGGCGCATCCAGAATGCGGGCCGTGTTTTATGGAGGCATTACCGCCGGTGACTTATGGCCAGCCAGGGAGTGGACTTGCCGTTCTGAAAATTGTAGTCTTATCACCTTCCAGGTGATTGAATTGACGAATTCGCAAGGACCTATGAGAACTACCTCATAATGTTATTTGCCCCCCTACTTTGCCCCGTAGGCCTAGCAAAAATGCTGAAACACGTATTCCTTTATTTCTTACCAAAAGCCTAAATATGAATATTCAGATCCCTTACTTGAGGAATTATGTTTTGCCCATACACACATACAACCCCTATTGCACACCCTTCAAGATTACTTTTAGAGACAAAAGATAGCCTATGTTCTTCCCCAAGATATAAATTATCTTCTTGCCAGATTTCATTACGATCCGTTTAGCCATTTAGTCGTTAAAAGGTAACAAACAAACAGAGTTACCTACTTTTGCATTTATAATATTAAGTATTGATCTACGATTTAATTCAAATAGGGTCTTTATAAGGTACCTACGTCGATTGGTTTACCTAAAATTACTGAGAATACAATACTAATTAAGAAGATAATTATATTTACGAAATCAATCATAAACTATTACGAATATGGCTCAAAATTGTATAAAGTTGCATAAGCCATCGAACTTCCCAATGGGACTATAAATCAACCTTTCCCCTAACTGGTCAAAGACCTACTTTGAAAATCACGTTTTTCACTATACCTTTCTATCGTAAAATCCAGTAAAAATCTCAGGCTTCGATACGCGACACGTCGCGCGTCTACGTTCGCGTTACGAGAGAGACGTGATCTAGTCGTGATCGGACTCAGGGCTCTGATGCGAAAGAAACGGTAGGAAGAAACGGTAGCCATTTTAGAAGGTAGGGCACAGCGAGATTTTCTAAATTGGAGCAGCCCGCCTGGATAGGTACCTCCTCCTTACAGAAGATCGCAGCCAAATAACATTATTTGTTTCAAATAGTGTTGTGTACCTGTGTTGAGTAAGGCTGCCTCTTAGGTGGAGGGGGTTCGGGGTCGGCAACGCGTGCCTGATGCCTCTAGTATTGCAAGCGCTCATAAGCTACGGTGGCCGTGGTGGCTCCGGCTAAAGAATAGGCCCCTCCATATTTACCTATCCGCGGATGTCGTAAGAGGCGACTAAGGGAAGAAAGCTAGGGGATGGGCAGCAGCGTCCCTCATTTTAACAACGATAGCTCTAACTGCGCTCGCCGACCCGCATGCCCAGCGTGGTGAGTATGGGCAAATCCCCCCATATGATAAGGAATTCGCTCTGTCTGTGTGGGAGCCCATGTTCAGCAGTGGACGTCGTACGGCTGAAATGATGATAAGCTACGGTAACCGCTTACGAGCAGGTGGGCCGTAAGCTTGTTTGTTGTTATCAAATGTATAAAAAAAGAGACGAGCTAGAAAGCCTATATCATGGCTTATGCTAGTTTCCAGTCTGGGTGTTGTGGAAACCATGATAGGTTTCTGATATCTACGACACATAATTCTAGTGTGGGCCTATGTATGTGACTGTTGGCTGCCATTTATTTTTTTATAGGTTTACCTTAAGGTTAAATAACAACTCCTGCAATCTTGACGGGGTGATTTTGGTTGCTTTTCCTGTCTCTGATTCTTTCTTGGTCATTCTGTATAGGGTTGGTGACCGATTAAATCAAAATAATCATTTTGAAACGTAATAAATCAAAGTATTGAATTTATGCTGTTCTTTCTTATCTTATTTGTTTCATAAAAAACCACCGGCGAAGCCGTATTTTTTCTTCTTTATTATAATTATTTATTATTATTATTATTATTTTTTTATACCACTGAGGTGGCAAACAAGCTTACAGCCCACCTGTTGGTAAGCGGTTACTGTAGCCTATGAGCGCTTGCAATACCAGAGGCATCACGCACGCGTTGCCGACCCCGAACCCCCTCCCCCCCTAAAGAGCTCTGGCAACCTTACTCATCGCAGGAACACAACACTATTTGAAACAAATAATGTTATTTGGCTGCGATCTTCTGTAAGGCGGAGGTACCTCCCCAGGCGGGCTGCTCCAATTCAGAACGAGAAAATCTCGCTGTGCCCTACCTCCTCCTATATATTATTAGGTTAGTGACAAGGGTGAGGTATGTTGGCCCTGAAAAGGGCCAATGACCGTCAGTGAAAGAATCAGTGTACCAGTGTAATCACTTCTCTTACTACATTATTTATGACTAAAACTATCATAGATTAAGTTTTCGCAGTAGCACCCATGCTTTTATTTATTATCGCAGTTTCTATGTCGATGTGAGTTCGATGTTAGGAAAAGGCACTATTTTACTTTTCCTAAAAAATGTGTTTTAGTGTCAAGTGGAATAAATAAACAAAACCCAAAGGACACTTTGATGGTCATAAGTTCTTTGATAAGAAATATTGGTAAGTAATAGGTATTAATGATAAATAGTTTTTTTGTATGGTGCTAATTACGGAAATATTCTTCTAAATGTCCAAAAATTTAATCAGATTTAACTTAATGCTTTCTTGTCGTGTCACTGGTTCTTTCTTCGTCATCCTGTATTATGTCAATAAGCATGTTGAGGTATGGTGGCCCTGAAAAGGGCCTATGACCGTTGATGAAAGAATCAGTGTAGTGAAAGGATTAATGTGTGCCTCTTAGAGGCTCCTTTCGAGCACAATTGCATAGTAATTATTTATAAATTGAGAATTTCAAATAAATCGGTATGTAAATATTAAAAAAAAAATCATAGTCTTCGAAATGATAACCTTTTTTAAAGTCGATAAATCATGTAACCTCGGTGGCGTAGCGGGTGAGTCCATCACGCACGCGTTGCCTGATCCTTTATGAGTTGCGTTGCAAGATCATTTATTAAAAAAAAATATGCAGAATTTTTTTTTTTTTTTAGGAAAAGAGTTTAGAGCCCCACTTATTTGGACCTGCGAATATTCATTAACAGAGAGAAGTGTTTATTACCACTGTTTTTTAATAGGGACTGGGCAATAATTTAAGCCACATTCATGTAAACCCCAAAACAGGCATCAACTATTTATGGCGTCACCAAGTGTTCCGTTTTTCGGCTGCCTAACCCGGTAGCGTTTAACATTAATTACCACACTGCAATCCACGTTTTGCGGAATTATGTCCTGGACACACGGATATTTCGTTCGGCATTCCTGACATCGTCTTTTTGTCGTGTCACTGATTCTTTCTTGGTCATTAAATATTAGGTCAATGACCAGGTTGAGGTATGGCGTCCCTCAATAGGGCTAATGACCGTCGATGAAAGAATCAGTGTTGTGAAAGGATTAAAGTGCACTTCTTAGAGGCATCATCTTAGGTCACATCTCACTTGCAAAAGAGATGATGGAACCATCACCAATAAAAAAAAAGAAAAAGGTTCCTTTCGTGCACATAAAATATCTCATGTCTTCGAATTTTTAGGTTTTAGGACATGGCGGTTTCCTCACGATGTTTTCTTCACCGTTTGAGAGCACTCGCATAGCGCACATAAATTTTCCAAATGGAAAATCCATTGGGACAGGTTTAGAACCCACGACCTGTGGATCGGAACCCACTAACACCCCTCCACCATTCAGTGCATTCCTGACATAAAAAGTAAATTTGATTATTTCTTAATAGTCATCATTCCAGCCGTTGGAGGTCCACTGCTGAACATCTGCCTCCCCCATAACTCTAGCTATGCTCGCCAACCCGCGTGGGGTTGGCGATCGTAGTTAGAGCTATCGTTGTTAAAATAGGGAACGCTACTGCCCAACCCCTAGCTTTTTTTCCTTAGTCGCCTCTTACGATATCCACAGGTAGGAAATAATGGAGAGGCCTATTCTTCACCCACAACCAACTTAACCAGTAGAAGTAATATAACTCCTTTATTAAAAAACATTAATTATTAGGTACTTAAATTAATTTATTTTTAAAACACAATTAAAGTTAAATAACAACTTCAATATTATGCTTCTTCGTAACAAGTTTATTTTATCTAGAATAAAAAGTCTACATACCAACTTTAGCAAAATTTTTTTACCTAACCTAGTACATTCTTAAAATCTTAACAAAATCATCAGAAATCAGACAGATCTTGTTCACATTCTTTTCTATCCCAGAGTCAGTGCACAAACCATCGCCAACGCCGCGCTTGCTCCGACTGAATTTATTGCGCACATTTACATTGCATACTTTACACGCTGCAACCCTAACAGGACACTACATTACCAGCGATGTTTTTCTGCGTTTTAAAACTATTGCGGCACTGGGATTTTAGATATTCATAACACTGCGGACTTTAAATTAAATGGCATTGTCCCTTTAGAACTAAAAATTAAATCTTAGAAAAAATACATCTTGATACAAACTTTATTTGCTATACAGGGTTATTTGTACAATGCGCAAATTTTAGACACCCTAATAGAATAAATAAAATCGCCATTTTATTGATTAAACAGAAAAAAAAACTTTAAGGCGCTATGAGAATCATAATAAACTGTCGAGTGGGCGGAGTGAAGAAAGTGACAGCGCTACGTACTATAATTGAATGAGGAAAGAGATAGCAAGAGTTAGAAGGCGCTCGAAAGTAATCGACGTAAGCGACACATAAGAAAATATCGATTATCTTAAAAACTAAGTATTTTTTTTAAAGTGTCATGGATTTAGGTACCCATGCTATTGTCTTGTACAATATTATGATTGTTATTTATGATTGATAGTTTCTGAGTATTTTCGAAAAAACTGTTGCAGAGGACCGAACTTTAAAAAATAAATCTATCGAGAAAAGTTTTACCAATCGCGTCTCTGGCTTGGATTTAAGTAAATAAAATGCTCAAGTTATCTTTGTCATAAAAATCAAAACTGTGCGTTTTGCGGTTATTGAGAAAAAACAGTTCAAAAATCGTAAAACAATTGAACCCTCACCTTTATGGTTTGCGCCATTTAAATATAACTACCAAAAGTATAAACTAATTTCCAATTAAATCACGATTTAAGATCACATTTAAACTGTGAGTACAGTTTGTCGTTGCGTTTTGATCCACCTTGTACACAAATTCTTGATTTTTATTCTTCGTGCTTGCTTATAGTGCTAATGATTCTTTTTTTAGTCAGTTGTCTAAGGTCGGTGTCCAGGTTGGTATGGTGGCCGTGAAAAAGGCCTATGACCGTCAGTGAAAGAATCAGTGTAGAGATAGGATTAAAGTGCGCCTCTTAGAGGCTCCTTTCATACACAATTATTATTCTGCTGAAAGAAACTTAAAACTAGGAGGTTTTCCACGTAATGATTATATCATAACAATACCACGACAAAGCTAAAATAAAGGAATGAAAAATCCGAAAACACAGCCTGTTCCCACCGCCCCATAAAATTGTAACCTTATCTAAATCCAGAGCTAGCTAATTACAAAAGAGAACTCACATTAAATATCCAATTTCAATTAGCAGAGTCACCTTCAGCCCCTCGGCTTCCCCTTAAGCCAGGGATCCCTAAAACTGGTACTGTCATAAAGTTGCTACTAGCCATACCGTAAGTGTCATACAGTACCAATCTTTACAAGGATCTTGTGGATTATGCCTATATTTCAATTTAATAAGAATAACGAAAAAAAAAAAACTTCTAGTTTACCGTCATTATGGCGGCACCGCTATCAGAAGCCCCGACATATAGCATTACAAGCGGAGGCCATCTCGGCAGGGTAAATTAAACCGGACAAGACATAAACACTCGGTATGTAATTAAACAAAAACAGAGACGGGTTAAACTTTAGTGTTGGGAAAATGGAAAAGTCGGAAAATATACAAAATATTTAACTTACTTCCAGGTATTCTAGGAAATCAGGGTCATTCAGGAAACAACAGGAAAAGTGAGGACATGATAGAGGCTGCCAGTAAGGAAAATAGGTCTAAATATAACCCAGCAATCGGTTGTACAGTCACTAGTCAGAAACAAAAGCTTACATATTCATCACGAAATCACGACTCGCTAGAACGCATAATACGGTGCCAACAATGTTTTAAAGATTACGTTAAGCAAAGACAAACTTACAACCCATAAGCATTTATTTACAACTACCTTACGACTGCGGCTTCACTCGAGTGGTCACCTTCACTCCTACAATAACCTATAAAAAGTAGCTGCTATTCTAAAGAAATCTTTATATTCCAAGTTTCAACGAAATCGGTTGAGCCGTTACGGCGGAATTGATTAACAAACATCCAAACAGGCCTCATAGCTCAGTTAGTAGTAACTCTGCCTTCTGCGCTAGAGGTCGCGGGTTCGATTCCCGCACTGGACAAACATTTGTGACTAACACAGATGTTTGTTCTGTGTCTGGGTGTTAAATATATATCTATTATATATATCAGTCTCTGGTACCCATAGACTGATATACATAATAGATGGCTATGCCTAGTTTGGGATCAGTTGACCGTGTGAATATGTCCAGAATATTTATTTATTTATTATTTATAAACATCCTCACAAACTTTCACATTTATACGAAGGAGGATGATGCATCCGAATTTCACTGAGCAATTATAACCGGCCATATTTTGTATGATGCCGCACGTTGGCCATCCCTAATAACAAGGGTCTTACCGTTTTATTATTCCAGCGACATCACTTGTCAAAGTGAAGACGTTTTTCACTCACTGCAGGAATTCCTGATGGAATCTACGACAGGCTATAACATTATTACTTTAAGTCATTATTGTGAAAGCTGTATTGGCCTAGTGGGAAGTTCCCCGACATTCATAATCTTTATCTTTCAAGGCTTATATAATCTTTAGTTGTTGTGTGTCTAGTCTCTAATTGTTTTTAATATTTTAATTAGTTCATAATGACATTCTTTTTCTTCTATTTTTTATTATTATTTGTTATTTTTTTATTAATTAAATTTTATTAATATTGTAAATTAAATATTGCATGCCTAAATATAGGTAGAATACATTGATTCAATAGTATTTAGTAATTGACATCTTTATGACATGTATTTCAAGCAATAAATTATACTTTGACTTTGACTTTCGATTCTTTAAATATTCGGATTTCTTATGTTTTTTTTTTTCGGATACGCAGTACAGTTTCTTCACACGTCGTCTATACAAGTGTAATAAGTTAATGTTAGGTATATTCTTACATGTATGTTAGTCCATAAGGTATTTATCTAAGGGATTTCTACTGGCTGATGATGTTATAGTTCATCATCATCATCATTTCAGCCGTGCGACGTCCACTGCTGAACATGGTCTACCCCATAGATTTCCAGATCAAATTCTTACCATGTGGGGGGAATTTGCCCATACTCACCACGCTGGGCGCGCGGGTTGGTGAGCGCAGGCTGCTGCCTATGCCCTAGCTTTTTTTCCTTTATTGCCTCTTACGACAACCACGGGTAGTAATGGAGGGGCCTTATTATTCAGCGTTTCAAAGTAATTGTAAGCGACGCGCGATCGTATCGATAATTTTATGATTTTGTTAATGTTAGTATTATTTTCCTATGCTACATATAGCTTTATTTCTTCCTGTTTTGTATGTGTAATTTTGATAATAAAGCGCAGGGTTGGAATAAGGCGCGAGAGACGCATAGGACCGGGGGAGGAGGAGCGTGCCTAGCGACGCGTTTTAGCCGCACTATTTTTAGAAGCAGTGGTCTTTACGATTCATAACGCGCGGACGTGTCATTGCCTCAAAGTCAAAATCAAAAGTCAAGGTCAAAAGGCATTTATTTCAATAAAATCACTAGGATCACTTTGAAACGTCTTAGAAACTAGGTGAAGCTATGCCTGTTCCTCGTGACCAAGCCTAGAAGAATCAGGCAACAAACACGGCTTGGTGCCTATCATTTTTTTCGATGATCCTTTTTCACAAAATGGAATTTAAAGCTTCAGTGTGCTGCCGATCGAACTAAGTGAGGCTCTAAAGAAAAGTAATCTAATTATAATCCCTAATAAATAAGAGCTTATAAAAATGTGAAAACTGTAAAGACACTGCAAAATGGCTTTTTAGCTGTCGAGGGGCAGAGCGACTTCAGGCCATGCGGTTTTATCATTTATATAATCATTTAGTTTATAGTACGCTTTCTTAATAAGATTATTCTTTATGTACACTTTAAATCTTCTAATAGGCCTCTCCCAACCCTTCAACTTTTTCGTAACCACTTGTTTCACTGTACCCCATCCACTACAGTAATCCTAGTGATTTTAATGAAATAAACGCCTTTTGACTTTGCCGGGGCCACCACGGAAAATGTATATGTATTATTAGCGCTCTCAGTATTTCAAATATGCTACTCCCATAACCCATGAGAGTGCTCTACAACTCCTGCATGAGCCGTGAATATTAAGCTGTTAATTCGTCGACTGTCACTGTCGAGGTCCAACCGCGTTCATTTGTCACTTTTTGCATAGATTATTTATAGACTGGATTGTCCAGATTGATCTTTTCAGAAATTGTACACCACTCAACTTGACCACAAGACAGGCTGGTTCTGTTTGCATAGCTTAGTGCTATACTTCACGTATACGAATCACAAAGTGATTTTAGAGAGTAAAGCTCTGTAGCGACTAAATTCGCGATTTCATTGTAAAAAAAATTAAAAAATTACAAAAACATGTAGTGGTTTCGTATGAAAGAGCTTTGTTCATATATTACAGAACGATTTTTGTTTTCTAAGGTACAATAGAGGTATACATAGATTTTCTAGGGCTTTTGGAATACAACAAAAACATTTGAGCATACAATGTAACGTGAGCTCCCATTTGGTAAAGTTTCAATCTTCTTCTTTTCGTGTCGATGCTTCACACATTTTTAGTTGGGTGAAGCATCGTGTAGGAAAGATTAGCCAGCCTAGACACTTCGTTACCGTGTCTAGCTGTTACCGATGTGCGCCACGGGGAGGCTCTTTCCATGCACATCAAGAAAGTTTCAATGACTTCGTAGTTCATAGTTAGTAGTAGTTAGTAGATTTTTAGTAGAGTTTTACCAGAAATCGTGAGATCTCAGTTCGGGGCCAACTAGTAGGCTCCCATCGCGATCAGCGAATGGACTTCTCCCGTTTTGACTACTCAAAGCTTGTCTGACACTGCTGGCTGATATGAAGTGTGGGTTCATTGCGGGATTGAAAGATTGGACTAGTGAGAAATAGGACGTCAGATTGGTCATGATACAAACCAGCAAGCAGGTTCATAGATACGACAGACGAAAAACGCAAGTATATTGCAGATATTGGCTGGTAATAAAGTGATTGAAAACGATCCATTCACGATTATCCCTATGGCTTCATAAACTGCTAAAAACATAATATAAAATCTTTTTTTAGGTTTTAACAACTGTTTTCTATGAGATAATGACAAGGATTCAAATGCATGCTGATGCATTTTAGGCTTAGTTGCGAAGAACAGATGTAAATTCAACTAGATATACCAAAGAAGTTTCAAATTAATGATCAATGCTGTTTCAATGAATACCTATTTAAAACTAGCGTACACACAGCGGATTTGCCTTGACCTTACTATTGTTTAGCATAGTTATTGACCTAATTAATTTGACTCACTTAAATATTTTTCTGACATAATACTCGCATTTACCTACTTTTTTATTACCATAAATTTTTTGTTTTTATATGTGTTTTAATTTTTGACGATGTAATAAAAGCAGATAACTAAATTAATGCATGCTTAAATAATTGAAATGTTAATTAGATGTTTGTACGCCCAAGTGGCAGAATCTAGCGATCTAGACTAGTCCTATGAACTGACTGTTAAATGTACCTGATTCACAAACAATAAATGAATTACTGAATTACTATGAATTACTGAATTGCTCACGTGGTATCTAGATAAAAAGGGGCAGTTTTGAAGAAACCTAAATACAATACAATAACTTTATTTCAGGCAACAATAGAATAAAAAACAGATGGAATGATTCTTACACTACGGCCCATAAAGATATATACCTTAAAGACTAACATACATATTAATATAAAAACACAATTAATTGCCACGTAGAAACTGCGACGTGGGACGCGAATTGTCATTGGCAGTAGGTATCCGCTAAAGACCGTATTTCATTATTTGACTTTATGAGTATTTGTACCAAGTTGCAGATAAATCTCTGATTCTCTCATACAAACTTTGACATCTCATTACACCGTTTTAAGGGTTTTAGTTAAAAAAATCGAAAAACACAGTTTTTCTTTATTTCTATCATTCATTATTTTTAGTTTGTTTCAAATCTGTAGGTACAAGGAATGCGATTTTTCATACAAACGTTTTAAAATATAAAAGTTTCACCGTGAGGAAACCAGTTGGGCTTGCAACCTGTCATGTATGGAATACTCACTACTGCAAAATGTGGGCATGTACATAAATGTTTGGACGTGTCTCTGACTACCCCTCAGACGTCCTCAAGGATCTGATCGCCTGGTGATCTGAGAGGTTGTCTACAGTGCTTGGGGATAAAAGTTTTCACCCTTAGAATTAAGTTTGAATTTTTTTATTATTATTATTATTTATTTATTTATAATTATAACACCATAACAGCAAAGCCAAAGCGATGTTATAAGCAAGGAATATAAATGCACTTATAATCTAAACATATAAATTTAAACATAATATTTTATTTTAAAAAATGGAGTAGGTACTCCATTTTTTCCAAAACCGTTTGTTTTGAAGTTGTTTTTGGAGTCAAATCAGTTCAATAGCAACTGTTTAGCTGTATTAGCAATCTCGTTGTTGAATTTCTCGTACGTTTAATAATTAGTTAAACAAAAACTACACAAAATCTTTTTTTTGAACTGGTACCGTACACTGGTAACTTTTACCAGTGACCGAATTGTTAAAAGCGAATCGAACCACAATTTAATATTAATCGTAGATATTTGCCAAAACTCCCAAATCATAGACCACAAGCGATAAAGGATTACGTCCATTAATCCCATAGGGTGAGGGCACACCTGCGCGTGTTGACGCGTCTAACACGCTGTGGTCCGCCCGTAATTTCAGCTCTAAGCTTGCTTTGACAGAAGACTATGACCGTTATATTACTGACACACAATGTGATTCATAACTTATATATAAGTATACTATGTAAGGTATACTATGCAAATATAAACTTTTTGGGGTTTAATAAATTCAGTACAAATTCAGCTTTTATAGATAGCAATCTTGATGTCGAAGTTCTCGTACATTTAGTAATTAATTATTAAAACGATAAAAGGCCCAAAACTAGCTAATTTAAAAAGCTAGCCCTTTCAGAGCTTACATCGCAATCTGCGGGTTCTGTCTAACTCAACCGGTCATCGATATATAAATATTTCGCTAATACACATAGCGCTAATTCAGCGCCGTCATCACGTTCTCGGTGACGGCGGCGGTAGACAAACGGCCTAAGCATGACCAGTGGCATGACGAACGTTAATGTAGAATTCACTGCCGAAGTCATTGACAGTCGCCACTTTTTAGAAAATGTAAGCTCTAGCAGGATGAAACAGGTTTGACGTATCGCAATTTCGAATACAGATTACGTCGGATTGTTGGCATGTCTGAAAATAGAAATAGAATTCAGGTCAGTATTTATTATGATAAACAATTGTTAGTCTCGATAAGCATAAGGTACATAATATGTGAGCCTTCTGGGGTTGAGATCCTGGGTTCGTGGCAAAGCCGGCCTTCCGGGGTTTTCAAAACAATATCATGGCGTCTGATCGAAGCGACGCGTGACCCGAGAGCTGGCTTCTATTTGGCCCAAAGGATCAGCATTGCCATCCAGTGTGAAAATTCCGCCAGCGTCTTGCGGACGCTTCTGGTAGTGATCTGGATCAATCGATCTATTTATAGATCGTTTGTAACGGTCTTAAGATAGCAAAACTGTTTCTTGTGTATTTTTAAGAATTAACAGCGCTGAGTTTCAGTTCAGGGCTCAGATTTTCAGATCAGAGCTAGGCTAGATAGGATTAAAAATCAATTTTAATTGTCAATTTTCTATCGTGAAATCCCTGCATCACCGTTTTCGGGTTCGAACGCATGACGTTTGACGTCGACAACTGATCGAATGTCGGAAAACCTCCTTTTAGGCAAACACGGCTTACGCTTTAATACTGAAACGCTTCTCAACTCATCCACTTAGGTAAATACTAATGAAATAATTGTATTTTTGTAACAATTTGTATTTGAAAAAGTGGAAAACTCAACCGCCACTTAGTATTATTGAGACCGTGATTAGTTGAGCGTGCTCTCAAATTATCAATTGTCTTTATATAGCTATCAAACGCTAATCAGCGTTTCTGTATTTCGTTTTGATGATAAGTGTTCATTTGAGTGGGACTTAAATCTGGCGCTCTTAAAATTTAAATGGTGATCTAATGGATGTTTCAGTATACGATTCTAAATGATACTATCTCAAATAGTTAAGTGACGTTTCAGTATTGGGCCTAATATCAGTTCGCTTTTATCGCGAAAGTCGTATGTTGAATACTTAAATTGAAGGACATTTTCGACTTTTTGTGCAAAATATCAAATTTAATAAATGTCCACTGTGATATCCGGACATTTAAAATGAACGGATGATTTATTGTCATCGCAAATAAATGCCGGAAACATCATTGAAAGCAAAAATTTCACGCTACAGCTATCAGTATGAAATGGCAACCGTCTGAGTTGCAGATTATTTATGCATCGATTAAATGGGACGAAAAAAACCACATACATTTACTTTATCTTGGAATCATTATTTACAAAAAAAAATTGCGATTTACATACAAAGTAATTCATAACATGTAGAGACTGACTGGCCTCATAGCTCAGTTAGTAGTAACTCTGCCTTCTGTGCTAGAGGTCGCGGGTTCGATCCCCGCACTGGACAAACATTTTGTGTGATAAACACAGATGTTTGTTCTGTGTCTGGGTGTAAATATATATCTATTATGTATATCAGTCTCTGGTACCCATAGTACAGGCTGTGCCTAGTTTGGGATCAGTTGACCGTGTGAATATTTCCGGAATATTTATTTATTTATTTATTTAATCATCATCTCCCTGCCCTTATCCCACTTCATGTGGGGTCGGCACAACATGTTTTTCTCTTCCACTCCCCTCTATCAGCCGTCAAATCAGTGTTCACTCCTTTCTTACTCATGTCGTCTTTCACACAATCTATCCATCTTTTCTTTGGTCTACCTCTCCCCTTATATCCTTCCACATTCATATTTAACACTCTTCTAGCCACATGGCATTCTTCCCTCCGCATGACATGCCCATACCACGCTAACCTTTTGCTCTTCAACTTCTCAGTCACTGGCGCTACTTTCAAACTTCCTCTCATAACATGTAGAGAATATGCACCTTAAGAAGTTAACTTTGCCTCAAACTCCTCAAAGGAATCTACCAGTCAATATCGAACCTTTTACTCCTATAAAATATTATGAGAAACCCCTTACCCATCATGGGACACGGTCCCTGAGCTATCACACTAATGCAGAGGCATTGGACAAGTTCGGCCACCCGCCATGATTTACCATACGATTTGTCGCATGGCCAAATCATATACTCACGGATACCTAAACTCTATACCTTCACGCATAAGGTTAAATTTTGAGTAATAATTTTTGTGTGAATGCGGGTGATTTTGACATGCGGTTGAAAGGGTTTCATACTTGGTAATTTCAACGCTACATACTTATATTTAAGGTTTTATTTTGATTGCGGTGCAGTGTTTTACATGTTTCCAGTGGTTGGAAGGTACAGTATCAGGAGTTACCGCAGGTGTACTGGTCAACTAAATAAATAACATAGAGTAAATTTACAGAGATAAGTTTTAATACACATACATAAAATCACCTGCCCGCCTTTTTTCAAACCGTCATCGATTTGATCACTAAGCGTACTCCTAGGTCTTCCCCTTCCAACTCCCGGCCCATGGTACTCGTAGTTTCTGATACTCACGACACAGGGAGTCCTAGTGTGGGGTCAGGACTTCGTATCTGACTGATGGCTGTTAATTATTTAATTACTGCGGAGACAAGAAATAAAAAACGTTAACTCAAACAATTAAGGTTCAGAACCATTCGTCATGGAACTCTTTGGAGGAGGCCTATGTCCAGCTGTGGACTTCTGCAGGCTGATGATGATGATGAAAACAATTGCATGTTTTAGAGATTGCCCTTCATCATTCCATTGCTGTACTATATCGCTGGCCATCGCTGTAAGGACATTAAGTATTCGGGATTAACTTTATGATTAACCTCGGCTTGCGGTGGCTGCAGTGGACGAGTAATTACTTTCTTATTAACTTGATAAAATACAAGTCAGCTTTCAAAGAAGTACAAGAAAATGCTAAGAAAAGGTCTAGAAAAAGGCCTCTGTCGAGTTACAAACGCTCAAAGCGTTTGTAACTCGACAGAGGCCTAACTTAGAAATTTCTTCACTGCTTGCTTCATCAGTGATTCTTTCTTGGTCATCCTGTGTTAGGTCAGTGACCAGGTTGAGGTATAGTGGCCATGAAAAGCGCCTATGACCGTCAGTGTCATGACATTTGTCTTCATTTTTTTCACATTTTTATAAGCTCTTATTTATTAAGGATTATAATTAGATTACTTTTCTCTTGAGCCTCACCTAGTTCGATCGGCACCACACTGAAGCTTTAAATTCCATTTTGTGAAAAAGGATCATCGAAAAAAATGATAGGCACCAAGCCGTGTTTGTTGCCTGATTCTTCTAGGCTTGGTCGCGAGGAACAGGCATAGCTTCACCTAGTTTCTAAGACGTTTCTAAGTGATCCTAGTGATTTTATTGAAAAAAAAAAAAAAAAATAAAAAAGTGAAAGAATCAGTGCAGTGAACGGATAAAAGTGCGCCTTTGAGGCTCTTTTCGTGCACATGTCTTTGAATTTTTAGCTACGGACGGACATGCTGGTTTTTTCACGATGTTTTCCTTCGCCTTTTGAGAGTACTAGTATAGTGCACTAATATTTTCCGAATTGAAAATCCATTGGAGCACGACCGAGATTCGAACCCACGACCTGTAGATCGGATGGTAGAACCACTACCACCACTCCACCAGTGCTTACCTTCCTTCGCATTCCTTCACTAGATTAAGCCACATTGCATACGATAAAGGAAGGTTGCGGGAAGTCGGTGGATGGAGAAGGCTCAAGACCGTTCGTCGTGGAACTCTTTGGGGGAGGCCTATGTCCAGCAGTGGACTTCTACAGGCTGATGATGATGATGATGCATACGATAATAACAAAATGTACGCATGCCAAAAGGACTTGCCTCTAACTACATAAAAGGACCTCACAGATCTATGTGCGACGTAACTTGAAGCTATGTACATAAATAAATTCAGAATCACATTATTTTTAATATCCTTGTAGCGTAGAACAACTTTAACATTTTTCTCTGTAATATTTCTCGTGAACTATGCATGCACGCCTTGAAAAATGAAGGTTTTGCGGTAAGCTCTTTAGCTCGTACGATTTGATCGAGCGAAGCGAGTGAAGATCTCTCAAACAACTTGAACTACCCGTGGATGTCGTAAGAGGCAGGAGAGGGAGGAGGTAGGGCACAGCGAGATTTTCTCGTTCTAAATTGGAGCAGCCCGCCTGGAGTGGTACCTCCGCCTTACAGAAGATCGCAGCCAAATAACATTATTTGTTTCAAATAGTGCTGTGTTCCTGCGGAAAGTAAGGTTGCCAGAGCTCTTTAGGGGGGGGGAAAGGGTTCGGGGTCGACAACGCGTGCCTATGGCTATTGCAAGCGCTCATAGGCTACGGTAACCGCTTACCAACAGTTGGGCCGTATGCTTGTTAGCCACCACAGACAGACCAAAAAAAAAAAAAGGCGACTA
This sequence comes from Anticlea derivata, assembly GCA_947579855.1. NCBI lineage: Eukaryota > Metazoa > Arthropoda > Insecta > Lepidoptera > Geometridae > Anticlea > Anticlea derivata. The sequence continues at coordinate 606,310 of OX388275.1, read as the reverse complement.
ATGGAAAATAATCTAGAGGGCAGTATCAACAAAAGATTTATCTGCGCTCACAAACCCGCATGGAAATTCTGGAAATGTATGGGGGAGGCCTATGTTCAGCAGTGGACGCCTTACGGCTGAAATGATGAATGAAATTAGTGAAGTAGTTTTATTCATTATGATGTTTTCAGACGCCCGCACCTACGCCGAGTAAGAAAACAATATGCTCGATTAATTATGGTTTGAAATTGGGTAAAATGAATGCTATGATTTAATATGTGATGAAATATGTCATCACAAGTATTCCCTAGTTATTTAAAGGGCATTTTCAACTATGGTAAAAATTATGCAGTTAGCTTTTATTGCTGAATAAAATATTTTGTATTTGTATGGTTATATTATCGTCTCGTGAGCACTAAGCGCGACGTGTTGATGCAGTGTAACGCCGCGGTCGCGCGTGATTAATGACTCGTGTGCACCCTGCTTTATACACGTGCTGACGTATTGTCTAATTAGTGAGATGATTTAATAAATTGTTGGTGTGACTATATTTAAGTACAAAAGCCTTTAGAATTGATGATAAACTGAGTCAGGTATTACAATAATCACAACTGCAAAAAATATATTCTTAAATATAAATTCTTAAATTGAGGAATTTCGACGTTAATTGAACAAACATCCTAACATCCTACCAAGCATTATAATCATCATCAGTCCAGCTTGAAGTGCACTGCTGAACATCGGCCACAGATTTCCGGAGTGACTTCCTATCATGTGGCGGGATTTGCCTATACTCACCACGCTGGGCACGCAGGTTAGCGGATGTTTGGATGTTTGTAGTTGAATCACGCCCAAACGGCCGAACGGATTTGGATGCAATTTAGCACAGAGATACATTATAGTCTGGAATAGCATATAGGCTTCCATTAATACGAACTCAATCCCAAAATCCTAATTACCAGCAACAAAAGCATGAATCATGAGAGCCGGCCCCGCACGCTTCCAGCTTGATTTATACCGCGATTTGTCCCCGAGCCAAACCGCGTCTGATTCACAGCTGTATGCTGTTTGCTGATAAACAACCGACCTGTTCCTGGAAACCCCACACTGGTTCATTCTTATTACAAAATATCCGACTATTTAGATGACAAAAAAGCTTGGGACTGAATATGCTCCATTATAAAGTTGTACAAAATCATAAAAAAAATTACCAAGCTGTTGTTTCTTGACTATATCATCATAGCTCAGTTGGTAGTAGCTCTGCCTTCTGCGCTAGAGGTCGTGGGTTCGATTGCCGCACTGGACAAACATTTGTGTGATGAATACAGATGTTTGTTCTGTGTCTGGGTGTTAAATATACATCTATTATGTATATCAGTCTCTGGTACCCATAGTACAGGCTATGCCTAGTTTGGGATCAGCAGACCGTGTGATAGGTCCGTAATATTTGTTATTATTATTATCTCCTAGACTTTGTCGAACAGGCATAAATTGAAAAACAGGCGTTATTTCAAATAGATTTATTTAATTTTAAAATGACACATGCTATTTCAAAGAATACATGAATATTGAAGTTTGATAGCACAAAACCAATTTTAGAGTTTCATACCTGGGTGACCCAGAAGAACCATTACTATGACTCTGACACTAGAATTATTGCTGAAGCTAGTGCCATTATTTTTCTTTCAGTTATATGCTTTTTTTTAGAGCCTCACCTTGTTATATAGCTCCAAACTGAAGTTCTATATTCCATTGTGTAAAGAATCATAGAAAATAATAAGCATTAAGCCGTGATGGCCCCGGCTGAAGAATAGGCCCCTCCATTACTCATGCATGTCGCAAGAGGTGACTAAGAGAAAACAATTCAGGGGACGAGCAGCCGCTAGAAAAATATATGTGCGCTATACTAGAGCTCTCAAATGGTGAAGGAAAACATCGTGAGGAAACCGGCATGTCCTAGAACCTATAAATTCGAATTCACGTTAATGTATGTATAATGTAATGTAATGTAATGTTACATGTGCACGCACGCATGTCTTAGAATATTAATAGCTTATTTTGTGCATTAAAGGTGCCTGTAAAAGGCACAATTTAATCCTTTCACCACTTGGATTCTTTCTCCGACGGGCATAGGCCCTTTTCAGGGCCACCATACCTCAACCTGGTCACTGACCTAATGCAGGATGACCAATAAATAATTAGTGACACGACAAGCAAGCAATAATGGCCATAATGGCCAAGGCATATTACACATGTTTGTGTAATATGTCAAGTAGCCTGAAATAAAGATATTATTATTATTAATTAGAAAAAACACAGTGCCTAAATTAGTTGTTGCTGGCTCAAATAAAACTGATTGTGGCCCTTTATTAATTTATTTTTAGGAATTTACCTATTGTAAATTTAAGTGCCAAATGCCATTAGTGCCAAAACGCGATTCTTTATTGCTCTAAATAATCAGTACATTAAGCTTACACGAACCGGGCCTTGTACTGAACTACCACTGTCTTGTACTAGCTCATTAAAATGAATTACGCGAGAGTTTACACGCTTGTGGACATAAATCATGGAGGAATTACCCCACAATGCCGTAACGTGAGAAATAAGATTGGTGGGTAGAAGCGTAACCAGCGTTGGATGCATGCGAGAGCGGCGAAATGTCGCTGTATTTATCTTGTATTCCTCTTCCGATGGCAATCAAAGAGCAGACATATCCAGGCAGAACATAAATTCAACTAGATTTATGGCGATATAAAATAATTTCTGTAAAATTAGTGATTATAAATTACAATTCGTTTAACATTTTTTTTAAATACGATGATAATTTATGTTACGATAAACAATGTTAACCGTGCCAGCACTTTAATAAAAGGTGCATGCAAGTTTAATAAAACATTTATATAGAAATAAGTGCCTACATAAAAAATAGGAACTCAAAAACATCTAAAAAGTCATACTTTTTAAAAAAATATACCTACCTACAATAAACTCCCATGCGACTGTATGAGGATGACGCTCGTTCAGTCGCATGGAAGTTTCTCTTCTAAACAGCTTTTTATTTATTTTATAACAATAACCGCTATACCCAGTTATACCCGTAGCGGGGTAAAGCGAGTAATAATGGGTGAAGAGTTTGGGAAAATCGGCTGTTTTCGGGAATATGGGAAAATGAGCCGTTAAATATGATGGTATGGGTAGGGAAAAGTGTGAGGCTATTTGTGTTCTTTATGAACTTTGATTTAGGGTAAATGTATGGTAAGTGATGGAATTTTTAGTGATTAGTGGTAAACCAAAGTCTCTCAAAGCAACGGTCTTTTTTGTGCCACCTCTCGACTTGTACAATGGCCCAAGTCGAGAGGTGGCACAAAATATTAGGTATTTGGTTTTATGTTAGGCACCTTTCATTGCCTTAGTGTCAGAATTACCATTGATTTGTACCATTGATGGTACAAATAACACAGCATATATATATTTTTTTAATTTATTGGAGGTACCAACGGCGTTAAGATTAAACGCTATAGCTAGATAGAAAGGCTAATAATAGGTTTCTACTTTTGAGTTTATATAAAAGAAAATGTTAGGAACAAACTACTTATAGTTTAATCACATGACTACCTTGATACTGTTAAAGCATAGTAGGATACATTCATTTCAGAGGAACTGTCTTCTTTTTAATGATACAATACAGCGTTTTCAATTAAATTTAGCGTCATTAGTGCCAGTCGGATGAACAGTAAAACATATTTTAAGGAACTAGGGGTGCCACTTTGTATCCTTAGTACCATTAAAGAAAAATTAGGAAATCATTGGTATTATCTAATATAAGACCAATGACACAACGACGAACCAACACCAGTCGTAAAATGACAGACCTAAAACTCAAAATTAAATAGAAAGCTAGAAATCGCATACTTACATCTCGCAAACTATGCACAGTGATACGAACTTAAAAAAGTCTTGAAAAAAAGCCAGCGCTAGTTTAACTGCCAATATCACTGTCATTTGTCTCGGACCAGCTTTGCGCGACAAAAATCTTTATTGCACACCCGAAATTTCAATTCCAACTCTACCCAATTGTAATAAAGCAGATTTTGTTTGAGGCGGTCGTAAAGTGTACCGTTGTGCACCAATAACCGCCCCTCACTGACATGGAGGTTTTGAGAGCGTTTGGTTTTATGCCTCTAATTGCGTTAGACAGTAAAATATTTTTGAGTGTTCGGATTGAAGGGTGCCTAAATGGGTTGGTTCTGAATATGGAGAGCAAATTGTTTTTGCAATTCATACAATTTGATGAATGCTTGTAAATTAAACACTGTTTGTTTTCATTGTATGTTGGGAGCTTGATTTTAGTATATTTTATCTGATGCCTTTGATTGATTAAAATACAAAAACCTGCTGTTATATGATAAATATAATAAAAGTTGTAATGTTTTTAACATGCTGAGTTCTCGTTGAACACCAAGTACATTCACAAAGTTCCTTATCACATGCATATGTCGTATACTGCTCCTTTTTTGTATCTACATAGGCTTATTCCATGCAGTTCTTTTACCAAGCAAGTGTCAGCAGCACGCCCCCGGCACCGTTTACACAGTGAACCGTGTACACATAAAAATACACAAAACGAAAATGAAATTAGGAATGTGCAGTAACAATACAAAGCTATGATCGACAAGTTAAGCCCCTATGTGGGCAAACCTGTGCACAAACTGCAAAAATTAAGGCCGGCACAAATAAATAAAGAAATACGCCGCAATCCGCGCACACAACAATCGCTGTTGTTAGCGTTTGAATAGAAAATATTCTGCCATTTTTTTGTGCATGTTTTTTTTTAATCCACCCACTGTGCACCCGCAGCGATTGACTGTTTGTTGGGCTGAACCCGAAATTAAAGTGGGAATGATTGGCGTCACGGCAAATAGTGGACTGACTTTTGCGCCTTTAGGTTTTTAGTTCGGGTTGTTTTGGTATTTTTTTTTTATTTAGGATACAAAGGTCATAATCAAAAAAATAATTATGAATGTATTGTGAAAGAAACTGATTGTGATCCTGTTGAATCTGATTAAAAATCTAATTTATCACCAAAATAAACCCTAAAAAGTAGGTCAAAGCCATTACAAAGTTTTGTTAAAACTCAATAAAAAAACTGTTTATTTCCTAAACAGTAAAATGGTTCAGTTTAAAAGAACAACGGGTTTTATTTTGACTCCATCTCACCAACAAACTGTCACGGTAAATAAACAATGGTTATAAACTGTTATGTGCTGAGAAGTTCCCTAGATCCACTATCAGATCAACTTGTTGTCACCCTAATATTGTTTGTCATCGGAAATTGACAGTTACGCAAAGTTTCAACTGAATTGAACGACGGAAACTTTATGAAAATAAGCTTTCAAGTCAAGATATGTCATCATCATCATGTCAGCCGTAGGACCGTCCACTGCTGAACATGGCCTCCCCACGGGGATGTGCCCATACTCACAACGCTAGATACACGGATTGGCTAGTGCAAAGATAAAGCTATCTTTGTGAACCTATCTATCTATATATATATTACTATCTTTGTGACGCTGCTGCCTATGCCCTAGCTTTTTTCCCTTAGTCGTCTTTTACGACATTCAAGGGTAGGTAAAATTAAATATGGAGTGGCCTAATCTTCAGCCAGGGCCACCACGCCAAGATTGTACGACACAAATAACGGAAAAAGCTAGTTTGGAATATATTTCTCTCCAATTCGCTCTTTAGATGTTCTTCTGCCTGTTGACTTCCACTTTTGAGATAGTTCGTTAATTCAATAACCTTAAGAACCGACCAAATTAAGTGCCGAGTTAATTTACCGACTGCGATGAGGTCGGTTCTGTTTTTATTGCATTCGTTTGAGAATTTCAAGTATCGCTTTAGCGGAGCTGGGTTTTGAGCTGATTAAAAAGGAGGTGGTTTTTTAAAGAAGTTTCATAAGTGAAATTCTTAGATGTATTTGAAAAACTAAAAATAAATATATTGTTTGTGGCACAATCATACCAAAACGGCAATACCAATATAGATGAAACTGTAACCGAATGGGTCGTGTCTTGGAATAGTATAAGGCTTTACATCCATGTGCACGCGGTCAAAGCCACAGATGGAATCTAGTAAGATAATGAACAGATATTTTAGTAAGATAATGAATAAAAATACATTTTCAAATACCAAAATTATGAGCTAGCAAAAACATCTTCAAAAGAGTTAGTGATGTTAAACAGATAAAAATGATTAACATCTCTAAAGACTTGTAAAGACTTTACGACGTCGAAATGAAGCAAGTCGGAGTAAATAGAACGCGGTACTACAGCGATTACAGTCTCCTTTCGCCACTAGTGATGGGACAAAATTCCAGTCTCTTGTCGATATTTCAGATAATAGTGCAGTGGTATAGTTGCCTTGATGACCCTGCTTTCCGATTAGCTAGGTCATAATTAATCTAACGCAAACATTTCATCAAGTATATGAATTAAGTAAGTTATTTCAAAGTTTAGTTGATATTGTCAGGATGACTGGTAGTTATTAATTTAATATTAAGTCCTAACATTTAATTTCAGTTTGAAAGTATTCAATAAATAACATTCATACCTACATACATAAAATTATGCATATTGCCTAGAAGAGTAGGCGGCTTTCTCCCACAGCTTTCCCCAATCCTGATATACCTACCTCTTTTGCTTCATTCAATCTCATCACATTCCTCTTGACCAGGCCTTTTTTAATAAATAAAATAAAAATAAAACATCGATATCGATAGCGCAACTTGCACATCACTAAACGCAATTATTCGAACGAACAATTACCGAATTGAGTTTAAGACGAATTTAAAATGAATACTCGGACGAAGCGAGTATTTAATTTAACCAGTCGCAAGTTTCATAAATTCACAACTGAACGTCTTACTGAAAGTCATTCTCGTTAAAGTGAGTTGGGGTTTTTATTCATAATTATTTTCTGTTCTGAATCGAGATTTTGGTAAAAAGTTTTAATTGTTGTGTTAGGGCCCTAACATGACGGCTCATTGCCATGCACATGCAATGTCGGCACAGCGAACGGGGCTTATTCTCAATTTAGTAAATGATGATTCGATTAATTTGTATTTCGAATTTACTTTAAGCTAGAAGGAGGAGGTCATCAATTCCCCTTTTTTTTGAACAATAATGGACGCTCCACACCAAACTCAAGGCACTTTCGTAGACGCTCTACTCAAAAATCTCGCAAGAATTAATTTGCGATCATTATTTTTGACAACTTCGGTGGCGTAACGAGCAAGTGCCCATCTGAGACGCAAGGGGAGCGGGGTTCGATTCCCGCTGCTGAATAATGTTTGCATGATCTACAAATATTTGTTCCGGGACTGGGTGTAGTGGTACCAATGTGGTACTCTTAGTTTCTGATACTTACAACACAGGGAATCCTAGTGGGGGGTCAGGACTATGTATGTGACTGTTGGGTGTTATTTATCTTTTTTTAATATGAATTTCACACAGGTCTTATTATGTCATTATTTTTAAAATTAGTTTGTCTGCTCACGCTCAAGAACGTTTGATAAATAGTATTGTAATAGATAAATAAACAATTTAACCAAAGATAACAGCGTTCTTTCCAAAATGATACCATTAACAATCTTCCACCTTAATTCCAAAACATTCAAAATAATAACTCATTAAGGGCGATTCATCACTCAAAGATATAATAATTTATGTTCCGTAGCTCCCGAAATGTCACTCCCAATCTGTAACTTGTTTACAAGTTTAGGGTTGACGACATAGATATTGAGCAAATACAGAACTGCCGCGCTGCGAACAAACACGTATAAAAGAACATTCTTTGTATGATGCGCGATGCAATATTCAAAGTTAAGTCAAAGTCAGAGTAAAAATAATCAAATGGTGCTGAGGATCACGGAACCCTTATAGTATCACTTTGTCGTACGTCTGTCTGTCTGTCTGTCTGTCCGTCTGTCAAGACCCTTTTTCTCAGAAACAGCTAAAGGTATCAACTTGAAATTTATACCACCTATTAAGGGCTTATGGTGCCGTATAAAAATCAAAGCTCTAGCTTAATGCATTAAAAAGATATGGCAATGAATGTATAATTTTTGTATGGAAATGGCTAAAATGAAAAACCTCTAGGGTACTTCCAGTTACCTCACAAATTTGAAATTTGGAATGCTAGGAGCTTTTGTAAAATAATTAAAGAGAAAAGTTTGAAATTGAGAAAATACGAAGTTTTTTAGGAAACAAAGTAATATTTGCTGTCAATGTCATACAATTACTACCTGAGCGACCGCAAATATAAGTTTGTCAATTCCTACAATTAGAATTTTTATATTTTCTGACCATGACCACTTGTGCACGACCGGGATTCGAACCCACGACCAATGGTACGGGACCCTCAGGGTGCGAGTTCTCACACTTGACCGTCTTTATTTTATAACAACTATGGTGGAAAACATCCTTTGGGCCCACCTGTTGGTAAGTGGTTACCATAGCCTTTAAACGCTAACAATACCAGAGGCACCACGCACGTACTGCCGACCCCGAACCCCTCACCCCTTCAAGGACTCTGACCTGACCTTAACCTGACTCACCGCAGGAACACAACACTATTTGAAACAAATATTGTAAGGTGTGCTAGGGCACAGCGAGATAGGATAGGTAGGCCTAGGTACTTTAAACCTAAGTTTCAGTCTTTTATGATAGAACCATTCTACTTAGTCTCAAAGTCTGCGGTAACAGTAGATTGAACCGGATCTAACTGGTTCTCGTCAACAAATTACATCAGTGAAGACGCTTTTCGCGGTAATCTTGTAACGACGTAACGAGAAAGGCATATTTTGAAAAGCAAACCCCATTTTTGTCTCGTAAAATCAAATTATAAGGTTTATTAGAAATGAAAGCCAGTCTCTGGATGTTACAGAAAATGTTCTGAGGAAGAAGCAATAAAATTGAATTTGATGATAATCACCTCCTGTGTGATTTCCTTGATGACTCTAGGAGCCACTCTTAAGTCAATATGACGTGTTTTTTCTACTATAAAAAGTTGCTACTTCTTTATCCATTTAATTAACTTGTGACTGTTATCCTACTATAATCCTACTAATATTATAAATACGAAAGTTTTTGAGGATACAGATAAAGATAAAATATTATTTGCTGTGAACATGGTATGTAGTGTACAGGTGTTTATATTTATATCATTCATCATATTCAGCCTTTTGTCATGACGTACAAATATTCAATAGTAATAACATGTCAATAAAAAAAAAAAGATGTTTAGATGTTTGAATGTTTGTTATTCAATCACGCCGTACCGGCTCAACCGGTTTCGATGAAACTTGGAATATAAAGAGTTATTTAACCTAGGTATATAGGCTACTTTTTATCTAGGAACTATGCGAGCGAAGCCGCGAAGCAATAGAATACACCTAGAAATGTCAATCATGACATTAACAACAAAATTAACAAACATGAACGAGTATATAAGAATAAAAATTAATGCACGAGTGCTCCTCAATCGAATTAGTCCCAAGTTCGCGGCTCGAGAGACGTTATACCGTCTCGGTCACACGTTACACGCTCTTTAGTAAGTTGGTAACACTGTTAGCGAGTTGAGACCACGGAGTTGCCAGCGCGCTCACTCACAGTGAAATGAAAATCAGATAAACAAGTTGAAGACATCGCGTGAAGGTTATCCCACATTCAAGGTCAACCTCTAGGACATATTTTGATTTAATAAATATTGCAGACACCGCAGAGCCTCAAGACGAAAGTCTACAGTCAGTCTACAGTGCGTGTTGCCAGTGATGACATATTAGGGCACTGAGACTTGGTCGTTAACTATTTGGCCTCATACACAAGTTCAAAGTCGCGCAACGGGCTATGGAGAGAGCTATGTTTAAGGTTGCCTGGCAGATATCGCTCTTAGCAATAAGGCCACCCATTGTATTGCCGTGTGAAATTGTGATCTCATGTATTATTTCCGCGTGGTGATCAATAAAGTGTTATCTATCTATCTATGTTCGGAGTCTCACTACGTGATAAGATCCGACACGAGGAAATTTGTAGTAGAACCAAAGTAACTGACATAGCTCTCAGAACTAGGAAGTTCAAGTGGCATTACCATGAATGGAGCAATTTATATCGCTCATGTAGGACAAAGTAATTCATGTTTCTTTTATTGTAGGTAATACGTATTTGAGTAGGTAGAGTACTCTCTACCTACGACTACTCGACTTTTAATATAATATAATATAAATACTTTTAATATAAATACAACGTCGAAAACAATCAAGAAGAAAATATCATAAAAGTCTGAATGCGCTCTAAATAAACCGAGAATGTATTTCCTTAATGACATTGAAACATCCAACCAATAAAACCAATCACTAAAACATTTTCTGTGAGATGCAAAATATATTACTGAGCAAGCTATTTTGTATAGTCTATGATCCAGCGTCCGTCGTCGGATAGGTAATGGAAGCTTGGCAGAATCTCGTTGGACTTCCGAACTGTAGTTCTGTTAGATTGGAAGCAACGCGGTCGAGTTACGTTCGAGTTACATTCGAGTTCGGTGCCGCATTAGACGCCTTTCATAAGTTGGTATTTTTACAAAATGGAAAGTCGAATCAAATGCAATCCGGACAAGAGTCGTCCGTCTCATAGGGTGTTGTCTTTTTGATCACCTCATCATCATACCACGCTGGGCTTGCGGGTTAGCAAGCGCAGATAAAGCTCAACAAGCCCATCCCCTAGCTTTGTTACCCTAAGTCGCCTCTTACATCACGGGTAGAAATGGAAGTGCCTATTCTTCAGCCGGGGCCACCACGGCTAATGACACAATTACCTTTGACGAAATAGAAAATACAATTTGGTCACATATTATTCTGAGCTTTTAAATGACATTACCCATTCACAGGAAGACCGAGGAACAATGCCGTATCCATCACCGAAAATTCGCACTGACAACGCGAGCATTGCGCGCAAATTACAACGTACGATCACATCGAGCCGTAACGAGCTGTCATTGTAATACGCAAGATTGATTGTGCTCGAGGGTTATGATGAATGAACTCGCCAGATTGTAATGCATGGGCTCAATCTGATGGAGTTTAAATGGATCTGACCTGTGAAGTGGTGATGAAAGCTTTTGTCTGTGCGCAACCTAACCTAAAGCCTGGTTTAGATGAAGAGAGCTACTAATACTTAACAATGTATTGAGACTTGGTCGTTAACTCTAGGCCTCATATACAAGCTCAAAGTCGCGCAACGGGCTATGGAGAGAGCTATGCTTGGAGTTTCACTGCGTGATAAGATCCGAAATGAGGAAATCCGTAGAAGAACTAAGGTCACCGACAAAGCTCTCAGAATCAGTAAGTTGAAGTGGCAGTGGGCAGGCCATATAGCTCGCAGAACCGACAATCGTTGGGGAGTAAAGGTTCTCGAATGGCGACCACGAACCGGGCGACGCAGTGTTGGAAGGCCCCCCACCCGATGGACCGACGACATTGTGAAGGTTGCAGGAAGTCGGTGGATGGAGAAGGCTCAAGACCGTTCGTCATGGAACTCTTTGGGGGAGGCCTATGTCCAGCAGTGGTCTTCTACAGGCTGATGATGATGATGATGAACAATGTATTTTTCTACTACGAAAAATACGAATCGTGTACTATTACCACATGCCGATTTTTTTATTGCTTGAGTCTGTAGGACGAGGTAGGGCACAGCGAGGTTTCCTCGCTCTAAATTGGAGCAGCCCACCTGGCGAGATACCTCCGCCTTACAGAAGATCGCAGCCAAATAACATTATATGTTTCAAATAATATTGTGTTTCTGCGGTAAGGTTGCTCTTTAGGGGGGGAGGGAGTTCGGGGTCGGCAGCGCGTGCGTGATGCCTCAATTGCAAGCGCTCATTGGCTACGGTAACCGCTTACAGGTAGGTAACAGGTGGGCCGTATGTTTGTTTGCAACCACAGTTGTATAAATAAAAAAATATTTTTGTATTATAATAACGCAGTTTTGGAAGCCCGCCGTTGGGGGCCGCCCTACCGACGACATTGTTAAAGTTACGGGAAGTCGGTGGATGGAAGAAGCTCAAGACCGTTCGTCATAGAACTCTTTGGCCTATGTCCAGCGGTGACCTCCTACAGGCTGATGATGAATGAATGACTGACGTAAAACTTGTTCATATTTTGTCTTTAGTAAAGTGGTAGAGTCGTGGTGCGGAGTCACTGGTTGTTTTTTGGATTAAGGTCAGGCTCAGGTTTTAGAGGAGGAAAGGCACAGCGAGATTTTCTCGTTCTGAATTGGAGCAGCCCACCTGGGGAGGTACCTCCGCCTTACAGAAGATCGCAGCCAAATAACATTATTTGTTTCAAATAGTGTTGTGTTCCTGCGATGAGTAAGGTTGCCAGAGCTCTTTAGGGGGGAGGGGGTTCGGGGTCGGCAACGCGTGCATGATGCCTCTGGTATTGCAAGCGCTCATAGGCTATGGTAACCGCTTACCAACAGGTGGGCCGTATGCCTGTTTGCCACCTCAGTAGTATAAAAAAAAAAAAAGGTGTTTATGAAAAAAGGTCATAGAACGCTGAACATATGAATCGCTTGTCGTGTCACTGACTCTTTTTTGATCATCCTGCATCAAAGTCAGGTGTAGATCCCGAATTGATTGACCCATCTAGGAGTACTCCAAGTTAATAGACCGCAGAGCAGATGAATCTGTTTGAGTAAGTCAAAACCTAGAAGTATTTTATTTTTCATTAAGATCGGTTTGAAAAGTCTTAGTAGATACCAAAGTAAGATATGGCTTACTCTTAACTCTTTGAATCTTTGAATTGAATTCAAGGTGAACAATTCTATTCAATTCAACAAGGTTTTCAATGAAGATTGGAACTTTCTACCTGGATAGTGCAACTTTAAAGCCTCAACCTCAAGATATCGTTCAGACATGTCGGAGCAAATCGAAAAACTTTAAATTGGGCCAATCCCGCCCGCGAGACGTGCGCCAATTAGAAGAAACCTTACGACAATTCTGTTGTAGTGGGAAGATAGCGCAAGGAATTTTAACCGGTATCTAACTGATAGGCAAGCTTGGTCATCATCATCATCATTTCAGCCGTACGACGTCCACTGCTGAACATGGCCTCCCCTCACAGACAGAGCAAATTCCCTATCATGTGGGGGGATTTGCCCATACTCACCACGCTGGGCATGCGGGTTGGCAAGCTTGGTATTCAGTCCTTATTGTGCACAAAAGGAGGCTAAGAGGCTGGTTCTTTCACCGACGGTCATGAGCCCTTTTCAGGGCCACCAGACGTAAACGTTTTCGTTTGACGATCATTTTTGTATGTTTCGTCCGACACGTTCTTCATCATCAAGTTTTTTTTTTTTTTTTTTTATACTACTGATGTGGCAAACAGGCATACGGCCCACCTGTTGGTAAGTGGTTACCGTAGCCTATGAGCGCTTGCAATACCAGAGGCATCACGCACGCGTTGCCGACCCCGAACCCCCCTCCCCCTAAAGAGCTCTGGCAACCTTACTCATCGCAGGAACACAACACTATTTGAAAACAAATAATGTTATTTGGCTGCGATCTTCTGTAAGGCGGAGGTACCTCCCCAGGCGGGCTGCTCCAATTCAGAACGAGAAAATCTCGCTGTGCCCTTCCTCCTCTAAAAAAAGTCTAAAGTTCCTCCTCTAAAGTGTTGTCCACCTTGACGATAGACGACCATTTCTTAAATACCTTAATAAATAACACTCAATAGTCACAAACATAGTCCTGACCCCACACTAGGACTCCCTGTGTCGTGGGTATCAGAAACTACGAGTACCACAACACTCGGACCCGAAACAAATATATATATATAAATATTCCGGACATATTCACACGTTCAACTGGTCCCAAACTAGGCATAGCCTGTACTATGAGTACCAGAGACTGATATACATAATAGATATATATTTAACACCCAGACACAGAACAAACATCTGTGTTCATCACACAAATGTTTGTCCAGTGCGGGGATCGAACCCGCGACCTCTAGCGCAGAAGGCAGAGTTACTACCAACTGAGCTATGAGGCCAGTCAAAAAATATTTTCAGATCATGCAAACATTTGTCCCGCAGCGCGAATCGAAACCGCACACTTTGCGTTTCAGTCGGGCACTGGCCCGCTGCACCACCGAGGTCGACTTGTAGTGTGAAAACGCGCTAAAATACCAGGGTCAAGGGGATGAGTTTAAACTCGTCCAATTAAGCTAAAACAACAAAATACTTCCGTATTGCTCTTTGAAGTTGTCCGGAAGAAACAGATCCGAGTTATTTTAATTGAAAGTAAGTATTGTAATTTATATATTGTGTTTTCTTCACAAATGGTCTGTTACAAAGCGGTCAAAGTAAGAACTGTTAATAGGTAGTACAATCTACTACTTAAAGAGTCTGTCATAAATATTACTCGATTCCTTGTGTGGCTGGTATCGTACCTACTAAATATTCCTTCACCGTTTTAAGCAGTTTTCGTTCTGGATTGGAGCAGCTCGCCTGGGAGGTACCTCCGCCTTACAGAAGATCGCAGACAAATAACATTATTTGTTTCAAATAGTGTTGTTTTCCTGCGGTGAGTAAGGTTGCCAGAGCTCTTTAGGGGGGAAGGGGGTTCGGGGTCGGCAACGCGTGTGTGATGCCTCTGGTATTGCAAGTGCTCATAGGCTACGGTAACCGCTTACCATCGGGTGGGCCGTAAGCTTGTTTGCCAACTCTGTTGTATAAAATAAAAAAAAAAGCATTAAGAACTGGCTTCGAACCCACACCCTTCCACCTTCCCACTAGACTAACATTGCATTAGTCGCTATGTCACGTAAAATTATAAACCGTTGGTATCCAAGCTTGTTAATAGGTAGTACAATCTACTACTTACTGCGACGGCGTCTGCTTCTATAAACCACTGCTACATCAGCGGCCTGAGTGGTGAAATAGTTACCTTCTTGTAATAGGACATATGGTACATTTTATGCCTACCACGCAAGCGAAGCTACAGGCAAAAGCTAGTGTGCCTATAATTTAATGTAAAAAGGTTTCAAGACTATGTTTTTTTATTGGAAAGTGATGACAGAAGTTTTTTATTACATGAAATCAAGTTTTACTTGTCAAAGTTGTCAAGTGGACACAACCTCCTAGTTTGTTAGAAATATATTACTTAATGCTAAAATCTAATTTAATTAATGTAGAATGTGCAACGAATAAAAATATAACTCATAATCTTGACTGTTTTTAACTATGACTCTAATCTTTTAGCTAGGTATCTTAATTTGTAATCATAATGACATTGTTTTTTTAATTTTAAAATTTTGGTATTTTTTTATTATTGTAATCCTACCATACTATTATTATTTTATTTACTTTTTGTGGCTATTGTGT
This sequence comes from Anticlea derivata, assembly GCA_947579855.1. Taxonomy (NCBI): domain Eukaryota; kingdom Metazoa; phylum Arthropoda; class Insecta; order Lepidoptera; family Geometridae; genus Anticlea; species Anticlea derivata. The sequence continues at coordinate 590,894 of OX388275.1, read as the reverse complement.
CACTGCGGCCACAACTGGCCTATTGTGATCGCCACTTTATTTGTGGAGCCCCTTTACAGGGCCTTTAAAGTTCACCGCAAAGCCAGCAGCTGTTAAAAACTGAAGGATTTTCTTTGGGGTGAGTTGCTTTAGCTCTATTTGGCTGAGGATGTTCTTTCCCAAATGGATGCTACGTTTGAGTATAAGTGCTCCGCACTCACCTAGCAGGTGTAGAGGCGTTTCGTCCGCCTCCTTGCACAGCCTGCAGGTTTTTGTGTCGCATAGCCTTAGTTTGAACATGTGCTTATTAAGACAACAGTGTCCAGTTAAGGCTCTAACAATAATGCGAAGGTTGGTCTTATTTAGCGCTAGGATACGGTTGGTGTACTGTTTATCGAAGGCTTTTATAAGTAACTTAGAGTGGTTCATGCCCGAAGAGTTTGTCCAGAAGCTTCTTTGAGCCAGGCTTTTTGGTACGCCGCAAAAAGGCTCAGAGCCTCTACTATACTAAATAAAACATTTGCATGCTTGTGTAGCAAAAACATGTGCGCCCGCTTACTGCATAAGAACAGCGATTATATTCAACTACCATGTTTTAGCAAATAGACTAATTTCATTTCATTTAAATTCATTTCATTTCAGATACCTCAGACGATGATGAGATCTCATCATGAGACCTTTTATGGGTCCTACCATGACATCTTATTGCCATTCAAATACAAGCGTGTCAGACGGTCAACTTACGTCACTGCCTAAACAAAATCGCAAAGTAGACCGTACGGTTGTGAAGGTTGCGGGAAGTCGGTGGATGGAGAAGGCTCAAGACCGTTCGTCATGGCACTCTTTAGGGGAGGCCTATGTTCAAGAGTGGACTGCATCAGGCTGATGATGATGAGACTGTACGGGAAAGGTCCCACTTGGCTGCCAGTTACCATTAAAGCCTTTTTTCTCTTCTCGCATTAAAGAAAGATTTAAAGCCCAGCAGTCACCACGTGCCGGCAATTTTAAATCTAGGATTCCCGTAGGAACAGCTCGTTTCGACGCAATCAAGGATGGCCGCGCGTGAAATGTTAACGAGTGGTTTTAGCGCCATCTGCCGGTAGAATTGTACTTAACTAAATTTATCGATTCAGCATAATATAAAAGAGTGTGGTAGCTACGAGGATCTTCGGGTTTGTCTTCAATTTATTTTTATATGTTACCTTTTGATCTTCCAAACAAATACGTTTATTTTTTTAATAACTATTAATTATATAACATAGGTGCGTTATCGAGTTACAGCAAAGAGTCTGTCATAAATATTACTCGATTCCATGTGTGGCTGGTATCGTACCTACTAAATATTCCTTCACCGTTTTAAGCAGTTTTCGTTCTGAATTGGAGCAGCTCGCCTGGGGAGGTACCTCCGCCTTACAGAAGATCGCAGACAAATGACATTATTTGTTTCAAATAGTGTTGTGTTCCTGCGGTGAGTAAGGTTGCCAGAGCTCTTTAGGGGGGAAGGGGGTTCGGGGTCGGCAACGCGTGTGTGATGCCTCTGGTATTGCAAGCGCTCATAGGCTACGGTAACCGCTTACCATCGGGTGGGCCGTAAGCTTGTTTGCCAACTCTGTTGTATTAAAAAAAAAAAAAAAAAAACATTAAGAACTGGCTTCGAACCCACACACTTCCACCTTCCCACTAGACTAACATTGCATTAGTCGCTATGTCACGTAAAATTATAAACCGTAGGTATCCAAGCTTGAATTTTCCTTCATCGTATAAAAAACCGGGGGCTTCGAACCCACACCCTTCCTACTTCCAACTAGACTAATATGGCTCACGTCGACATATTTCGCAAAATTATGGCCCGAGCCGAGCTAACATGACGCTCGAATTACCTATAATATTTTTAATAACCGTACAATAACCAACATTCATAAAAAGTAACCATCTCCAATCTCCAGAACGATAACCTGGAGATAAAACACCTATCGCATCGCACTGGATGGAGGTAAACAAACTAACAACATTACCACACTGTATAAAAAATAAGCTAAACTCTGGTTACTCTAGGTAGACCGCTGACATTTAGGTTTTAGAATTTTTACAAAATCTAATTCCAGTTTAGCAATGGGATCTCTTGTCAGTGTAATAAAAATTAACTTTAATAATTAACTGCAACTTTTTCCGCGGAGGTATCGCTATCGGTACTTAAAAACAAGGAACTTCTGAAATGATTTTGGGTGGACTCGGAGTGGCTACCTTTATAGCGCAGCAGTGGTCAGGGCATATTAAGGGGTTGGTTGGCTTTAGGGATTGACTCCAATTAGATTTATAAAATCTGAGTATTGCCTTATGTGTGGGTTAAAATTTAAACAAATAACCAGTGCCAAAAACGAATTCATAAACAAATCATATGAATAAATATTAAAGAACGACATTTTTTGTGTTATATTCGTATAGATAATTATGTATAAAAAAAATATTTTATTTAATAATGTGTTAGTCTTGCAACAACTCGAAAATGGCTTTAAATTTTTTTTGTATTGTCCGTATCAATCAATTAGATGGCTTAGAAGAATCACGCAAACTGGGCCACGATCGCAAGCTAGTCAAGTCTAAATATTGACTGCTAAATATGCATGCATGATATAATAACTCTAATTTTGGAGTGATAACATAAAAAAAAAACTTTGTAAAGAAAGTCTGTAGGTTCTTGCGTTCGAATTATTTTCTAAAATGTCCGTGGTCTTCATAGAGTATTCGTAGTTTATGTATTACCTTCGGGTCGCAAAATAACAAACTAATTCGAAACTCAATGCTATTAGGACACAAAGACCCCTCGATTGGGTATAAAGTAACCTGGTTAACGTAACGTACTTTCTCTTAAAAGAATTTGTTGTTTTAACACGTCGTTTGAATTCACAGGAGCGCTAAAAGTGTGGGCTAAGTATTGAGATGTAGCGAATACATTTATTAGTCTACACTTATATTATAACATGGTCCTTATATTTTTATACTTGCTTATATCATTTATGTACTTTTTTCTGTGCTCTTTTTTAGTTTTTGTATGTTTCTATCAGTGAAGACTTATTTTATCGACTGGCCTCTTAGCTCAGTTAGTAGTAACTCTGCCTTCTGCGCTAGAGGTCGCGGGTTCGATCCCCGCACTGGACAAACATTTGTGTGATAAACACAGATGTTTGTTCTGTGTCTGGGTGTTAAATATATATCTATTATGTACCTATATCAGTCTCTGGTACCCATAGTACAGGCTATGCCTTGTTTGGGATCAGTTGACCGTGTGAATATGTCCGGAATATTTATTTATTTATTTATTTTATTTATTATTGGCCTTTTGTTTCTAAATTTATCATGTTAATTATGTTGTTATGTGCTGTTAGTCTTCCAAAAGGATACATAAATAAATAAATAAATATTGGCCATGGTGGACCTGCGGCCCTGGCTGAAAAAAACCTAGGGCATAGCAGCAACCCCCATTTTAACAACGATAGCTCTAACTGCGCTCGCCAACCCGTGTGTCCAGCGTGGTGAGTATGGGCCATTTCACCCCACATAATAGGTCGTTCTGGAATTCTGTGGGTGAGGCCAATGTTCAGCAGTGGGCTTCCAGCAGTTGGAATGATGATGATATTATAATGAAGTAAAATTTTTATGTTTGTTTGTATGATTGTAGGCGGTACTCACGAGAACTGCTGAACAGATTCTAAAAAATATTTCACTAAAAGAAAGCTATCACTGCTGTGCAACATAGGCTAATATTTTATTATGATTTAAATAACTTTTCATTCGAAAACCTCAATATTTTTAAGTCGGTAGGTAAATCGCCGCTTGGCAAAAGTCAGGTCATAAGTAACTATGTTCTAATGTGTGACAACAGCGTGCTAATTTATTACGTGGTTTTATTGCAGAATAATTAATAGTATTTACCGAGGCTTCAGAGTTCATTTTCAGGAGTAAATCCAAATCAAAACCGCACTCCCACTCAAGTGGCCAGAAAAAGCAATGTCTTAAAAAAACCGTTTTTTTTTTTACATTGCTGCTCCACTCAGCTGGTGCTAAATATATAAAAAATACCTAAAGTAAAGTAAAAATGTATTGCTTGAAATACATGTGTTACAATAGGTACAGGTGTTAATGTCATTTTAGGCCTAGGTATCGTAAAACGCTTCAGATTAACACCACGACACGACTTTCTATTATAGTGTATCTTAAAATCACATTTTACTAAAGTAATTCCGTTTCTATTGGTTTTGCGTAAAAATTATTCTAAAGAGAATTAATATTTTTTCACGATTGAACATTAAAACTTGTGTTTGCATTACAAATGGATTGTATATTTTTTATTGAAGCTGGTGATAAAGTGTTTGAACAAAAAGCAATATTTTATTAAATTTTCTGATTTTGATCAGGATTTATATTTTGTCTTTGTGAAGGGTCAATAAAAATAAGATGAGGTTTATTATTTATGATGTAGTCTATTCAAAATATACTTCTATAGTGTTTTATAAAAAATATTTTGTATTCATCATCCATCATCATCATCAGCCTGTAGAAGTCCACTGCTGGACATAGGCCTCCCCCAAAGAGTTCCACGACGAACGGTCTTGAGCCTTCTCCATCCACCGACCTCCCGCAACCCTCACAATGACCCTCACTATATGGCCTGCCCACTGCCACTTCAACTTGCTAATTCTGAGAGCTATGTCGGTGACCTTAGTTCCGTGATTTTGTATTACTTCAGCTGATGTGTTAAATAGCCGAACTTTTATTTGCCGCAAAAACTATATTTTTTTATCGTAAATCAGTATATTATTTTCAATATTTTATCAAATAGGAGGTAGAGCACAGCGAGATTGGCTCGTTCTAAATTGGAGCAGCCCGCCTGGGGAGGTAACTCCGCCTTACAGAAGATCGCAGCCAAATAACATTATTTGTTTCAAATAGTGTTATGTTCCTGCGGTGAGTAAGGTTGCCAGAGCTCTTTAGGGGGGAGGGGGTTCGGGGTCGGCAACGTCTGCGTGATGCCTCTGGTATTGCAAGCGCTCATAGGCTACGGTAACTGCTTACCAACAGGTGGGCCGTGTGCTTGTTTGCCAACTCAGTTGCAAAAAAAGTAAAGTACTTAGTTCTAGTCCGTAAAGTTTTTATAATGGGGCAAGTCTTTGTCCAGCCGTAGGACACGGTTGAATGATAATAAATTATCAACGAATTAAAATAAATTGATTAATCTTTGAAATTGAGGATTAACATACATTATGCATTAATTGTGAAGTCATTCTTTATATGTTTTTAGTATTAAGTAAATTAAACATTTCATCATCATCTCCCTACCATTATCCTACTTAATGGGGGGTCGGCACAACATGTTTTTCTCTCCCCTCTATCAGCCGTCATATTATCAGTAATCACTCCTTTCTTACTCATGTCGTCTTTCACATGTAAATTAAACATTTATTGTGGTTTATTGCAGGTAACACTTCAACAAATCTAATTAATTTCGCATTGTTGTGCAGCATAAACTTAATCACCCAACAGTGTTGCCCACTACGTTGTGTCTACGTAGAAACTCATTCGTAAGTTATTTCCTGGGCGTTTAGCACTAGTGGCCTGAGCAAGAATAATTCGGGATAGCGTTACGCTTACGATTTTAGGAGGAGGTAGGGCACAGCGAGATTTTCTCGTTCTGAATTGGAGCAGCCCACCTGGGGAGGTACCTCCGCCTTACAGAAGATCGCAGCCAAATAACATTATTTGTTTCAAATAGTGTTGTGTTCCTGCGATGAGTAAGGTTGCCAGAGCTCTTTAGGGGGGGAGGGGGTTTGGGGTCGGCAACGCGTGCGTGATGCCTCTGGTATTGCAAGCGCTCATAGGCTACGGTAACCGCTTACCAACAGGTGGGCCGTATGCTTGTTTGCCGCTTCAGTAGTATAAAAAAAATATATATATACAATAGTAAAAGGCAAATATTAGCCAATGACATCGCTGATGTGCGAAATCTTTTAATTTGGATTAATAATATTTTATTGTATTGTAAAATATTGGAATTATAGCGCAAATGTTCAAAAACAATGACAAAGCTTAGTCATACTATTATGACTATAAATTATTGGTCACTCACAAAGATTTTTGAGATCCAAACTTTATATAGGTCACGCTACGTTGTGTCTTGTGCCTTGTGACTATTTTTTTTTATTTACTTTTTGTAGCTATTGTGTCACTTGCGGCCACAACTGGCCTATTGTGATCGCCACTTTATTTGTGGAGCCCCTTTTCAGGGCCTTTAAAGTTCACCGCAAAGCCCGGCAGCTGTTAAAAACTAAAGGATTTTCTTTGGGGTGAGTTGCTTTAGCTCCATTTGGCTGAGGATGTGCTTTCCCAAATGGATGCTACGTTTGAGCATAAGTGCTCCGCACTCACCTAGCAGGTGTAGAGGCGTTTCGTCCGCCTCCTTGCATAGCCTGCAGGTTTGTGTGTCGCATAGCCTTAGTTTGAACATGTGCTTATTAAGACAACAGTGTCCAGTTAAGGCTCTAACAATAATGCGAAGGTTGGTCTTATTTAGCGCTAGGATACGGTTGGTGTACTGTTTATCGAAGGCTTTTATAAGTAACTTAGAGTGGTTCATGCCTGAAGAGTTTGTCCAGAGTTTGGTCGATTCTTCGAAGCACGAAAGCAAGAGGCTTCTTTGAGCCAGGCTTTTTGGTACGCCGCAAAAAGGCTCAGGGCCTATCATAGTACCATTTGCCCCGGCGCGCGCAAGTGACTATAGATGATCCCGTTCGCGGAGAAGAAAGAATTTATTTTTCTAACAAAGCAAGCAAGCAACAATATGACTCTGAGATGATCTTTTGAGATTCGCGTCGGATTATTTTTTATCAGGTTATATTATTAACTGGTGCTCGCTCAGAGCACTGAATAAAATTTGTCACGCCTCGCATTCTTCACTGCGCTACTGCAGCGGTAGCGCAATAAACTAACCGCATGTTTTCGTTATAACGAACTACTACCAGTTCGTACACAGTTCGTACGGAGCACCTGCTTTGTGGTTTTGTGAATAAGTATTTTATCATATTACATAGACCCGCATAGATAGATGCATAGACCCGGTTGCAACAATGTTCAAGTAGATGTAAGATGACCTCGGTGGCATAGCAGGCGAGTGCCTGTCTGAGACGCACCGGATGCGGATTCTGCCGCCGCACCTGCCCCAACTGATGTCCCCGGAAGATGTGAGCACGCTAGTGTATCAAAACAAGTAGCGACCACACCATAGACCTGACCCTTCACCCAAGGAACTAAAGTTATACCAAAAATAACACATATTTTAAGGGGTTCCGTACCTCATTTGGAAAAACGGCTCATATAGGATAACTCAGGACTGTTCGTCATGGAACTCTGAGGGAGACGTTTGTCCAGCAGTAGACTTCTACAGGCTCATGCTCATGATGATGAAGAATGCTAGTTTAAATATCAGTCGCATCCCCGCCTTAATGGCACTTACTTGCTACTTGTTTATTCAGAAGGGAATGGAACAAAAATGTTTATAAAAGTATCTAAACGACTCAATTACAGCAATAAACCAGCAGATAATTCTATTTAATCCCCCTGCCCCCAGTATCGTGGAAAAACTACAAAGTTCTATTAATCCGGGGAGTCGTTTGAAACGGTTTCTATGCAAATCGCAACCAGTTAGAGGACGTTATTAAATTCTCATTTTACTTCCATCGCTTACTTGTTACTTGTTTAAAAGTTAGAAAACCTTATTGACTTAGCAGACCGTGTATTCTTAATTAAAGTCACACAAACCTGTCAGCCACACATCATCATCATCATTTCAGCCGTACGACGTCCACTACTGAACATGGCCTCCCCCACAGACAGAGCGGATATCTTATCATGTGGGGGGATTTGCCCATACTCGCCACGCTGGGCATGCGGGTTGGCGAGCGCAGTTAGAGCTATTGTTGTTAAAATGAGGGACGCTGCTGCCCATCCCCTAGCTTTTTCCCTTAGTCGCCTCTTACGACATCCGCGGATAGGTAGATATGGAGGGGCCTATTCTTCAGCCGGGGCCACCACGGCACCGCGGCATTACTGTTTATTCATACCTAAATAGGTAGGTAAGAATAAAGTAGAGTTTGTGTTTTTGTAATAAATCTGAAGTAAGCCTCTATTATCCAATTCATAAAAATTTATGGACATTCCAATTTGTATTGATTATGATATCAAGTTTTCTACCTGATGGCACCTCTACACATTATCCTTCTCTATCTCCTATATCCTACTTTATATCTTATTGCGAAAGTTTTTGAGGATGTTTGGATGTTTGTTGTTCAATCACGCCGTAACGGCTGGACAGATTTCGATTAAACTTGAAATAGATAGAGTTATTTATCTAGAATAGCATATAGGCTACTTTTTATAATCAAGGTACCACGCGAGCGAAGCCGCGCGCGCAAGACAGGTAGAGTCCATATTTATTGTTATGACCATTGTTAACCTACATTATGTTCAAGCAAATAAATTTAGCTTTATCTTTATCTTTACCAGGGCTTTTCACTTGCTACGATCCTGACATACCTCTTTAACTTCATTCACTCTCATCGACTCATTGCCCGTGGTCCGGTTCAGTTGTCCGGTCAACCGGACTATGGAAGATTTTTTTTCTATCGTAGTCCGGTTGACCGGACCACGGAAGATCTAGTTTAAACCGGACCACGGGCAATGAGTCCTCTCATCACATTCCTCTTACATAATCGTCTAAGGTACTCTTGACCTGCTAATAAGCCATTTATTGTACAATATAACTACATTTTCCGGAGCACCATACATAAGTACACTGTTAATTTATTTACAATACATTAACAACGGTACGTAAGCCTCTGCGGAGTTTCTAGTATTTGTCTGTATTATTAAAAAGAAAATCCGGATAAATCAGCTAGCTCACAAATTGCTGCTCCCCGGGCCACTGACTCATTCACAACGATCAATTACATAAATCACTTTTGCCAACTGTACCTATGCGAATTAACTCCTCTACGAGGAGTAACAATATGAAACTAGCGACTGTAAGAGTATGAACATTAGCGGGTAATTAGGAGTTGATCGCTGTTGTATCAACAAAGTCAAAAGGCGTTTATTTCAATAAAATCACTAGGAGGAGTTTTCGTTGAATTAAGTTTTTTAATTTGCCAATGAACCAGTGAAACCAGCTTTTGATGTTTCAGATTACATCTTAATAGCACATAATCTTCGCGAATAACCTTCGTACCTACTACGATAGGCCAAGATAATGGTGTATCGATTTGAATTAGTCTCCTTGTTGTCAAAAATATCAGTAGGGTTTCAAATTGTTTAAATTATATAAAGATATGCTTATTATTATGTCGTAATTGGTTGACGGGAGCCATCATAGGCGCATACAGTGTTGTCCTCTATATCATCATCTCCCTGCCCTTTTCCCACTTCATGTGGGGCCGGCACAGTGTTGTCCTCTATATAAATAAATAAATAAAATAAATATTCCGGACATATTATCACAAACACAACTGATCCCAAACTAGGCACAGCCTCTACTATGGGTACTAGAGATTGATATACATAATAATAGATAAATATTTAACACCCAGACACAGAACATCTGTATTCATCACACAAATGTTTGTCCTGTGCGGGAATCGAACCCTCTAGCGCAGAAGGCAGAGTTACTACCAACTGAGCTATGAGGTCAGTCAAGCAATAGACATTATTTTCAAAATTAATGCGATAATTATATATTGTCAGATCTATATTATTATGATAAAATTGAGTAGGCTTTAACTTAGGGTGGTAAACAAATCTTTTGGCTGAACGAACCTATAGCTTATTTATACTACTCTGAACTCGGTTCGCATAAAAAATACAAATGTTTATTAAAGTGCTGAAAACGAATATCAGAGTCCGTAATTTGGGATTTAATGCGGCACAGTGCTCAGAAGCAAATAAACTCCGGAAAATCGGTAATCAGAACCGAACTCCGGAATCATCGGGAAATGTGTTCGATTTTAATTTGATTTTTGAAAGCATGATTTTATGTGGAAAGCTTTTCACAGCTTTTGAGGGCGATTGTCCGGCATTTATGTATGCTGGAGTAATTAATGTTCAGTGGCCTGTTTTGCCAAAGTCGCACAACGGGCTATGGAGAGAGCTATGCTCGGACCACTGTTGCTACTCTTTACATACTTATCACCTTACTGAGTATTGTGGCATCATTTTTAAAATAATTAAAGGCGTACATCTTATTAGAGGTGACTGCACTCAACGCCCAGACTAAAATAGAATATTTGCAGAGCATGCAAACATTTGTCCCGCAGTGGGAATCAAACCCTTGCGTCTCAGGCGGGGACTCGCCCGCTGCGCCACCGAGGTCATTATGAAACGGCTGGAATAATTTCACCAATAGCTCGACTCGTAATACAGGTCATCATCATCATCATCCGTCTGTAGAACTCCTGGACATAGGCCTACCCCAAAAAGTTCCGCGACGAACGGTATTGAGCTTTTATCGGATGTAAAAACATAGTGAAGGTAGTGGGAAGTAGGTGGATACCAACTTCCCACTACCTTCACTATGTTGTCGGTACATCGGGTGGTCGCTATTTGAGAACCTTTACTCCCCAACGGTTGTCGGTTCTGCGAGCTATACGGCCTGCCCACTGCCACTTCAACTTGGTAATTATGAGACCGATGTCGGTGACCTTACACAATGACTCATCTAGTATTCCTAGTAAGTACCTACTTGGATATCTAAACTGAACATTTTCAAATAATATTTTTTAAAAATTTTATAATATCTGCGAATAACGCAACAACGTCGGCAACGCGTGCGTGATGCCTCTGGTATTGCAAGCGCTCATAGGCTACGGTAACCGCTTACCATCAGGTGGGCCGTAAGCTTGTTTGCCACCTCTGTAGTATAAAAAAAAAAAAAAAAAAAAAAAAGAATATTTGTTCCTTGTCTAGAAAGCGGGTCGATAAGAAAACACAGTTTTAATTTATTCCATCCACCAAAACCAATTTTGATTAAGTAAACCACTCCACAATGTTTCGTAGCGTTACTCTCATTGGCCAACGGAGGAGTAAATTTTAATAATAGCCAACGAGAATTCGTTGTAAAAATGTATTTGAATTTCAAATGCACTGAAAGCCCCACGTATTTGGAGAGGCAAGTGTGATACACGCTTGAACAGATGGGTTCTATGTGGTATAAATACCTAATTGAGACTGACCTAATAGCTCAGTTGGTAGTAACTTCTGCGCTAGAGGTCGCGGGTTCGATTCCCGCACTAGACAAACATTTGTGACTAACACAGATGTTTGTTCTGTGTCTGGGTGTTAAATATATATCTATTATGTATATCAGTCTCTGGTACCCATAGTACAGGCTATGCCTAGTTTGGGATCAGTTGACCGTGTGTGATATGTCCGGAATATTTATTATTATTATTAATTAAATAAATGTGTTGATTCTGTTTTTGCATTATCTTAAAATTACTTAATTTGTTGGCAATAAAGTTATTACAGTCTTTGTTATTTCAGTCTTTGAGAAAGGGGCAACAACAAAGTCAAAGTCAAAAGACTTTTATTTCAATAAAATCACTTGGATCACTTTGAAACGTCTTAAAAACTAGGTGAAGCTGTACCTGTTCCTCGCGACCAAGCCTAGAAGAATCAGGCAACAAACACGGCTTGGGGCCTAAACTAATTGTAACAATGAAAAATGTACCACTAAATATTGTAATGAAACACAATGCTGTCCGTGTAACAACTACTAGAAATACGTTACTATAGAAAAAGTTGAACAAAGACTGCCTTATTTTGACACATAAAAAAACACAAGGAATCAAAATCATTACTTTATGTTCATGTTTGTAGAAGTCCACAGCTGAGCATAGACCTCCCCCAAAAAGTTCCACGACGAACGATCTAGAGCCTTCTCCGTCCCCCGAATTTTTATTTTTATTATTATGTATTATAATATTAAATAAAATATGGCACCTTTGTTTTAAAAAGATAGGGTAATTTATTAATATTTCCAATGTCTTCTTATTTAATAAAACCTGTGACCTTGTAAATGGCTCTCCTTGGGCTTTTAAATTAAATCTACGGAACCCAAAACATTGTCATAAATATTGCGCGACCACGGACGAGCAGGAGCGAGCTTAAAATGTGCTTAAGGATAAAATTGATACAGAAATTAGGACAATCCCGAATTGAGAGCGGACACGAATCCCAATTTAATGTCCTCGATTGAGATTTAATAATTTATGCGAAGCTGAGCGCTGTGCAATTGTAGGGTTTGGGCAAAATGACGGAGGAATTCTTCAAGTCATCATCATCAGCCTGTAGAAGTCACCTGCTGGTCATAGGCCTCCCCCAAAGAGTTCCACGACGAACGGTCTTGAGCCTTTTCCATCCACCGACTTCCCGCAACCTTCACAACGACGTCGGTCCATCGGGTGGGGGGTCTTTTACTGCCAACACTGCTACTCATAGTTTCTGATTACCATGCCACAGGGAACCCTAGTGTGGGGACAGGCAGGGTTATGTATGTGACTGTTGGGTGTTATTTATTATTATTCTTCTTCTTCTTGCCGTTTCACTGATTCTTTCTTGGTCATCCTGTTCTAGGTCAGTGACCAGGTTGAGGTATAGTGGCCTTGAACAGGGCCTATGACCGTTTATGAAAGAATCAGTGTAGTGAAAGGATTAAAGTGCTCCTTTCGTGCACATTCCATGCATTATTATTAAGGTGAGGGTTTAATTTATTTTATGATTTTTGAATTGTTTTTTCTCAATGACCGCAAAACGCACAGTTTTGATTTTTATGACAAAGATAACTTGAGCATTTTTTTTACGTAAATCCAAGACAGAAACGCGATTGGTAAAACTTTTCACGATAGATTTATTTTTTAAAGTTGGGTCCTCTGCAACAATTTTTTCGAAAATACTCTATCTAACAAAAATAGAGACTATCTAACAAAAATAACTTTTTTTAAATATTGTGTTAGACAATATCATTGGGTACCTAAATCCAAGACACTTTTTTTAAAAAATATATAGTTTTTAATATAATCCATATTTTCTTATATTTCGCTTACGTCGATTACTTTTGAGCGCCTTTTAACGCTTGCTCTCTCTTCCCGCATTCAATTATAGTACATAGCGCTGTCACTTTCTTCACTCCGCCCACTTGACAATTTATTTTGATTTTTGTATCCTCTTAAATAAGAACTGTATCTGTGACCATGGTATTTATTAAAGTCACATTATTTAGGGGACATCATCATCATCAGCCTGATGAAGTCCACTGCTGAACATCGTCCGGTTCGTGGTCGCAAAAAAAATATATAAAAAAAAGTATGTCCCCTATTAGGGCGACTTTGAACCCTCAATATAACTCAAATACGGGAGAGAAGTAAATACACACTCTTGTGTCCAATGGGCTCGACATCCTGGGTTGTAATGGTTGAAAGACGAGTCGAAGTGTCCTTTGACAGTGAACGGCAAACATACCACTCAATACGCTTTTAATTAACGGTATATGGTTGGTGGAGATCCTACAGGACGTGTAGAGAGAGAGAGAGAGAGAGTTGTTATTTACAGGAGTATAATATTTACAATAGGTACATGGTATTTACAAAAGAATAGAAGATTTTAGGAAACACGATACAGCACAAGACCAGAGTAAAAGTAAAAGTAAAAGTAGTCTGACAGACCGTCGTCCGACCGAATCAACAATTCGTTCTATTCTTCGTCGCTATGCCAACTGAGAGGTATTTGAATTTGGCGGCGACGGAGTGATAGTGGTGGCGTAGCTCGCCACAGGTAAAAGGTTATTTTGGGGCCACTTATTTAGCGGTTGGAAGCTTTTGGATATTAAAAACCAATATTTTGTAGGTACTATTTTTCGATGTCTTTGTTGTTACTCACACGTAAACTAACCATTTACTTTTCGAAACATATATAAATTTATTTTATAGAGTGTTCTTTTAATAATAAAAAAACATTTTTTTACGAATATAATTATGTAGGTAGACTAAAAGATTTTCAATGAATTATATATGACTGAGTAAAAAATTATGTCGTATATTTCGTAACCCAACGTAAAATTTGATGGGTTACAAATAATTTACCGCCGCAAGGCGATCCTTTTTCGATTTAATTATAAGTCTTTTGTTTAAGGTACTGGCACAGTATAGCCTAAATACAGTATTGAAGCTTACATAGGTGTGTTAACGTGGCTGTGCGAGACAATACTTTGTATCGAGCTACGACACTGATATTGTGCTGGTAGAAATCGTGTTGCGTGGTAGCACGACGTTTCACTCAACGTGTCATGGTGAGGTTGGTTTTGTACTAAACAAACGCGGAAGACCAATGGATCCAATGGAGCGATGAGATTGTTAGTCGCGGGAAGTCTGTGGATGAAAAAGGTTGTCTGGAAGAGATCGCTCTTAGCGATAAGACCGCCCATTGTACTTCGCTATTAATATTGAATGTTTGTACCTGTGTGTAATTTGTAAGATGTCCTTGTGGTGTACAATAAAGAGTTTTCTATCTATCTATCTAAGGCTCAAGACCGTTCGTCATATAACTTGGAGGCCTATGTCCAGCAGTGGACTTCTACAGGCCGATGATGATAATTCTTTGACATTTGCAAGTACTGCGAGTTAGGTTATACTGTGTCACCGGGTTAATTACTCTTCTCTAAGTTTAAACGTTCGTTGTTTACTCCTACGTTATTATGCGCTTTTTATTGCGCGTAAAGTTTTACGAATTAAAAGAACAGAAAGAGATTAAAACATTAAATTTTGTACAATAATTTTGCGGAAATTCTTAGTTAAATTAAATTAAGATATGATATTTAAAAAAAATTATAGGACCCTGAAGGTGGTGCTTAAACATTGTGTGTATATTTCCCTAGGTTCTTAGATGGTTTGAAAAAACAATAAGATACCATAGGTGGTGCTGCTTTTCCAGGCAGTTCGACGTCTGCCGAGTTCGCTAGTTTATTTATAAATTCTTTATTTTCACCTAGCAGAGCAAATGGAGGGTTAAACCTTAAAACTTCACAATAGTTCTATCAAAAATTCCGTTGAGTGAACACAAAACTCGTTCTTGTATCTCCGTTCATACGTCATTTAAGTTTCTGTACAGTCGCTTAGAAGAATGGTGATTTGATGTGGTGTTCGTATTAAGACAACTAACCCTGGTAATTTTGACATTGTTGATATTTTAACACTCCACTCAACCTGACTTCGGATCATTGACAATATTTTAAAGGCTGTCTTATTTCTTTTTCAAAAATCCCCTCATTATTAAGAGAAGGTACGAACCTGTAGAGTAAGCGCAAATAATTTACGATAGCGTTACGCTTACGATACGATAGCAAATGACAATTATTTGTTAATCAAAAGCGACTGACACAAAGGAAGCCTTCAAAAAAAATATAAATATAAATATTCCGGACATATTCACACGGTCAACTGATCCCAAACTTGGCATAGCCTGTACTATGGGTACCAGAGACTGATATACATAATAGATATATATTTAACACCCAGACACAGAACAAACATCTGTGTTAGTCACAAATGTTTGTCCAGTGCGGGAATCGAACCCGCGACCTCTAGCGCAGAAGGCAGAGTTACTACCAACTGAGCTATGAGGCCAGTCAAAAAAAAAGGTTGGTAAGAGAGCACTAGATCAAAAGTCACTAGGAACTAGGTAGGAACTATGTATCTAGGTACTTATTTTAGAACTGACATAGTGTAGGTACCAAGTTGTGGGTATTATTGTTTCTTTTTTTTTGTTATCACTTCTGTAGGTAGATTATTATTTTTATTTTATTTATCTCCCACTTTTTAGATACCTACGTAGGTACATGTGCGTACGTAGGTATATATCGCTATAATTAAGTACCTATGTAAATTTTTTAAGTAAGTTATTTCTAAGTTTAGTTTAATTGTCACGCTTCACCATCTTTTCGCACACCCAGGATGACTATAAGAAAATTCTTTAGCATTAAGTCCTCCTAACACTAATTTTATGTGTGAAAGTATAAATAAATAAAATTATAACATTTCAAACAAATGTCATTGGCTAATATTTGACTTCTACTATCGTATCGTAAGTGTAACGTTATCGTAAATTATTCGTGCTGGGCCTCTGAGTAAACTGTGTCATCTCTTACGTTACGACACATCACCTACGTACACAAAGTAGCAGAAGTAGAAGAATCACAAAAGAGACAAGAAAGAGAAATTTCAAAAAAAAAATTGTGCCAGTTTTGTTGATAAAATAGATGTCAGTGTGAGATGAGGTGATAAATAACGACTAAGAATACCAGGGTGAACTTCGGTACAGTCGCGTAGAAGAATGGTGATTTGATGTTGTGCTCGTATTAAGACGACTAAGGTTTCTGACGAAGCGGAAGACGTTTTGTGCGCAGATGTTGTGTACAGTTTGCGACGGCTCATGTGGCACTGTAAGATCCTTATAATATTTTACTGAATTTTATATCAGTGAAAAAATATGACCTTCTCAAACATAAGAGGATTCCTTGTGTCACGGTTATCAAAAACTAACGTACACAGTACCCAGACTCAGTACAAATATTTCCATATCAAAAATGTTACCTCCTTTCCTGACAGCCGGGCCCGACACTCCATAGAGGCCGCCAAAAGTCAAGATATTATTTTTTTTATTCAACTGAGTTGGCAAACAAGCATACGGCCCACCTGTTGGTAAGTGGTTACCGTAGCGGGGTCGGCATCACGCACGCGTTGCTGACCCCCAACCCCCTCCCCCCCTTAAGAGCTCTGGCAACCTTACTCATCGCAGGAACACAACACTAACTGAAACAAGTAATGTTATTTGGCTGCGATCTTCTGTAAGGCGGAGATACCTCCCCAGGCGGGGTGCTCCAATTCAGAACGAGAAAATCTCGCTGTGCACTACCTCCTCCTAAAATAATATTATTGAAGAAATATTATTTGTATGAATTGTGGTGAGGTGTGCATCTGTATAATTTTATACTTGACGCTTGCTGCACGGCATATAAAATGTATGGTACTAATGTTTTGAATAAAAAAAAAAATCCGTCACGACACACAACACCACTACAACTGAACCGGACCACGGGAAATGAGTCGGCTGAACACTGGCGGTGTGGTGGTAGTGACACCGCCTTTCGATCCAAAGGTCGTTTGTTCAAATCCCGGTTCTGTACAAATAGATTATGCATTTTGAAACTGTTTGTGCGCAAAGTTAGTGCTCTCTAACGGTGAAGGAAACATCATAATGAAATGTGCACGAAAGAAGTCTGTACAAGGCGCACTTTAAACCTTCCACCACACTGGTTCTTTCACAAAGGATCATTGGCCCTGGCAATGGCCCAATGATCCATGTTGAACATGAATACATGTTGACCGAAAAAGAACCAGTGCAACAAAGCAAAGCAAACTAATAAAACTTTTTTGTATAGTTCTCCTGCGTCACAAAAGGGGCCACAGTGTAGCGACGTTTCGCAGATGTCCCTCCACGGCCAGTGTCGCGCCATAAAGCGGCTAAATCGCTTGTCGACGCCATTTGCATAAACATAAAGCGAGTGTAGCAGCTGAGTACAGTACAGTTTAGGGGTAAAAAATGTTTGATTGTAATACAAAGTAACTAAGCTTACTTTCAAAGTTAAGAGGTTTGAGGGGGTGATTAAGACGGAGATGTAGGTTCAGTCCCCGTTGCAGAACAATTTTTTGCATGGTGTGTGAGCTTTCTAGCAGCTAAGATAAATAAATAAATAAATAAATATTCCGGACATATTCACACGGTCAACTGATCCCAAACTAGGCATAGCCTGTACTATGGGTACCAGAGACTGATATACATAATAGATGACACAGAACAAACATCTGTGTTAGTCACAAATGTTTGTCCAGTGCGGGAATCGAACCCGCGACCTCTAGCGCAGAAGGCAGAGTTACTACTAACTGAGCTATGAGGCCTGTCAAGATTCATTTATTCCTCATTTATGTGTTAGTGCACTTAAGTTTCTGATCCACAGGATAAGAATTTGGTACTTAGTCTGTCGGATTTTTTTTATTTCAAGCTCTTTGTTTATTGGAAAATAATAATAGTATCGCCCCTATCTATATGACTCCTTTGAGAGTATGGTTTCCTCTGTGGTGTGGTGGTACCAAGCTAAGACGCCAGAGGTGCAGATTTCATCCACGCAATGGGACGAATTTTTGCATGATCAGCAACGGTTTAATGGTACCATGCTTGATATATAGTTTCTGGACTATAATGTCCCTTTTGGTTGTATTTAATTATTTTATTATCTACGTTTCATACTAGATGCTGACTGATTTCGGACCATTTCAAAATGTTCTGTAGTTTCGAAATGGACAAACTCAGTTTCGAAACTTCAAAACTGTAGTAGCAAATAAATACAAAAAATCCAGTACATTTATTAAATGAAATAGTCTACTGCCTTTTCTTACACTGTGTACAAAACTGTAAATGATAACGTAACTTTCAATAAAAATGCTCGAAGCAGAATAAATGTAGTGGAAAACAAACAGTACAGTTACTTAGGTAAAGGTACATTTTTACTCTGAAACTATGTGTACTGCACCAAAGCAATGGAAAACACACACTGAAAATATATTCCTAGGAAAAACATAATTATTTTATGTTGGCAGAGCGCTATTTTGCTGATTTGGCAAAAACTAACTAATAACGACTCAACACCAACTCGACTCTGGGCCGAGCATTGAAATATGAGCCTGTGCAGGTCATTTTACGAAATTGATACAAATATTTACATGATCTCGATACATGATCGTATCAGAAACTACGAGTACCATGGTACCACAACACCCAGACCCGGAACAAATATTTGCAGATCATGCAAACATTCAGCGGGAATCGAACCACCTACTACGTTACTGAGGTGGTCGAGTTGATCTAACACGATAAATTCGAAGCTCGTTTTACTACGAACTGTTACCTTTAACGATTTGTTTATGAACTTTTAGCACTTCATAAGTAGTTTTTGCAAAAAACTGTTTCTTGGTGGTAATTGAAGGGTTAAATGACTGTGTAGGTAATGGTTTCGGCAGAATACCAGCGTCTGCTGCAAAACAGTAGGCATAATGCTGAGCCGAAGCCATTTTGCTGCTGCAACACACATCACACCATTTTTACTTTCATTACTTTTTCTCTTTCTTTTATTATAAGTACCTAATGTTTATTGTAAAATGTTGTGCAAATGTGTGTGTTTTGGTGGCAATTAAATAAATGTCTATGTCTATGTCTATGTCAAATTGCTTAACTGTTTGCAGTGGAAATGCGAGAAAAAACTGCAAGGAGCAAGGAATCCTTTCGCCGCACTAGTTCTTTCACAATTGGTCAAATGGTCCTTCAATACTTCAACTCATCTGACGATGGCTGACTAAGAAAGATGATAATCTGGATCAAGGCAGATCCAAGCAGTGCTTTATTATTTTGCATGGTAGGTACTTACAAAAAGTAGCCTAGTAGTTGTATTCTATTCTAGACAAGACTGATGGAATAGACTGGCCTCATAGCTCAGTTGGTAGTAACTCTGCCTTCTGCGCTAGCGGTCGCGGGTTCTATTCCCGCACTGGACAAACATTTGTGACTAACACAGATGTTTGTTCTCGATCAACGAAGATAGGATCAAAAATTGCCCTAAAAACTTAAATAAGAAATCAATGATGTTAAATGCTGGCCTCATAGCTCAGTTGGTAGTAACTCTGCCTTCTGCGCTAGAGGTCGTGGTTCGATTCCCGCACTGGACAAACATTTGTGACTAACACAGATGTTTGCTCTGTGTCAGGGTGTTAAATATATATCTATTATGTATATCAGTCTCTGGTACCCATAGTACAGGCTATGCCTAGTTTGGGATCAGTTGACAATATGTGATATGTCCGGAATATTTATTATTATTATAATTTATTATTTATTCTAAGTAAATAACTTACTTACGGCGTGCTTGAACAACAAACATCCAAACACCCTCACAAACTTTCACATTTATTTTATTAGTAGGATTATTTAATAAGAAGTTCGGCATCAAGTTTAATACCTAGAACAGCTGAATAATTGAGTTTAAACTGATTTTTCCACATAACATTTTTTAATGAATACGTTGAACACGTTGAAATGATTTTTGGTGTACTTTTTCAAAGAAAAATGTTGTGTTCCAAAAGTGCTAGAACAAACATAATTGCCAATTGGATGTAGAACGAGACCCTTTAGAGACTGCTTACATATTATGAATCACCTTGTATAAGCGGGAAAATACGCTTCAGATTTGAGCTAAAAATATGCTAAAAACATCACCAAGAAGTTTTCAAATTATAAAAATAAATGACCGGGAGATCCGTGAAAAATAAAGGTCTTGATCAAACTTGGCCGTTTTCACTTGATGAAAATAACAATTTTTACCGTTACATTTTCCATTTTAGTTTTATGCAGTGCGGAACACAACCAGTAGATGGAGCTTAGCATTAGTTTCTGAAGATTTTGAATTGCTGGTGAGTTAGTTGCAAATAATAATAATAATTTGCAACTATCTCACTAACTAACTAACTTCGGCAACTGTTTATTCTATACACAGCCTTAAAACAGCACAAAGCTCTGCCCTATAATGCTGACGTTATAAGCAAAAGACGCAATGACATAATTCGTACTAATATTACCCCAGTAAAACATGTTTTCTCATCCAAATTCTTTTTGTTCTTAGGGCCACACCTGTACAACAATCTTAATCGAAAATGAGGCATCTACACCATGAATTAAACAAATTGTAAAAAAACCCTAAACACGGCCCAAAGCCATTTCTCTTATGACGAAACTGAGGAATTATTGAATAAGGTAATATAAATAAAGCAAATTATGTATGTCCTAGTCTAATACTTGCCCATGGATTTAAGTAAGCCCTAAATAGCATTTAAATTTAGCTAATAGGCTACAGATTTTAAGTTAATTAATTTGAATATTCACAAGTACTAACTTTAGTTATTAATTTTAGCCTTTTACCGCCTAAGACACAGGTTTTCCTAGTTCAGGCATCGTTTAATTTGTTACCCTTAATTAGATATTAATTCTCAATGTTATTCGTAGTACTAAGGTAATGAATAATGATTTATTTATTTATTTATAATAAATATTCCGGACTAATGGGTCCCAGAGACTGATATTTGAAACTTAATTATCCAGCTGTTATAATCATATACATTAACTAGTTATTTTAATAATTCGTTACACAGATGATAAAAATACTGAAAACAGCTGATTTGAAAAAGTTCGAAAAACATTGAAAGTTTTGTTTGATTTTTCGCTACTGTTCTTTCTTTTTGTTGACAGAATAAGACGAATTAGTAAAAAGAAGAATTAGTCCTGCATTAAATTTAAATTAAATTTTATTTGAATTTTATGATTCGATTTGCCTACTAACCATTTACTGTATTTTATTGTGTTACTAACCTCATATGGATCTATGTTGTCCGAAATAAAAAGATTTTATTTATTTTTATTTTAAGACCCTTTCGGAATAGCATACATTTATGAAACACCGTGTATAATTTGGATACTCACTAAAACAAGTGCTAACCGTTTCTTATTACGGACTGAAAATCTTAGTACAGGACCAAGACTTTCAGTTTGTAATAATAATCTTGCCATTAGGCTTCCTTCCAAATTGCACGAGCTGCATGGTTTATTTCAATCGGGTAATAGTTCATACTAGCTTCTGCCCGCGGCTTCGCTCACGTGGTATCTACATAAAAAGTAGGCTATATGCTATTCTAGGTAATGAACTCTATATATTCCAAGTATCTAAAACTAAGTAAATCGGTTAAGCGGTTATGGCGTGATTGAACCACAAACATCCAAACATCCTCACAAACTTTTGCATTTAAAATATTAGTAGGAAGTAGGATATTAAAACTATCGGTTAGTATTCGCAGTTTATTCGTTTGTTCCCGTTGTTTTCCGTGAAAACTGAGAAAATAGTATTTTTATTGTTGTACTTACTAAGTTTTATATTTTACGAAGCTTTAGTTAAAGTAGTAGTTAAGCTTTTACTATTGAGAGATAGATACGTTTTATGGAAATTTCAACATTAAAACCGTTTTTAGCCGTGTTCAAACGGCTTGCGATATATCATCTAAAATTTCTCTCGTCTTTTGAAGTCTATAAAGTAAATTTTGAGTGCAAGATTTCAATGTATAAATGAAATGAATACTGAATACTAGGAGCTTGCGATATCTTTGAGCTATATCGCACACCCTCACAAATTGACTTTATTCAGTAGCGTTAAGGACCATTTTGAAAATAAATCCCACATGGTATAATTTGCAGAGGACTTCTTACGGCTGAAATGATAATGATCATGAAGAACACAATATTTACTAGCTACATTATTTTTACCGCAATTACGATAATAGTTTGTGAAACTAAAGGTAAGAGTGAAGTCTCTGTATAAACAGGGCATTTGCAATCGTTTGTTTTATAAAGTTATGATCCGCTACAAGTATTAAAGAATAAATAAATCACCAAATTATGCTAATACTAAGTTCCGGGCAATCGGAAAAAGAATCCTCAAGTCCGTGTTTACTTACAGCATTTTTTTATGGTAATTATTTGAATGGCTACATTTTTCTGTTTTAGGGAGGGCTACGTTTTCCCGCTACAAAAATTTGAATTTCAAATAGAGAACAAATCCAGTTCTACGGTTATTCAAATTTATATTCGGTCGAGGCCAATGACGCGGAAATATGAGAGTCATCTCTCAATTCTATTTTGTAATTTGAACATAGCAGTTTTGGGTTTGATTGTACTTTTGTTTGAATTAGCTCTTGTACCTTATTGTTTCTGGTAATATATGGGGGAGCCTCACCTAGTTCAATCGGCACCACTGAAGCTCTAAATTCCACTTTGTGAAAAAGGATCATCGAAAAGTTATAGGCACACGCGCCGTGTTTGTTGCCTGATTCTTCTAGGCTTGGTCGCGAGGAAAAGGCGTAGCTTCACCTAGTTTCTAAGACGTTTCAAAGTGATCCTAGTGATTTTATTGAAATAAACGCCTTTTGACTTTGACTTTGGAGGCTTAGGCTTGTTCAGCGTCACGTGGACGTCCTTTTTTTATGTTATACGGAGGCAAACAGGCTTACGGCCCTCCTAATGGTAAGTGGTTACCGTCGCCTATTGACATCAGCAACACATGGAGCATTGCCTGCCGAACCCCTCCCCCGTAAAGAGCTCTGGCAACCTTACTTACCGCAGGAACACAACACTATTTGAAACAAATAATGTTATTTGGCTGCGGTCTTCTGTAAGGCCTCTGTCCTACGGCTGAAATGATGATAAGATCTAGGGTGAATGGCTGGCGAGTCAGTTGCGACTAATCTGTGACACAAGTGTGAAGCTCATTAGTGACGAGTCCGCGCCCTTTCTAGTGCATTGCAGTGCAGTCTAGTGCGTGCACTCGCTGGAATTGCCGGGGCTGTGGGGAGTTGCCGACGCGTGGCGAGTGCAATCTCGTGTGACTGTTATTCTAGCGAGATTTTGTATTAGCACTTTTGTTGTCAGAAAGCTGGAAAAGACTCAAGACCGTTCGTCGTGGAACTCTTTGGGGGAGGCCTATGTCCAGCAGTGTACGTCCGAAACTATCATTGTACCGATTATCTTGAATATTTGCATACTTACGCACGAAATATGTCATAAGTGATCCTGATAGATAGCGTCAAGACACCTTGGTATCTTAAATTGAGTGCATTTTTCTACTCTCCTTATCCTAACTATGATATCTGATATACCCAAATCTATTATTGAAATTTCTCCTCTAAGATCCTCTACGTCACGAATATTTAAACAACGCCAAAAGAAGAAAAAACACAGATATAGATTAGATATTAAATTTTTGGTCCTCAATTCGAAATACGCAGAAAAACAAAGCTTTTCTGAAACATTCAGTATATCCCGAGTTTATGTGCAAGTGCGGAGACGGCAAACTCGTACGGACTGCGAAACGACGGCATGTGGTGCTAACATCAATTTGCTTTCTAAAACCAGCTCTAACATTCACATAATAAGGTTGAAATTCGATATGAAGGAAACGAGTTCGTAAAATTCGATAACAGATGGTACTCTGACCAACGCTATTGCAAAATTTGCTTTATTCGAGTGAAAATAAGATCGGAAGTCAAGTGATAGGTTGCGATAGAGAGTTACGAGGACATGCAAAAACGAAAGTGTTTTTATGAGTAACGTGAGATCATGGTGATTCTTATCAATGAAAGCTGCGACAGAGATAATCGACGCTGTGATCTTCCATGTGTCCGTGGTTCTTTCTTAGTCATTTAAACTCGTATCTTTAATCATCTTCACTTAACTTTCATCTTAACATCTTAACTTTCAGGAAAATTTCAAAAAAGATAATATTACTTGACAGTAATTTCTATGAAAATAATGTCAGCCTGATATAAGAAGAGTGAAAAAACATTAGTGACTGAGAATACCATGGTATGGCTTGTATGTTTAATGATCACGAGGGCAAAATTAATAAAATAATATTATTTGACAGTATTTTTGATGGCATCAATGTGACTGCCAGGGTGAGTAAAAAACACCTGCCTAAAAATACTAAACAATACCCAGGGTTATCCTCAAGGCAATTTCCAGCTTATGGTATGTTAAGCCTGAAAGTGACTATGTTACTGATAGTGAAATAACCAGTGTGGTGATGGAGCCCTAACAGCACACTGGTAATTTCACACTGGAAATTCCGGTCACCCATTTAAATTGATTTATTCTGAACGTTGTTGAACCATAATTATCTGTTTGCTCCATCTAAATAATGAATAATCTGCGTTGAGCGCTTCATTATAGTGATATACAAGGTGATTCATAATGGCCAAAATGGCCAAAATTGACGAAATTATTCTACATAATTTTTTTATGTTGATATAATAAACAAAAAGCCCCCTGCAACAGAAGCTTATGAGTCCCAAATTAAGATTAAACGCCACCACGTTGCATTTTTCCTTCTATCCTCCCTCCTTAATCACCCCTCCCCCTATCTTCCACAACCGCTCACATCTCAAGTTGAAAACTACTTAAAATGATTTTATTTCTCGATTTGGCTCGTAATGGCCGCCCGACGTATCGCGGGAAATATTACACCTTATTCGTTTCGCTTTAATTAAACTTTCGATGCCGCGCTTCGGAGTTCTGTGGTATGTAGGAGTTAGATTTTTACTAAAGTAAAAAACATTTGGCCGTGGTGGCCCCAGCTGAAGAATAGTCCCTCAATCGTAGATGTCGTAAGAGGCGACAAAGGGAAAAAAGCTAGCGGATTGGATGGGCTATTTTTAGGGCCTATTTTCAGAAAGATAGCTCTATCTAACGTCGTTTGCTCGCCCGCGTGCTCAGCATAGTGACTATGGGCAAATCTGCCCACATAATAGGACTTCGCTCTGGAACTCTGTAGGGGAGGCCATGTTCAGCTGTGGAGGTCATACGGCTGAAATGATGATGAAAAAAAATATTTCAAAAAATCAAAAGATCTTTATTTCATTAAGTTCACTAGGATCACTTTTATAAGTCTGGTGGTGCGAATATATTTAAACAAGATTTTTTTTATTGTGATGAGTGCCAAATAAAAATGATAAAAATACAAAATCAGCAAGCTATTTCCGTAAAATTCCAACAGCTACATACCACAGTGGCTGAAAGCAGTCAGCGTGGAAATTGGAACAGCCTTCAATAACCGAGCTGATCAATTATACCACTCAAATATCGGACACGTATCCACACGTAATTTCGCCGATATCCGTCTTTTAAGCCTTTTTTGCGCAATTTAGTTGGAGATTTTTCATAACATTTGCATGCAAAATGTATGCGGCTGCTTTTTCATGTTTGATCGAAAACATTAAAATAGTACTTATTTTTAATAAGCAAGTTGAAGTGACAGCGGGCCAGCCATATAGATCGCAGAACCGACAACCGTTGGGGAATAAAGGTTCTCGAATTGCGACCACGAACCGGACAACGCAGTGTTTGAAGGCCTCCCATCCGCTGGACCGATGACATTGTGAAGGTTGCGGGAAGTCGGTGGATGAAGAAGCTTCATGACCGTTCGTCATTCGCTCTGGGCCTATATTCAGCAGTGGACTTCCACAGGCTCAGATGATGATTATTATGATGGAAATATAACTGCATTTTCCATACCACTGAAGATTATGATAATTTGAATCTGTAAACAAACTGGTACGTATCAATTACACCGGCAATTAACCCATTAGGCGCTCTTTTATATTTTCCGAAGAGCATCTGCAAACAAAAAGCCGGACGCTGGGGGGAAGCTCCCGTTGGATGCAAATTACCCCCAAAGGGGACCTTATTACAGGCTCATGTTGACACAGTTTTGATAACATTTTTAAAACGATGATGTCCTAATGTTACGACTCCAAAACGGGTGTTATACTTATTATTTTGAACACATTTGTGATAAGGACATAATTGTTAATTAAACACGGGTCTTCATGGCATAATTTCCTTAAATTTTCCTGACTATTGTGTGTATTACAAAAAACGAGCGTCCTCTGGCTTGTATGGGACACAGGGAATCCTAGTGTGGGGTCAGGACTGTGTATGTGACGATTGGGTAAAAAAAATGTCTACGTAAATCCAAAGCACTACTTCCAATGAAGCGACACATCACCAAGGCAGTAAAAATCAATAAAAACTACATTAAGGTCGGTCCTCGGCAAACAAACACTTGCGATGCCTGCCCGGGCCTGACCCGGCGACGGATTAAGCCGTACGGCCGGAATACTAAGCGGCGGACACGTTTTTAATGTCGGAATGTTATAGAGAAGTAAATGCGTAAAGACATTCAGATCGTGGGTCCTTCAAAAGGTTTGCGATGGCTGAATTTCTTTAGCTGGATCTTTATACCTACGATCACTTTACTTGTTTTATTTTCACCAAAAAGCCGTGTTCAGACGACGCGATATGTCATGTCCACAATTTCGATACAGACGGGATTTGAACCCGCAAACTAAATAAAGGAGTTTGAACTGATTTGAACCCTAAAACAATAGATTTTTGCTCGCAGTTTTATCAATAAAAAATATTGAGTTTCCAAAAGTTGTAGAAGAAACTTTATTGCCAATCGGGTGTAGAAAAGGCCTCTTTCGGGATAGCATACAATAAATTAATTATTAAATTATTATGAATCACCTTGAATGTGTAGACAGACACTCAACTATCCCATCATGACACTCAACTTGACGACCTCGGTGGCGTAGCAGGCGAGTGCCCGTCTAAGACGCAAAAAAAAAAACAATACTACTTTCCGTCTCACATGTAACAACTAAAACCCTCATTAAATAATATACTACAGTTCTCGGGAAAACAGGTATGTCAGGATCGTAGCAAGTGGAAAGCCGTGGTGTCTGCCTACTGAAACAGGCGTGATTTTATGTATGTATGTATTGTATGTATGTAGTTCTCGGGAAATGTCTCCATCTCGGTGGCGCAGGCGACATCTCGTCCAATTACTGACGAGTGCTGGCCAATCCTTTACGTATGAAACCCGCACGTGTGAAATAAACGTGGCGTCTTTAATGGGAAGCATTTACACAGAAGTGAATGTTTTGTACTCTTACCCTTCTTGTTTTAGAGTCGAGTGTATTTTTCAATCATCTTTAAGGGCTTTTAAATGAGTTATAGAAATTGCATCTTATTTTTTTTATACAAATTGGGCTGTTGTTTGACCGCAATCTCATGTGGTCTACGGTGCACCATAGGCCACATCGTCAATCATCCACCGCATAAGACCACACCGCGGTGTAGCACGTTTTCCTAGAACAAACCTATTCTCTCCGGTCTTGAAGACACCCGAAATATATAAAATATTAATGGTCCTCTATGGCCCTAAAACATTAAATATATAGATAATTGTTCTTTCTTTTTGTTGATGAAATCCCTTTCGGGATGGTATACACATGTTATTAATCAACTTGTATTGACCATCCAGCCTTTAGCCCTTAGCAGCTATTCTATCCGGTGTGACAGACTGCCTTTGTGCCTCACAAGTGAGCCCTCAGCCGGAGTGTTTGCAAAAGTCGTCCCGACTGTCTTCGGGTAACAGGTTCCTTGCCAAAGGAAACCTTTTCAGACAAACGCCGACACGTTGATAGCTCTTCGTGGTTGTATGTACGTTTCCGTCTAAATTGCGACCTGATTATTGATTTTTCTATTTTAAGTGACGGAAAGTTGTAGAGCAGCGTGAGGGTAATTTTGGGGAATGAAAGACAGCTTACGGACAGACTATGAAACGGGCGACGCAGTGTTGGAAGGCTCGATGGACCGATAATGTTTTCTGATCAAGTTATAAGTTTGTGGGGATAGATCCCACATCTCTGGCATCTCAGCCAAGCACTAGCCTGCCTGCCTTTCAGCCTGAAAGTACTGAGGGTTGCATTCTAGGAGGAAGTTGCATAATATTTCCTTAATACAACTGTCGTTTATGTTATGTGATTATATTCTTTACTACAACGAAAGGGGGCTATTTGATTTAATCTTACCGCAAGACCGTTTATCGCACGCTTTGTGAAGATAATCATCTGGGGAATCTCAAACAATAAACAAGTATGTACTCG
Source organism: Anticlea derivata (assembly GCA_947579855.1). Lineage (NCBI taxonomy): Eukaryota > Metazoa > Arthropoda > Insecta > Lepidoptera > Geometridae > Anticlea > Anticlea derivata. The sequence continues at coordinate 562,167 of OX388275.1, read as the reverse complement.
TTTACGATTATGTCACACAATAATCATCAAACGATTATCGCTATATTGCAAAGCGATACTCGTTTCACGGATTCGGTCTTCGACATGCGATGCACGTGCATGTAGGTAAAAAGATGCAACTTTTCTATCTTTTTAACCGACTTCCAAAAGGAGGAAGTTCTCAAGTCGGCTGTATTTTTTTTATTTTTTGTGTGTATGTTACTCGATATCTCCGCCAATAGTAACCCGATTTTGATGATTCTTTCGCTGGTGTATAGAGTATGATCCCGGGGTGGTCTCATTTTGATTTAATTCTTTAGTGATTGCAACTTGTCCCGTAAAACTTAAAAAAACGTCATCATCTCTTGAAATCACGATTTGCCGAATTTTTTTTAGTCGACTGTGGTATGGTATGGTAATTCCCGCGACTTCGTTCGGTTGCTGCTATTTTTACATAAACTTTAAAAATAGCAGCATCGGGTCGGTAATTCCTTTCTGTGCACCCATACGTTACGCTACCCTGCAAATTTCATAATCTTAGTATTTTGATTAGGCTCTGCGTTGATTTTCAAAGAGAATAAAACCACTACGTTTGATTGGCAGTCAGTCAGTCAGTACCGTAAGAGTTATTACTTATTATTGATGATGAATGGATGTCATACTTACTTTTGTTTTTGATTCGAAAGTTTAGGTGGCCAGTGTCATCCTCAGTAGGTAATCAAAACGCAAAGAGGTTGATAACAAAAAAAAGAGGTTGATGTTGATCTTGTAAATATTCAGGAATTTGAAGTCGGTTTTTAGTTTTTGTAAAAATATCTTATTTATATAATTTTAGAGGTGAAGTACTTTCTTATTATATTTGTAAACTACCTACATCATTCTTAATCCATCCCTGCTCTCTGGTTTTTATACTAACAAGACAGTGGTTAGGAAGATAGTATCGCGTAATATCGACAATTTATAATCTGTGAGGCGAAGGATCCCGAACTAGTGAAGTGTACGACCAATTTGTATGCAAATACCAAAGCACTCGACTCGCAGAGTGAGACGTAAAAGGGAAAGGAGGTAGCGGGTTAAACGCAGATTTGAAGAACCTTCTGATCCATAGGTCGCTGTGCGCTTACGATACGATGAAATCAATATTAACCAATGACATCGACGATGCTTATTATCTTTTCATATAAATAAATAAATAAATAAATATTCCGGACATATCACACACGGTCAACTGATCCCAAACTAGGCATAGCCTGTACTATGGGTACCAGAGACTGATATACATAATAGATATATATTTAACACCTAGACACAGAACAAACATCTGTGTTAGTCACGAATGTTTGTCCAGTGCGGGAATCGAACCCGCGACCTCCAGCGCAGAAGGCAGAGTTACTACCGACTGAGCTATGAGGCCTGAAACGTACAAGATAAACCTCGGTGGCGCGTCTGAGACGCAGCGTTCGATTCCCGCTGCGGGGAAAATGATGATGTGCAAATATTTGCAGTGTGGTCTGGGTGTTGTGGTAACACGGTACTCGTAGTTTCTGATGCCCACGACATGGAATCCTAGTGTGGTGTCAGGACTATGTGTGTGTATAGTGTGATCATTTGAAATTTTCTATCGTATCGTGAGCGTAACGCTATCGTGAATTATTCGTGCTAAGGATACTGAGCCCTCAAATTATTGGAGTTCATCTACGATCTCCTTGGTTGAAGCCGAAGAAAAATATTATTTAGCGTTAACCGCTAACGTTCTACCCCCAAGCCGAGCTAATATGTATATTACAAGATAAACTTTGTTCAGTGGTCATATATTTCAAGTCTGAGTTATAGCCAGTTTTCTGATTAAATTTTTCTGGAAATATTACTTGGCCAAATTATTTATTCGTACATTTAAATGATTTAGTGGTAGAGCTCTTGTTCCTGATACGATTTTAAAGTTTCAGCTGCTTTTGTGTTAGATATGAATGTGGATTGATGTAAGAGTAGAAGTAGGCCAAAGAAAAGATGGATGGACTGTGTGAAAGTGGATATGGTGAAGAAAGGAGTGAGTGCTGAGATGACGACTGATAGAGGGAAATGGAAGATGAATACATGTTGTGCCGACCCCACATGATGTGGGATAAGGGCAGGAATATGATGAGCTGCTTTTTTGTATTTGGTCCAGCGTGCGAAGCAAACCAGGGTTAAAGCGTTAATTCAATTGATCGAGCGAAAACTTGACGTTTGTAGTATGATTATTGGAATGAGTGTTTGTCTTTCCATAACTTGTGAACTACTGTTCCTACCTGCATGAAAATTAATGAGGAGATAGCATAAACATAAGAAGGACGACATCATCATCATCATCCACAGCCCAACTTCAACCAGTGCTGGGTATACGCCTCCCTTATGTATGTGCCATTCTCTTCGATCACGTGCAAGCCTCATCCAGTTACTAGGCTACTAGGCGACCGACGTTCCGATATCCAGATCTTGGACGCCATTCAGTTAAGGCGATATAGAAATCAAAATAAAATGTCGAGTGGGCGGAGTGAAGAAAGTGACAGCGCTATAATTGAAAGAGATAGGAAGCGTTAGAAGGCGCTCGAAAGTAATCGACGTAAGCGACATATAGGAAAATATCGATTATCTTAAAAAATGTGTATTTTTTTTTAATGTTTTGGATATAGGTACCCAATGCTATTGTCTAACACAATGTTTAAAAAAGGTTTTTTTTGTTAGATAGTCTCAGAGTATTTTCGAAAAAATTGTTGCAGAGGACCCAACTTTAAAAAATAAATCTATCAAGAAAAGTTTTACCAATCGCGTTTTTGTCTTGGATTTAGGTAAATAAAATGCTCAACTTATCTTTGTCATAAAAATCAAAACTGTGCGTTTTGCGGTTATTGAGAAAAAACAATTCAAAAATCATAAAACAATTTAACCCTCACCTTAACGCCTAACTCTACCTTTCAGCTATTAGAATGATGCTGGTTAGTCTTAGATCTAAGTATTCTCAGGGTTGTTCATTATATAAGGGACTAGCTAATGCCCGCGGTTTCTGTCGCGTTGTACCTAGATAAACATGGCCTATAAACTATTCTAGGTAAAGAACTCTATCTGTTCCAAGTTTCAACGAAATCGGTTGATTCTTTAAGGCGCTTGAACCAGACATATCCTAACATCCGCACAAACTTACGCATTTATAATATTAGTAGGATAGCGAAAACCAGTATAGGCAGGCCCATATCATGAGTGAACATGCATTTAAATTCGCAAACTCGATCCGTTGCTGCTGACAGATCGAGGTGCTATTTACATATCGAGAGATGGGCTTATATTGAAAAACGCGTTTTATCCAATTTAATATGGCAAAAAGAAAATTGGACTTGTGGACTATGTTTTATTGTGTCACTGTTTGTTTACCCAAATAAATAAAATAAAAAGACTTTATAAAGAAGGCAGAAGGCAGGGGGCCAAAGCACTTAATTAAAATGAAATTAAAAAAATAGTGTAGTGTCAGTTCACATCTTAATAATAAATTGTGTTAGTTTAAGAGGGTAGACGGCGACACGTCCAAACATAACATTTGGTACATTGACATCAATTTGCAGTTGCTAAAATACCATTTAAGACGTAGTTGCACATCATAGAACATCGCCGCTTTTTGAAAATATTGTTCCACCATCGGCTTTCAAACTCATGACACTCGGATCGAAGATCGGGGTAAATACCATTAGAATAACAAAGCTTACACCAATACACATAAGGTCTTTTATTTTTGCCTAGATAGGTACTTTACAATCATTGTTTTTTTAATTATTTTTTTTATACAACTGAGGTGGCAAACAAGCATACGGCCCACCTGTTGGTAAGCGGTTACCGTAGCCTATGAGCGCTTGCAATACCAGAGGCATCACGCACGCGTTGCCGACCCCGAACCCCCTTCCCCCTAAAGAGCTCTGGCAACCTTACTCACCGCAGGAACACAACACTATTTGAAACAAATAATGTTATTTGGCTGCGATCTTCTGTAAGGTAGCGGAGGTACCTCTCAGGCGGGCTGCTCCAATTTAGAACGAGAAAATCTCGCTATGCCCTACCTCCTCCTATATATTTCATTCTCTTAACCAAATTCGTCCTTACATTAACTAGGTCATTCTTTATTTACTGCGAAATGTCCCCGGTCATTCACATAAGGTCACACATTTTTACATAAAAAATTCCGGGCCAAAAACCGTTCGCCGTCGAAGCTAGTTTCATCTAGTCTTATATTGCTGGTCATAAATTTCTCATGCGGCCCGCGTATGTTGAGTAGGTATTTACCGTGACGAACCCTATCTAAATCATGGGGCCTACCAATTTCTTGACCGAAAAATTTATAACCTTACCCTACACTGATATATGAGTGAGACATTCCAGTGGAAATATATATATGGCGTAAGTGTGCGGCCTAGAATCATTCATTGGAGCTCTATTTTCTGTTAGTCGTTTTATGGTGCGTGTGTGATTTATGGTTTCTTTTTTTAGGATTTACTGAGCAAATAGAGTTAGGTCATCGCTTTTAGATGGCTTTTCCCCGCACCACTTTGGCGATTTTGTTTAGGTGGTGGCGTCAGTCTCAGTCTTAGGGATTTATGGTTCAAATTCGTGTAATATAGCGCTGACTCGCTCGCATTCTAACGGCAATAAGACTTAATGAAAATCATTAAGATTTTCACATATTTACTTGCGTTTCATGGTTATTTTTTGATCATTCTGTATTTAGATATTATTAGAGACTCGCCTTTATTTTTTTTCAAGGAAGAAATACTGCATTCAGAATTTGATTTTGATTTGAAAAACAACAGAAAATAATTATGTAAAACTTCCTAACTTCAATTTGTAAAGTACCTACTTGTTCTTCATGTACCTACCATGGATGGGCGTCGAACACACTGTATATATTTTCCTTTATATGGAAATTTCTTTAGATACCAAAGCTTAATCTGCAACCCTTCGTGACAGCTATAAACTATAATAACGTATCATTACACATGTAAAATGATATTACCTCTGTCTGCAGATAAAGGCGAATTATACCGTGTTTGTGAAGTCCCCTCACGTACCCACCCTCCCTTTGTGGCGATTTCTAATAGTAAATCGAAATTATACCGCTATTTTACAAATATAAACGTATAAACGTATTGACTGGCCTCATAGCTCAGTTGGTAGTAACTCTGCCTTCTGCGCTAGAGGTCGCGGGTTCGATTCCCGCACTGGACTAACACAGATGTTTGTTCAGTGTCTGGGTGTTAAATATATATCTATTATGTATATCAGTCTCTGGTACCCATAGTACAGGCTATGACTAGTTTGGGATCAGTTGACCGTGTGAATATGTCCGGAATATTTATTTATTTATTGTCGTTGAATAAAAAATAGTAAGTATTGTACTGAACACTCGCGTCTTTAACACTGTTCACGTTCCACAATTAGCCTGATTCTTTCCTTTGAAGTATAGCGTCAATTTTTCATTAAAAAAAATATATATTCCCTGTACTAGTGCTCTCAAACGGTGAAGTAAAACATTGTAAGTAAACCGGCATGTCCAAGAGCCTAAAATTTTTAAGACATTTGCACGAAAGGAGCCTCTAAGAGGCGCACTTTAATCCTTGCACTCCACTGATTCTTACATGTTCTCCGATGGTCATAGGTCCTTTTCAAGGCCACCGTACCTCAACTTGGTCACTGACCTAATACAGGATAACCAAAAAAGAATCAGTGATACGACAACCAAGCAACAAAAGTTTGACGCACCTTGACCGTTGTAACAGACGTAACGGGAGTCACGCCGGGTGATATAATGAATGAAATGAAATGAAATGAAATAAGTTTTATTTGACGAACACAGACAGAAGACAGGAAGAAACAAAACAATAGGTTAAAAATAGGGAAACAAAAAACAGGACAGCAACATAAAAGTATGTACCTACCCAGGTTTAAATAAATAAATAAGTAACTTAGGTAGGTGCACTTAATAAACAATAAAATAATTAAAATAAAAAAAGAAAAAACCTTACAGCTACATAACAAACTATAAAATACTAGATACCAACTAAAATACGGAAGTTAATGTTACCTATTTCTCCGCACCCACCAGCCTCCCGTGCTGTGTTAGCCAAAAAGGCATCGTCTCAGCTTATTGCTGCTACACATTTTGATATATGCAGCAGCGCTGGTTTTCAGACCAAACCTTATGGGTGACCTCACGAACCAACTAATGTTCCTCATTCACATGTGTGATGTGTTCTAAGCCCTTCAGGAATATCAAAGAATGAAACTAATGTCACAAACACTTACGCAAACTGCCATAACTCGTAACTAATTCAGCAGATTCTCGAAGCAGATACCCTCAGGAGCTAATAATTAAGCAATTGATGGATACCAGTAACGGATAGGCCCTCAGGACTTTATCAATTTAGCTTAACTTCGCTGTAAATGCTATGCCCTTGGAACTTTGCAAATAATTCTAGCCGATTTTAGATTTTAACCGGATATTGACGGAATGTTTTGGTAATTCAAATTGTCTGGGAGCTGGTATTTTGTGCGATTGCTAATATTTAAATTTGGGTGGAATCTGAATTTTATTCGCTCGCACATTTGTAAATATTTTTTCCATGCATTTCAAGCCCCGTTGCACGCCTTTAACTGTTGAATTTCAGGAATTCCTTAGTTCAGCCCTAAACACTAAAATTAACAATTTTTTTTTTTTTTTTTTTTTTTTATGTTATACGGAGGCAAACAGGCTTACGGCCCACCTGATGCTGAGTGGTTACCGTCGCCAAATGGACAACACAACACCCGGAGCATTGCTAATGCGTTGCCTAGATGTATGACATTTAACTGTTAAAAAAAACGAAATAAATCACATTCTGTTTGTAATTCCGTTCAAACCTGTTCCTTTCTCCGTTACTATTGCCTCTTCAAATAAATGGCTTTCCTCATCCCGCCATTTATACAAGAGTCACCTCACACTCACTTCACGCATGTTGGGTTCGGTTTTGATAACAGCGTCTTGTCGTGCGACTTGTAGTAAAATGGGAAAAATGAAAGTTACGTTTGTGTGGAAAATCTTTGAGAAAATTGTAGCATTTAACATTGGTATCATTCTTTTCTTTTATTTTTTTTCTCCTGTGAGAGCAAGTCCTTCTACTTATATGAGGCATTGATTTAAGTGTTTCCATAAAATGCTTTTATTCATCATCATAATGTCAGCCGTAAGACGACCACTTCTAAACATGGCCTATGTCCGGGTTTCCTCACGATGTTTTCCTTCTCCGTTCTAAGCACGTGTTACCAGCGTCTGCTGCAAAACAGTAGGCATAATGCTGAGCCGAGGCCATTTTGCTGCTGCAGCACACATTACACCATTTTTACTTACATTACTTTTTGTCGTGTTTCTTTTATTATAATGTTTATTGTAAAATGTTGTGCAAATGTGTGTGTTTTGGTTGCAATTAAATAAATGTCTATGTCTATGTTACTGCGCACTGTAATATTTCGAATAGAAAAACTCATCGGCATTACCGCACGGATCGAAAGTCGGGGAACTTCCCACCACGCCAGGCCACCACGGCTATGAACACGGCAGGTCTGTAATTTGACGAATGTCGCTTCTGTAGGAACGTTGCCTTTAGCATGAGTGCGAGGGAGGCCCGCATGCCTTAGACAAACGACAGCTTCTGTGTTACATCGAGTCATCCAGCCGTTGTTTGTTGTCGAACACACAGCTATAAAGATCTCAAAACGTACCAAGAAGATACAATAATAACACCCAACAGTCACATACATAGTCCTGACCCCACACTAGGATTCCCTGTAACATTATTCCCTGTATCAGAAACTACGGCTCGTATTCAGAGACAAGACTCAAGCGTTGATCTGTACTTAAATCTCGATTTGAGTCGAGATTCTAATTCTTGAACAGTACTTATGTATAGATTCAATGATCACAGTTCACCTGAGTAAATGCTTATTCTGAAACGTCAAACAGACGAAATCGGTGCTTGATTTTAGATTTGATTAGACATTAATCAAATGACATTTTCGTTCCGTTACACGTACTTTGATGCATATTTATACTTCACTTTATAGTTATATTCTATTTCCACCCTGGCTGTTTGAATTTCTGTGTAAACCGGATTGAAAATTATAAATAAATCAAAATGTAAACGAGAACATTTGAGTACAGATTTGAGACTCGATTCAGCGGAGAGTAGTTTATAAGTACCGTTCTTGAATAAAAGTTATGTTTGAGAAGAGATTCAATACTTAAATAGAGTTCAGCTGATCTGTGATTAAATCTATGCTTGAGTCGTGTCTCTGAATACGAACCTACGAGTACGTACTTACCATGACACAATAATAACATATACCCAGATTAAAATATGTATTTGCATAATTTATCTCACATGTACCCTAGGCTTACAAAAATCACGTGCGTTACATTTATTCACGAATGTTACCGTGTGTTACCAATTCATATTAGTTAGTTATAGTACAATTTTTGGCGGCCATACCCATATACTAGAACTAGCAATTATAATGGAACCCACAAAATATCGTGTATTCTCTACATTCCACTTCTGTATGTCACTCAGTTATCAGAGCCGCCGCTCGAGTGAGCACCGCCGATGACGTTATAATCTCGAATCACGCAAAATGACGCGACGTGATTCTATTAACGAGTGCGCGAGTGACGCGATTTGTGGCGATGGCCGCTTAGTGACGTGTAGATTGCCTATTTGCTTCTGTGGTTGCGTCAACGTTGGCTCTTTGTGTTGGTACACGGGCGATTAATCGCTCTACTTTCAGCAATTTCTAAAGCCATGTTCAAACGGCATGCGATATATCCTTGATATTCAATATACAATTCGTTTCTAAAAGATCCGTACCTGAATAAAGTCAATTTTGATTTTGACATTTATTGGGGCTGTGCTATACAAGGTGATTCATAACATGTATACCATCCCGAAAGGGGCTTATTCTACATCCAATTGGCAATAAAAATTGACTCCACACTAGGATTCCCTGTGTAGTGGATATCAAAAACTACAAGTACCATGGTACCACAACACCCAGGCCCGGGACGAATATTTGCAGACATTTGTATCGTAGCGGGAATCCCGCATCTCTTGTGTCTGAGAGTTGAGGCCACCTTGGTCTTCCAGTGGCCGTAAAATCGTGTACTTTATTTAAAAATACTGGAAAGTTAGTATGCCAGTAACGTTTCTACTTTGTTACACAGCGCAACATTTAGGCGGCCACCGTGTGCATGTGAACTAGCATTCAGGTGTCCTTTGAGCTGCATGCTACGCGAGACACTAATTTGTACATAGTAAAGACATTCCTTGCATTGCTCGAATGTGGGCTCTGAGGAACGGAAGGCATGTTGAATTGTTGAGTGTTACATAGTGCGGTGCCTGACGGACATTTACGGATAATACCTACAGCGTAATTGCAATTTTTGGCCGTGGTGGCCCCGGCTAAAGAATAGGCCCTTCCATATCTACCTATCCGTGGATGTCGTAAGAAGCGACTAAGGGAAAAAAGCTAGGGGATGGGCAGCAGCGTCCTTCATTTTTTTTTTTTTTTAACAACGATAGCTCTAACTGCGCTCGCCAACCCGCATGCCCTGCGGGGTGAGTATGGGCAAATCCCTCCACATGATCAGGAATTTACTGTCTGTGGGAGGCCATGTTCAGCAGTGGACGTCGTTCGGCTGAAATGATGATGATGAATTGCAATTTTTAACACATATTACTTAACTCACCTTGTACGTATTTTGTTAGATCAATACCTTCGTAAGTGCCTACTTATTATAAAATTAGAATCTACTCCTTATTACTAAATTTACGTAGCTCTTACCTATAGCCGAAGACTACATTTAGCATTAGTTCTACAAACCTTCGTGGTTTTTTTTAGTGTTATTTCTATAAATGACTATGTAATAAATTTTTGGAAGAAAAATAATTTAAAAAAAAAAAAAAAAAACTTGCTGCACCCGCGCGGTTTCACTCGCGTGGAGGCACAGTATAGAAAAAGGAGATACACGCATTAAAATTTTGTTGTAACTCAAACTATTTTTAACAAAAATTACATCTTTAATTAAACGTGGATATTTATAATTCGCCGTATCTCGTTAATAATTATTGTTTGTTATAAGTTCGAATAAATATTAGCATTTTTATTTTTCTACATACTTCGAACTCCTATAACCACGCTTGCAGACGCTCAACTGTCTACTAAACCTACCTGTCACATTATCATTATCATCATTCCAGCCATAGTACGTCCACTGCTGAATATAAGCCTCCCCATAGATTACCAGAAACAATCATTTGGGGGGATTTGCCCATACTGGGCACGCTGGGCATGCGGGTTGGTACAACCCAGGCAACGTCTGTAAAGTCTCACACCGTGGAAACCCGCCCTTAGAGAACAAGACTAGGCTAACCCAGCTTGGTAAGTAATTAAGCTATCCGACTCTGAGCCAGTAATTAGATTTATGCTAATCTGCCAGTTAATCTGTAGACAACAGATAGATGTCAGTGGATGCTCGCAATCTTCCGGTAAAGGAAATAAAAGCTTCAAAAGCGTCTACCATCATATTGCGGTCATAATATATACAAGTTTTTTTTTTTATATTCCGGTCATATCACACTCAGTCAACTGATCCCAAACTAGGCATAGCCTGTACTATGGGTACCAGAGACTGATATAAATAATAGCTATAATATATGTATATTTAACACCCAGACACAGAACAAACACCTGTGTTAGTCACAAATGTTTGTCCAGTGCGGGAATCGAACCCGCTACCTCTAGCGCAGAAGGCAGAGTTACTACCAACTGAGCTATGAGGCCAGTCGGTGCAGTTAATTCATTCATTATTCCCGCACTGGACAAACATTTGTGTGATAAACACAGATGTTTGTTCTTTGTCTGGGTGTTAAATATGTATCTATTATGTATATCAGTCTCTGGTACTCATAGTACAGGCTATGCCTAGTTTGGGATCAGTTGACCGTGTGAATATGTCCGGAATATTTATTTATTATTATAGGTATTCTGTTCCGAAAGGTGCTTTCAACCAAAAAACCGCGTTCATACGCCGTGCGATATGTCACCTTAAAATTAAATGTATTTCAAAATGATCCTCTACTGGATAAACGTCGGTCGTATGACACGGCGAAAGATATAATAATATTAGCGAAAAAAAATATATGTATATGAATTATGAGTACAATCTTGGAGTCTTCAAATCTAGAGTGAATAAGTTCCTTCTGGTTAAGCGTGCTCCATCTTAGGCCAAATCTCACTTGCAAAAGTCAGATGATGGTCAAACACCTAACACAACAATAAAACAAAAATGTTTTTTTCTGATTCTTTCCCGAACTTATTAAAATTAGCCGACTTTTGTCTTCTTATCATATTAATAACTAAATATTTAATATACCTAATACAAATCCGAAATCAAGAATTCTACCAAAAAAATGCTGATTAATTGAGTTGAATCTGATTTGACCCATAAATAGCTGATTTTAGCATAGTGTTTTTTTTTTGTTATCTAATTGGTGCACGACAGGTTTCGAACCCAAGACCTTTGGATTGGAAGACCATTTGCGATGTACCGGCGACGTGAGTCAACATTTTTTTAAACGTAAGATACCAACCACCTTTCATTACGGCCGACCGTCATACACCTACCGCTATTTGAGGAAACCAAGACGCTAAATCCACTAGGTAGCTAATTTGTTTGTCGCGGCGCCGGCTCCATCTTGGTTTACGGTAAAATAGATAGCTGGGTACCTCACTATTTAACTTGGTAACTAGCAGATTGTTTCCGCCCTCTTAGCCCAATACTTTGTAAGTAAAATAGATGCGAAAACAGTATTGCCATCCAGCGTGGCAATTCCGCCTGCGTCTTGGGAACGTTTCCGACTGGTAGTGATCTGGATCTAAAGCCATCTAAAGACCGTTACAAACCATCTATAGATAGCTCAACAGTTTCTTGTGTATTTTGTTATTTCTGTTTTGTTATTAACTTGATGTTTCTAAAATATGTAGATTAGTGTGAGGTAAATTTAAGTTACGAAATATTTGGTTACCTAAGGTATTTGTCTTAACTTAGTGACTGGGATATCTGAGACTGACAGCACCGTGATTTCTCAACTGCTTCTGATGCCGCGTTTATTGTTCCCGGTAGTCTTTCAACTATAACAGAAGTTTTCGAGCCTAAAATCTTCATCACCATACTTGGCCCCGTACAGAAATAAGTACTTTACAACAGTGATATTTAGCGATATTGACGACCTCGATGGCTCAGCGGGAGAGTACCCGTCTGAGACACAAGGGGTTCGATTTCCGCTGCGGGACAAATGTTAGCATGATCTGCAAATATTTGTTCCGGGACTGGATGTAGTGGTACTATGGTACTCGTAGTTTCTGATACCTACGACACGGAATCCTAGGGACTATGTATGTGACTGTTGTATGTTATTGAAATATTGATATTAACATGTTTGATCTCTATCTCGCTCCATAGGTTATTAAAGAGCACTTTAGTGAATCATGATTACCTTAATAAGATGTAAACTAAAATTCTTCTACATGTAGAAGAATTTTAGTTTGACTGGCCTCATAGCTCAGTTGTTAGTAACTCTGCCTTCTGCGCTAGAGGTCGCGGGTTCGATTCCCGCACTGGACAAACATTTGTGACTAACGCAGATGTTTGTTCTGTGTCTGGGTGTTAAATATATATCTATTATGTATATCAGTCACTGGTACCCATAGTACAGGCTATGCCTAGTTTGGGATCAGTTGACCGTGTGTGATATGTCCGAAATATTTATTATTATTATTATTTATTATTATATAGTTTACATCTTATTAAGGTATAAACGTTCAATTTACTACTCAAAAGCGTTAATTGCATCGTATAATTGCCATTAATTTCCCGCTGCAGTAAACCGCTTTGACGTAGTTTAGAGTGATGTCATTATTCACATTATTCATGCAACAAATTGAACCGGAGCGAGATGAAAAGCAAAATTATACAAAATGGTTCAATTTCATCAAAAGCACTAGCGGAGTGGTCAAGTCGTGGGTTCGAATCCCAGCCATGCTCAAACGATGAATGATCTATTATGTATATCAGTCTCTGGTACCCATAGTACAGGCTATGCCTAGTTTGGGATCAGTTGACCGTGTGAATATGTCCGGAATATTTAAAAAAATATATTTTTTTTTGCGTTCCGGATGTTTTAACCTAAAGGTGCACTCCTGTCGGTTCGAGAAACGCACCGAAGTTTCCAGCTTCAACGTGCAGCGTTAATAAGGCCGCGGCCATTGTGCCGGTAACGAGCTGTATTGTGCGCGGGATCTCATTAAACGTATCGTTAGTCCCGCGTTGGTTTGAATGCGTCGTACCTACTGGTGGAATGGCCGATTGAAATGACACCTACTTTGGCTAATGAAGTTGGTGGAGGTCAAAATGTAATCAAAATTAGGTGAGTTTAAGTTTCGCAGTTTACCATGTTTTTTATTTTATTTTTTATACTACTTAGGTGGCAAACTGGCGTACGGCCCACCTGTTGGTAAGCGGTTACCGTAGCCTATGAGCGCTTGCAATACCAGAGGCATCACGCACGCGTTGCCGACCCCAAACCCCCCTCCCCCTAAAGAGCTCTGGCAACCTTACTCATCGCAGGAACACAACACTATTTGAAAACAAATAATGTTGTTTGGCTGCGATCTTCTGTAAGGCGGAGGTACCTCCCCAGGCGGGCTGCTCCAATTCAGAACGAGAAAATCTCGCTGTGCCCTTCCTCCTCTCAAAAAAATAATAAATAAATATTAAATAAATATTCCGGACATATTACACACGGTCAACTGATCCCAAACTAGGCATAGCCTGTACTATGGGTACCAGAGACTGATATACATAATAGATATATACTTAACACCCAGACACAGAACAAACATCAGTGTTAGACACAAATGTTTGTCCAGTGCGGGAATCGAACCCGCTACCTCTAACGCAGAAGGCAGAGTTACTACCAACTGAGCTATGAGGCCAGTCAAATAGGCCTATGTAGGGGCCTATTCTTCAGCCGGGGCCTCTACCTGTAGATGTAGAAAGAGGCGGCTAAAACTTCACCGTTTGAAAGCACTGGCATAGCACACATAAATTTTCCGAATGGAAAATGCATTGGTGCACGACCAGAATTCGAACCCACGAGCATCGAAAGGCGGGGCCACATCCACCGCTTCACCAGTGCTATCGAAGTTAACGATATGGTTTAGTGTGGAAAATAAACAAAATCATTCGGTTTAATGCAGTTGTTATAAGACACCTCTATATCTCGTTATTCAAATGAATAGGAACAAAAACATCAAAGGCTTTGTGGAAACAAAATCATAGCGACAATTTAATTTTCTTCCATTTACATTTCAATGAGGTAATTTTCCCACTACAAAAACAATACAACAAAGAATCGAGAAAGCGCAACCACACCTTGAAAGCACACGAGGATTATAAATAGCAGTGAGTCAAAATAAAAAAAATCTAGACAACAACTAACTTACTCATAAAATAGCTCTGATCGAATTTTGTATCGTTTTATTCAAACTTCAATATTTTATTTATACATTAAGTCAAAGTCAAAAGGCATTTATTTCAATAAAATCACTAGGATCACTTTGAATTATAAATCTAAATTTAAATAATCACAAGCATCAGTCCTGTGAATTACGTATAGTAGGCACCTTATTTTTTTGCATGATATTTGAATAATTTTACAAATAGGTAGGTATGTTCACTTTATGACTGGCCTCATGGCTCAGTTGGTAGTAACTCTGCCTTCTGCGCTAGAGGTAGCGGGTTCGATTCCCGCACTGTACAAACATTTGTGACTAACACAGATGTTTGTTCTGTTTCTGGGTGTTAAATATATATCTATTATGTATATCCGTCTCTGGTACCCATAGTACAGGTTATGCCTAGTTTGGGATCAGTTGACCGTGTGTGATATGTCCGGAATATTTATTATTATATTATACTTTCTTACCTAGATTGCCTGTTAGGAACCCATCTACTTTATTTTCAGAAAAGTTATACACGTAAATATGAAAACTAATACAAGTAAATATTTACAAAATACCGTATAAAGACCGATTTTTTTTTTATAATTAGTTTCATGGTTTTTTAAACACCCAACCCATAAAAAGTACCAGGAACTGAATAACTCAGCTGCATGCGACAGGAACTCTTTTTTATTTTTGATTTGGAGGAAAATGATCTGCTACGGGAAGTTGGCAGATCATTTTTTCAGTTGACTTTTTTTCAGGAAATTTCGCTAGAACTATTCTTAAAAAGTATCAGGAACTATAGAACTCAGCTGCATGCGACAAGAACTCCCTTTTTTTATGCTCTGCTGGCAAATGATCTGCTAAGTTCACTGACATCCCAACCTCTTCCTGATTGGTATAAAGGTAGCACTCTTGGTTAGGTATCCCACACTCGTGTGGCATATCTAAGTACCTATTTACTATTGTTTTCATCACAAAGCGGTACTGGAAAATAAAATTTTGTTTTACATCGGGACTTCGTTATGGAAGAGGAAGCCGTTGGATAATTGAAATTGTTTTCTTTTCATTTTTGCTTTAAGGTATGTTTTTCAAGAAGCGGCTAGAGCCGACGTCTTTTGACGTTTGCCAGCGCTGTTACGAGCAGGGCGTATTTACAGCGCACGTTATGTTTTATTCGAATATTTTAGCAAAGAAGGTCACTAGTCATCATCAGCCTGATGAAGTCCACTGCTGAACATAGGCCTCCCCCAAAGAGTGCCACGACGAACGGTCTTGAGCCTTCTCCATCCACCGACTTCCCGCAACCCTCATCTTATTGTTGTACTTATCATAAGGAGGGGTTTGGACCATAAACCCACCACGCTGGTCCAGTGCGGGTTGGTGGGTGGAGCGCCAGAGCCTCGTTCGCTGGTCGGCAGGGTGTACCGCGTGCCGGTGAGGTTGGCTTGGGTTCCAGTCGGTGTTGTTTGGAACCCCTTACACCCCTAAGGTCACTAGTACACGACTGAGATTCGAACCCATGACCTTCCGATCGAAAGTCAAGACAGGGAGGTGTCTTGGCCAACAAGGCGCACTATTATCACTATTACTGTTCAGAGTTTTTTCAATGAAACATGACGAATTTACAAAAATTTTAGAACTTTATTGCCAATTGGTTGTAGAATAACCTCCTTTTGGTAAAGCATGCATACCTACTTAGTTAACATTATGACGGTGGTCGTTTGTGAGAAAACCAGAGCTTTAGAGATCTTTTGTTTCGTTTCTTTGAAGGAATTGGAACTTGTTATTGTTAGTTCTGCTTCAGTGGACTGGTTTTTAATGTAATAGCCAATTTAGCGATGGAGCTTACTGAGAAAAGGATGCAAAATCTCAAAAAATAATATTAAATGTAAGTATAAAATTATCCGTTAACAGTGCAGGCTGTTTGCGCTTCTACGGATTTCATCACCTACGTACTTAAAAACAACTTAAGTTGAATTTCATCCGGTCACTCCAAAGTAATTTTGTGGCACTTAAAAAGTAAAATACCCTTAAGCTTTTAAAAGTTCAGCTTTATTACTCACTCTGAAAGTCAAAATCGCACCTTAATTACCAACTGTGACGAGCGCTGTAACCATATTTAGGGTTCCTGGGGCTGAAATATTTTTTCAAATCTATAGACAAACAAAAATATCAAGGAAAAATAAAAGTTTCATGATTGTAGACCCCCAAACATCTTAGACATATCAGAGCATCAGGAATAAAGTTCCTTGAAGAAGTCAAAAATATGTGTATCAGATGTAACATAATCACAGTAAATTTTTTCATCAATGTTTACATTGATAAAAAAAATCACGTTCATATTCACGAAATTCAAAAATATCACGATTACATGTCGCTTTTTATAGCGGCATGTACCTTTCGGACTTGCCTCTACCGACCATTTAGTGGAACTTCTAGTCTCCCAAATAACATACAACTAACTAGGTTTAAGACGATTCTTGTGATTTCAGTGATTAGAGGCAGGCTGAAGTTTGCAGTTTGGAATTAAGAATATCTTCCGGAACTGTTTCCCCTGGGATGCAGTCTTCGGACTAGTTTGACCTTCGTCTCATCTTAAAATACGTGTTGCAGCTTCTCAATTTAATTTTTAAAACACTTTTTTTAAAGTTGAACTACCACATAGTTTCTTTGATGATCGGTTACTAACCTAACATACACAAAAAACGTTTGAAGCTTACAGCAATTACAGAAAACGAATAATCGTGGTGTAGTGTAGTTTTGTTATAGATTGTTTAAATTTAGTTACCAGAGTTGGGTACTAATTAATTCAATATAAAAAAAAATATTTCTACGGAACCCGTACCACTTCTTATGGCACACGCAAACTGCTACAATTTTTAACCCTCTAAATTCCATAGCGCACCGGTCGCCATCTAAATTTGCATACAGAGAGCTGGGAATGACTCAAAAATGGCGCGGTAATCGCCGACGAATGGCGGTGCCGAGCTGAACACGGAACCAGGAAGGATATGGATGATGCTGGATATGGTAGTCAGAACATGTAAAATATTGTCCTTTATAGAATTTAATAACCATATAACTATATTTGAATAAAATTGTCCTATTGATCAAACGAGCGAAGCGATGGAAGATATAAGTACATAGGTACTATTAAATATTTATAGTCAAATAAATAAACACCTTACACGTTATGTAAATAAATTATTCTAAAGAAAGAAACTTAAAACTAGTACAAGTTAATATTTACAAAATACACAAGAAACAGTTGAGCCATTTAAAGACCGTTACAAATGATCTATAGATAGCTCAACTGATCCAGATCACTACCAGTCGGAAGCGTCCCCAAGACGCTGGCGGAATTGCCACGCTGGATGGAATAAATGTAAATAAATAAATTAATAACACTCAACAGTCAAAGTCAAAGATTTTTATTTCAATAAAATCACTAGAATCACTTTGAAACGTCTTAGAAACTAGGTGAAGCTATGCCTGTTCCTCGCGACCAAGCCTAGAAGAATCAGGCAACAAACACGGCTTGGGGCATTCACATATATAGTCCCGACCTCACACTAGGATTTCCTGTATCGTGGGTATCAGAAACTACAGGTAACATGGTACCGCAACATCACCAGACCCAGAACAAATATTTGCAGATCATGCATACATTTGTCCCGCAGCGAATATCGAACCTCCACCCCCTGCGGGTTATATTTTAATGTATTTTATACATATTCATATTAATGTTTAGAAGATAGCCGGTAGGTCAAAATCATAACCCTCCTTTTTGCTTCCCCCTAGTCGAGTCAAAATAACTAGTGTTTGCACGAAAAATATAAAACTCGAAATATCAACACATCTTCACGCCTCGGTGTTCAATCTCACCGCAGTAACACGGATATAAGTCAATTTACCCGGGTAATACACCTCGCTCGTATTATCTGGCTATACACACCTCGCTGGGCGGGCGGAGGATGATGTCCACTAAAGCAGAGACGTCGTAAGAGGCGACTAAGCGAAAAAAGCTAGGGGATGGGCAGCAGCGTCCCTCATTTTAACAACGATAGCTCTAACTGCGCTCGCCAACCCGCATGCCCAGCGTGGTGAGTATGGGCAAATCCCCCCACATGATAATTAATTTGCTCTGTCTGTGGGGGAGGCCATGTTCAGCAGTGGACGTCGAACGGAAAGATGATGATGATGAAAGTAGAGCAAGAGTACAAATATCAATCACATACTAATGTCAGTGTTCACGAACTAATAAGCTACAGGCCCCCAATTCTATAATTCAATGACTTGAAAATGATAATCGCATGAGAATGATCGCTCCATTATCATTCAGTTACGATTGTCGTCACCTTCGTTTCTTTGACTTTCGTTAAAATGGGAGCCAAGTTCTTTAATATGGATATGCGACTTCGCCAACGAACGAATTGAGATCTAAATGAATAACAAATTCTGCCAAACTCAAATTTTGATTTGGAAAAGTCAACTCAATTAGTTGCTTGGATGTTTTTTTTGAGTATCAAGTTTTTTGTAATGTTAAGTAGTTATTCTTTTTAGTATGTTTCAACGCAAAATGAATAAATTACATCTGGTCACTTTTCCACATGCTTTAATGGATACCGGCCCTAACCCGGGTAACAAAACCGGATACCGTTATAGCAGTACCCGGCCGAAACAGCTGGATAGGGTTAGTAATGGAATTTACATATTAGAGTTATATTGGGGTGTCGTCGAGACCAATGGGATGTAACCATAAGGGTGGATTGGCCAATTATTGGAACGTATGTTCCGGTTTGTAATAGAACCGACCGCAAAGGAACGGTCCGGTTCAGTTCCCTAGAACTGGTTCGGTTCCTAAGGTTTGGTTTCCTAGGTGAAGGTTGACAGGCAATTTCATCGACAGCGTTGCTAGCGGCGACGGTGGGTGAGATCTTCGACGTTTGGAAATAGTTGGTGCTTCGATGATAGTTGAGGCACAACTTATATAAACTTGAAAATCTATCTTTAGAATGTTCTAAATAATATTATATTCAAACCTTAATAAATAAATAACTATTCCAGACATAATATCACACTCGTTCAACTGATCCCAAACTAAGCAAAGCCTGTACTACGGGTACCAGAGACTGATATACATAATAGATAAATATTTAACACCCAGACACAGAACAAACATCTGTGTTAATCACACTTTTAATGTTTGTCCAATGCGGGCATCGAACCCGCGACCTCTAGCTCAGATGGCAGAGTTACTACCAACTGAGCTATGAGGCCAGCAATCTTACATGAACTACGAAGTCCTTGATACATTGACAAATGGGAGCTCACGTTATATATAATTTAAAAAAACACAACGCCGATCCATCCAAGTAATTTAGAGATCTTTACTTGCTTCGCTCGCTCGATATATGCTGCTACTTACAACTTGAACCTTCTGCTATTCTGCATTTTTAATTATGTTATCTAAACTCATGAGAACATCTCGCGCTTATAAGCACCACCACCTGTAATGGAGTAATTTGTTCGTAATATAAGGAAATAGGTTTCTAATAAAAGGCCTCCTCCTTTTTCTCGAGAGCGGACCATATCCCTAAGAGGATAATTATTATTCTCAACAGGCGCTTAGCACTAGTTATGACGTTTTTAAAATGATTTTAAGTTTTTATTCAAACATTAAACATTGCTTATAATCATCATCAGCCCTATGTGCAGCAGTGAACTTATACAAGTCCACTGCTGGACATAAGCCTCCCCCAAAGAGTTCCATGATGGACAGTCTTGAGCCTTTTCCATCCACCGACTTTCCGCAACTTTCACAATTTCGTCAGTTGGTGGCCTTCCAACACTGAGATTTTAGATCAATATATCCCGAAATATTAATGAAATAATAACCAGTGTGGTGATATGATTCAATGTGCCTTTTAAAGAAGATTGAGTTGTTGCATCCTATTTATATAAAATATGCGAAAATTTGGATGCTTGTGGTTCAATCACGCTGTAACGGCTTAATTTTGATCGAACTTTGACTAGATCAACCTAGAACAGCTCCACTCTTTATCTAAGAACCATGCGAGCTAATCCACGGGCGCAAGCTAGTGTTGTATAAAGAACAGATAATCAGCAGATTATGGGCTTTCAAACATAATGCTACGCCACGCTATAAACGTTCGTAGCACCGTAGCACCTTCGTAGACCCACTTCCCAATAATGCTTGCTTGTTTGTCGTATCACTTATTCTTTCTTGGCCATTGACTAGGTCAGTGACTAGGTTGAGGTATGGTGGCCTTGAAAAGGGTTTATGACCGTCAGTGAAATAATCGGTGTAGCGAAAGGATTAAAGTGCGCGTCTTAGAGGCTCCTTTCAAGCAAGCCATCAAGCCCTGAACTCTGAAAAAAAGGTATTTTCCAGATTATTAAAGTGTGAAAAAAAAACTCTGTAATAATAATAATATTGTGATATATATCTACATAGTTAAGCTAATTGTTCAACGGTAACCAATATTGATTAGCTTCCATTTTAAATCTTACATGCGAAAGTTTGTATAGATTCATGTTTGTTACAATCCAGAACATCTGTCTGTACTATTAAAATGCGAAAGTTTGTATAGATTGATGTTTGTTACAAGCCAGAACGTCTGTACAGATCGGGATGAAATTTGGCACAGAGACTAAATAGAGTCTGGAATAGCACATAGGCTACTTTCAAGAGCCTCGAGTGGAAGCTAGTACATTATGAACTATAAAAACACACTTGTTTATCATATTTCGTTCCGTAAAAAATATGTGTTAGATTTATATTAGGTTAACTAAAGTTTGTTAAAGCGCCATCTATTATACAAGCCCTGAAGCATGTTGTTGGAGCATTTTCAAGAGGTAGGGGTTGCGTTGCGTAAATAATGCAGAGGTTGCTGAATGGAATTAGGGCATGTTTAGGTGGTTTTGTGATAGGCCTGTTTGTAGGAAGATAGAAGTAGTGGTATATTTTTAATTCATTTTGAAACAAATTTTGTATGACTATCAAGCATTTTGAATACTATTATAGGAATATGATTTAACATGGCGTTTAAACATGGCTTTATTAGTTTCTCTAGCTCCTGCTCCACAAGCTCGACAAATGATTTTTATTTCATTAAGAAAGTGCTAGCTTTATTGCAGCGTGTTGAAACACACTCAGCATGTAGGTACTTTGTGATCCAAGACTTTTACGTCACGTAGCTTACGGAGTGAGTAAACACATGACCTTTGTGATGCAAATTGTTCAGCTAAAATCTGCACTGAACTCTGAAAAAGGGTTGCTGAGATGCGATATCAGCTTTTATTGTGTTGTGCTGTTGAAGATAACTGTCACAACGACGCGTGTGCAGCTTGCAATATTGTGTATTTATAGCTTGTGCCCGTGGCTTCACTCGCGTGGTGGTAAATCCATTCCCAGTGTCATCGAAATTGGTTGAGCCGTTACAGCGTCATTGAATTGAACCTCAAACATCCAAACATACAAACATCCAAATATCCTCACAAACTTTTGCATTTATATTAATAGTAGGATGATAACAGATTGGCCATGGTGGCCCCGGCTGAAGAATAGGCCCCTCCATATCTACCTATCCTATCCTATATTGTTTCAAATAGTGTTGTGTTCCTGCGGTGAGTAAGGTTACCAGAGCTCTTTAGGGGGGAGGGGTTCGGCAGGCAACGCATTAGCAATGCTCCAGGTGTTGCTGATGTCAATAGGCGACGGTAACCACTTAGCATCAGGTGGGCCGTAAGCCTGTTTGCCTACGTATAACAAAAAAAAAAAAATAATAAGGGAAAAAAGCTAGGGGATGGGCAGCAGCGTCCCTCATTTAAACAACGATAGCTCTAACTGCGCTCGCCAACCCGCATGCCCAGCGTGGTGAGTATGGGCAAATTCCCCTACACGATAAGGAATTTGCTCTGTCTGTGGGGGAGCCACGTTCAGTAGTGGACGTCTTACGGCTGAAATGGATGATGATAACAGATAGGGCCATCGAGGTTGCTTCATATTGGTTGAGTAGAGTTTGAAGAATAAGACTGTATAAAAATGGAATGAATGGATCAGTTTCATTTCACTGCGTCAGGGGTCGGTCGTAGCATACATTATTCGGTAAATGATAACACAATTTAATTTTGTCTAGCTGCAGCACGGCGCTCGCTCAAAAATAATTGATAACAAGCTAAGGTGAGTTATTTAGTTTGTTGCACTCGTGCTGTGCTCTCTTTGTTAACTTGCTCTGTGTTCCTTCACGATTATTATTAACCAGCTAAAAACGTAACTAAAAAAGATTCATGAGCGCGGTCCGTCTAAATTACCAACGCACTGCGTGTTATTATTTTTTCTGTTTCAGCACCACTATGTACCACCAAGTCTACCAATATAGCCCGCAATAAATTTATTTATTTAATAATATACCTACCTATTATGTTTGGTGCAGCTTTATGCTGAGACGGGACCCATTTGCCCCACACAACGCATACCTACTCAACCTACCTACCGCCTCACCTACCTACATGTTTTTGTTTTCTTATTGTGTTTCTGTATTACTAGGTTTAAGTATTTTTTTTCTTTGTATCTTCCTACCTACCTACTTACTGCGTTGTGGGTCAAATAAATAAATTTTCTTTCTTTCTTTCTATTCACTCTTGTGGAATCACGGTATAGAGGAAGGAGATACACGCCTTTTTCTCCTTCTTTTGTTTTTGAACTTTTGCTCTGACTCAAACTTCAATATTATTTTTGACTTTTAGAGGATTAGGCCTTTGCCTACTACAACGTATTATACCATGATCGTGCTATCAACGTATCAGACACGTAACGGACTCGGCCAGATAATACTGTGCCCACTAGAACGTATATATTCTCGTCGTGAATTCGCTGTCGGTCCTGTCGGTAACGGATCGTTCTAGTACTTCTTCTAGGGCATTCATCATCATCATCATCATCACCAGCCTGATGAAGTCCACTGCTGAACAAAGGCCTCTCCCAATGAGTGCCATGAAGAACGGTCTTGAGCTTTCTCTATCTACCGACTTCCCGCAACTTTCACAAGGTCGACGGTTTATAAGGTGGGGGGCCTTCCAACATTGCACCTTCCAGTTTTTGGTTTTTCAACCTTTTTCCCAATGGTGGTAGTCGAATGTCGGTTTTGCGGCACTGATTTCTAGGGAATTATTTCATAATTTATACAAAAAATGTTTTTTTGCATACAGTTAAGTTCATAGTCTGATCCGTTGCAGTGGGTTCAATCCTTTAAGCTATATTTCGGCCGTTATGTAACGGCTTCCGCTTATCAGGAAACTAACCGAATTTAACAATAATAAAATTAATCACTATTACTAACACATACTGATTTCCCTCAGCGAGCATTACGGCCATTAAAAGTAATAAATTAGAAGAGTTCCTTTCTATAGTTGATTTTTTCAGATTCATTTCAAGTACTCGCTGGCTCGATTGCTTTTAAAATTGTTAGGTCAACAGTTAAACACACACTTACCCTGGTTACTGGCACACTGATTAACGAAAACCAACTAATCAGCTGTTAAATTTAGTTTAAAGGTTGGTACAATCGTTAGTAGTTACATTTGATTCGTAGCTTATACCTAATAGTTATCAAAACAATTAACTAAAGTGATTCAAACAATAAAAAGGTTTTTATTTGAGTTGAATCCCCTTTTTTCATCTTTTGATATCTTTTATCTTTGTTTTGCATTGCGCTATTTGTGTATTTTTGTGGCAAATAAATGTCTATGTCTTTGTCGTATTCAAACCTATGTTAGTTTATCAGTGTTGTGCACGAAAAGAGCTTCTATGAGTTACTTTAATTCTTTCACTACACTGATTCTTTGACCGACGGTCATAGGCCCTTTTCAGGGCAACTATACCTCAACCTGGTAAATCACTTAATATATGATGGCCAAGACAGAATCAGTGACACGACAAGCAAGTGTTCCAGAAACTGGGTGTTAGTTGGGTCTGAAGAAAGAGGGTAACTACGAGCGGATAATAACAGTAAAAAAAATTGTAAGTTCTTGTTAGCTAGTGGCCATTTCTGAGGACTGACATTTTAGCATTTTGGGCTACCCCAGGGCCATCTTTTTGGTATAACGACTGTTATAGCCAGGATCAACTTCCTTCGTTGTTAAGCGCGCACCCATCCATTTGGTCACCGTGTTGATTTATTAGTTATTACTAGAATTTCATTCAATATCCATTCAAAAGTTTTATATCAATAAAATTATAAGGTTCACTAGAAACTACTTAGAAAAAAGGTGAAGCTTCACCTATTCCTCGTGAAAAAGCTAGGTTTAACTCAACTTCAACACAAATCCTTAACGATAAACTTGTTCAAAAGGTAGCTTTTACTCTAAGGCACTCACATAAAAGAGTTTTTCAAGCTGAGATATTTCTACAAGTTATGATTTCATAGAGTTTGTAACAAGATTATCAGATTATTGTTTTTTTTTACATGATTCATCAAAACAATAGGTTTCTTTGCGAGTTTTGTTTTGTACATCATCAAAATCTCCTAACCCTTATCCAACTTAATGTAAGGTTATCTTTCCACATACCTCCATCAGGTCACCATCTCAGTAGCCGCTATCTTAGCTTTGTCATCTTTTATTGTTTTTATATCTACAAGTATTCTTTGATATACCTTTCCACATGTACCTTAAGGTGTGTGCAGAATAAAAATGAAGCAAGCAAATCTACTCTACTAAATTTGCTTATTTTTATTACAGGATTCCTGAATTACTCATTCGAAACATGGAAAGAACTACAATCAGCTGTTTCTCCAGCTTTATCTTCTTAGAAAACTTCTTCTGTATCAACCGTTCTTACCTCATTACTGATCGAACAAAACGTGTTTTTGGGAACATCATTTCCGTCCTCATCTTCTTTGCCATTATTATAGCGTTCGTTGATGACGTGATCAACTCCCAAATAAATGTTAACGTAAAGATGTTTCAAGGTATTTTGGCTGCTGAGTTTTTCATTCTAGCATTTACAGCTAGATACAGAAAAGTTTCGTTTACTGCCTTAAAAAGATTAGATGATAAATGTGGCGCTGAGGAAAAATATCTTGATCGATTGAAAAGTTTAGTTCACAAGGAAACTATTGTAGCCATAGTTTCTGTTATCATAGATATGGTTGGAATTTACATTCTTGGATCCAAAATTATAGATGTATTTACTTATACAGTTGTATATGCAGCTCATGAAGCAGAAACGATTTTCCTTGCGTTGACCATTGAAGGGATGAATTTAAGGTTGATAAAATTGGATGAAGTTACACCTAGTGCTGGATCTAGGGTATACAGACATGTACTGATTGCGTCGAGTCAGATGAACGTAGAGTTTACTGATAGGGTGAGTACAAGTATACAAAATGATTTACAATAATGTACTATCTTAATAGGGGCTATCCTACACAAAATTCGACATATTATATTTCATTGAAAAAACACTACGCAAAAATCAGCTCAATCGGGTCAAATCATTTCAAACTCAATTATTCAGCTGTTTTCGAAAGCGATTTTGATCTCGAACTTCGCGTACGTTTAATAATAAGCTATTTCAGATATAAATTCGTAGTTCAAATTTCAACTTGCTAGAAACCTTGATGTAATCATTGAATGCTTGTTTACAGATAGTGCTACTTATGGCGATCATATTGTTCACTTCTGTTTCTTACTCCTGTGCTGTCATGCTGTTGTTTTCTGAAAAGGTAAGTGTCATGAAAATTAACATAATTTCTTTTTTTACAAATTTCACTGCAGGCCTGCCTTCAACATTAAACTGACTAGCGTTCTTGAGCCGTTTTTATATACCGGCTCCATAAGACAGCCACAATGCGGGGTTTCTGACGGTGGTTTTGAAAATTTCAATTGAAGGCAACGCGTGCCTGCTTCCTCCGGTATCGCAAGCGTGTATAGGCTACGGTAACCACTAAACCAACTAACGTTAAAGGTAGTATGCTTTTTTGCTTATTTATAAAAAAGGAAGTTTCCATAGACATGCAAATTTTTCATGAATTCCATTGATAATTTAACCACCAGCCAAAATAGCTACGCAGGATACAGCCCTAATACAGGAAGACCTAGAAAGAACAAACGTGTGTGTGAGTGATGACGATGGTCATCTTTGTTCGTAGGGTATCAACATAGCAGTGTACATGCTGTGGCGCGAGCTGAAGTCAATGTACTGTGTGTGGCAGCTCTGCAGAGCGTCTGCGAAGAGCGACGCGATTTGTCAAAAGCTTGCTTTTCAACTGGCCAAGAAACTGGCATTTGATTCAGCATTTGATAAAAGTAAGAATTAATTTACCATAATTTGTGAGTTTATATGTTGCAAAGACTTCAGTTACCTACTCCGTGATCACGGCGCATGGATCTGTGCCGAAATATCGGGGAACAAATAAACTCACAAATCATGATAAATGTCGCGCTTTTTGTGATAGTAAAGGTTGAATTAATTAATTCGAAATTTTTATTATTTTCAGAAAAAAATCCACATGCGTATTCCATTTCTAGCCGCTGGTACACCACCATTCTTCAGCAACGACCCTCCTACGTGCGCGGCTCCGTGCTCTCCCTACGTATGAGTATTCCATTGCATCTGGTCGATATCAGCATCAACTACGTACTCATCATCATACAGGTTTGTTAAGAAATTTCATCATGATTTCAGTCTTAAGACTTCGACTGCTGAACATGGCAACATGCATGGAACATGTAAATGAGCTTCTGGCATCAGCTCCTGAGTGTGATTTGTTCGCTGATAGATGGAAGAAAGTGTGTAGAGCATGCCTGATGTATGCGGAGATGTTATTTTTAATATAAGTTTTTTAAATATTCCGGACCTATCACACGGTCAGCTGATCCCAAACAAGGCATTGCCTGTGCTATGGGTACCAAAGTCAAAGTCAAAAGGCATTTATTTCAATAAAATCACTAGGATCAATTTGAAACGTCTTAGAAACTAGGTGAAGCTATGCCTGTTCTGTTCTGTTCTTTATACCAGAGACTGATATACATAATAGATATATATTCAACACCCAGACACAGAACAAACATCTGTATTCATCACACAAATGTTTGTCCAGTGCGGGAATCGAACCCACAACCTCTAGCGCAGAAGACAAAGTTACTACCAACTGAGCTATGAGGCCTGATTGATAGTGTTAGGATTAGTTCAATTAATGTTATGTTAATTATTATTGTCTGTTTATATTTTTGATAATTTTATCCTGAAATATTATTTTAAGTAAATTTGTAAATCACGGCGCATTGGTGCTTACTGTTACGCTGAGTATATTTTTGATAAATAAATAAATGGCCTCCCCACAGATTTCCAGCGCGAATCCCTATCATGTAGGGGGGATTTGCCTATACTCACCACGCTAGGCAGGCGGGTTGGCGAGGGCAGTTATCATTTCATTGGAATCGAAGAAGTACCCGTTATCGTGACGCGAGCTTTAAACACAGATTCTGCTTAAAAAAAACGATTTGCTATAAAAAATGTATTTATTTTCCTTTGACAGTAATTGCCAATACAGAATTACCTCAAGGAATATTTGTTTTAGATAAAATTGATATTTTTTCAATTGTTTCTGTGTTTCAGATATACGTGGCATATAAATAACACCAATAGAAGAATGAGTCACAAAATGGTCATTATTTTAATATTTGGAAAATTATGCATTTTGTCATAAGGTTTTTGTTGATAACTTTTTGCGAAAATATAAAGTACCCTTTCAACACACTTGCTCATAAAGTAGGTCTAAGGTCACCGCAATTAGGCACATAATGACACCTGTAATCAAACTGTGACTTTTTCATTGCTATTATGCACAAAAGTGAGTTATAACTAGAGTATTTTTTTTTATTTGCTTCTTGTGTAGTTACGTACTTTGCTCTGGATAAAAGTTTTTGATATGATGTTTTTTTTATTAATTCTTATTTTGTTCTTCATTGTTTACTTAATTGTTTTATACGTTTTACGTACATAGCTCTAGATACAATTTTTTTAACCTAGAAATTTGAAAAAATGCTTATAGATAAATAAATGAGAAAATACATTCTTTCTTCGAAAATCTTATCACTCAGCAACATAAAATTTAGTCTGATTTCACAATAATTCTTCCCCAAAGGATTTTTACGTGAAATTCCACCCCTTAATATTTCCACAAAAGGCGCCATTGCTTTCAGAAAGCATTAAAGGCTTATTTTCGAGGATTTTTCTTCATTTCTGTAATATATTTTGTGACGTCAGCGGCCTTACCATTTGTCATCGGGTTATTTCATAGACATTTTGGGGACAATGAGAGTTCTGCTTTTTATGCGAAAGTGCGAAGATTTTGTTGGAAATATAATAATTATATTGGTTTTTTTGTAATTCTCAGCATAAAAAAAATGATTTCAAACCACACTGCCTATTCTATTATAATTTTCATGTAATAATCTATTTCCATGCAAATTAAAAACCAAACGTGCTCCAAGGACTAAATCATCATCATCATCATCAGCCTGATGAAGTCCACTTTTGAACATAGGCCATCTTTGGGGGCAAAGAGTTCCATGACGAACGGTCTTGAGCCTTTTCCATCCACTGACTTCCCGCAACCTTAACAATCTCGTCGGTCCATCGGGTGGGGGGCCTTCCAACACTGCGTCGTCCGGTTCGTGGTCGCCACTCGAGAACCTTTGTTCCCCAACGGTTGTGGGTTCTAAATACTAAGGACTAAATACTCAGCTGAAAAATGGGTAAACATGTTTCCTCGTTTATTTATAAAAACAAAAAAATACCAAATATCAATCGTGACCCTCATTTCAGCTCAGACAAAGCCTGCAATCAATCTTATCTCCTCAAAACCAATTTATTGAACCTGGAACAATAAATTACTGTCTTCACCAGATTTAACTTCATTTGTTTCTTATTTAAGTTTTTAGGGCAATTTTTGATCCTATCTTCGTGGTTCCAGCGAGCGAAGTGAGCGCAGATCTCTCAAACAACTTAAGCGAATCAGCGTAATATGTTTCTATGTTTATTTGTTAGACTTTCAAACCGTCAATCTGATATGCATGGAATGTGAGGTAGGACACAATTTTCTCGTTCTACATTGGAGCATACATAGGTTGAAGTGGCAGTGGGCCGGCCATATAGCTCGCAGAACCCATAACCGTTGGGGAACAAAGGTTCTCGAGTGGTGACCACGAACCGGACGACGCAGTGTTGGAAGGCCCCCCACCCGATGGACCGACGACATTGTGAGGGTTGCGGGAAGTCGGTGGATGGAGAAGGCTCAAGACCGTTCGTCGTGGCACTCTTTGGGGTAGGCCTATGTTCAGCAGTGGACTTCATCAGGCTGATGATGATGATGATGATGACATTGGAGCAGCCCGCCTGGGAAGATACCTTCGCCTTACAGAAGATTGCAGCCAAATAACATTATTTGTTTCAAATAGTGTTGTGTTCCTGCGGTGAGTAAGGTTTCCAGAGCTTTTTAGGGGTGAGGGGGTTTGGTGTCGGCAACGCGTGCGTGATGCTTCTAGTATTGCAAGCGCTTATAGGCTACGGTAACCATTAGGTGGGCCGTATGCTCGTTTATCACCAAAGCCGTATAGATTTTTTTTTGTAAAATGCAGTAAATTAATTATTAAAATGCAGTTAAATTGGCCGAAGGGTTGCTAATTAAGAGAGATCGAAAGGGACGCTTTAAAATAAAAATTAATAAATACACAATAGGGTGTCTTAAGAAAGAGCTTTGTGCCCAGCGTGGTGAGTATGGGCAAATTCCTCCCACACGATAGGAAGTCGCTCCGGAAATCTATGGGACTGATGTTCATCAGTGGACTCAATATACCTCAACATGGTCACTAACATAATACAGGATGACCATGAAAGAATGAGTGACACGACAAAAAGAAGAAGAAGAAGTGGAATTCAAACGGCTGGAATTATGATGATATAGTTTGGGAAATAATGGGTCAGTGACAAGTCACCCACTGCACCACAGAGGTAATAAGGCAAAGTACATGACGTTGGAAATAATTGGAGCCGGCCCAAAGGCATGATTCCAGATCCTTATTACAAGCGGCCATTATTGCCTGCCTTCAGGCTTTGTTTATTCTGGAAGGCACTTCCAGTGAGCGAAAATACATTACTTAACATAATATTATATCACACTTGGAACTAGAACCATTATTATTATACAATGATTCTTAACAGTATACCATTCCGGAAAGCTCTATCAACAAAATGAAAGAATATTAGCGAAAAAGCACGTCATATACAAGATTGGGGTAATCATAAATGGCCTTATATCTACTATACTTTAGTTTGTTATTTGCCTAGATTTAAATAAATAGCTGTTGATTACCAAATAAACAAGTATTTTTTGCCAAACTTTTCAAAATAGCTGTTTTTGGTATTTTTATTATCTTTAAAAATAATTACTGAACGAACGAGAAGTTCGGCATCATGATTTGCCACATAAAACAGCTGATTGAGTTTGAACATTTTTTTTTTAATGAAAACTGTGGAATTTATTATAGTTTTTATTGTATATTATATTATTATAGTAATTATATTATAGTAATTTATTGTAGCACAAACTTTATTGCCTGCCGGGGTGGGTGCTGAATAAGCACCTTTCGGGATAGCATTATTATTACGCAATAATTATTCTGTTCAGTTTCTTATTCAAGTTCATTTCATAATATTGAATGCTTTTGGATATGATAAAAAACGATTTGAAAGGCATGTTTTTGAATGAATGAATGACTTATTTGCACAAATACAGGCAAATTGCTTGCTCAAATATAGGCAAATTGCTTGCTCAAAAATTAAAATAGGTATATTCGACTGTATTCGACTTCGACAAGCCATGCAAATATAAAAGTAAAGTCATATTCTTTTTACTTATTTCAAGCTACCGCTCGCGACTTCGCTCACGTGGTACCTATGAAGATAAAAATGCAGCCTTTATGCTATTCCAGACTAATCTATCTCTGTGCCAAATTTCACCCAAATCCGTTCGCCCGTTGGTCGTGATTGAACCACAAACATCCAAACATCCTCACAAACTTTCGCATTTATAATATTAGTAGGATTGCTGACCTAAAAAAAAGTGTTGGTTTGGTAGTTGTGCTACGAATAAGCTGCATCATTTGCTACGCTCGTATCACATGCGTAATAAGTTCGTAGCAGAATGATTAATTGAGTAGATGTAATATTGTGTAAATGACTATGTTTTTTCGTAATAATAATAATAACACCCAACATACACTTACAAAGTCCTGACCCCACACTAGGAATCCCTGTGTCATGGGTATCAGAAATTACGTGTACTATGGTACCACAACACCCAACCCCGGAACAAATTTGGACTGGAGATTTGGAGCTACCGTCGAGAAACGGAGGATGAAACTATCCTCACTTGGTGTTCGGAATCAGAAATATGATAGAGAGATATAATGATAGAGAGATAGATGATAACTAAAATAGCATATAGGCTACTTTTGTATGGTACCTACTACTTTATGCGAGCGAAGCCAGGAATTATTTAAAAAAAAGTATCAAGTCTTTTAAGCACCAGACAGTTTCAAATTAAACTGCCATAACTGAAACACCGTTCCAAATTAACAGAACCCCGATCCAGTCATAGTCATAATCTCTTAACATGCGCCCAGATGGTCCAACAATTAAATCCCTATTTTATTGGCGCATAAAAAATAACATTGGTCCCATTGGCCCAACAAAATGGGACAAACGTTGGCTCAGTCTGCATTTTCAAGGGGAAGTAGCTCGTTATCGCGAGGCGGTGACGAACGGGTTCAAATTAACCCTTGATTGCTCTTGGTGAGAAAAATATACGAAAGAGGAGCGTGGATATACTCTGAAGCTTCAAATTGCAATCTAATTTTATATTTTTTTAAATTGCTTTTCAATATAGAAATATTGAGAAGCAATTTAAAATTAAATTAAAATTAATAAATAAATTATTATTAACATTTAAATAAAAAAAATGAAAAGAGCACTTTCATATTTTTAAGTGCACAATAAAAAAAAACTCTAACTAGAAATCGTCAAAAGCGCCCTGTTTGTTGCTTGATTCTTCTAGACTTAGTAGGAGTAACAGGAGGAGGTTTTGCTTTTGGTTTGATTGAAATAAAAAACCTTTTGACTTTGATAACTATTTGTTTACAACATGCCTCGTCTTATCCATACAAAGATCGCAAAGTCCAAGCACTTTTGCATTTTATAAATGAGAGTCTAATGGTGTCTTATTATCTTATTCCCAGCGTTTCACTTACCTACTAATAATTTTACGTTTCAATTAAAATTTTGCTTCAGATATTTTATAATCAAGGGATTTCGTGCCTTTCATAGAAAGGCTTGACGGTTTTAATCTTAAACCACTACTGAAAAGATATACAAAATGGTTTTTTTAATTTATTATCAGTACTGCATAATTTCATAGAATAAAGATAAAATAGAAAGGAATAAAAGTTAGTACAGTGAGGAACAGTGTGATAAGAGAGCGTTGTGGAGTGAAAGAAGTCGTTACTGATGAGGATTGAGAAAATTATGCTTAGATGGTTTGGTCATGTAGAGAGGATGAACAAAAGAAGATTAAAGGAACAGGTGTATGTGGTGAGTGTGAGTGGATCCATTGGAAGAGGAAGACCTCGGCGTACGTTTAGTAACCAAATCGATGACGTTTCTGAAAAAGGCCAGAGTATTCTGAAGTACATGCCCTCTTTTTTTTCCACAAAATTATGATAATTATTACTTTTATTAGCTGTTTTAGACACTCTCATGTTATGGGCTTCACCTAATTGTTTCGCGTTATGATTTTAACACACAATAAAGAAAACATCGATGCGATTATTTTATTAAAACATTATGGCATTATAATAATTTCTTATAAGTAATTAATTAAACTAAACAATGTCAGTCGAGTTTACCTAACAATTATAATCTCATTAAATCTTTTAACAACCAACATGAATTTTCTAATAATTTTGTTACCGCCATTGTTTACAACCAATTCATTTATTTTTATTGTTTACAAACGCTTAGGCTAAACATTTTATCATTAAATTTAAATATAAAGATTTTGGGTCAGTTAGGATAATAGGAAAAAAAATCCTTATGTTCATACTTATCAACATATTTTTTCCATACTAAAAAGATTTGGTATTTTATTTCAAATTCCTTTTTTTTCCTAGTGCCTATTTTTCCTGCAGTAATTCTTATAAAAACATAATTTTCTTTATTTATTTTAATTCAATGAATTTACATAAACAATCATCATTTCAGCTTACGACGTCCACTTCTGAAAATGGCCTCCCCTACAGACAGAACGCATTCCTTATCATGTAGGGGGATTTGCCCATACTCACCACGCTAGGCATGCGGGTTGGCGAGCGCAGTTAGAGCTATCATTGTTAAAATGAGGGACGCTGCTGCCCATCCCCTAGCTTTTGTCCCTTAGTCGCCTCTTACGACATCCGCGGATAGGTAGCTATGGAGGGGTCTATTATTCAGCCGGGGCCACCACGGCTCCATAAAACAATAGTAAACATAGACAATAGTGGTATTTTATGCTAGCTTTTGACAGTGTGTCTAATTTAATAAATACATTATAAATTTTCTGTCAATTACTAACTACCTACACAATAATTTATTAAATATCATTGTTTCTTAAAAGTTAGACATTTATGTACAGTTTATTTACAAAAAAAATAGGAGTAGAATCGAGGTAGGATGAAACCCTGAATTCGTTGCTTTTAGGTTTCCGAAGAAGAAAGTTATTTACAATTTAAAAAAAAAGATATTATGAGCAAGGGTTTACTGTTTCTAGAAATAATGTTGTTTATTCATCGAAATTCACAAGGATCGTTTTGAATTGAACGTAAAATCTTAAATTATGAATCACCTTTTATACATAATAATTGCAAGTTACAATAGCTACAATTGCACATGATTTTTTCTAAAATTCGCTTATTATGTTGCAATTCAGAAGTACAATAAAATGTATCGGATTGGGCGAAATGATAAAAATACCTATTCGTTAAGCATATTCCAGATATACAAATTATACAACGTATACTGGTTTAATAAAATCCCTGGAACTATTTGAACAATTTATTTTATGAATATCAAATATTTTATAATATGTTTACCTACTAGCTGGCGCGCTCCGGCTCCGCATGGGTTAAACGTTCAACGTCAAATTATATACAACTTTTTTATAAATTAATACAGCGCCGTAACAAGCGTACCACCTCGCACATTCTTAATTTGACTGTGGATTTACCGTGATTTAATATGTACTGTACTGCGACAATATCACTACCAAACCTGTTTAAAATCTTACCAAACCCTTTAGTATCTACCTATATGCAGCTTTCTCTGACTTTCCTTGCGGTTGTGACGACCTCAGGCCGCCGCGACGCGATGTCGCCGCTGCGCGCTAGGACGCCGCGGTTCACCACGCTTATGCTTACAGACGACTGTGAAGAAAATATATTTCATAATTACTGTACGAGTTAATGGTTGCACTATATTATACTGGAAAAATAAAAAATAACCATTATTGGTGACCTCTTTAAAAGATACGGGACGTTGATGACGTGAAGGAAAAATCACGAAAAGACAAGTGCTGCTGGCGGCAGTGGAACTTTTTTCTATCAATGACAGTCATGGGCCATTTTCAGGGCCACCATACCTGAACCTGGTCAAAGACCTGATGTAGGATAACCAAGAATAAATCAGTGACACGACAAGAAGAAGTAGCAGTGGACTTCCTCAGGCTAAACATAATTTATTTATTTATTTATTTATTCCCGAAAAGTTACACTATTTTTACAGGAGCACCTAATGCAATAGTGTACCATTATCCTTTAAATTATTATTATTATACATATCAAACATTTATTATGTATTCTTGTAGTGATAATGTAATCAATTATTTTGAATATGTAACAGTTTTCTGTGAGTTCGCTCAAAAAAATGAGGTACGAAATTGTAACGATCGAATACTGGATTTAGTGTTAGTCTCTCTGCGTATGGAGGAGGTGTTGGTTTGCCCCGCGGACGAGGAACTGGTGCCGCGCGACGATAAAGGAGCTGAAACTATACTCACAGCACTAGCGGGGAAGCTAGTTCCTCTCTCATTGTATATTCTGTGCTCGCCATCCACTCCGGGAATTGGTATTGTAAAGTCTCCGATTGGCTTTTTATCTAGAATTAGACAAAAGAGATTTCCTATTAAAACTCTACAGTAATCCTACATTGGGTTCTAGTTATCGATTGCCTTTATACACCTTTCATTTATTTGAAACTACATTTTATAGTACTAGTAAGAGAAAGATGTTCATTCTAGTGGCTTTGCTGACGCATTGACGACCCAGTAATTAAATCATAATAATAATGGCGAAAGTTTGTGAGGATGTTTGGATGCTCTATCCAGCCGTTAAGACTATACCGATTTTTATGAAACTTGGAAAAAACAGAGATATTTATCTAGAATGGAATTGGCCCAGCGAATTAGCATTGCCATCCAGCGTGGCAATTCTGCCAGCGTCTTGGTGACGCTTCCGACTGGTAGTGATCTGAATCAGTTGAGCTATCTATAGATCGTTTGTCTTTAGATGGCTCAACTGTTTCTTGTGTATTTTGTAAATAATAACTTGTATTAGTTTTAAGTTTCTTTCTGTAAATAAAACATGAGATATGTCTAGAATAGATAAGTAATCTTGGCTTAAGTTAAGCCAAGTAGAGTCTGATTAAACTTAAGAGTGTGTTCGTGAAAAACTATTTACCATAGTGACACGGTATGATGTCAGGGTCCGTATCTTCCACATCCATCTTCAGCTCGTACTGACTGCTGTACTCCAGCTTTGGTGAACCGCAGTATGTGTTCATGTTGTCTGGCTTAGCGAGGGAATCACTGCTCTGGTCAATGTATAGGGCACTAGAGAAGTTACGTCACATTAGTAATGTATGTATGTGATTAGGCTCCCTGGGTTAGGTGTTTCCGGAAAGGAAGAAAGGAAGACATTGCCGGAAGATCTGAGAGAATGTCTACCATGCTTAGGGATAAAAGTCATGACCCTATTTTTATACTTACGAATGTGGAGGTCTCTTCACTGTTCCTAACTGCCTCGACGCGTGTCTTCGGTACAGAGCAGCCAGCACAGCACTGCCTGCAGCACACAGCGCCCCTGCAGCAGCCACTATCGCTGCCAGCCATGGAGACAGCGGGAGTGAGGTGCTCATGTCTGTATGGCCACCAATGTATTTCATAAAAATTATCAAACTATACAGACCTACGTATGATGGAAAGACACTAGATGGTGCTGCAACCGAATAAAGGTGCAATTTGCATAAAATATAGCATTCTAAAAAAGAAAATCTATCGGGGAGGCCTATGTTAAGCTCATTGGAAGTCTTATACCTTAAGACGTCATTTATACATCCATAAACTTGTCTCTCAGAGGGGTAGGCAGAGACCACGGCTTTCCACTTGCTACTATCCTGTCTTACCTCTTCTGCTTCATTCACTCTCATCAACATTTCACATCGTTAGCGTACAGTAGCGTAATTCAAAATGTTTGCAACTACATCGGTGTTAAAGTTTCTATACTCTTACCAGTATACTTATCCGGAGATCGTATACCAACAGTATAAAGCACGACCTCTTCGCTCCGACCCTTGGCGTTGGCTGCGTAAATAACGAGGGTGTAGCTGCGGTGGCTGTCCAGGTTACTGACCTCGAAGGTTGTGCTGTTGGATGAGACGTTGGCTCTGATCTGGTATTAAAAAAACTGATCAGGGTTGAACCTGGTTCTTGCAGAAAAAATTATGGCAAATATAACTGCATACTAAGGAGCAGTAATGATAGTTTCCCATGAGGATTGAGAAGTGTTGTCATTATAATAGCCAGCGTGTGCCTTCTCTACGATACCTTTTATGTGTCAAGAGGTTCGTGTTGGTGCCACTCACCATCATAGAAGGCAGTTCCAGCACCTCCATGTAGAAGACCTGGGGCAAACCACCATCAAAACCATCGATGCACTCCACCTGCAGACCAGCTGAGCTCTGGTTTACCACGGAGCAGTTCTGTAGCGACATTGGATGACCTGTATCAAAAAACATGATTTTATGGTGGAGACCTATGTCCACTGTGGCTATAAAATTATGAAGAAATTTATGGTCAAACGACGTTCCGTCGTGATACTCTAAATATTTTTAAAAGAATGAAGTTGGATGGCTTTATACTGATGAGAACAGCCGCTCCGAGAAAGCTTTCTGCTTTCTTTCCTTCTGCTAGTGAACTAATTATAAGATTATCGCTTAGATAAATTGAAAAGTCTATATTATTAGTTGAGCTTACCAGCGGCGACCAGTTTATATAGACATGGAGTCTCCATCTTCCCAATAGAGTTTTTGGCTGAGCAGAAAACAGTTCCAAAGTCCATGTCAGTCGATGGAGTATATCGGAGGGTTGATTCAAGCCCACTACTTGTGAAGAGGCTAGAGAAAAAAAACTGAGTAATCAATCTATTTTTCATGATTTTTAAATTGATTTCAAAGAGATTCTAGTGACTTCATTGAAATAACCTGACTTTGATAAGTAAATGTATATTGGTTATGCTTCGTCATGTCAGCTAGTTAGCATGAGCTAGTAGACTTAGTCAATTCTGTGACCAGATTCAATAATTACTTTGAAAATGTTCATGTAACCTTATAAGAACCAGTGTAGAACTAGAGAAAGAAATCAATGCCCAAGACCTATTGAGGTCTTTCTTTCACTTCAAAGCTTTCAGTTTGTAATTTTTTTTTTCAACGAAAATATAGTGTAATCGTTCTCAGTTCTGTTAATAAGAAGATTTAATTCGCTAAGGTACCTTTCTTCTAAGTCAGTTTGCTCTCCAGAACTGTTGAAGATCCAGCTGAAACTGGTGGGCGGTGGACTGGAATCCACAGCACAGTGCAGCACTATGGTCTCCTGCTTCAATGCCCCATATACCTCACCCTCATTCATGGTTTTGCAGAGTGGAGCATCTAGCAAAAATAATGCAGATTTAGCTGAAGAGAAAATTACATTAAAGTAAACTTGGATCTTGGCCAATGCTGAGATCCTGAATGCAAAACAAAGATTCGCTCCTAAGGCAATATTTTCCTTATTGCTGTCGCATTATAGATGTGTATTATTGTAACAAGGTGATTCAAAATTTTGGGAAAAAATAAAAAAAACAATTTCTTTTTTTCACTTGTATAAAATAATAATATAACTGTTGACTGAGACGTGTTATGAATCACCTTGTGGATGTGTGCTTTTGGCAAAGATAAACAGATTAAGAACTGTTTCTGGGATTTGTATGCTGTTTTTGCCATGTATAATCTACCCCATAACCACTGACTAACTTTATCGCCTCGATAAAAGTATGTCCGCCTCTATATTTTCTTTACAGTTAGAAAATAACAGGGCGAAAGTTATTAAGCCGATAAAGTTAGTGCTTGCTTGATTCTATCTTGGTCATCCTATATTAGGTCAGTGACCAGGTTGAGGTATGGTGGCCCTGATTAGGACCAGAAGAATCAGTGAAGGGAAAGGATTAAAGTGCGCCTCTTAGGGGCTCCTTTCGTGCACATGTCGAATCTTTGAATTTTTAAGTTCTAGGTGCCGGTTTCCTCACTGATTATGATCTGATTATGATAATGACTGATTATGAATAAGATGTTTGTTAGCACTTACACATTACTTGCAACGACACAGGATTGCTAGTCGCACTGCCCTCGCTGTTGTAAGCGAGACAGCTGTAGTCGCCAGCAGCTCTCCTGCTCACACTCTGCAGCACGAGGCTCTGGTCGCTCAGTATCACTCCGGAACTGGCGTTCTGCTGGATCTCTTTCGACTGCAAATTTTTATAACAAATGATCAACAGTTCATTGTTTAACCAAAACTTATATAAACGACCCTGGTTATGTACCCTTAGTCACGCTACGTTAGATTTTGTTAACAATAAGTAAAATTGAGAACACTCAAGGAGTGGTGGTAGTGGCCCCGCCTTCCAATCTAGAGGTCGTGAGTTCGAACCCCGGTCGCCAATAAATTTTCCATTCGGAAAATTTATGTGCGCTATACTAGTGCTCTGAAACTCAGAAGGCAAACATCGGATTGTCCTCTACGAAAATGGTTTCTAAAGCACACCATCAAATCAAACTCAAAATTGTCTTTTTTCAGTTTTTAAAAGGAATTTTATTGGACATATCGCATGCCGTCTACGCTCAGCTTCATATTAAGGCCTTTGAAAATTTGACAAGTTGATCTATTTACAACATAATCGATTAAACATTCTCATTCTCATCAACAACTAAATCTAGGGATTTGTTCCGTCAAACCCCTGTAAGTCGAGCGGTCACAGGTCGGTTTGGTCTTACCCCTTTGTACCAAGTCAGCTTATGGGTCTTAGGGTTGGCCTTGACGCTGCATTCAAAGTACACGTCGTCGCCTTCCTTGATGTGGCCTGGGTTCAGACTGGACCCCAGTTTGAGAGTCACGATGGGTACATCTGGAGACCAAAATATTTACTTCAAATTTGGCAATTTGGTTCCTGTACAATTTTTATAGGTATGAAAATAGTAAAATTGATTCAAAGCTACACTTACCAAAATAGTTGTTGTTTACTAGCTTACATCTCTATCTGGATCAATAGAGATATCTATAGATCGTTTGTAACGGTCTCTAGATATCTCAACTGTGTCTCGTGTATTTTGTAAATATGAATTAATATTTTTAATTTTCTCTCTGTAAATAAATTGACATAAATGTATATTGGGCACGTCTCATATGAAATTACTCTTTTGCAAGAACAGCTAAAACAATTAATCACGTTCAGGCCTATCATCGATTCAACCTAGTAAGTACGTCATTTATTTAATTATAGAAAACCAATACAACTCGCAACTGTGCCATATCGGTTCCATTCCGCTGTCTCTTGATACGAAGGTATTTAATCAAGTGTATTGCATTACATACATTGTTCGACGTATGTTACTATGCAGCTATACATACAGGGCATTGTACTACGTACCTACTAGAGTTTCACTACCTTCACATTGAACTAATATTTACATCATCATTATATCAGCAGCCGTAGGACGTCCACTGCTGAACACAGGCCTCCAACAAAGATATCAAAAGCGACCGAGCTTGTGAACTCAACGAAATTTGAAAAAAATAAAGATTTTTATAGTCTCACAGCGAGAATAAATCCAGCACCCCTTGCGTATCAGACGGGTACTCACCCACCACGCCACTGAGGTCGTCCTTTGGTGAGGTAACCGATCGTCCAGTAATTAAAATCCCGAAGGGATGTATCAAGGTCATCGTTTTGTAAACGAAGTGCGAGTAGGACACACACCTTGCGACTTCCGTACATTACATGGGGTCGGAAAATCAAGATCCCAAGCGTAAGCGACAAACTTATATTTTGCGGTTGCTTGCGTAGATCACAGTATGTTACTTACAGCAAATATAAGTTTGTTTAACAACAGTACAGAAGGTATTCGATATAAATTTCAACTTGATACCACAAGCCATGGTGGCCCGGGCTAAAGAATGGGCCTCTCCATATCTACCTATCCGCGGATGTCGTAAGAGGCGACTAAGGGAAAAAAGCTAGGGGATGGGCAGCAGCGTCCCTCATTTTAACAACAATAGCTCTAACTGCGCTCGCCAACCCGCATGCCCAGCGTGGTGAGTATGGGCAAATCCCCCCACATGATAGGAATTCGCTCTGTCTGTTGGGGAGGCCATGTTTAGCAGTGGACGTCGTACGGCTGAAATGATGATGATGACCACAAGCCATTTCAGAGAAAAAACCCTAATAGCCTTTTCTATTTTTTATGGGTGTTATTACCTACTGTGAAAATCTAATTTAACTGGCATAACTACTCAGGTAGTCGTATATTCGAGTTACCGAGTGGTTGTGAGGTTTTTGTTCGTAATCAATATTGTATCAATACTATCCGGTTACTCCGGTGAAACCGTACAACAAAATTTGAAAACAATATTTCTAAAATTAGATCTAATCGCAATTCGACACTGAATAGCCGTTCGGCCCTGTTCAGTTCAATTCTATAAATTGTGGTTTTGTGTGAAATGTTCATTACGATTTGCTAGAAAGTTTATAATGAACGATATGTTGTAATGAATTCATGATGGATAGTTTGTTTGAGGTTTATTTACACACAACAATATGAAAGCTATCTCTGTTAGACATGCGGTTTTACCACGATTTATATTGAGAAACTTTTTCTCTGTACTAGACAATTAGCCTTATGCTACCTACGCTTTTATCCAAAACAAAAAACAAGACTTGATACACACAAAAACCCTCCTACGTAACTGGTTACGAAACGGCAATAAGGAGTGTTTTTTTCCATAAAAATAATTAGGTTTCGGTGCAAAAAAAACCATGAAATCCAATAGGTATATAATACAAATAAATAACAATATTATAAACCTTTTCACGACTGAATGAAACGGTCAGGCAACTTTAACCAGGAATCGCACGTGCGAAGCTGCGGGTTGCCACTAGTTATAAATGTGACAATAACTATTTCTCTCTGTTTGTTGGCTTTTTAACATAAAATGGCTGAATCGACTTAATTTAAATTTGGTACGGAGATAAGCTTAGCTCTGAGGA
Organism: Anticlea derivata; assembly: GCA_947579855.1. Taxonomy (NCBI): domain Eukaryota; kingdom Metazoa; phylum Arthropoda; class Insecta; order Lepidoptera; family Geometridae; genus Anticlea; species Anticlea derivata. The sequence goes on along the minus strand of OX388275.1, from coordinate 519,822 downwards.
CATCTGGGTACCGCGCGAGCGTAGAACAGGGGGTAGCAGTTAGATAAATATGAATATCATCATCATTTCAGCTTTAAAACGTCCACTGCTGAACATGGCCTCCCCCACAGACAGAGCAAATTCCTTATCATGCATGCGGGTTGGAGAGCGCAGTTAGAGCTATCGTTGTTAAAATGAGGGACGCTGCTGCTCATTCTCTAGCTTTTTTCCCTTAGTCACCTCTTACGACATCCTAGGATAGATATAGAGGGGCCTATTCTTCAGTCGGGGCCACCACGGCCACAAATAAGAACATAACTAGGTACAACTCAGAAATAGCAAATTTCAGAATTAGCAGGTTGAAGTGGCAGGCCGGACGACGCAGTGTTGGAAGGCCCCCCACCCGATGGACCCACGACATTGTTAAGGTTGCGGGAAGTCGGTGGATGGAAAAGGCTCAAGACCGTTCGTCATGGAACTCTTTGGGGGAGGCCTATGTTCAGCAGTGGACTTCATCAGGCTGATTATGATGAGGTACAACTCACAATGAACGTTCAGCTTCCACCTATCCTCGATAGTAGAGTCCGGTACGCTGGGGTTCTCCGCTCTGCAGATCAGGTACCGGTCGTGGTCCTCAGCCATCGGCACGAAGGACAGCACGCTGAGGGTTGAGTTGCTTTCCGAAAACTGTGGTATAGAATAATAGCATATTTTTAGGTATGGTTTCACCAATAAATCGGTAATTGAAACAGCGTCGAATTCTGTAGAGTAGGTGGAGGACCAACAGTGGGACAACAATGAAAAAAAACGAACAAAATTTCAAGAGTTTGGTAACAGTTGAATAATAAAAAATCACAGTTTGTTATTCTATGGTATTTTCACGATCCTAATATTATAAATGCGAAAGTTTGTGAGTATTTTTGGATGTTTGTTGATCAATCACGCCGAAACGGCTCAACCGATTTCGTTGAAACTTGGAATAGATAGAGTTCTTCACCTAAAATTGCGTTATAGGCTACATTTTATGTAATGACCACGAAAGCGAAGCCTCAGGTGGTAGCTAGTTTTCTATAAAATACATAATTTTTTCAAGATAATGTCTTTTGCCATTAGAAAGCACGGTATTACATACATTTTGGATTATAAATCTTTATTTTTATAAGTATAAAGACGCGCTGGTCAACGGCTTTGCTTACGTACGACGCGACGTTAGAATGCAAGTAAATTAACAGTACTGTGTAGAGCACATACATTGTAAACTATGTAATTTGTATGTGTTGTTTAGCTCTGACCAATTCATTACAGAGTTCCAATTAGCAAATGAATACAAAGCTCTAAGCTGCGTTTCGTAGACAGATGCTTAAGTGACTTTGCATGCACACACATGGGGTAGCTAGCGCCGTCTTTCGGGATAGTATACATACTAATTCTTATCGATACTATTTTATCGACTGTGTCAAGCACTAGCAGTCACTCCCAGCTCACCCCGCAAAAGTGGGTCATAGTATTTAGTCTAGACTATCCCCGATACCATACACAAGCTCAAAGTTGCACAACGGGCTATGGAGAGAGCTATGCTCGGAGTTTCACTACGTGATAAATATGCAACTGTGTGTGTTTTAGTAGCAAATAAATTAATGTCTATGATAAGATCCGAAATGAGGAAATCCGTAGAAGAACCAAGGTCACCGACATAGCTCTCAGAATAAGCAAGTTAAAGTGGTAGTGGGTAGGCCATATACATCGCAGAACCGATAACCGTTGGGGAGTAAAGGTTCTCAAATGGTGACCACGAACCGGTCGACGCAGTGTTGGAAGGCCCCCCACCCGATGGACCGACGACATTGTGAAGGTTGCGGGAAGCCGGTGGATGGAGAAGGCTCAAGACCGTTCGTCTTGGAACTCTTTAGGGGAGGCCTATGTCCAGCAGTGGACTTCTACAGGCTGATGATGATGATAATACCCGATACCGATCATGCCATAGTTCATAGTTCATAGTTTTTTATTAATAACATATACGAGTTACAGGTCAATAGGTAGCATGAGTTATGTAATTAATACATACATAATTAAAACTATGACAAAGCAATAAATTCAAAATAAAATTTAAAAATAAAATAAAAATTCATATTATAAAATTAAAATCAATGTCAAGTCAAAACTAAAATTAAATAACATTATAAATTCATAATCACACACATTTTAAGTTCATAAAATCATTAACATGATAAATAGATAAGGATATCAGCCACGATCTCAACTTAACTTTGAAAGACTGATCGGATTGTGCGCTGGTGATAGAAGTTGGAATGCGGTTGTAAACAGCCGTCCCCATTACGTGTTGCAACTTGGACGTCTTCGCTAGTCGTCGTGGAAGAGCTTTCAGCCGGTGCGCGTGCCTCGTGTTGTATCTATGACCGTCCCCGCACCTTGCATATTTGTCCAGGTTGTTACGCACATGCCGCGCTGATTGATATATAACAAGGGCGGGCACGGTCAAGATCCCTAAGGACTCAAAATATGGCAGATACCATGTTCAACCAGACGTCAGTTGACATTCTCAAATAGTTTTGACAACCTCGGTGGCGTAGCGGGCAAGTGCCTGTCTGAGACGCAAGGAGCTGGATTCCCGCTGCGGGAATTTTTTTTGGACGATATACAAATATTTGTTCCTGGTCTGGGTATTTCTGATACCCACGACACAAAGGATCCTAGTGTGGGGTTAGGACTATGTATGTGACTGTTGGGTGTTATCTAATATTATATTTAAAGTTCAAATTTATTTAAAATAGACTGCTTGCATTTGAATGGCAATAAGACAGCATGGTAGGGCCCTATTTCTACAAACAAAACGTCAAATTAAGATAACAAATCACCACGGTTTACTCGACGTTCGATCAGCCATGATGGAGCACCCAAACAATGTTCAGTCATCGCTTAATTAACTATATTTATTTGATGTTTAGGGTTCCGTGCCAAGAAACCCTTTTAGTTGTTTTAAAAGTATAATGGTGTTCAGTCTGTTGTGGCATTGCTTACTTGCTTGTCGTGTCACTGATTCTTTCTCGGTCCTCCTGTATTAGGTCAATAACCAGGTTGAGGTATGGTGGCCCTAACAAGGGCCTATGACCGTCGGTGAATGAATCAGTATAGTGAAAGGATTAAAGTGAGGCTTAGAGGCTCCTTTCTTGCAGCTCAATTGTTGCATTATCCTAAAATAACTTTATTTGACAACTCTAAAATGATCGCCGTCCTTGTTATTTCGATATATATGTAAGGGACGGCAACATTTCTAGCGCTGTCAAAATAAGTTTTTTTAGGAAAGTGCGTCGATAGTTTGACATCATTGTCTCTTTTTGTGCTAATTTCAATGTGAAAAATAATCATCATCATTTCAGCCGTACGACGCGACATCCACTGCTGAACATGGCCTCCCCCACAGACAGCGAATTCTTATCATGTGGGGTGATTTGCCCATACTCACCACGCTGGGCATGCGGGTTGGCGAGCGCAGTTAGAGCTATCGTTGTTAAAATGAGGAACGCTGCTGCCCATCCCCTAGCTTTATCTCCTTAGTCGCCTCTTACGACATCCGCGGATAGGTAGATATGGAGGGGCCTATTCTTCAGCCGGGGCCAACACGGCCAAAAATAATAATAATAATTATCATGGTTAAAGTTACAGTTAGTAAAATCACTAGGCTCACTTTTAAATGTCTAAGCAAGTCATCGCCATTTACACAGATAAATATAACAACAGTTACAAACAAATATTTGAAAAGGCTGGCCCGCTATTTTTAAAAGAATGTCCCCACGATGTCCCAAGTATTTGAATTTTAAAATTGGTTGACCTAGAAACTTTTAATTGACTATGAATTGTAAACCTAGAAACTCAATTAAAAATATTTCACTAGGTGACATCAGGTGCATACGACAGTATGGGTTTGGGTAGGTAAGTATGAAAATATAAAACTGATTTATTCACATTAATTGTACGGAACCCTGACTCTTTGAGTTCTGATATTCACTTGGTTTTTTTATGAACAGATGATAATGGATTTTTGTTTTGTTTTTGTAGTAGATAGGTGATCAATTAAATGGCACCGTCTATTTGAATTAACAAATATTGTGCTTTATAAAACGCTGGCTAAACATATTTTAGGTTTTCATCCATCTTGGATAAAAGAAGTACCTAATGCCACTTTAAACTGATAGTTATATTTATCGGAAATCATTACTTACTTTCTTTTAACTTGATTGAATTCATGCGGTGTTTGCCTAGTAGGTGGTCCCCCGACTTTCGATCCGAAGGTCGTGGGTTCGAACCATGTCGTGCAACTCTCAGTTATTCTATACAAATTTAAGTGCACATCAACGCTTCCTTAAAACGGTGAGGGTAAACATCGTGAGAAAACCAGTAAGTGTTCTTAAAGCGTCGATGGGCTTACAACCAGTGCTTACTTTACTACTGCAAAGTATGGGCATGTGACAAATTTTTAGGCAATGTCTCTGACTACTCCCCTCAGACAGCTATAAGGTGATCACCTGGAGATGTGTGAGGAACCATTCTTATGGATAAAATGCGTGGCACTATTTTTTTCTTACAATCAAGTCTCATAATATGAGCTTAAACAATCATAAAGCTTTGAGAATTAGCAAGTTGAAGTGGCAGTGGGTCGGCCATATAACTCGCAGAACCGACAACCGTTGCCGACTCAAGGTTCTCGAATGGCGACCACGATCCGGACGACGCAGCATTGGAAGGCCCTCGACGATGGACCGACGACATTGTGAATTGCGGGAAGTTGGTGGATGGAGAAGGCTCAAGACAGTTCATCATAGCACTCTGTGGCGTACCTACTCCACCATCCTTCACACCTGTAACATAAATACATAAATTAATCATCTCATTAACATTGCATTGTATAAACATAATTCACTAGCTTAAGCATTTAATAATAGGAAATATCGTACTTACCAATATTGTAATGTCGGAAGGCAGTCGTGTGTGCAACGTAAATAATCGTGTCGACTAAATGTCTCGCAGTCCGCTATGAACCTAGTTGCATACACGCTGAACGCAGCCGCGCGCGTGCGCGCGCCTGCGCTCACCTTCTGACAGACGGTGCCTAGCAACTCGGTGAAAAAACATCTTGGCTCGTATCTCTACAAATTATTTATTTAAATCTAACTCTATTGCTATCTGTATTCCTGTATTTCTTATTTCATTGTGTTTATGCTGTTTTCCAAATTTTGTCTGTGTTGTATATACAAAACTAAAGTGAGTGGACTTTATCCCGTGTTTCATTGTGCTGCAGCAGACCTCACCAAACACTAGGATAGTCACTACCACCACACTGGTGACCCCTCTGAACAAGAACAGGAGCATACGAAACAGTAAGCAAACCAACTTTCGAAAAATATGGAAGAAAAAGATGGTGAAAATTCAGTTAGCAAAAATGACGGTTCTCAAAAGACTTTTACACCTTACGATCAGACCGGCATTTTTCGAGTGGGAGTGCGACCACCTCCGTTTTGGGCAGAAGAGCCTGCAGTATGGTTCTCCCAACTAGAAGGGAACTTTATACTGTCCGGCATCAAAGACGACGACACGAAATTTTATTATGTCACTTCAACTCTGGAACACCGTTACGCCGCCGAAGTGAAAGATATCATTGTGTCACCACCTAAAACGGGAAAGTACGAGCGATTAAAGACCGAACTCATAAAACGCCTGTCTGCTTCTAGAGAAAAAGAAGTGAAGCAGTTACTTATGCACGAAGAGCTCGGCGACCGTCGGCCATCGCAGTTCATGCGCCACTTGCAACGCCTGGCAGGACCTACGGTACCGGAAGAATTTATAAAGACCATCTGGACCAGCCGCCTGCCCACAGCCCTGCAGCCGATCATCGTGTCCCAAAAGACATCCGATCTCCAAGCACTTGCGGACTTAGCCGATAGTGTACACGAAATTGTACCGAGCACACCACAAGTTGCAGCAGCGTCAACGGCGTCATCAGAAACTGCGCTTCAATCCATGGCTCGGCAAATCAGCGAACTCTCACGTCAAGTCAAAGCTCTGTCCTCACGAGACCATAGATCGAGATCTGTATCGAGACAACGCAGCCGCAGTTCAGACACAAAGACTAGATCCCAGTCTAATTACCGGAAATTTCCAGTCTGCTGGTACCATAGCAAGCACGGCAAAAAGGCGAACCGGTGCGTAAAGCCTTGCGACTACAAGCCGGAAAACTAACAAGGCAATCGGTCATGGCGACATCCGATAGCCAACACATACCTGGTCGCCTATTCGTGATGGATCGGAGAACGAAGATGCAGTTTCTCGTTGACACTGGCAGCGATCTCTGCGTTTTCCCTCGCACCATGCTTCGCGACCGACGATCTGCAACAGAGGAATATCGACTCTACGCGGCGAATGGGACAACCATAGCTACCTACGGCTTCGCCCACCTCGAGTTGAACCTTGGTCTACGTCGGGACTACGGCTGGCGATTCATCGTAGCAGATGTCACCAAACCCATCATTGGTGTCGATTTTTTGTCATTCTACGGACTTGTAGTCGACTGCCGGAACCAACGTCTTATTGACAGCACCACGACTCTGACGACAGCAGCAGCTTCGGGATCATCGTCGAGCACTATTTCTTCTGTGAAGACACTGGTCGGCGACTCAACCTACCACGACTTGCTACGTCAGTTTCCGGAAATCACGCGTCCAGCTGGCAAGGATCGCGTTGTCAGCCACAATACGCTTCATCATATCAGGACTACGCCTGGACCTCCAGTATCCTGCTCTCCACGTCGTTTGGCTCCGGACAAACTGCTCATTGCGAAGAAAGAGTTCGAAGCCATGATCAAAAATGGAACCGCAAGACCTTCAGAGAGTCCATGGGCATCACCTCTACACTTAGCTCCGAAGAAGGATAACGGATGGCGTCCATGCGGCGACTACAGAATGCTCAACGCACGAACCATTCCAGACCGCTACCCAATCCGACACATCCACGACTTCACTCACAACATTTCTGGTTGCCAAGTCTTCTCCACAATCGATCTTGTGAAGGCGTATAACCAGATTCCAGTGAACAGCGAGGACATTGCGAAGACGGCAATTACAACTCCGTTTGGCTTGTTTGAATTTCCGTTCATGACCTTTGGGCTCAGGAATGCAGGCCAGACCTTCCAGCGCTTCGTAGACGAAATAACCAGAGGACTTGACTTCACCTACGTATATTTGGACGACTTTCTAGTATTTTCCAAAGACGAGGCCAGCCACAAAGAACACCTAAGCATTCTATTCAGAAAACTCCGTGACTACGGCATGGTGATAAACACTTCGAAGTGTGTATTTGGAGCTTCAGAAGTAACCTTTTTGGGCTATAAAGTCTCATCTACAGGTATCAAGCCACTGGAATCAAAAGTCGAAGCAATCAGTAAATTTCCGCTGCCCAAAACAGTCAAGGAACTAAGAAGATTCTTAGGAATGATAAATTTTTACCGCAAATTTATCCCTAGCGCAGCCAAAATCCAAGCGCCGCTACACGCACTGCTCACTGACAATGTGAAAGGATCACATCCGGTGAACATAGTAGGCGACGCGTTTACGGCATTTGAAGAGTGCAAAAGCAGTCTATGCCAAGCCACTCTACTAGCGCATCCAGACTTAAACGCTAAGATAGCGATCGTCACAGATGCCTCAGATACGGCTATTGGCGCCGCTCTTCACCAATACAAGAATGATCTATGGGAACCTCTTGCTTTCTTCTCCCGAAAATTAAGTTCATCGCAGGTCAAATACTCTCCATATGATAGGGAATTACTTGCGATCTACGAGGGAATACGCTACTTCAGGCATATGTTGGAAGCACGCCATTTTACCATATATACAGATCATAAACCCATTTGCCACGCTTTTACTACAAGAAAAGATAAATGCTCACCGCGACAATTTCGACATCTTGATTACATATCACAGTTCACTACGGATATAAGACACATATCTGGAAAAGACAACGTCGTGGCAGATACATTGTCTAGGATAGAAGAACTTACCCAACCTATCGACTTAGTACTCCTGGCAAAATCACAAGACAGCGATTCAGAGCTGAAAATGATAATAGAGGGAGAGACATCACTTTCCTTACGGAAGACAACCATTCCTGGAACACAGATCCAACTGTATTGTGACGACAGCAATCAAGTACTGCGACCCTTCGTCACTGCTCCATTTCGACGCCAAGTGTTCGAAAGCTTACACTCTCTTAGTCACCCTGGCGCTAATGCAACTGCAAAGTTGGTGGCTCAGCGCTATGTATGGCCCGGCGTACGAAAAGACTGCCGTGAATGGACGAAGACATGTCACCCCTGTCAACTAGCGAAAGTTACACGTCATGTATCGCCAACTCCTGGAACATTCAGACTACCACGTGCCAGATTTACCACAGTGCACATAGATCTCATTGGACCCATGCCAGTATCTAACGGCTACAAATACTGTCTCACAGCCGTGGACAGATTTACGAGATGGCCAGAAGCCTTACCTATAGTCGATATGACCGCAGAGACGGTTGCCAAAGCCCTGATGTCTGGATGGATAGCACGCTTCGGTTGCCCTACTGCCATAATCACCGACAGAGGACGGCAATTCGAGTCAGCCCTTTTCAAACACCTGGCTGAGATGACTGGTTTTGAGCACAAACGAACAACAGCATATCATCCTGCTTGTAATGGGATGGTTGAAAGATTCCACAGGCAACTGAAAGCCGCAATCGTCTGTCACTCTAACCCTAACTGGACAGAATCACTTCCACTTGTGTTGCTTGGAATCAGAAGCGCCTTCAAGGAGGATATCCAAGGCACTCCAGCTGAATTAGTGTATGGAGAACCACTTAGATTACCTGGGGAGCTTTTCCAACCATCCGAAGACAAAACCGATGACATTACAGATTTTATGGCACGGCTCAGGCTAATAGCAAAGAATCTTCAACCGCAGCCAGCTTCCAGACACTGTAAAAAATCATTATTCATCTTTAAAGATCTAAGTACTACTACTCACGTTTACCTGAGAGAAGATGCAATAAAAGGAGGACTCCAACCAGCTTACACAGGACCATATAAAGTACTGAAACGAAACGATAAAGTCTTTACATTACTCATCAAAGGGAAATCCGTGACGGTGTCTATAGAAAGATTGAAACCTGCCTACATACTTACCGACGGCGACGATCCCAAAGATGATGTCCTGCCTCCTCCTTGTCCACCTGAAAAGAAGACCAGATCGGGAAGAAGAGTACGTTTACCTAACTATTATCGCCCGTAGGACGGTCTCTGGAGGGGAGTGATGTGGCGTACCTACTCCACCATCCTTCACACCTGTAACATAAATACATAAATTAATCATCTCATTAACATTGCATTGTATAAACATAATTCACTAGCTTAAGCATTTAATAATAGGAAATATCGTACTTACCAATATTGTAATGTCGGAAGGCAGTCGTGTGTGCAACGTAAATAATCGTGTCGACTAAATGTCTCGCAGTCCGCTATGAACCTAGTTGCATACACGCTGAACGCAGCCGCGCGCGTGCGCGCGCCTGCGCTCACCTTCTGACAGACGGTGCCTAGCAACTCGGTGAAAAAACATCTTGGCTCGTATCTCTACAAATTATTTATTTAAATCTAACTCTATTGCTATCTGTATTCCTGTATTTCTTATTTCATTGTGTTTATGCTGTTTTCCAAATTTTGTCTGTGTTGTATATACAAAACTAAAGTGAGTGGACTTTATCCCGTGTTTCATTGTGCTGCAGCAGACCTCACCAAACACTAGGATAGTCACTACCACCACAACTCTTTGGGGCCTATGTTCAGCAGTGGACTTCTACAGGCCAATGATGATGATGATAAAACAATGATATTAGTGACAAACTTAATTAAAATTCCATTAAACAATTACCAAACGTCCAATTTGTATATCATAATAGCTCTACTAAAACCAGATTTTACGAATAATTACATCAATAATAATACGTCTCGTATGTTGACTATTACGCGAGTATTTATTTACTTATTTTAGTCTATCATTGTGCTGTTAATTTGATGAATAAATGGAACAAGTTAATTGAAAGTTATTGGGTCAAATTATTTCAAATTCTGAACACTGGAGACCAGTCAAGTGGTGGTAGTGGTCCTGTCTTCCAATCCATCGTGGGTTCATATTCCGGTCGTACAATAATATATTTTCTAATCGGTAAAATGTGCGCATTACTTGTGCTCTCAAACGATGGAGGAATACATCGTGAGGATACCACATGCCCTAGATCCTAAAAAAATGATGACTGGTGACATGTGCACGAAAGGAGCCACTAATAGGCGCACTTTCACTTTTCTGATTCCTTCACCGACGGTCATAGGCCCTTTTCAGAGTCACCAGTCTTCGAGCTGGTCGCTCATAAAAAAAAATCAGTGACACGACATCCAAGCAAGCATTTAAAATTGAAATACCTAACATTTTTTGACAAATATCTTAAACTGTCTAAGATTCTAAGATTTTAAATTCATTTCTAAATTCACATTATTTTTTAATGTCCAGTTATCCATTTAAAGATAATTCCGTATGCCTCAAAAAAATAACTACAACTACCTACTTCATATTATTCTAACAATTTGCATTATAACATGAGACAAACAGTAAATATCAAAATAGTTTGTGAATCACGTGAGTGAATCTGACTGCCACTTGTGTCCTTCGGGCTGTGTACACAACATTCGTCGTTCGAAACCATCGTCTCAAAGGCCGCATTTACATAGAAGACCGATAACCAGCGCCTGTTGCTGGCTAGTATTAAATGTTGTTAAATTTGAGCTAGTGTGCACCAAATAAGAGTGCAAAGAATAATAGAGATCAAAATGGATAATAAGAGCTATTACAGAAGATCGCATCCAAATAACAATATTCGATTAAAATAAAGTTGTGTTCCGGTAAGGTTGCCAGAGCTTTACTCGGGGTCTGCGACGCGTGCGTGATGCCTCATATTGCAAGCGTAGGCTACGTTAAACGCTTACCAACAGGTGGGCCGTGGGCTTGTTTGCCACATAAATTGTAAAATAAAAAAGCTACACTTTGACTCTGCTTTAATTGTAAACGGTGTAAAACAGAAAACAGAAGTACGAGTCACAAGAAGCAATTAATTTGCAAATCACGTGAGCCGTGTCAGTCCGTGCCCTTTACGGCAGTTTCTGGTACAATGAGCGTTTTTGAAGTAACCCCTTCCGTGTTTAAAGATCAAAATACGAGTGAGCTAAATCGTAACTGTATCAATTGTTGATTAAACGTCAATAGCACAGTCATTGCTTGATTTCTAAGTACTTGCTGTATTATTATGCGTTAAACTCGCTGTTAATTTGATAATGCTACGGGTAAAGGTTACCAGTACGTCATGCCACTTCCATGTCCAATTAGTCACGAGTTGAGTCGTGTTGTTGTTGTTGTTGCCATATATCCTTTAAATTATATTTCAAAATGAGTCCTACACAACATGGCTTCACAATCTGATTCTATTCTTGAAGTACAATTTAAGCTATATCGCATGATGAACGAACAAGTAAAGGAAGCCACAACACTGGAAGTCATGATTTTCCTGGAGTAAGTTGATTCACCAGACAAGTTCCTTACCTTATTCGAAGGTCTGGTTTAGTTGACTGACTAACAATAAATAAGTCCTAGAAACTTTTAGAGCGTACAGAATCTTTCTTTTGTTGTCTAGAGGTGCAAAAGAGATTTGCGAAAACGCTCTAATGGCGTAAAAACTTCGTATAACCAAGTAGGTGACCCTAGCGATGGTTTTTAGTGTATTTAGGCCGCGTGGAGGCAACGACTTGACGACTTCTTCTGCTGAAACTGTGCTGTTTGAAACACGAATGGAAGCGTCACTAGCCGTCACCCATCTATTTAGTGACCGCGCTGAAGGTTTCTCAGCGAATGACTTGGCAAGTTACGTCCGGAGTGTTACAACCTGGGTGCAGCAATAGTTTGCTTGCTTGTCTTGACACTGGTTCTTTCTCGGTCATTTTACATTAAAGTCAGTGAGCAAGTAGATGAATGGTAGCTCTGAAAATAGCCAATGACCGTAACGTTGGTGCAAGTTATAAGACGTGCGCTTCTTAGATGCTCCTTTTCGTGTACAAAATTTTTTCAATAGCTTTAAATGGAATTCCTGGCAAGACTTACATTTTTTGCACTCCGTTTGATCTGCCGGCTGCCTTTCCACCAGGACAGATATGCTTCAGGTCTGGAGCCGACTGTCCTACACTCGATGTCGTAAGTCCTGTCTGCTGATAACTGAACTCGCTTGTTCAGGATCTGAACGCTGAGTGGTCTTACTGTAACAAAGACATTTTTTTAGAATTGTTAACATACCCTCATTTTCTCACAATGACTTACCCTTTTGGTCCTCACTCCACTCACACTGACATCAGACTGATATTAATTTCATAGGCTTGTTTCTTTAATCGTCTTAAAGGGAATTTTGTGGAGAATACTCTTAAATGAATCAAATTCGACGACATCTACTACAAAAATAACTCCAATCTGATGTGAGTATCATCATCAACATCATTTCTGATATAGGATGTCCACTGCTGAAAAAAAACCCCGCAGAGAGCGTCTTGTAGAGGGAATTTGCCCATACTCACCACACTGGGCACGCGGGTTGGCGACCGCAGTTCCAGCTATTGTTGTTAAAATAGGGGACGCTGCCGCTCATTGCCTAGCTTTGTTCCCTTAGTTGTAAATAGTAGTTGTGGAGCCTATTCTTCAGCCGGGACCACCGTCGAGCCATGTGAGTATGAGTGGAGTGAAGAAGTTGTACTCAACTCAAAATGCCAAGATTAGCGATACTCTTGGCGTAGTTTTCTGTTTTTTTTGATGGTCAGTGGCTTAACATTCATTATGTATAATATCCTGGAAATCATTTTTTATTTTTATTTCAATGAACTATTGGCCTCTTTAGTCTGAACCGTCCACCGACTATGATGTGCTGTGGCGTCGTTAGTTGGTAATAACTTTATAACTGGTAGTTTTTCGTAATTAAAAAGTAAGTTATTTGTAAATCTGGATAGACTAACCATACCATTAGATAAAAGCTCCATCAAATTCATTGTTATTGTAAGGATCTACTGCATACTTCGAACTAGCACGGATTATGACCACGCGATCGTACGGGCGAACACCATTTTCGAACAAGCACTTACCATTATTGATAACTAGTAGAACGCCCGTTACTCCACCCATGTAGGAAGTATTTGCATGCAAACTCCATCCCCCGCTGGTGCTTCAATGAATAGTATTTAAACGCTACTCTAATGTAGACAATAGAGATAACTTGTCTCTATTCTGTAGGAAACAGTGGCTTTTTTTCTGTCTTCTAAAATATTGGTGAAAAACAAGCTCTTACAGACTCTTAGAGTTAGAAACCAAAGAAGATAATTGATGAAGATGGCTATATATGCTAATGTCTAAAAATGTAAACTCTAATACTTAAGAAATTATTTTTCAAATCTTATTCAATAGTAGATTATGCAACAAGGGCTTAAAGTAGTGTATTATGTCCCGGGCGCTATATTGAACCCCAAGAACGAGGGATTCTATGGTTAACTCTCGAGCGGAGCGAGGGAGTTAAGGCAAGAATCCTGAGTACGAGGGGTTCAAGATCGCCCAAGACAAATACACATTTAAGCCCGCGATGCATACTCTACTTTTTATACTTTCTGCGAGGCAATTGAAAACAATGACTGTTAATTAGAAAGAAATGATTTTTCTGGAAGTAAGTTTCCAACTATACTAGAGGCTTCAAATTGTATGCATTCTCAGTGTCGAATCAAAATCACTGTCGTCGTCACTTGACATTTTTTAGAAGTTTATTCCAATCGAAACTGAATTTCGGTGTAGATAACAGCACAGCAGTTTGAGCGCTTGGCGCCTTTTTTTCTTTTATTGTACTCTATTCTGTAGTGGTCAGTTCGACATTCGAATAAATCCTTCTTCGTGCGCGGGTGAAAATGAATTTCGTATAAAGTTTACATGTTTTTCTTTTTTTTAATTTGTAGGCAGTGCAAAGAAAATGATTACATACAGCCTAATTAGAATAAAATCTCATTACACCCAAACATTTTTGAAACCAACCTCGATCAAGCACGACTACATGGGTTGCATTCCAAATTCAAATCACATTATGTCCCATGGGAAATAATGAAATTCGGTACAACATTATGACCCGGCTAGACCGTAGGGCTGTAATGACTTACTTTAGGAAAGGTTTGCATGACACATAATATTCCATTGACGAGCAGGTAGTATAAAAAAGCTATTTATACTTACAATTTATATCCAAAATCAACACGTTAGTCTCAGGAGGTGCCAGGTTAGTATTCGATGCTTGGCAGACCAGCCTGACGTGTAGATGCTGACGGCCCACGTGAGGGAACGTCAGCGTGTTGAGGGTCACACCATCAGGCCGCTGCTCGAACGAGTCGTCTATGACCGTGTTTTCAAGGTACCAGATCACTTTTGGTCGAGGGTCACCTGCGACAGAGAAGATGACATAAGATTTATTGAAATAACGACCTCGGTGGATGAATTGCCAGCTGAATCGAGGTTCTTCGCCTGTCAAAATGTCTGAGTGTTGAGTTACCATGGCATTTGTTTAACAAAGTAACACAATAATTATTAATTTTTTATACATACGACACATGGAACCTGAGTATGGGGTCACGACAGATGACTGAAAATACACAAAACGTCTTCCGAATGCTTCCGTTCATATCCCTATTGTATTTGGTAGTTTATCCTATTAATTTTATGTGTGCCCTTACCTCCATATACCTCGCAGACCAGCTCAAGAGTATCCCCTTCCCTGTAGGGTTCAAGCAGACGCGTGTGGCTCCTGGTCTTCGCGTCCATGATGCTGGGCCGGTTGGGGGGAGCTGTTGTGCAAGTTGGTCAATTTCAGTGAAAAATTATTTGAAATAACTAGGGTCTTTTGAATCCCACTATCCCACTAATATTATAAATGCGAAAGTTTGGATGGATAGATGGATGGATGTATGTTTGTTTCTCAATCACGCCAGAATGGCTGAACGGAACTATATGAAATTTGTTACAGAGGTAGATTGTAGTCTGGAATAGCAAAAAGGCTACACGTTATCCTCGTAGGTACCACGCAAGCAAAGCCGCGGTTGGAAGCTAGTCAATAATATATGACTCCTTTAGTGACTTTTGAAACAGTTAAGTAAGCTCGATGTATAGTCATATATATATATATATATATATATATACAAGTCTTAATTTCATGGAATGCTTATGTACACTAGGCCGTGGTGGCCCGGCTGAAGTATAGGCCCCTCCACATCTACCCCTGGATATCGTAAGAGGCGACTTAGGGGAAAAAACAAGGGTACGGGCAGCAGCGTCCCCTATTTAAATAACGACAGCCTTAAGTTGCTCGCCAACCCGCTCGCCGCTCGCCAACCCGCACGCTCATCGTGGTGAGTATGCGCAAATTCCCCCCACATAATAAGAAGCCACTCTGGAATTCTGTGGAGGAGGTCTATGTTCAGAAGTGGACATCCTACGGCTGAATTCTGAAATCCAATTTCAATTTGGGGTCTATGGTAAAAAACCTAAAGAACAAATCCGACGCAAATAAAAAGGCCTCTAAAGTGGATACATTTACCCAAATAAAAGAAACACATCCGCAGAGTAAACAATTAAGTGGCCAACATTAAATAACCCCACATTTTTCCCACTCGGATAAAAGTCCTTTGACAAATGCTCCCTAAGATAAGTTTCAACATTGGCAGTGATATTCCTGAAAAAATTCAGAAAGCTTCATACGAAAAAAGGCTCTATTAGGTTTATGTAAGGTTTAAAGTATGTGATGGAGGGTGGTCAAGCGTGGAGTACCCTCGTCGGACGGTCTTTAGGAAATTGTCTCATCTTCTCCTTCCTTCACTTTATTCTTATAAAACACAGGGGAGAGTATTGTGGCCGAACACGCTTATATTTTAAACGAACTTTAAAAAAGGAGGATTTCATCAATTCACTGACAATTCAGTGACTAAGTGAACACTAACTGGTGGAGTGGTGGTAGTGCCCCGCCTTCCGATCCACAGGTGGTGGGTTTGAATCCCAGTCGTGCACCAATGGATATTCTATTCGTAAAATGTATGTGCGCTATACTGGTGATCTCAAATGGTGATGGAAAACGTCAAACTGGCATGTCTTAGAACCTAAAAATTCGAAGACATGAGCACAAAAGGAGCCTCTAAGAGGCGCACTAATCCTTTCACTACACTGACTCTTTCACCACGGACACAGACCCCTTCCCAGGGCTATGATCCCTCAACCTGGTCACTGACCCAATACCTGTATATGACCAAAAAAGAACCAGTGTCACGACAAGCAAGCAAGCAGTGACAGAGAATTTTTTGTTGATGATTGTGTTTTATACTTGTTTTTAATCAAAAGTGCGGTCCAGTGTCATCTTGAGTAATCAAAACAGCCCCAAGGAGTTTTATCCTATTGACTCTTCAAATATAGATAGTATAACTTTTTTTTTTTTTTATGGTACAATCGGGTTTTTGAGTCTCCTTTTAAGCAAATGTTTGCTTGTATTAGGAGATACCGCTCTTCAATAGCCATTTTCGTAACTTTTATAAGTAGATACTTTTATACTTTGATTATACATATTTTTCAACCCGTTCCCTGTCCTAACGCAGGATCAGTCTAAGACTGGTTTTGTTAAGAGTAAGTGAACGCTTCAGTTTCCAACGTGATTTCATCCTGTATGTCCTCACGTGACGTCACTAGGGAATCACTTAAAATACTTTCCCTCTCCCGAAGTTTTTACCATAACACCTAAAACTCGTAGACATAGCCGTAAATTATAAATGCTAAACAGAGAAGTTTTTATATTCATTGGTGATATTTTTGCGCCATGGGTATACAACGTGTACCATAACTGCTATACTATCCCGAAATGGGCTAATTCTACCAATAAGAAAAGAAAATTTATTCCGCCGATTTTTGCAGGTGTACATATTTTCAATGAATAATTACAAACTTCCACTGGTCGTAGAACAAACTTTATTGTCAATTGGGTGGAGAATATTTGTATATTTGGTGGTTGGTTTGAGCATCAAGATAATACGAATAAAAAGGAGACCACGCAAAAACCTTTAGTGATGCCCAAACCTAAAGTAGAACTTTTTAAACAGAAATGCGTTTTCATGTCATGTAAAATTTATAATCACTTACCCAAATCAATATCAGAGAACAAAGGTTTTATGTTTAATAGGGTTTTAAAGAATTGGCTTTTAGTTCATAGTTTTTATTCCATTAATGAATTTTTGACATGCAAATTTTAATTTTATTTTATCAATCTGTATTTTTGACTTTTTTTATTTTTTATTGACACGTAATTACTATTGAATATTTGTACGTCATGACAAAAGGCTGAATATGATGAACAATATAAATATAAACACCTGTACACTACATACCATGTTCACAGCAAATAAATATTTTATCTTTATCTTTATGTTATATGCTTATAAATATACAGCACAAAATGAATAAATAGAAAAATGTTTCTAACAAAATCAGTGGATAATACAAACTGAGTAGATACCAATGATTTTTGTGTTTTTCATTTATATTAAAAACTGAGCTTATGTGCTTATTTTTTTAATAATCGTTTCTAAGAATTAACTTGCATTGCACTGCATTAGACATAATAATTAACAATACACCATATAATAGCTAGAGAAGCCACTGGCTCCTGAAATACAGTTTATAACTAGTTCAAGAGCCTATGGATACAATTAATATTGTAACAATTTTATTAGGACAATAAAATATTGTTTTTTTTACTTTTACTTACGATAACACTATTACAAGAAAAATATTCTCGATAGTTTGTTTTCAACACAGTGGAGGAAAATACATCAAAAGTTATCCAGCCATCACGAAATAGATCTCAAAATATATAATTTCATAATAAAAAAACCCAACTTGATGATATTAGTGTTAGTGGCTGGCCTCATAGCTCAGTTAGTAGTAGCTCTGCCTTCTGCGCTAAAGGTCGCGGGTTCGATCCCCGCACTGGACAAACATTTGTATGATAAACACATGTTTGTTCTGTGTCTGGGTGTTAAATATTTATCTATTAAGTATATCAGTCTCTGGTACCCATAGTACAGGCTATGCCTAGTTTGGGATCAGTTGACCGTGTGTACCTATATGTCCGGAATATTTATTTATTTATTATTGCTCGCTAAGTATAGATACTCATCTACAAAGGAACACGAGTAGATAGTTTTGGTGAAACAGATCAAAAGCAGTCTCAACTATAACGCGTGCTTGAGTACACATAGTATCGATCATACTCTGTAAAGTAAGATCCGTTTGAACGGGTTTGTGGATGTGAGTTGATATGAAATTAATATGCTATAGGTTATGAGTAAGTAAAATAACTGTCTAAGTTATGTGTGGGAAAATTTATAACGCTATACCGAACGACATAAGAACACTCACCTCTGAATAATTTCACTAAAAAATCAAATCCTGTTTGCATGAAAATTGATTTTACAATGTTTCTGAATCAATTTATTCAAATAATCTATAATATTTAAATGAAATGAATTTATAATCTAGTTTCTTTCCATGCATTATTATTTTTATTTTTTGTATTATTGTACACTAATTTATGTTGGTAGAATAGAGGATCTTATTATTAAAGCGGCATCTGTAATAAAAAAACCTATGTTCACATTAATGATTATGAATTAACCGTACCCTAGTTCTGGCCGATTCAGCTTTCACTTTCTACAATAACCAGTAGTTGGATGAAATTGAATTCATATTCATATTCATTTATTTCACCCTAAGCGTTACATTGCATAACATAGATATGTCCAATTACAGTTATTTTCATAAATTATCATGCAGATTATTACTTAAGTATTATTATTATTATTACAGATTATTAATGGATTGATAGATAGTGTCCTACAAATTACTCGTATTCATATCAGAGAATGAACAATTAATATATTCGGTAATATGGTAAAATGGATGACTATCAATGAATTGAAGGCGTTGAGTGGGTTTCGTCATATCTTCTCGTTATAGATGCCGCAGAGCCTTAAGACAAAAGTCTACAGTGCGTATTGCCAGTAATGAGAAATAGCACTGAGACTTACTCGCTATAGGCATCATACACAAGCTTGTTTGCTTGCTTGTCGTGTCACTGATTCTTTCTTAGTCATCCTGTGTGAGGTCAGTGAACAGGTTGTAGTATGGTGACCGTCTATGTCCGTCGGTGAATGAATCAGTGTAGAATTAAAGTGTGCCACTTAGAGGCTCATTTCGTGCACTAGCTCAAAGTTGCAACGGGCTATAGCGTGAGCTTTTCTCGGAGTTTCTACTTGATCCGAAATTAGGAAATCCGTTTATGAACCAAGGGTTATAAATAAATAAATAAATAAAATATTCCGGACATATCACACACAGTCAACTGATCCCAAACTAGGCATAGCCTGTACTATGGGTACCAGAGATTGATATACATAATAGATGTAATATATATTTAACACCCAGACACCGAACAAACACCTGTGTTAGTCACAAATGATTGTCCAGTGCGGGAATCGAACCCGCTACTTCTAGCGCAGAAGGCAGAGTTACTACCAACTGAGCTATATAGCCAGTGAGTATAATAACCATATAGCTCCCAAATTTAGCAGGTAAAAGTGGCAGTGGGCTGGCCATACAGTTCCTAGTTCCCCTTTGGGGAATACAAGTTCTCAAATGGTGACCACGAACCAGGTGTGCAGTGTTGGGAGGCCATTCGCCCGATGGACCGACGACATTATGAAGGTTGCGAGAAATCGGTGGATAGAAAAGGCTCAAGACCGTTCGTCACTGCACTCTTTAGGGCAGGCCTATGTCCAGCAGTGGACTTCTAGGGTGATGGTGATGATTATTGTGCTACTTTCCTAGCCTGACTGATATGGTACTTACTAATTAAGGCCTGTATGGCACTTTTTTGTACAACTAAGATGGCAAACAAGCATACAGCCCATGGGTGGGTGACCGCTTGTGGCATTACAGCTGCTTCCATGCTTCGATGTCGGTCCCAGCTACGATAGTGCATTATCAATATGAATGAATTTAAGTAAATTTGCGTTGTAATTTTCTCACACAAAAGTAGCTGAACACGACAACACCGGTAGGCAACATTTGAGGTTAAACTCTATTTGCTCAGCAAAATTTCCGATACGGTTCAATGGTTCGCATCGGATCTACAAATTAAATCATAGCGCTACGATATTACTATCGGTAATAACATCAAAACGGTGAATAAAAGAACGCAGAGAAATCTGCACGAAGAAATATTTATAGATGTGCATCCTTTCACAATGCTTTTTATTACAACTGATCGCAATCAAAAGATATTTTCACAGCTCACAGTTTGCATATTTACACCTGCTTATATTTAGATTTTTTCCATTGTATACACGGTAATTCTAATCGGTCTTATTCGAATAACGCAAAGACTATTAGCGAGAAATCTCTGAATGTCGTAGAATGTATGTAGAATGGTGTATTTTACACCCAACTGCCAGTTGGTATATATAATAGATAAATATTTAACACCCAGACACAGAACAAACATCTGTGTTTATCACACAAATGTTTGTCCAGTGCGGGGATCGAACCCGCGACCTCAAGCGCAGAAGGCAGAGTTACTACTAACTGAGCTGTGAGGCCAGTCGCACTGATTTCAGACTGACATTTATTTTAATCACAACCGCTGTCTGATTATATTTCTACTCCTCGAATTCCCTTAATGATAAACTCCAGGATAAGCTCTTATGAAAAGAGATTCTAAACAATTTGCCGAAGACTTTCCCAAGAGGACTATTTTAATTTTTGTCGAATATTTCGGAGAAAACTTGCGAGTTTAAATCGAGTTATGTTTTCAGACTACAGTTCGTCTTAGTGGATTCGTAAATTCATTTATAGGTACTGAACCTTAAAAAGGTTAAAACATGATGAAAATGATATTTTTTATGTTAGGTACGAAACTTGAAAAACGGATTTTGGTGTCACCGTAATTTGGTCGTGTAATATGTTAACTAGAACATGCTAACAAATTATGAATCTGGACAAATATTATACGAAAAGGTTGGGAGTATAGTCAAAAGGGGCTCAATTATATTCCTTGACCGTACATTGAATAGCAAATTTAATTTTACGTTGATTAATTTATTACAATAATTATGTTAGTACCTATTTTTATGTTTATGGTAAATAACGTAGGTAGATTAAAAAGAGTTGATGGACTCACTAACGATTCGATAAAGACAGAAACCGATGCTATAACCGCTTATGTAGCTGAAACATTCGAGATACTGAATTAGAATGTGATCTGAACAATGAAGAAAGATTTATTAATTCGTTCGCATAAATAATGACATCGAACCCGCTCGTCATCCCCCTCATTGTTTATTCCTGAGTGCCTTCAAACGGCGAGCTATAATAAAACGCATTGAGATTTATCCTCAAGCAGACAGTACTGTAATGTAGTAATGTATGAAGTAAAATCGTAGATAGTCATGTGTAGGTAATTGACATTCGTTATTCAAGAGTCGTAATTGACTGGTGACTGCATCAGTGCCTGCTTAATCATGAACGTCTTATTGCAATTCAGATGAAGATATAAAATTAAGCACTATTTAAGGACTAAAGATCACCGAAAAATGATAGGCACCAAGTCGTGTTTGTTGCCTGATTCTTCTAGGTTTGGTCGCAAGGAACAGGCATATGATCACCTAGTTTCTAAGACATTTCAAAGTGATCCTAGTGATTTTATTTAAATAAATAGCTTTTGATTTGATTATTTTACACAATTTCTTAAACTTAATAAAACTGTCAGGTGTCCTGTCACGTCAGGGGATATGATTCTGAGAAATGCCTGAAAGTTATAAATACCTATCACTTATATCCCGCTGTTTGAATGAGGCTTCATTGTTTATTCCATCAGAGCTGATCGAGATAGATGTCCGGAAGATGACTAGATAAAGCAATGTGTTTATCAGAATTACAATTAATTACTACAGCTCTCAAATAGAGGATCATTGTTATTTTTTTCTTTGTAAAAAACATAATAAATGGGCCTTCTAGGCCTGACGTCTCATAGTTATTCAAATGTAAGCGTGTCAGCACTATTTTATACCAATTTGAACCATAAATCTTTGCGACTGTCAGTTTATGTTTTCGCCTTAACAAAACCTCAAACTTGTTACTAGTTTTACAGGTGGTGCGCCTACTGACTATTCAGTTTAGGTCTGCATTTGAATGACAATAAAACATCTTGGTAGGCTTAGATTTTTGTTCAATTTCGTATTTCAGAAAAATACCGAAATATATAAGTAGCTTCCCTGCACCACTTTCTTGGCCTACCGTACATCTCAAATTTACTAGGAACGTAGAAACATCACGAACAAAAATAGTTAAGTAAACCAATAGAAACTATTTTCGCGTAGCTTTTCTAACTTTTCCCATCACCATATCTTATGCATAAGTCGAGAACAACGTAATTCCATTAACACGTTACTTAGTCAAATCAAGTTTTGCCGGAGTTCACCAATATTTTGCCTGTTAAAAGCTGACAACGTAAAATATTTTTTTACCAGCTTTTTACGGAAAAAAATTGCAACTGGATGAATTAATACAAGTAATAAATATTTCACAAAATACTTACACATTAAACAGTTAATATCTAAAGACCATAACATCCACGGATAGCTCAACTGATCCAGATCCCTATCAGTCAGAGGCGTTGGCAATGCTGAAATATTGTGATGGATGTTTTTTTTTGTAAAATCAACTGCTCAACCGATTTCGATCAAATTTGGAACAGACAGAGTTCTTTAACAAGGAACTTTGTGGCAAAGCCGCCGGCACAAGCAAGTTCATAATAATTGATTTCAATGAAGGAGAATATTGATAGTTCGAGTTTGATTATTCATTTCCAGCGCGACGGACCTTGTACGACCTACACCCAAACAATAATTTGGGGGGATTTGCCTATACTCGCTACGCTGGGCATACAGATTGGCGAGAGATAAAGCTATTGTTGACTGGGAACGCTGCTACCCATCCCCTAGCTTATTTCCCTTAGTCGCCTCTTACGACATCCGCGGGTAGGCCACCATTGCTCATCATAATTAACGGTTCAAATAACCCTTAGTTTTAGTGAACAGAGGCCTCAGACGGTTAGTACAAGGTCAGCAAACAAATAAAATCGTTTCTCCATTTTTACTGGACGGTTTTTGTAATGGATTTGGATCGTCTGCCCGATGTATCTAGGCCTAATGATCATCAGAATAACAGCTGGTTCAATCCCTATTAAGTGGTTTTGTTTATTTTTTTTAAATGTCTTTAGTTTTTGTTTGGTTGTATGTTTGTTATGGTGATTAAAATGAGCCCAAACACTATTAAATTGCACGTTGAGGAGTTATTTTTCCCTAACTTCATCATCAAACCAAATCCTTAATTCATCATTTCAGCCGTACGACGTCCACTGCTGAACATGGCCTCCCCAACAGACAGAGCGAATTCCTATCATGTGGGGGGATTTGCCCATACTCACCACGCTGGGCATGCGGGTTGGCGAGCGCAGTTAGAGCTATCGTTGTTAAAATGAGGGACGCTGCTGCCCATCCCCTAGCTTTTTTCCCTTAGTCGCCTCTTACGACATCCGCGGATAGGAGGATGTGGAGGGGCCTATTCTTTAGCCGGGGCCACCACAGCCAATCCTTAATTCCTTAATTACGATACCTAAAATGAAATTTAAAATGAAAACCATATATTTATAATGCATTGAGCTAGATACATGATTTTTTACGGCACTATAAGCTCACGACAACTAATAAGTTAATATAAATTTCAAGATGATACCTTTAGCCGTTTCTGAAAAAAGGTTCTGAGTGGTGTTCAGACGGACAGACGGGCAGACAAACGGAAAACAAAGTGATCCTATAAGGTTTCCCTTTTTTCCAAATGAGGTACGGAACCCTAAAAAGAATCAGGACACGACAGGCAAACAGTACTTAGTACGGGTTTCGGTTTATGTAAACATGAGAACGATCATGTTATGTTAAAACCAGAGCAACTGCGTAAGTGAACCAGTTGTTTTCAGGATAAGCTAGGTCTAGCCCGAAATTACCTATCTGTTGGGCTATAGGTTTTGAAGGTGGTCGTAAAACTTCGCTCACCTGGGGATTGTTTAGGATAGATAGCTAGATAATAACAGGGTGGGTAAAAAGTATAATGACAACATGAAATGGGATGTTTAGTGGATAGTCAAACTTTTTCCTATTCAACTATTCTATCCTACTAATCCTACTAATATCATACTGATGTTTGGGTGAACAGGTTTTTGGATGTTTGTTGTTTAATCACGCCGTAACGGCTCAACCGATTTCGTTGATGCTTGGAATATAAAGAGTTATTTACCTATTTTAGCATACAGGCTACTTTTATGTAGGTACCATGCGAGCAAAGCCGCCGGTGGAAGCTAGTATTATATGCCAAAGTTTGTGAGGATGTTTATTGTTCAATCACGCAGTAGCGGCTCAACCAATTTTGATGAAACTTGAAATATCTTAATAATAGAGTTCTTTATCTAGAATAGCATATAAACTAATATAACACTATAAGTTAAGCATCGAAACGTTGTTAAAAAAACTTTCTATGGTACACCCAGGTGGTCTCAGGGAGGTGGACGGTGGGTAAGAACCGGAAAAGAAGAAGATTGACAGCCACTTGACTCATCATCAACTTATCAAGGCATTTGAGGATTGTCCTTAGGTCCTCCAGCTATTGTCTACGATGTCATCAGAAAATCGAAGGTGAGATATAAAAATAAATACCAGATATAATAATTAAAAACCTAATATTAATGTGATATTAGGTATTTGAGGATCCCCACAGGACGTACTCACCACTGGTCCTAATTCCAAGCCCTTGTCCTTGCCAAGGTTAAGCTTGACTAAATCGAAGTCAGTTCAGTAAATACTTTATGAAACAGTTATCTTTTGTAAGTGACCTTTACCGAAACCCTTTATTTGGTGACGGTGAGTGTATAATTAACGAACACAGACAAATTAGTTACCGTTTTATTCACAGTAGTAGATACCCTTAATTTCTAGAATAAATGAGTATGAGTTAGTTCTTATAAGCAAGTGGCTAACTTTGGAATTCAACATGGTATTCTTAGTCGTTAATAATAATATGTTTTCACTCAACGCACACCAGCATTGTTTTTTTAAATTTCCCCTCAAAAATCCTCACTAAGATTAAAGATACTTGCCTGGGTTTGTAGGCGAAGATGAGTAAAATACTATCTGACCTGGGGTGCTATTGTGAAAGCAAAATGGCAATGAAGTTCGTAACTTTGTGGATTATTTTAACAATCTTAGTGACATCCTAAACGTTTCACACTTGACAAGGGACAACTTTACGATCTTAAAATCTTCCAGTTCATATTTGAAACGTTTCAGATGTCGCTATTATTGATAAAATCATCCTCAAAGTTGAGATCTTCATTCCCATTTCATTTACGCAATTGCACCCCTGAGTAGGTACCTGGTGTCATTCCAAAGGCACAAGATTATTGATGATCGGTCTGATTAGTCGTTGGGTGATGCTAGTAAGCACAGAAGGATAAAGTTATATGTGGTTACCGTAGCCTATGGGCGCTTACAATATCACAGCGCACGCACGCGTTGCCGACCCTCAGCCCCTAAAGGGCTGTGGCAACCTTCTCACCGCAGGAACACAACAGAAACAAGTAATGTTATTTGGCTGCGAGATTGACAATTGTGTCTCTCAAAGGTCGAGACGGTTTCACTTTTTATCCGCGCAATGGTTCAATGCCGCCGGGAGGTACGTCATTATAATATTATTTGACTGCGATCTTCTGCTTGGACACAGGATGAGACAATAACTAGGTGGACTAACCCGATAAAAAACTTACTTATAACTGTAAAGTTGACTCTCAGGTTCCTAGTGGGAGAGTTCTTGAAGTCCACCCGGCACCTGTAAACTCCAGCATCGGACGAGAGCACGCTGTCGACGAAGAGGACTGCGGGGGATGCCGCGGCGCGGAAGTAGGCGCGGGCACCGAAGCCACTGGGAGAGGACCAGAGCTTCGGCTGCGAGGCCAGCCGGCCGCGGACGTCGAAACTGTGGGAAAATAACAGTATATGTATTATAAAGGGGCACTGGGCTGGCCATATAGCTCGCAGAACCGACAACCATAGGGGAGTGTAGGTTCTCCAATGGCGACCTCGAACCGGGTGACAAAGTATTGGAAGGACCGACCGATGGACCGACAACATATTTTCATCATATCGTTTCATTAGATCATGTAAACATTTCTCCCGCAGCGGGAATCGAACCCGCATCCCTTGCATCGCAGACGGACACTCGCCTGCTACGCCATCTAAGTCGTCATTGAAGGTTTAGGAAAGTCAAGCTTTAAGAGTACCTGTATAGAGGTTCTCCATCCTGTTCCTTGAACCATAGTACCATGGACACGTGGTCATCCGACGCCAGCGGCTGGATGTCGCATGGCAAAGCAGCTTTCTTGCCAAGTACACCCTGCGCGTGCGCCGTTGGTACTGTAACAAGCAGAGAGGAGAATTTAATAAATTGTGCTTTTTTTAGTGCGAAGCTCAGCTCCCCAAAGGTAGAAATCGTTTTGAAAGACACGTCGTTGGTCCTTACCAGTTTGGTGGGGGAAGACTACCAGTTTTACCTGTTTTGCATTTTTGTGACTTACAAAATGGTTATTCTGAATATATTAACGAAAATACGAGTAGATACATATTATATTCATGATTTCATAAAAAAACATTTTTTAGAGTTTTTTGTCATCATTATCTCAAAAGTAGGGCAAACAACTTAGTCATGAAAACCGATATTTAAGCGTGGAAACTATGGTAATCTTACCCTTCCTTAACCTTCCTACTTATTGTAAACACACCTGATATCTGCTTTAGTAGGAAGCTATTCAACTAAGCTTCCATTTCATCATCATCAAACACCCTTCAGCACGCTCCGACACTTGGCCTACACTTTTACATTTGTAATAACATAAGTGAATTACATTTACTCAAAGAAAGATGGCCGCCAGTCACTTTGTCAGCTATTTAATACCCTCGTAAACATCCTCCCTTTTCTCTCGTGTGCGATAAAGGCTTATTATACTTCAACACAGTTACGAAATTAAATTCGCTAAGAAATTCACAACAGGATTCGGGAAGGACAAGTGCGCGCGCTTTGCATAACCCAACTTAAGCTCTGGCTTCTCTTAAACCGGCGACCGACAACAAAAACGTAGAGAAATGATAAGGAGCGACTGTAGAAAACGAGGCATCGT
This sequence comes from Anticlea derivata, assembly GCA_947579855.1. NCBI lineage: Eukaryota > Metazoa > Arthropoda > Insecta > Lepidoptera > Geometridae > Anticlea > Anticlea derivata. The sequence goes on along the minus strand of OX388275.1, from coordinate 492,309 downwards.
GGATGACGCCATTTCTACACAATATTATTTATTTACGAGAGCTTAACATGACAGTATGCAACACATTCATAAATCTATTAACTTCAGACCAAAAGATACCTATAAAAGATAAAATTTCACCTATTTAATTAATTTTTTTTTATACTACCTGCTCGTCAATGGCATATTATGTGTCATGCAAACCTTTCCTAAAGTAAGTCATTACAGCCCTACGGTCTAGCCGGGTCATAATGTTGTACTGAATTTCATTATTTCCCATGGGACATAATGTGATTTGAATTTGGAATGCAACCCATGTAGTCGTGCTTGATCGAGGTTGGTTTCAAAAATGTTTGGGTGCAATGAGATTTTATTCTAATTAGGCTGTATGTTACCATTTTCTTTGCACTGTCTACAAATAAAAAAAAATAAAAACATGAAAACTTTTAACGAAATTCATTTTCACCCGCGCACTAAGAAGGATTTATTCGAATGTCGAACTGACCACTACAGAATAGACTACAAAAAAAGAAAAAAAAGGCGCCAAGCGCTCAAACTGCTGTGCTGTTATCTACACCGAAATTCAGTTACGATTCGAATAAACTTCTAAAAAATGTCAAGTGAAGACGACAGTGATTTTGATTCGACTCCAGAATGCATACAATCTGAAGCCTCTGGTATAGTTGGAAACTTACTTCCAGAAAAATCATTTCTTTCTACTTAACAGTCATTGTTTTCAATTGCCTCGCAGAAAGTATAAAAAGTAGAGTATGCATCGCGGGCTTAAATGTGTATTTGTCTTGGGCGATCTTGAACCCCTCGTACTCAGGATTCTTGCCTTAACTGCCTCGCTCCGCTCGGGAGTTAATCATAGAATCCCTCGTTCTCGGGGTTCAATATAGCGCCCGCGACATAATACACTACTTTAAGCCCTTGTTGCATAATCTACTATTATGTTTCCCTTACGCGCTGGCTATGGCTTCTAAGGGCTTACCGCCAAGTCTACCATAGGTATATTTTATTTTTAATTAACATACTACCAAAGGTATTTTTTTTGATATTTTATTATAATTTGCCTGTTATAATGCCCGGAAAGTGGCTATATGAATATTACGGAGCTGTGGTTCAGCTCCGTAGTATTCGAGCAATATGTGTTTGCAATATGTGCAATTTAATATGTTTTTGAGCACCAGTCCAGCGCAGTAAGAGGCGATATGGCACAGGTTTTTTTGCGATTATTAAGTACTAGCTGGTGCCCGCGACTTCATCTGCGCAGGATTAGTATTTCGAGTATCTAGGAGTCATATTTTGGACAATTCACACAATATCTTTATAAATCTATGTGTTATTCTGATTTATAAGCTATATTATTGTGAAGTTTCATAAGAATCCATTCAGTAGTTTTTACGTGAAAGAGTAACAAACATCCATCCATCCATCCATACTTACAAACTTTCGCATTTATAATATTAGTAGGATAGGATTAGTGCTGCATCGCGTAGTTTACTTCTAATGTTTAACAATATTCTACGTTTGAAATATTAACATTTCGATAACAGCGACATTCCGCAGTGCGACCTTAGAAGAAGTCTCGAAAGCACGCCATGGATCAAGACCATCAATCGGGTCATCTGCAAGCTCGGTCCAGAGCTGCGGGTAAGGGCCTCTGGCTTGCGCTATTTGCCCTAGCTTCAACTCTAGATGCAACTACTTCTAGGTCGCGTGGCTTCGTTGAGATGTCTCTCCATCAAGACCGAGATGAGACGAATTGCCAGTTACGCGCGTGACTTTTTATGATGTCGCATTACTTCACTTCCTGTTCCTGTCACTTACTCAAGAAAGAGGTGTAAAAGGTTTAACAGAAGCAACGTGATGTCAGATCTTATTACGCACGCGACAAGCGCCATACTAACTTTTTGTTTCATTCGTAGTTCCATATTTTTAGTTGACGACCTCGGTGGCGCAGCGGGCGATTGCCCGCATGACACGCAAGGGGCGCGGGTTTGATTCCCGCTGCGGCACAAGTGTTTACATGATCTGCAAATATTTGTTCCGAGCCTGGGTGTTGTGGTACGATGGTACCTACTTAATTAGGTACCTACCTGATGGTACCTACTAGCTTATTTTAAGTATTATTTAACTTTATATAAGCATTAGGTACATATTTCATCAAGTGTAGCGTGTGCTGCCCTTAGATCATTTGATGAAGCTCACATTTGTCTTCTTTTTTTCACATTTTTATAAGCTCTTAATTATTCTGGATTATAATTAGATTACTTTTCTTTTGAGCCTCACCTAGTTCGATCGGCACCACACTGAAGCTTTAAATTCAATTTTGTGAAAAAGTATCATCGAAAAAAATGATAGGCACGCGCGCCGTGTTTGTTGCCTGATTCTTCTAGGCTTGGTCGCGAGGAACAGGCATAGCTTCACCTAGTTTCTAAAACGTTTCAAAGTGATCCTAGTGATTTTATTGAAATAAATGCCTTTTGACTTTGACTTTGACTCCTAGTTACTGATACCCACGACACATAGGCCATCCTAGTGTGTGGTCAGGCAGGTATATGTATGTGACTGTTGGATGTTATTTATTATTTATATCGCGACTCGTACCATGTCATCTTGTCGCTTACATAAGACTGGTCTTAAAGTGTATCGTATAAAGGTTATCTCAAGGTTTTTTATCAGGACAACATCTTCCGGAGATGAGTTTTGTATAACCCGACCTCACACAATACCTTACGATTAGATTTGCATATTCCGATCAAGATAAGATGAGAAAAAGCTTAAACATAGGAAGCGTGTTTAGGTTTTCATCTTAAGTAAATATCTTAATATGTGCTGAGACAAGAGTGTCGAGGCATCTGAAAAAGTAGAAGAAAATCGATATAAGCCGTATTGAAACGGGTGCGATAAGTCTCCATGTTTAACTTTGTTTCAAAATGATCCTTAACTCAACCTGGTCACTGACCTACTACAGGTTGACTCTTCTTATTCTTGTCGTGTCACTGATTCTCTCTTGGTCATCGTGTATAAGGTCAGTAACCAGGTATGGTGGCCCTGAAAAGGGCCTATGACCGTCGGTGGAAGAATCAGTAGTCAAAGGATTAAAGTGGATTAAAGGATGACTAAGAAAGAATCAGTGGTACAAAATGGTGAAGTATTTTTGCCCTTTTCCTGTTTTTTTTTGTGAAGACATCTCGTCGTTGCCGCGCTTCTTGAAAGATAATAAAACAAGAAGATGCTTCAGTTAATATACAACCTTTCGTCATTCATCATCATCAGCCTGTAGAGGTCCACTGGTGGACATAGGCTTCCTCCAAAGAGTTCCACGACGAACGGTCTTGAGCTGTTTCCATCCACCGACTTCGTCCATCGGATGGGTGCCTTCCAACACTGCGTCGCCCGGTTCGTGGTCGCCATTCGAGAATCTTTACTCCCCAACGGTTGTCAGTTCTGGTTCTTTCGTCATTGGTACATGTCTATCCTTGTTTATTTTATAATTAGGTATCTAAAGCACTCTACTATTTGAAACTCATCACGGTAACATAACTGCCAGATGCTATAACCGTAATAGTAAGAGTATTCTAAATTCCATTGTTATTACGTTCGGGGTTTAGACCGTGAATTATGGCCCCTACCCTCTTAGTAAGGTGTAAGTTTCACAACCTATAGCTAACTAGTAAAACGCCCTTGGCTACACTTACTTCCGTGTTCTTTCACTCCCCGCCAACAACAGTAGTATCATCATCATTTTGTCCTTATCCCACATCATGTGGGGTCGGCACATCTATTCTTCTTCTATTGCCCTCTATTAATCGTCATCTCAGCACTCATAGTCCTGACACCACATTAGTTTTAGTAGTAGACCATTATATTACATTCTAGATAGGAAAAATCGAATTCATAAACATAGATCGTGGGATTTAAAGCTGATTTCAAGACAGCACCGTTATAGTTTGGGCAGACTTAAAATGCCAACACTAACACTTCGATATTACCAGGCTTACTTGTTAGGCGTTAGCTTGAAACTAAACTAAGCTTTAATAATGTAAACCTAACTTTCATCTCTCACAGGTGCCTTAAGGAACGGTCGCGTGAGTGCTGACGCGTGACGCGTGACGGAGCGCGACGTCGCACGGTGTCGCGTTGCTGTCGCCATGTGAACCGGAGAGCGGTGTTGAGTTATAGGTGAAAAAGTTGCTTGTTAGCTTGCATGATAAATCTTTTCACCTAATTATATAGCGGTGTCGGAAAACAAGGGATTATATTATAGAACTCAGTAATTGACGACTACTGTAATTACTGAGTTCCTACCTTCGACCCGCGCATGCAAACAAATATTTGCATGTGCGGGTCGCACATGCAAATCTTTGCATGATCTGCAAAAATTTGTTCCAGGTCTGGTTGTTGTGGTACCATGGTGATACCTATCATAACATCATCATTTTTTCTGCAGTGCCTATGCGCTCGCTCTTCATAGAAAATAAGTAAAACCTAAATTATTGTTTACAATTTTTCTTATATTCAATTTAACATCGAGAACCTGTCTAGACCAACCTAACATAGGTTTTAAGACATTTACTAATAGTCATATGTATTCTGTTTGTGTAATAAATAAAATAAATTAAAACACAGGATATCCTAGAGTAGGGACTATGTAGGCTTTCAATTTGGTCTTCATCATTTCGTTATCAATATTATAGGAATGACAATCAACGCACGGCAAAGACAATATATAGAACCCTTTCTATTATATTATTCTTGGTATTATCAATCACCTTGTATACCTACAATTTATTCGGGCCGTAGAGAGTGTTTGGTTCGAGTTTCGGGTGGCAAAAAGGGATCGAGTTTTTGGGTCTCATTGGGGACCCAGAACAGCTTTCTCGTCTACTCTTATATTGCTTCGTTGCTACGCCAGGTAAATAGTTAAGAAATATTACGGATTAAGGTAAATTATAGAACTCAAACATCACAGGTGTATAGCAACTTAAGTGCGTAAGGAGCAATCTCGTGTATGCGACGAGGCGTGGTGTCACACGGCTGATGCGGTGTCGTCGGTATTTGTGTCTTGTGGTAAAAGTGTGCCTATCTGTGTGTGAGTCTTGTGTTATGAAAAACAAGAATTTACTTGCAATAAAATTGCACATTAGCTCTTTTGCTTTCCAGCACCCATCATGGCACACCTGCGACTAAGGGAGTTAGCTACCATTACTACCAGCTACAAGCTACCATACCAATCGATTGATTTGTGTGGTAGCTGTAGCTGATTGACAGGTACTGGTCGACGAGTGTTGGGCACTGGTAACAATGGTTCAACCATCGATCGATTGACGATCGATTGGTGTGGTAGCACCTATCGATCGACGTCGTTTACGTATAATTTATGCTTTACAAGCATTATTTATTTATTATAAACACCAAAAGAGATCAAAATAAAAAGGATCCAGTTCGACTTGAGGATGAGAGGATGAATGGACGTTCAGAGCTGAGCAGCAGGCTGACGCTAAAAGTGTTTTGTGTATGGCCAGCCCCAGAAGGGAGAGAGTGGGGGGACAGTACATAGGTAAAAATTGGTGGAGGGATTAACTGCGCTCATTATTCATTAGTCCTAGTGTTGGTCCGTTTAACTGCAAGGTTCGTAGGACCATGGGGGGTGGAGGTTTAAGACCAAAAACAATAAGTGCTAAAAATACGTCCAATCTATGACGGCGCTATCGATTTACATCTATGGTATTATATCCCAGCCATAAATTTCCATAACTAGATTTGTTCTGCTTTTGGCGCAGAATATAATGTAATTTAGTCTTGTTTCTCGCGACAATATTATCTACGTACATTCATGCGACGTAAAATCCTATGCATTTATAAAGCCATGTAGAGTCAAACTGAATATTTTATTGCAATTGCATGGAATGTAGGTAGTTCATGATAATATCCTCACGGTTTCTATATCATTGGTAGTTATCAGTGGCTTTAGCATCAGTTCCTATTGTTACTACAGGTGTGGCTACATAGGGCTTGAATAGGGTACCTCTTCTTTTATAGTTATAAGGTTATGTTCTTAGGAAACATTCATTTCAGCCGTTCGACGTCCACTGCTGAACATGGCCTACCCCACAGACAGAGCAAATTCCTTATCATGTGGGGGGATTTGCCCATACTCACCACGCTGGGCATGCGGGTTGGCGAGCGCAGTCAGAGCTATCGTTGTTAAAATGAGGGACGCTGCAGCCCATCCCCTAGATTTTATCCCTTAGTCGCCTCTTACGACATCCGCGGATAGGTAGATATGGAGGGGCCTATTCTTCAGCCGGGGCCACCACGGCCAACATTAACATTTAGGAAACATTGGGTCATAGCATTTATGGATTTTTGAAATAACAGAATCAGCCAAATTTATATTTTGTCAAAAACAACAAGGCCTCGAACGGCTGTATTTCTATTTAACCAGGTGGGGTGGTTCTTGAGATGGGCCAAGGGGTTGAAAATAAATAACAGGTATTGTTGGACATCATAATAAAATGTTTAGTTATGCGTTCTTTCTTTTTCTCATTTAGTTATTATCTATGATTATTTTTTTCGGAATTCTTTTACCTCTTGTACCTATTTTTATGAATGTTGAATAAATGCTATCCCTCTACCTGTGGCAGACTCGCTAACGATTTCAAACTGCTAAAAACTCGTGCTAATGATACGCTTCGTACAAACTCGAGTTGAACGCCAAAGAATGAAATTCACAAGCGGTTCGCGTGCCCGCTTCGCAGAGAATAAAGCGGGTAACACACATTGTATCGGAGTGTACACTCTCGGCTGATAAAATCGATCGCTTTTGGATAATGATCTCTTTAAATACATGTAGACTTGGTCGCTCACTATTGGCCGCAGACACGACTTAAAGTCGCGCAACGGTCTAAATAATAAGCCGTAAATCTTAGATCGTATACTACGTATATGTAGACTGGCCTCATAGCTCAGTTAGTAGTAACTCTGCCTTCTGCGCTAGAGATCGCGGGTTCGATCCCCGCACTGGACAAACATTTGTGTGTTAAACACAGATGTTTGTTCTGTGTCTGCGTGTTATATATTGATCTATTATATATATATCAGTCTCTGGTACCCATGGTACAGGCTATGTCTAGTTTGGGATCAGTTGACCGCGTGAATATGTCAGGAATATTTATTTATTTATTTTATTTATGTAGTATATGATCTGAACCGTAAATGTAATTGTTAACTATTTGGCCCAACGGATTAGCATTGCCATCCAGCGTGGCAATTCCGCGAGTGTCTTGGGTACGCTTCTGGCTGGTAGTGATCTGGATCGATTGAGCGAGACTGGTTTGTTTACAAATGAAATGACTTTGAAATAAGTTTATTTTGACAAAAACAAACAGACAGGAGCTACAGACAGCTGCCTCTGTCGCGGCTGTCTTCAGCACGAGGAAACAGTGGAGCATGTTGTACTACATATACAGCCACAAATGAAGCTAGGCTCAAAACAGGAATGCAGGAGGTGATCGGATCCTGCTCCTCTTCATCCACAACATCAACGGGGACTCGAACAATATTGCCACCAACCCAGGGTCTTTCTCCGTTACTTTAAGGAGTTGGGCTGGCTGGGGTGAGATCAGCAGGGGGACAATGCACAATACACCCCAACGCGTAATGTCAGTGCAGATATTATTCCCCCATTTAGAATTAGAAACATAGACAGAAGACACAAAAAAGCAATAGAATAATTATAAAGATAGGGAGACAAAGAGAAAAGACAATTATATTCAAACAAACAACAACAGCTAAGCCTACCTATTTAATATTTATGTGCTAATTAGTCGAGAGCACGAAGGTTGCGGGAAGTCGGTGGATGGAGAAGGCTCAAGACCGTTCATCGTAGAACTCTTTAGGGGAGGCCTATGTCCAGCAGTGGACTTCTACAGGCTGATGATGATGATGCTGTGTGAGCCAAAACAGGCATGGTCTCAGCTTATTGCTGCTACACATTATGATAATATGCAACAGCGCTGGTTTTCAGACCAAACCCTCCGGGTGATCTCACGAACCAACCAATAAATACATATACATAAACATTACGTACTTGAACAATTACTTAAACACATGGACTGGTAGTGATCTGGATCAATTGAGCTATCTATAGATCGTTTGTAACGGTCTTTAGATAGCTCAACTGTTTCTTGTGTATTTTGTAAATACTAACTTGTATTAGTTTTAATTTTCTTTCTGTAAATAAAGTTTCACATCAATGGATATAAAAAGAATGTCAGATTGATGTCATAACTTTAAAATTATTAAATTACTTAAACACAAAGTAAATTGAGTGTTTAAGAAAAGAAATTGAGTGTTTAACGACTTCAAACGATTTCTCTGGGTTTCAAACTCTTGATATAATAGCCAGCAATCAGGGTTCCATGCCACCGTTTATTATTTAACAAGAACGCAAGATAAACACATTTTAACCATACAGCCCAAACAAACCTTGTCTTCAACGCACGTGGCCCTCGCTTAAACAACAACACGACTTACTATGCTTGTCTCGCTCGCGTGTTTCCACGGGCACGGTACGACTTGTGGTTCTTCTTTTTGTCGTGTCTTACTTCTTACTTGGTCATCCGGTATTAGGTCTGTATTAAATACAAATACAAATACAAATTCTTTATTTGCAACATTTGCAACATTACAAGTTTCGTTTAAAACATAATATGTGCCTACTTAGGTGCGGAAAGAGAAAGGTAACAAATAGGTAGTAGGCAACTTATAGGTACACTGTTGCAAAAAGGTCCCAACTCAGCGTGTGCAGATTGTAATAACCTACGCTGGTCTTCCGTTGGGGCCTTTGAGACCGACAAGTTATAAAAAATGAAAAAAAAAAAACAAAAAGGTGGACGTTATTAAGCTCTAAAAATATACAAAAAAAAAAAACTTAGCAGGTAATTGAAAAAATAATACTAAAATTAACAACATAAATAGTAGGTAAGAGTATCGACGATAAAAACTTAAACAATTAATACTAAAAACTAAAAAACCATAAGTACAAAGAATCTTATCTCTAATTAATGTATATATATATATATATGTAAACTATAGTTAAATAGCACTGGTGTCGTGTCTGAGAAGTTCTTGCTCCTTTTGCCAGTTAACTAAATATTTTTTAAGTTTAAATTTAAAACTATCGACACTTTGTAGGTTCCTTATTGGCGGTGGAATGTTGTTCCAACATTTCGATGCAGCGTATCGAAAACTACCTCTAAAGGCTACCGTCTTATGTTTTTGTGTTGAAAGCTGCATCGAACATTGTCGGCGTTCGCAGGACCTCGAGCCAGAAAACACACTAAGTTTACAATATAGATATGCGGGGGCATTGTGCTTTAGAATACCAAAAAGAAGACATGCTAAATGAAGCTTACGTCTGTGTCTCATCTTCAGTAAGGAATGGTCATTCAGGAAAGGAGTAACATGCCCTCTAAGAGGAATATCGAAGCAGAAACGAGTACAGGAGTTTTGAACACGTTGTATAAGTCTTGCTGTCTTTTCTAAAAGTCGAGGACCAAATACCACATCTGTGTAATTTAACTTGGAAAGGACAAGTGACTCTACTAGTTGAATACGTAACTCTTCAGAAAGGTACGGCCTCATTCTATACAACACTTTTAACTTATAGAAACAAGCTTTAACCAAGGAAGCTATATGCCCTTCAAAACGTAGGTCGCAGTCCATTTGCAGGCCCAAATTGCGTGCTTTATAAACTCGCTCAATGGGTTCGTGCATGAGCATAACACTTGGGGTTGGTCTGATACTTGCTAGCTGATGTGGACTTCCAAACACCATATATTTGGATTTATTGGGGTTAAAAAGTAGGCTGTTATTTTTAGACCATATAGCAATATTTGTCAGATCAGCATTAAGTTTATTAATTGCACTATTAATTTCGGAAGGATAACACGAGATGTAGACCTGTATATCGTCAGCATATATATGAAATCGACAGTGCTTAATATGCGACTCTATATCAGCAGAATACAAAATAAAAAGGATTGGGCCCAAGATAGAACCCTGTGGTACTCCTCTATTTACCGCCACTGTACTCGAAAATTGTGAAGTACCATTACTGTGTGTAAGTTTAACGTACTGAGAACGATTACAAAGATAGCTGGTGAACCATTTTCGAGCATTTTCATCGAAACCATAATACGCTAGCTTAGATATAAGGATATTAATATTGATAGAGTCGAATGCTCTAGAAAAATCTAGAAGCACTAAAATTGTGCACATTCCCTTATCTTGCGCGATGAGAATGTTATCCGTCACATCCAACAGAGCAGTGATTGTGCTACGTTCCTTCCTAAAACCTGACTGAACATCTGGTAATATTTTATTATTTTCAAGAAAATCTGATAACTGAAAGCAAACTGCTTTTTCCAAGATTTTGGACATGCATGGTAAAATACTTATGGGACGAAGGTCTTTTAGCTCTACAGGATTAGAGATTTTTGGTAGAGGCCGAACTACACTCGAGAGCATAGAAATCGCACATAGCGGAATTTTTCTACATTTTAATTTCGACCCTTATTTTTTTTTAAATTAATGTGATGTTGCAAATATAACTTAAATTAAATTGAAGTACACACTGTTAGCTTCCTAAAAACACAAAATGTCTAGCCTTGACCTTCGAAATCATAACAGTGGCAACTAAACAATAGAATGGCCTAAATTAGCTCGTTTCAGGTAGCTCGGTTTGTGGGACTTTAAGCAGGTATAAAACGATAAGGGATGATTGAAATTACATCATTTGCATACCAACTCCCAGGCAGAAAGGTCCTTTAACGAATACGTCATCTCTCTAAACAAGAAAACGGATACCACACCAGAAGCAGCGTCTCAAGTGGTTGCACTTATCGAAGCTGGACAGAACCAAAGTCAAGTGGCTCGTCAATTAAATTTGAGCAGATATGCTGTTCGACGTGTATACCAGCGATATCAGCAAACTGGTGGCTATACCAGGCGACCAGGAACAGGCCGAAAACGGGCGACAACACAGCGCGATGACCGTTTCCTTGTGAATACATCACTACGAAATCGCCGGTTGAATGCAGTTCAACTCGGACAGCAGCTCCAGGAAGTTAGAGAAGTGGAAGTCAGTCGGTGGACCGTTAGAAGAAGACTAGCCGAAGGAGGTCTGACAGCGCACAGACCAGCAACTGGCCCAAAATTGACCCCAGCGCACAGACAAGCACGCCTTCAGTTTGCTCGAAATCACGTTAATTGGACTATGGATCAATGGCAGGCAATCCTCTTCTCCGACGAGTGCAGGATGTGCCTTCATGGTAACGACGGACGAGGTAGAGTCTACCGAAGATCTGGTGAGCGTTTTGCTCAATGTTGCATCTCCGAACGGGTCGCATACGGCGGTGGTTCGTGTATGTTCTGGGGAGGCATTTCTCTGGAAGCGAAAACCGAACTTGTCTTCATCACAGGGCCCGATACCGACCGTCGATCGGGTGGATTGACTTCCCAACGTTACGTTGAGGAGATCCTGGAAGAACATGTTGTGCCCTTTTCTGGATTTATCGGCGAAAACTTCGTTTTTATGCAGGATAACGCTAGACCACACACCGCTGCTATAGTACGCCAGTACTTGGAGGAGGTTGAACTACTCGTTATGGCGTGGCCTGCTCGAAGCCCAGATCTCAATCCCATTGAGCACTTATGGGACGAACTAAAGAAACGAGTAAGAGCTAGAAACGCAGCGCCTACGAGTCTCAGAGAGCTCCAAACCGCGATCAAGGAAGAATGGGACAGCATACCGCAGGATTTCGTAAAAAAATTGATTTCTTCAATGAAACAGCGAATGGAAGCTGTTATTCAGGCTAGGGGAGGCAATACCTCGTATTAATAAATCGATACATTCACAAATTTATTGTTTTTTTAACCTTTTATACCTGCTCAAAGTCCCACAAACAGCGCTACTTGAAACGAGCTAATTTAGGCCATTCTATTGTTTAGTTGCCACTGTTATGATTTCGAAGGTCAAGGCTAGACATTTTGTGTTTTTAGGAAGCTAACAGTGTGTACTTCAATTTAATTTAAGTTATTTTTGCAACATCACATTAATTAAAAAAAAAATAAGCGTCGAAATTAAAATGTTGGAAAATTCCGCTATGTGCGATTTCTATGCTCTCGAGTGTATTGCCAGCTTCCAAATGTCAGGAAAAGTGCATGTGCTTATGGACAAGTTTATCATATTATGAATAGTCTCTAGCGAGTGCGGAAGTGTCATAATGAGCATATCTAAACTAATTAAGTCACTCCCAACTGCATTTGATTTTAAACATTTAATTATTTTCGTTATCCTATCTATACTTACTGGTTCCAAACGAAATACAGCTTCACTATAGTTATGAAATTCAAAAAACGTAAGCTGCGAAATGTTTGTTGTGAAGGTACCGGGAATATTCATAAATTGATCGTTAATTACATCTGGGTCTTGAAAATGTGGAGGCAACTCAGTATCTTCTTTAGGTAATAAAGTATTTTTAATATTTTTCCATAGCTTCTTTGGACAATGAATCTGATTATTTATGTTAAATTTAAAGTATGCTGATTTCTCCTGGAATAGCGCTTGGTTGACAATAGACTTAAGACTTTTATAGTATTCTTTTTTAATTTCTGACTTTGTTTTATGATATTCCGCGGAAGCGTTATCGCGCAACTTCATCATAAGTTTTATTGTATCTGTAATCCACGGGTAAGAGTGTGTTTTGATGGATACGGACTTAACAGGCGCATGTAGATCGAACAATGCAACAATAGATTGGGTAAAGACATTAGTCATTTCGTTAACGTCCCCAAGCTGTTGCATTCTATCCCATCGGATAGTTTGCAAATCCTGCTCAAAATCTTGAAGAGATATATTTTTAATTGGTCTATATGAAACAATTGACGATATGGGCTTCTCCCGTTTAATATTAAACTCACAAGCTACAAGACAGTGACCATAGAGCCTGCCAACGAGATCCAGAGTGATATTTCTAGCACGCAGATCTGTACAAACTACGTCAATAAGAGACTCCGATGTCTCGGTAAAATGCGTTGGCGAGGTTACTAGTTGCGTTAAACCAAGGCATGTAAGGAAAGTATCAAACTTTGATTTCACCCTTATTTCGTTAAAATCTCCCAACAAAATTAGGTGGTCATGACGAGGAAGCGCGTTTATAGAATCAGTAAGGGCATCGAAAAACAAATCGATGTCCAACCAACCGGGACGGTACGCCGTGCCTATTGCCAATTTTTTGCCGCTGATTGACATAGTGATCCACATTTGCTCTACCAGCGAGTGCACTGGATCCACTGGGTGGGGCCAAGTACGTGCATTTACACCTCGCTTTACATAGAAACCGACACCACCTCCACGCGCTCTTTCACCGCGAGGTCTGGGTGTATGACGCAGTCTATAAGCTGGTAGACTAGGAGCTTTTCCCTCTTGACCCGCGTGAAGCCAAGTTTCGTTTATCGCTAAAACGTCGATGTCATAACGTTCAACAGAGGCTATAAAATTGTCATGATTAGTGCCAAGGGAACCTGGGTTAAATAACCCTATTTTAAACAACTTATTAACCATTTTTATAGACAAAAAATATGTTCCTGGAGCAAAATGGGCTTAAGCTAAAAGACACAACAATACTTAAAGACAGTGAAATAATATGATATGTGTAAACAACTTCATAATCTTTAGAATACAAATAGAAAATATGGTTTTTTGAGTTCAGGTTAACTAAACTTACATCAAGATAATTCATGTGGCAATCATTCAAACTACAGCTTGCCCAAAAACCCGCGCAAAGTCTCCCTCTGACCGTATGGGATGAGCTGGCTTTCCATCAGCCTGACGCGCATATATGCGCCCCCTTTTAGTCCAAGAGAAACGCCAGTTTAGTTTGCGGCATTCCTCACGGACACGGTGGAAGAGCTGTCTATTCGTGCGCGTCAGCCGCTCGTTGATGAAAATGCGACCGCGATGCCCTGCAGCAGTGGCTTGTCCGGCGTCAGCGGTGGTCAGCGTGCGGCGCACACGTGTGGCTTGTAGCAATCTGTCCCGCAGCTCGCGTCGGGCCAAGCGTACAACGACACGGCGGGCACGCGGCTCCTCACCCGCTGCTGCCGCACCCTGCGCTACACCTACTCGCTCGGCGAAAACGACATCGCGATCTTCAAGCGTGATCCCCAGCTTAGCACCGAGTACAATCACAGTGTGAATTATATTTTCCCCTTTCTCCTCTGGTAGTTGCCCAATCTCAAGGTCTGCCTGAAGTGACTCCTGGTCTCTATCATTCAGCTCTTGTTTGAGCAACAGTACAGCGCACTCTAGCTCTGTGACTCTTTCAAGTGCGGGTGGGGGCTGTTTCTCAATCGCCTCGATCCTCCGCTCAAAGCTGTCCATTCGCGCGTTGACACCCGCAAGCGACTTCCGCAAGTCAGCCATCTCCCTTCGAAATTCCCTCAACTCCGCCATGCACTCAGCGAGCTCCCGACGCAACCCACGCATACTGGTATCTTCGGTTTCCGCAGAGACGTGCGGCTCCTCCAGCCGTGGCGTGGAAACGCGAGTGGCCTCGCGCGATGATGCGATGCGTTGCGGGGGGGCCCCGCTCCCATCTGCAGCCTGCGTGCTTGACGCGATGACATTTCTAACAGGAGTAGTACTATTGTCACCCCTTCGTACCTTCTTCTTAGTGCATTCGGGGCATACCCAATCCTTACTGATAGAGGATGTCTCTGCAAATCCAACACACCCCTTATGATAGAGTGAAGGGCACAAGCTACAAGTAGCGACACCTGCAGTTGTTGAGACGAACTTCCCGCATCCAGCACATTTAGCGGCCATAGTCTATTGTCGGTTCAATAACGATAATTAGGTAGCTGGACAGGAAGTTAAAGCTGTATCAATTAGATGGCGCAAGCAGTAAAAAAAAAAAAAAATATATATATATAAGCAAAAAAGTTTATAACCCGCCGGGGTTTGAACTTGCACGCTCCACGGAAGACTGGCACTATTTCAGGCAGACAGTTTACCACTGGACCAGCCGGTATGTTTTCTACAGGGCCAAATATTGGGATGACTTTTCAGCTTGCTGGTTATATGTAAGTTAGACGATGGGTAGGTATGAGGTGTATGACTCAGCTTCACACAAAAGTTATTGACTCACTTTTGAGGGTCGTTGCCACGAAATAATCTTCAATTTGCTGTAGTTTTTTGAAGATAACTTCCTTCCGAGTTGAACTATTTACTTCGCACTTCTGGTACTGTATTCCACGAGTTACGCTCTACAAGTTGGTATAAGTTTCAAACAGGTTAATGAACTTTTTGCACACTTATTGAATTTAAGTTAAGGTCAAAATGAGTAACACGTCCGTTCAGAATCGTGGCACGAGCCGGTCTCTTAGGTCCATTAGGTGACCAGGTTGAGGTATGGTGGCCCTGAAAAGGACCTATGACCGTTGGTGTCAGATCAGAGTAGTGTAAGGACTCATTAGCAATGCTCCAGGTGTTGCTGATGTCAATAGGCAACGGTAACCACTTACCATCAGGAGGGCCGTAAGTCTGTTTGCCATCGTATAACATTTAAAAAAAGGACTAAAGTGCGCATCTTAGAGGCTCATTTCGTGCGGTCGAAACTGGCAAGTCTTGCAACGTACGTTCAGATACTGTTTAATTTAATTAGGGACATAATAACAAACATACTCTCGCATATAAGTGAGTTACAACGCATAATTACAGTTCAAAGCAGCCCAATATTGTCGGCTCCAGTAACCGCATTTTATCGTATCGTACATCTTGCTAAACACTTTTGCCTAAGGGCCGATTCACACCGGAACGGGAGACCGGCAGCGGCCAGCAGCGGCCGGCAGCGTGACACTGACAGCGTGCAGATGTGCAGAGCGGGGAACGTGCGGCCGCCTGCATCACCGCGGGCAGTACAGCTGACAAGACGCGCGTGGCCGTGTAACCTTTTTTACAAGTTTTTCAAGCAAAACTGATCTTTTAATTCTTTTATGAACAAAAGTAAAATTGTATGTTAAGTATAGTACGCTAGGTAACAATGTTATAGTCAGTTATAATTAAGGATTATCTACATAATATAAGTACACCAGTATCGCTTGAAAAGTCTTAGGCTCGTATTCAGAGACAAGACTCGATTATTGATCTGTACTTTAACCTAATTCTTGAGCAGTATTTAAGTATAGATTCAATGATCACAGTTCACCTGAGTAAATGCATATTCTGAAACGTCAATCAGACGAAATCGGTGCTTGAGTTTAGATTTGATTTGACATTAATCAAATGACATTTTCATTCTTTTACACGTACTTTGATGCATATTTATACTTCACTTATATATATATATATATATATAGTTATATTCTATTTCCACCCTGGCTGTTTGAATTTCTGCGTAAAACGGATCGAAAATTATAAATAAATCAAAATGTAACGCGAACATTTGAGTACAGATTTGAGACTCGATTCAGCTGAGAGTAGTTTATGTACGGTACATATCCTACATCTTGAATAAAAGCTATGTTTGAGAAGAGATTCAAAACTTAAGTAGAGTTCAGCTGATCTGTGATTAAATCAGCTATGCTTGAGTCGTGTCTCTGAAAACGATCCTTAAATTATTTCACACTGAAAGTGCTCGCCGCGCCGCTGCCGGCCGCTGCTGTCCCGGTGTGAATTGAGCCTAAATGCAACATGGCTGACTAAGCCACGCGACATATGGGCTTTACGACATAATTATCGTGTCTTGATTTATGGATTACAGGCCTTAATAATTGTAGGAATTGATGTGATTTCAAGAAGTAAACTTTGCTAATGATGATTACTTCCGCTGTAGATGTAACATGTATAATTGATTAAAGCTTGATTTGTGTTATGAGAAGATGTTAATACTAGCTTACGCCCGCGGCTTCGCTCGCGTGGAAACTTTATAAAAAGTAGTCTTCTAGGTAAATAACTAGTTTCATCGAAATCGGTAGAGCTGTTAGAGCGTGATTGAACCACAAACATAAAAACATCTAAGCTTTTTATTGCGGGCGGTGTGGGAGGACGTGCACGCTTTTGCATTTCTATAAATCTATAAAGGTGATTGATTTTATGGAGTGACGGTTTAAAGGAGCAAATAAAAAAAAACATAATGTATAGTCCAGTTAGACTATATGATTATAAAAGTAAGTTAAGTTTGGCGTTTCCGACCCGCGTCTCAATTGTGCGGTACTTAGTTAAGCACTGTCTAATATAATCGAGGCCGCGTAAAATGCTGGCTCCGTCACCTAAATAAAACTGTACGTGACCGTACAGACAGATAGATTTGCGATAAAGCACTAACTAGATAATTGACCTGAATAATAGTTCTGATTTTCTTCTCATTGCGTAACAATTTGCTCTTAAGTAGCTCATTAAATTCATTCAAAAATCGAACCTACAATTTTGAAGACATCCTCTTAATCCTTTCACAGCACTGGTTCTTTCACCAAAGGCCATAAGCCTTTTCCAGGGTAACAATACCTCAACCTGGTCCCTGACCTAATGCAGAGTGACCAAGAAAGAATCAGTGCACGTATCGCAAGCAAGCAACGTTCGGCATGATCAATGAGGTGACTGAAAGTGCATTTACTATTGAGCGCTTCTGTGCTTCAAAAGGAACTTTTCTTTAAGGAGGCATTTGGGCGGCCTTCAATATTTTCCGCATGGCCTTTGTAATTGAAATCTGGTAAAGTAGATCTCAAATCCAGAAAACTTAGAAATGGAAAAAGTTTTCACAAAAGAAAGGTTACCCAAACATCTGAAAAAAAAATACTTGGCCATTTTATTTTGTTCCCGTGACGACTTATTAAGCTGACATATACATAGTATTTAGTCCAAAAGTCATAGCACATTCAAGATTTAGGTTATTACAAAATATCAATTACTAGTTGACACGCCCGCAACTTCGTCCGGTGGTCAAGTATATTCCTATCTTGACTCTTCACTTCGTACATTTGAGATCGATTTTCCGACCCCGTGTTCGTTGTGTACGAAAACTTCAGGGGCGAGCCCTACTCGCACTTGACTTGACGAACTCTAGGGTGGGTCCAGATCTATATAAATGATTGTTAGGATTATTTAATTTTCCAACAATATCCTACTAATATTATGAATGTGGAAGTGAGTATGTGAATATGTTTGTTACTCTTTCACGCCGCAATCACCGAACGGATAAGAATCACATTGGAGTATATGTAGTAAATACCCTGGTATAATATTTATGCTACTTTTTATCTGAGCAAACGAAGCCGCACGCGGAAGCCAGTTTCATTCTAAGTTAATTTTTATTACTTTCAATGTTATCAATAAATCCAAAGTTTGATGGTATCTAAAGTTCAAGATTTATGTAACTACCTTATTAAAATTACCTGATATCGTTGCGTTGCAGGTACGATTTTAGTCCCCCAGAATTCACAACAATGAATACAAGCTTACATCTTGGCAAAACATCCGCATTATTTATTTCAACAATGGAGTCTCAAAAGACAAAACAAGCCCTATAAACAATTCGCTCAGCCCTTTCATTATCCCCTAAAAGCAGGCATAAACATAGTCCTTGACACGAAACATCAAACAGAGACTCATCACTAAAACAAAACTTAAATAAAATATTATTACGGCTCATCTCTTCGCGTATCCTGGAGGAGACATACGGTGCGGTGCGGCAGCGATACGTAAAAAATACGCACCAGGCTATGTGTTTAAATGTGCCAGTAATGGAACGTCACTCGGTGTTTAACACTATTACTGACTTTAACAAGCCACAACTAATTTATTAAATTTAACAGTTGCATGAGAAAAATGTGAAGACAAAACTCTACATCTTCTTCCTGCCCTTGCCCCACATTATGTGGGGTCGGCACAACTGTTTTCTTCTTCCACTCTCTTCTGTTAGCCGTCATCTCTACATTATGAAAACAAAACTCTATTATGAAAATAAAACTCTACATTAGGAAGCCATAAAACTGAAAAAGGGAAAAAGCTATGGTATGGGCAGCAGCGTCCCCTATTTTAACAATGATTGCTGAAGCTGCGCTCGCCAACCCGTGTGCCCAGAGTTGAGAATGAGCTAATTCCCCATATGATAGGTAGTCGCTCTAGAAATCTGAGGGAAGGCTGTGTATGAAGTCTCGTTTATGTGTAGCTGCAGAAGCGCCGCACCGCACCGTGTGTCGCTGCTTGCGTATACATTAAGTTTACGGCGTCTTGATGGGGAATTTCAGCAGATTTTCGATTTGGGACACAAAGACAAACAGACAGAATGACGGATTTCCTACATTTATTAGCCTGTTTAATGATGGAGCATCCATTTTCTGTCTTTCGCTAAGTTAATAAACAATCCTGCCAAGTATAACTAAGCAAAAGCATAGATACCTATATATTTTGTTACTGGCAGAAATTGTTTGCATCGTAACAGAATAAAAACCAGTATAGGTAAGCATCATCATGATTTTGAAACAAAGAGAAACAACGGAGATAAATCTTCAACTCTTCTATCCGCCCCGCATACACACAGCCATTAGGTTTTCATACGTAGTTTTCTCTTTTCAACTTATTGCTATAAAAAAACGCAATGTCTTTTGAGTGAGTTTCAGATCTTCCCATGACACAGCAAAAGGTTGCTTATCGTGTCTCTGATTCCTTCTTTTCGCATTCTTTTTTTTATTTTTGTATTTACTTTTTGTGGCTATGGTGTCACTGCGGCCACAACTGGCCTATTGTGATCGCCACTTGATTTGTGGAGCCCCTTTACAGGGCCTTCAAAGTTCACCGCAAAGCCCAGCAGCTGTTAAAAACTGAAGGATTTTCTTTGGGGTGAGTTGCTTTAGCTCCATTCGCATTCTTTATAAGTTAATGACCAGGTTGAGGTATGCTGGCTCTGAAAAGGGCCTATGACCTACTGTCGGTAAAGGAATCAGTATGGTGAAGGGATTAAAGTGCGCCTTAGAGGCTCCTTTCGTGCACATAGAATAGAATAGAATAATCGTTTATTTTAGCAAAAGATTACATGGCCGATTAGGTGGTGAACACACAAGTATACACATTTATATTTACATATAACTTAAAATATATCACATAGTTTAGGTATACCTAGGTACATAACAATCGACTCATGTGTCCGAATGCTAAAAAAGGTGTTCAGCTCAGCATTAATGTTGGGTGTGTTAGCACTCAACGCTGATTGATCACATGTCACATGTCTTTGAATTTTAAGGTTCTAGGATATGCCGGTTTCCTCACGATGTTTTCTTTTGGCCAATCCATGACTTATAGATCTGAAAGCGGGGCCACTAACACCACTCTACCAGTTCTGTTACACATACATTATTACACATACATCATCACCATCATTTCAGCCGTACGACGTCCACTGCTGAACATGGCCTCCCCCACAGACAGAGCAAATTCCTTATCATGTGGGGGGATTTGCCCATACTCACCACGCTGGGCATGCGGGTTGGCGAGCGCAGTTAGAGCTATCGTTGTTAAAATGAGGGACGCTGCTGCCCATCCCCTAGCTTTTTTCCCTTAGTCGCCTCTTACGACATCCGCGGATAGGTAGATATGGAGGGGCCTATTCTTCAGCCGGGGCCACCACGGTCATTACATTACACATACATTACAATACAATACAATAACTTTATTTCAGGCAACAATAGAATAAAAAAAACAGATGGAATTTTTCTTATACTACGGCCCATATAGATATATACCTTAAAGACTAACATACATAATAATAAACACAATTAATTGCCACGTAGAAACTGCGACGTGGGACGCGAATTGTCATTGGCAGTAGGTATCCGCCCGCGGAAGCGACGGAACACAACACCCTTCGGTCAGAGATCTTCTTTTAGATTTTTTTTTTCTTTTTTTACATTAAAATGCCTATTTCCCAGAGGGGTAGGCAGAGACCACGGCTTTCTACTTGCTACGATCCTGACATACCTCTTTTGCATCATTCACTATCATCACATTCCTCATACATGCTCGTCAGTAGAGGGTACTCTTGACTTCGCCTTTTTCCAAAATTTCTCTCAACAACAGTTAATAATCCCCACATCTCAGTGTCATCTGTCTTTTATTAAGTTATAAAACGTTATTCGGATCACGAAACAGTACAATATTTGGTTTCAACCCTCGGATTATATATCAGACATTTCAGACCTGTCATGTCTATTGTTAACGCTCGAAAACAACCTTCATTGGGTTCTTTCTTGCAAACTGTTTCAAAGTTTTCCACTAATAGAAAGCGACACTATCCTTGAATAATATTTACTATATTATTTATTTTGGTAAAAAATACTTTTCAGAAACAAATCTGAATATATGTAAAGTCGGAAGAAAAAGTGCCGCTTGGCTGCTTTATCGGCTTGCAGTGACAAGAAAAATATAATTTATTATTATAATTGAAAAATATTCTTCATCAAGAGATCTAAAACAGCCAGCGATACAATATTCCTAAGGTACCTTTTATAATTAAAGCCACAATCACGTTACGTAAAAATTAATTGAATAATAAGACCATCCTAAAGTGTAGTTCTTATTAGGTATAAACAATATTATATTTTCAAAATGTAGGACATTATGATACACTTTAACAAACCCACTTTAACAATAATTAGTTATTATATTGAATTAACATTTATTAGAGAAAATTTAATTAAAATTTTATTTTTATGAGATACATTTTATGAAGTTAAAATTTGCCCTTCACACTTTGATTTTGTGGGTAACTTAGTTTATCATATAATTAAATATGTAAATGCAGAGAAAATTATTATAAATTCTAAGTAACTATTATCTAATATGTATATTAGATAATATATCTTTCTAATTATCTAATAATCTTGCAATACGTGTTACTGTTAAGTACTCCAAGGTTTTTTTTAGAGGAAAATATAATTTGAAAAACACCACGGCGCGAAGTGACAAGACTTTCTCATTGACGGGACTTTTATAGTTCATGGTTATTTGTTGGTAAAAAATAGATTACAAGTCAAATGAACACAGTATACATAGTCAGTAGATAGGTAAATGCTACCTACTTAAGTTACTTATTTACGTACTTACGCCAAAAGCGTACGGGGGTAAGGGGTTAATTTGCGGAAGTTCTATTCTCAGTGAATAATTTTTCGCTTTAATCATAAAATGACTCATTGGGCCCATCATCCAAGCTTTCCGTTGATCATCATCATCATCATTTCAGCCGTACGACGTCCACTGCTGAATATGGCCTCCTCCACAGACAGCAAATTCCTTATCATGTGGGGATTTGCCCATACTCACGCTGGGCATGCGGGTTGGCGAGCGCAGTTAGAGCTATCGTTGTAAAATAAGGGACGCTGCTGTCCATCCCCTAGCTTTTTCCCCTTAGTCGTCTCTTACGACATCCGCGGATGGGTATATATGGAGGAGCCTATTCTTCATCTATTATCATCATGTTTTTATTTTTCTTTTTATTTTTACATAATTTGTATATTTGCTGTTTTTTTTTTATATACTTTTGTATTTTTATCTGTTGTTTTTGGGGACAAGTAAATGCTCTTTCTTTCTTTCAGCCGGGGCCACCACGGCCAAGTTGATTATGAGCTTAAAGATAAAGCTGTTATGTACTACTAAAACATATTTATCAGCCCATTACTCCTTCCCGACTAATTTCCAAAATCCCATTTCATCGTATCGAAAAAACAAAGAGAAACTCTCAAGATTTCCCGAGTGGTCCTTATAAACGTATTCGAGGACAGTGGGATTGTTTCCTTCCATAGCGATGGATGGGCACTTGACTCCACTTGTGTTGACAACCGTACCCGTTGTCGAAAATATATTTGACTACCTGTTACCCGCGACTTCATCCGTATTATGAGATTATGTTTTGCTCTCAAATGGTGAAGGAAAACATCGTGAGGAAACCGGCATGCCCTAGAACCTAAAAATTTGAAGACATGTGACATGTGCACGGAACGAAAAGGAACCTCTAAGATACGCACTTTAATCCTTTCACTACACTGATTCTTTCACCGTCTATCATCCGCCTTTTTCAGGGCCACCATAACTCGACCTGATCACTGACCTAATACAGGATGACTGACTGTCAATCAAACGTAGTGGTTTTATTCTCTTTGAAAATCAACGCAAAGCCTAACCAAAATCCTAAGTGTATGAAATTTGCAGGGTATGTTGTAACCTTTGGGTGCACAGAATGGAATTCCCGACACACAACCCCTAAGGGTTAAAATTTATGTAAATATAGCAGCAACCGAACGAAGTCGCGGGGATATACATATCATACCAACATCGCGAAATTTTTATTTCGGTAAGTCGTTATTTCAAGAGATGATGACGTTTTTTTAAGTTTTACGGGACAAGTAGCAATATCTCAGGAACTAAATTAATATGGGACCACCCCGGGACCATTCTCTATACTAGAATTATCAAAATTGGTTTAGTATTGGCGGAGATATAAAAAAAAATACAGCCGATTTTTAACCGACTTCAAAAAGGAGGAGGTGAAAACCTCCTCCTTTCGGTTAAAAATTATCTCTAATATAATTCTGAGGCTAATTTTATGTATCACATTACTTGGCAACCGCGAAACGAAGAGGCAAAAGGAAAATGTATTTGCCTCCCCCGCCCGAAAAGATGGCGTCTTGAGGTAAGATTGTCCAATTATTCTTATTGAAATGTTATCCCACTTCAGAAATAATATAATTTTTACGGTAAATACAAGGAAAACCGCCGCGGTTTTACTTTCTAACTCGCCTGGTAATCGGAATTGTCTTTAACTGTCAAATTCCCCTTTTTCGAACATAATAATAATTATGAATTTGATGGGTGAAGCAAAAATTACCCAATAAAACTGCGGTTTCGTTATTATTAGATCCGTGACCATTTGGATTATTCAACAATTGCGTTAAGGATGCTGTTGTTGCTTGAAATCTGCTCAACACAGAGGCTAGCTACCGAATGTCTACTGTTGAATGAAACTTCAATACTCATTGAAATGCGACCAAGCCCAGAGGACACAGGCAAGAAACCACGGCGCGCGATTCTTATGTATAATCCTTTCTCAAACTTTATTTATTAATCGAGTTAAAGCAAATTTAGTCCCAAGCTTTTTTCCATCTAAATAGTCGGTTAACTTGTAATAAGATTTATTAAAGAGTTTATTTATAATTATGTTTTTAAATTTGCTGACTGATAACTTTATCACATCGCTTGGGACCTTGTTCATTCACATACATAAATAAATAAATATATTCCGGACATATAACACACGGTCAACTGATCCCAAACTAGGCATAGCCTCTACTATGGGTACCAGAGACTGGTATACATAAAAGATACATATTTAATACCCAGACACAGAACAAACATCTGTGTTAGTCACAAATATTTGTCCAGTGCGGGAATCGAACCCGCGACCTCTAACGCAGAAGGCAGAGTTACTACCAACTGAGCTATGAGGCCAGTCACATCCTATGTTTAACCGACCGCCAAGAAAAGGAGGAGGTTTACGTCGATAATCGTAATTGAAATACTCACTTGTATTTCTAACCGGATAATTTGGAATTTCGCGGCGGATTTTGTTAATTAATTTTCCATTACATCCGCATCGTGTGGGCAGCTCTGGTCCAACCAAATTAGAATTCTAATTGGATTGGATTATCCCACAGAATTAAACAAGATCGCCAGTTACCAGAGGCTCCTTTCATACAACTTAATGATTTAGTGTACCTACACCATCGAACACAGAACAAACCAGAATAGAAAGCACGCGTGAATCTTGTCACCACTAAAACTACTCTCATTGAGAGTAGTTTGTGTCAGTCAGTCGCCGGACGCCGAATCGTCCGGTCCGGAGTCACAAAAAAAATAGAAATATGCCATCGTGTGCTGTTCCAACATGATAAAATTAAACTGGGCGTGTTAAGAATAAAGATGGGATCACATTTCATTTCTAAGTAGCGCATTTATAGTTCGTAATCACTAATTAATTAATTAATTGTAATTTCATACACTGAAAAAAAATGTTGCCAGCTTGCAATCCCGTCCTCCATCTCAGCCCATCCATACACGTCGTCAACATTTCATGCGTCCGTTTTCAAGTCTTATCTCGTTTTCTCAAATAATTGGTTAATGTGATAATGTGTATAATTATTGGAGATAAATAGGACGCAATTGACTGCGGTACAGTAAGTACAGTACCTAGGCTATGCAACATGCATAGAACCCGCGCTAAATATGATATTCGCGATTCAGGGAAACATGTTAGGGGATGGGCAGCAGTGTTTTTGAACAACGATAGATCTAACTGCGCTCGCCAACCGCCTCAGCGCGGGCGGTGGTATGCCCCCCACATGATAGGAAGTCGCTGTGGGGAGGCCGATGTTCAGCAGTGGACTTCCTACGGCTGAAAATATGAATGATGAGTTTCTGACATCCAGGAAACAGGGTATGGGTAGTTAGTATGGGTGGGCTGGTGTATGACTGTGTTTGTGCTGGTGTTTATTTAGGATAGCAATATAAAAATATTCTAGAAACTCTGCAAAGAATTCTGATATTGTGAAGTTTATGAAGCGGGCCCTTTCAAAACTTTATCAGATAAATTTCAATTAATCTGTTACCCGATTAAACAGAAGATCTTAGTTAAGTTGTTGCTAAGCTCAAACTATCTAAAGTCAAGTAAAGTTTGAAGCTAATCAAGTACCGAGATAAGGGCCATTCGGAACGGTCAAGTTAGTAAAATTAATTAGAAGGTGAAGGCACGTGTGTAGAGATTAAGTATACAAGGTGATTCATAATAACGAGACATTTTTAAATTTAACTAAGTATTAACGGCTGTGGTGGCCCCGGCTGAAGAATTGGCCCCTCCATGTCTCCTACCCGTGGATTTCGTAAGAGGCGACTAAGGTGAAAGAGCTAGGGGATGGGCAGCAGCGTCCCCTATTTTCACAAAGATAGCTCTAACTGCGCTCGCCAACCCGCGTGCCCAGCGTGGTGAGTATGGGCAAATTCCCCCCACATGATAGGAAGTCACTTCGGAAATCCGTGGGGGAGGCCGATGTTCAGCAGTGGACTTCAAACGGCTGGAATGATGATGATGAATGATGAAGTATTAATATAGGTATTCTGTATGGATCGGATGGTCTGAAATAAATGATTATTATTATAATATGTTTACCATCCTGAAAGGGGTTTTTCTTTCGATTTTTTTCTCAAACTTTCTCAAATCAGCTGTTTTTGGTTATCACCTTTAAAAGTAACTAGCTTGCGCCCGCGGCTTCGCTCACGTGGTACCTAGTTAAAAAGGCCTATTATAGGCAAAGAACTCTGACTATTCCAAGTTTCATCGAAACCGGTTGAGCTGTTACCACGAACGTTGAACGTTGAATCACGAACATCCTCACAAACTACGTACAAGATGCATAAGGTTGCTATCTAAATAAGCTGATTCATTGATTTACAATTGATTTGACAACAAACCAGCGTATATTTGCATAGAGGTTTTTCAATGTCGAAAGGTGCTGATAGTTAGGCGAAACGTGAATCCGTAGAAGAAACAAGATCGACTTAACAATAAGCAAGTTGAAATCAAAAATCAAATCAAAATTATTTTATTTGGAACAAAAACAAATTTTACAATTTATAAACAATAGGAACACGTTGAAAACCTGCATTAGTTAAATTAAAAACTGTATCGCAGTTTCCAGCGCCCGCCTCCCGTTTACAGTAATTGATACAATAGATGGACTAATGCTCCAATGAGACATAAGTACATAACAAATGAACATATAAAAGTACTTAATTATAATAAGATCTATAAAATGAGTGACAATAGGGCTACGTCTATACAACCAAATATTTTTATTATTTTTTAATTGTCGTAGGCAAAATGAGCTTGGTTGAGAGAATAGGAAGTACCTATATGAGCTCAGGTTTGAGTGTAAAGAGTATAAAGTGTATTGTGTGTGTGGATGTGTTTGCGTGCGTAGGTGTGTTTATGTGTGTGAGCGTGGGAGTGTGAGTGCGTTAGGTGGTCTTGACAAGAAACAAAAGTTTACTCTTCAATGGTAACTTGTAAGCAGATTTGGCAGTAGGCAGGCCATATAGGTGACGCAGAACAAAAGTTTGCAGATAGTATGAGCATTTCCGCAGCGAGCATAGAACCCGCATCCCTTGTGTCTCCGTCGGGTACCCACCACACCACAGAAGAGGTCGAAATAACAAATAATATAATCCGTTTTCTGTTTACGAAGTCTATCTCCAAGTTTCTCATTTACTGATCAGCTAACAGTATTTTTACAAGATTCCGATTGTTTGTTTGCTTTTGTGTTATAATATCGAAAATACATTTTGACTAAAATTTCTGTTTCATTACTGTTAATTACTGTATTGTTCCCGATCCTTATCGAGCCGCGTAGATACCTCCAGCTGCTAATTTCCAGTCATCATCATCATTTGACAGGAGGTAGGGCACAGCGAGATTTTCTCGTTCTAATTCGGAGCAGCCCGCCTGGAGAGGTACCTCCGCCTTACAGAAGATTGCAGCCAAACAACATTATTTGTTTCAAATAGTGTTGTGTTCCTGCGGTGAGTAAGGTTGCCAGAGCTCTTTAGGGGGGAGGGGGGAGGGGTCGGCAACGCGTGCGTGATACCTCTGGTATTGCAAGCGCTCATAGGCTACGGTAACCGCTTACCCATTGGTGGGCTGTATGGTTGTTTGCCACCTCAGTAGTATAAAAAAAAAAAAAAACATCATTATTACAGCCGTACGACGTCCAATGCTGAACATGGCCTCCCCCACAGACAGAGCGAATTCCATATCATGTGGGGGATTTACCCATACTCACCACGCTGGGCATGCGGGTTGGCAAGCGCAGTTAAGAGCTATCGTTGTTAAAATGAGGGAAGCTGCTGCCCATCCCCTAGCTTTTTGCCCATAGTCACCTCTTATGACATTCGCGGATAGGTAGATATGGAGGGGCCTATTCTTCAGCCGGGGCCACCACGGCCAATATCCAGTGCCATTACATATTGTGCGATTTTTCGCACGCTTGTTCTTCTCTAACACCCTGAATCTTACGAGATGAAACCGAAAGCCTGTTTGGCTCCGTATAAAATAAAATAAAGACGTTCAAGTTCGAGAACTCGCGCCCTGTGGCTTCCGTGTGGTCGTGAGTTCGAATCCCGGTCGTCCACCAAGGGATTTACCAGTCAAAAAATCCTAACACGGGGTCAGACAATTTCTTGTACAGCGGTTGCTATCTTTTTTAAGCTATTTTCAATATGATTTGATTTTTACGCGTCAAAAAGATGCTCAATCTATAACGGGGCAAAGTTTTACAGAAGATTAATTATTTTTTGTTAATCAGCGTTCTCAACTTTAAATTGAGTCAACTTCTTTAGACTCTTTGATTCAATAGGATAAAGAGCTAGAGGCTAAGCTGAATCGAAATAACATTTTGCATCTCTTTCTCTCAAATTAAGTGCTCTTTGATTAAAGTACTTGCATGTTACACTCACGTGCGGTAAATAAACAACCGCTATCGGAACTCGAGACGTGACTATAGGTAGTACTGAATGGGATAAAGGGAACGGGCGTCATACAGGAAGCTACGGTTTAATTTATAAAAAAATCTTTGTTATTGGATGAGAAATTAAGTGTAGCAACCTAGTTGAAAAAGTTCACTAGCGAGCGGAGAAAGCTCAGAAAAAATCTTACAAGTTACACCATTAGCGAAGGTCGGCTCAAAAACTGGAGACAAACAAAGTTTAGGTAGATTACGAGTGTAGCGTGATGAGGAGCTAATGTGTAGGTATTTGTGTGAAAAGAGCTATAGAAACCCAAATAAAAATTAGCAAACACTTACGAGCGAAGCGAGCCGTGAAAAAACTATGTTTTAGATGTAAAAAAACCTGTCTGGAAAATTCCTTCCTTTCGCTACATTGTAAGGTTCTTATTGTTTATCTTAATAGGTAAGTGTAGAAATATACTACACCCACGCTTATTATAATATTTAAGAGATGATTCTCGAGCTCATAAACAGTAGATACTTAAAGTATCGATCCACAAGCTACGAGACGAGTCAATATTCCTATTATGTCAAAGTTCAGACTTAACCCTCTTTAATTATTATTTGGTAGTCACTTACGAGGTATGTCGGCAATCGGCAAATGCTGATTCTCGGTTAAGGTTGTACTTTATTCAATCTTTTAACCAACATCAAAAAAGGAGGAGTATATAATTACATTACATAACAGTTCGGTGACTATGTTTTTTGTGTTTGTACACCAATTACTCCGTAACGAATGGTTCGATTTCATGGTTTTACACCATTATATAGTTTATAACATTTCTTTGCATATAACTGACGCGCATTTCGTTTGAGAAGTTGAATATGGATAATAAGGCTTTAATAAGTAGCTAATTTTGGAAAAAATCGATACATACCCCGAGAATCCCTAATTTAAAAAGTGCTTTCCCAAACAAAAGTCCCACTTCCTCATATTGGAGTTATTTTTAAAACGAAATAATTATATTTTCTACCGTGTGTTTTCCTTCAAACTAATACCAGACTGACATTACTTCAATCATAACTGCAGTCAAGAGTTTTTTTTTTTTAATTAAAAACTCTAAGTTAGTTCATGACCATTAAAAATACAAGTTACTACAACTATCAACTCTCGAAGAGAATAAACCAGGCTTTTCAATAACAAACATTTAAGTTTTAGTGTCTCAAAAGATAATTTCATTAATTTTCAATTACTTATGAGAAAATTAAGGGTGAGATTCAATTATGGATTCCCTCCTTTAAATACAAAGCTTTAGGCCTTGTAGTAATAATGAACGTTTTCAATAAAGACGGTCAAGTGCGAGAACTCACGCCCTGAGGGTTCCGTACCATTGGTCGTGGTTTCGAATCCCGGTCGTGCACCAGTATTCATGGTCAGAAAATAGAACTTCAAAGTGTAGGAATTGACAAACTTATATTTGCGGTCGCTCACGTAGTTATTGTATGACATTGACCGCAAATATGACTTTGTTTCCTAAAAAACTTTGAAATTCCGCAATTTCAGCCTTTTCCCTTTAATTTTGTTACTAAAGCTCCTATCATTTAAATTTCAGAATTGTGAGGTAACTGGAAGTACCCTAGAGGTTTTTCATTTTAGCCATTTCCATACAAAAATTATACATTCATTGCCATATCTTTTTAATGCATTAAGCTAGAGCTAGAGCTTTGATTTTATACGGCACCATAAGCCCAAAGACCTTAATAGGTGGTATAAATCAAGTTAATACCTTTAGCAGTTTCTGAGAAAAAGGGTCTTGACTGACGGACAGACGGACAGACAGACAACAAAGTGATCCTATAAGGGTTCCGTTTTTCCAAATGAGGTACGAAACCCTAAAAACCAGCATAAAATTAAAAACATTTATGAGCTAAGTATCTACATAAGAGCTAATACTAAGCTGAGAGGATAGATATGAAGACATGTCAGCTACTATTACAGCGTCCTGTGAGTGAGTAAAAAGTTCCTCCTGACGCTGTATAAACCATCTAAAGTAGGTGTAATTAGGCCTAACCTACCTAACAAGTCTCATACAAATAAAAGCAACACCTAATTCTAAATGCTTAAAATCATATCAGTTTACCAAGGTCACCGACATAGCTCTCCGAATTAGCAAGTTGAAGTGGCAGTGAGCAGACCATTATAGCTCGCAGAACCAACAACCGTTGGGGAGTAAAGGTTCTCCAATAACGAGCACGAACCGGGCGATGCAGTGTTGGAAGGCCCCCCCACCCGATGGACTGACGATATTGTGAAGTGCGGGAAGTTGGTGGATGGAAAAGGCTCAAGATCGTTCGTCGTGGAACTCTTTGGGCGTGAGTCCAGCATCGGACTTCTACAGGCTGATGATGATGATGTCAGCTTGTATAGCTGTTTGTGGCCTATAAAAAAACCAATCATAAATTGGTGCACAGTTTGATCATGCTCAGCACTTTATAAAGTGCTGACGGCTTACTCGTTATAAATTCACGACATGTATTACAAAACAAGTTAGGATAGACCTTGGGAGCCCGGAGGCTTTCGAGGTCTTTTGGATAGGTGTGAGAAGGGACAAGGGTCTGTTCCTGCATGATAATGAAAAAGTTTAACAAATTGGCATATTCTTAGTCTTGTTCTTTTAAGTCACCCAGCTTTGAGAGACCCATTGCTGAGCGCCGAACAGATTAGACGAAAGGTGATATTTTATATTATTCTATCCCGAAAGTGGCTTAATCTATCAATAAAAAGAAAGAATAAACGCTAAAAAACTAAATAAAATTGTAATATTCTTCTATAGCATTTTTTCGGATCTTTTTCAAAAAAGCTGTTATTGTTATAACCCTTACGAGTATATCTAAACTATAAAAAAACACACACTCAATATTGACCTTATTCAGTAGACATTGGAATAAAATAAATAACACCTAACATTCATATACATAGTCCTGACCCCACACTAGGATTCCCTGTATCTATTTATTTAGGATTTTGTTTTTTTTTTCAATGGGAACTTACATACCTACCTAATTATGTACCATTAGCACATTTTTTTTAAAATTCCTATTATTTAATTTTATTTTGTAGAGTTAATTGTTTATTTCTTTTTTTTTATAAGTCCCTGATTTTTTTTGTATTTATTATTTTAGTGTGTTTCTTGTATTTTTATCGTGTCGTCGTTCTTGTATTTTTATCGAGTAGTTGGTCCGTAGCGACAACCAAGGCTCTGACAGGAGACCAGCGTTGGTTGCTAGCCTGCTAGCCAAACAACTCATGATCCAATTTTGTTGCTCGACCAACACCTATTTTTATTTATTTGTTTTTGTTTGTTTATTCTAAATTAGGTGTAGGTTTTGTAAGAAAATAAATATATTCTATTCTATTCTGTATCGCGGGTATCAGAAATTACGAGTACCATTTCTTCTTCTTGTCGTGTCACTGATTCTTTCTTGGTCAGCGTTATTTATAAGTCAGGTACCATGGTATCATAACACTCAGACCTGAAACTAATATTTGCAGATCATGCAAAAATTTTGTCCTGCAGCGGGAATCGACCCCTTGCGTCTCAGACGGGCAATCGGCCGCTACGCCATCGAGAACGTCGTAAATAAATATATGGCAGATCGCACACCGTTTACACAAAAGGATTTCCTTATAAGAAGTTTCGTTGTAGTTTATGTTTTGTAGACATAAATCAAGAAATGATGGACAAAGTTGTGCTTTGTTACTTTATGGATTGGATTGGGCAGAATCATTGACCTTATTGCTTATTGAGTTGGATAAAATCTTACTTAACAATAAGATAGAGATAGAGTAGAACAATAACAATATGATAGAGATAGAGTAGAACAATAACAATAAATAAATAAATAAATATTCCGGACATATTCACACGGTCAACTGATCCCAAACTAGGAATAGCCTGTACTTTGGGTACCAGAGACTGATATACATAATAGATATATATTTTACACCCAGACACAGAACAAACATCTGTGTTAGTCACAAATGTTTGTCCAGTGCGCGAATCGAACCCGCGACCTCTAGCGCAGAAGGCAGAGTTACTACCAACTGAGCTATGAGGCCAGTCAATATGATAGAGATAGAGTAGAACAATAAGATAGAGATAGAGTAGAACAATAACAATATGATAGAGATAGAGTAGAACAATAACAATAAGATAGAGTAGATAGAGATACAGATAGAGTATTTTTTTTTATTACGAAGCAACTGACTGGCTGGCCTGACGGTAAGCAGTACCCAATACATCCTCTTTTTATCCGACTCCTGATAAGGAAGGAGGATTATGTTTTTTGAGTGTATATGTGGGTATGTTCCTTTGTGCGTCAACACAGCCGGCTTGATGGATATTGGCAAATTCGATGTCATTGGATTTTATAAAATCCTATGTCACTCGCGGAACAAAGACAAAAGATACATTATAATATTGATTTTATAATGATCCTTGTAAATTCAATTTGAATTGAGTCCAAAACTGAGAGTCAAAGTCAAGGTCAAAAGGCGTTTATTTCAATAAAATCACTAGGATCACTTTGAGAGCCCTATATCATCATACCTTTTTAATATCCAAACGCAAAAATCCACCGAACTTCTACTATTTCGATGTATCCCAGGTAAAAGCTTGCGATATGTTTGGTCGCAACCTCCATAACTCAAGTACAAAAAACGTCCAAGTAAAATGATTATGCTATTATGAAACCCTCTGAAAAGGAGCCAAATGTAACATAAAAAGGGTTTCGATGTAACACTTTTTTTCAATCCACCTGTCATGTTTTTATTATTGTCGATAGGTGAGGTGGGAACTACCCTGATCCAAAATCATATGATTCGACTGACATGTCGGGCTAATAGGTACGTCACAATAAATATTTCACGCCAGACATCAGTTTGCGAGTTAGTTGATGATAGTTCAACCTTTGGCCTTTTATCTGGTTTCGTGTACGAACACATTTGAACTTTGAAGATATATATTCAGGTAAATAAGATATTTTTTACAAAAACTGAAAACCGACTTCAAATTCCTGAATATTTACAAGATTAATACCAAACTTTTTTTTTTGTTATCAACCTCTTTGCGTTTTGCTTACCTACTGAGGATGACACTGGCCACCTAAACTTTCGAACAAAAAACCAGTACTAGTACAGTAAGTACCTAAGTATGAAATTCATTCATCATAAATAATAAATAATAACTCATATGGTACTGACTGACTGACAGACAATAAAACGTGGTGGTGCTATTCTCTTTGACAATCAACGCAGAGCCTAACCAAAAGTCCTAAGAGTAGGTATGAAATTTGCAGGGTAGCTTCCTGTTGTAACGTATGGGTGCACAGAAAGGAATTCCCGACACACAACCCCTAAGGTTAAAGTTTATGTAACAATAGCAGCAACCGAACGAAGTCGCAGGGATAACCAAACCATACCACAATCGACAAAAAAAAATTCGGCAAGTCGTGATTTCAAGAGATGATGACGTTTTTTTAAGTTTTACGGGACAAGTAGCAATCTCTCAGGAATTAAATTAATATGGGACCACCCCGGGATCATACTCTATACACCAGCGAAAGAATTATCAAAATCGGTTTAGTATTGGCGAGGATATCAAGTAAAATACAAACGAAAAAAAAAAATACAGCCGTCTTGAGAACCTCCTCCTTTTTGAAGTCGAAAAAAAAAATGTTTATACATGTATGTAATGTGGAATATAACATTTCTGAACAATGCCAAATCCCCCCATTTAATTATTGTCTCATCGAGCGGTAAGCTGAATCGGTGTGTTCGAATTAAAGCACTGGATTACCTATGTCAACTTTCAGGGTCCTTTGTCCTGAGGAGTTGTGGGTAGGGTGAACTTGGGTATACTGATAAAGATGGAAAGGATTTTTATATATGATTTATAAGAGTCGTGTGAAATATCATGAAAGGGTGCACCGGGTCTTTGACATAATCACACGGCCTCTTTTAAAGGCTACTGTACTCTGAGTCTCTGAGTACCTATTAAACGATAAAAGCTTGGTGATCGACATAGAACCAGTTACATATTTTTATATTTTTTAAGTCCAAACCCAGACAGGCAATAAATCGATTAGACTAAGATCAGAGAATGTTATTCGAACTCCTTTGAAATACTTGTTTAAGATGAAATTTTCAAAAAAGTATTGAAGGGTTAAGTAAGCTCTCATGACTAAATCGGCCAGACAGATCCCAAATCCATTTTTAGAGTTTTGGAGTACCTCTAGGTAACCATAGTCTTGCTATGTCCATCTGTCCGATTGTTAGCCGTTCTACACACAGATTATAAGGTGCTAACATGCCTTATTTTTGCACGGTAATAAAAAAAATGACGACTACTATGATAATAATTAAAAAAAAATAGAAAAAGGTTTTTCGGGGTCCTATTGTAAAGTGCGTGAAGTGGGGTTTTTTTATTTGTACACACCATCGTGTGGGATGTCGTTGCATAAGTCTTTAAAAAAAAAAAAAACATACATTATTTACAGACCTAACTGAGCTTGGGTAGTTCAAAAAGCCCCCTACTAAATGCATTACTTGAAAATTATTTCTTGCAATCATAACAAGATGTTGTATGGTTTAAGGACCTACCTAAATAAGCTGAATTGACTTCGGAAGCCTTCACCGTGCATCGTGCACCGTCTGACACGCACTTGGGCAATTTTGTATAAATCCTAGGGATGACTGAAGTGAGGCATTCAAAGGCTGATCTACTGTGTAGTACGTACAAAATTATCCAATCAATATTGTGAGGGTACAGACCGGGCGAATTTTCGGCTCGTACCAAGCTCTTATATTCACAGTCACTGGAGGTTTAACGAGCTTATGGTGAAATGAAAACAACACCCCATAGATACCTATTGGAGGTTGGGCTTCGCTCTAAGAATACACAATCCTTCGGTAAAAAGACGTAATTTTTTTATGCGGCATCAAAAAAAAACTGATTTTTCTATTCAAATCGGGCCATGTCATCGGTGCGCGTTTTAATTTCAGCTTTATTCAACGGTAAACGGCCCGATTTTTTTTGACCGAAGTCGCGAGCACAAGTCAATTGAAAAATAATGTTAGTTTTAGATGTTATCGTAGGTTCAGTAGTGCTATATCTGTTCATCTAACCAGCCAAATCGTGTGTTGTCCAATTCAGTGACTTGTCCCAGGGGTCAACAAACGAGTAACTATTCAGAGCAGCCTTCAAAATACCGATCAGTCAGTAGGTATGCCGCGCCATCGCCAGTCCCAGACCACCACATAAGTACAAGTAGTAACCACAGAATGCCTAACAGTTTCTACGCATGCCCTCATTCATTCTCACATAATTTTCACGCGATAATCTATCATCCCACAAAAACATCTCCCCGCCAAAGAATGGGGCCTCGTAAACATAATTATTTAAATGTCAATATGAACACTGAAATTGTCCATCCTCAAGTCCAGTAATGTATTCCCGCGGGCGCAGTGTAAACACGGCTATAGGGAATGGTGTTAGGCAGGTGCAGAAGCGACTGTTTTTAAAAATGGGTTCACTGCACGAAAGAAGTCTCTAAGAGGCGCATTTTAATCCTTTCACTAACACTGATTCTTTCACACATGCGGAAGTACTTTGCTTTTTATCTTCAGATATAAGAGTATACCCATAAGGTAAGTAATGATTCTTTCAATGACGGTCAAAGTCAAAAGGCGTTTCAATGAAATTATTATATTTCAATGAAATAACTAGGATCACTTTGAAACGTTATAGGCCCTTTTGAGGGCCACCATACCTGGTCACTGATCGAATACATAATAGTATTTTTCAAACTTTTGTGTTCAGTATACATAGCTTATTGAAATCAAACGGGTGTGCTTATTGCAACAATCGTGGTCGCGGGCTGACTCAAGCAGACTCAGTCTGCCGACCACGGTTGTTGCAACACAGTCGATATACCTATAGGGAATAAAATATAAAAAAGGTACGCGATAAACACCCGTTTGATTTCAATAAGTTAATTAGGTTGACCAAAAAAGAATCAGTGACAAGAAAAGCAAGTAGATAAGCAAGCACCTAAAAGGTCTACAAACTGGGCGCTTGTAACATACACCACGCGTCAATGGACATTTGTCTAAACAAGTGCAGTGTTTCTTACAAGCCAGTTGGGTGCGATCGGCATTTGTTATGTTGCGCCTCCCCTGATGCATACCAGTCGGTTTACTAGAAAAGAGGGATTAAAAGAGGGGTTGAGTTATAAATAGATTTTAGATTTAAACACTCGAGTTCCAAGTATCCTTTGTGGTTTTGGGCAGCAGTGGTTTTTCAAGTGTGAATGTCCTCTGTATTGTACCTTTGAATAAAATGATACTACAATAGTTTTCGCTAGAAAGCCCTTTGATTTGCGTATATAATACAGAAGATTCATAATGTACGCTATCCCGAAAGAGGTTTATTCTACACTCCATTGGCAATAAGGTTTATGTGCGAGATTTGGAAATTCAACATATTAATTGAAAAACACTATGCAAAAGTCAGCTGTTTTAGGATTAAATCAGCTCAATTATTCAGCTGTTTTAGGTAGTAATCTTGATGTTAAACTTCCCGTAAGTTTAATAATTGATGACCTCGGTGGTGGTGGGCGAGTACCCGTCTGAGATTTCCGCTGCAGCCCAAATGTTTGCATGATCTGCAAATATTTGTTCCGGGGATGGTGTTGTGGTTCCATGGTACTCTTAGTATCTGATGAATCCTAGTGTGGGCTCAGGACTAAGTACGTGACTGTTGGGTGTTATTATTATTCATTATTTATAATAGCTATAAGAAGACCAAATCAGCTGAGATAAAAAGGTTCATACAAATTTAAAAATTTTGTGAATATCTTTTTATTCTTTCTAATTTTCTTGATAATAAATTTAAAATTCAGGAAAATTCCCGTTTTGGGATGGTATAAACATATCATGAATCACATGGTATAACAAACAAACGCGAGTGTAGAATTTTTCACCAAAATACTTGCAATTAGTAACGGCACTAAACGTTTCAACTGGATGCTGTCTCCACCGAAAGGAGTTATGTTTCTAGTAGATATGGTTTCTGTGAAACCTACCTAAGTATAGCAGGTTTAACTAGGCCCGTCCCTCGGCTCTCGTGAAATATGTTAGGCTTCTGTAAACAAGGCCGAGACTGGAGGTCCCGGGCCCGCGGGACGCTACGCAAAACCAACCTCATCAACTCGAATACATTCATTTTGGGGAAACGGTTTGTTAGGTAAGTAAGTAGATTGTGACAAGTACTATTAGAGGTTTCAGTTACGTCTCATCATCATCAACATATCAGCTGTAGCACGTAGATTTCCAGAGTAACTGATCTTGCATCCAACGGCTAACAGCAACCCTTATAAGAACTTTTCACCTAGTGGGGAGCCATCCTTCTCTGCTATTTTCAGTTTTGAAACTTAATGCCTTAAGGGCCTTCGATCTTTTGAGTTATCTGTCCCTCTCACTGTCACTTCAACTTGCTTATCCTCTAGCTAAGCTATGTCGGTGACTTCTATTTTTTGAATTGAGTCATAGGCCCTTTCCAGGGCCACCATACCTCAACCTGCTCACTGACCTAATACAGGATGACCAAGAGAGAATCAGCTAAATGACAAGCAAGCAATGACCCGTTAATTATTTCTAAATCAATTCTAAAGCAATATAAAAGTACAGGTGAAAGAAAGGACGTACGCGCCTTCAACTTTCGTTCTAACTCAAACTTAAAACTTTTTTACATCTTCAAACGTGGATATTTAGAAGTCGCTAACAGATCTATCTCATTAATTGTTTTTAAAATCAATTTTCAAAGTTTAAAATAAATATTTGCATTTAAAAACAAACATTATATAAACTTCGAACAAGGTGGTATAGCGTGAACAATTAGGCTTTTGTTTTTTGACTGACTGAAATTAGTAATGCTAGCTAAGAGCCTCGATGGCGCAGCGAGCGAGTGGCCGTCTGTGACGCAAGGGGTGCGGGTTCGATTTCCACCTGGCACTTGGGGGGGCGGGACAAATGTATGCATGATCTGGAAATATTTTTTCCGGGTCTTGGTATTGTGGTACCGTGTGGTAGGTACTTGTTCCTGATACCCACGATGCAGGGAATCCTAGTGTGGGGTCACGACTATGTATGAGACTGTTGGGTGCTCTACCCAATCTACAAACTGTATAAAAGATGTTTTAATTGAAAAAAAACACTACCTGATTATAACTGATACTGACCATGGTACCTGGTGAGGTTTACTGCCGTTAGAATAAAATACAGAACGTGATAAAACCAAAATTTTAGTGTGTAAATATTCCGGGAAATTGGTATCGGAGCTTTTCAGAGAGGATAACGAGGAATTATGCTGACGATATCGTTGATCAAAGATTTGAGATAAAAATTTACATTAATTTTGGGTATTAATTTTTTTAAGAATACAGATTGTGTATCTTTTGGATTAAATTTTCGTTTAAAGAAAGAAAAGAAAGAAAGAAAGAGTATTTATTTGTCTTCTATATATTTTTTTGTAAAAAAAGACAGTAAATATACAAAATAAGTATAATTAATAAGAAAAATAAAAACATGCTATCAGATAAAATTAAATTATAGAAACAATATAAGAGGTGGCTGTTGCATGGGGCCAAAAAGGTTCCTATCTCAAAAGTAAAGTAAGGTTTAAAGTAGAGAAGAAATGGTTTTGTTTATGATATCCAAAGCTAATTTCAATTTTTTACTTAAAATGTGATTCATAATTTTATCCAGAAAAAGAGTTATAAAGAAAGAATATTTGCGAAAGAAAACATCAGCGTTTAAATAAAAACTTGTTTCAATATTTTTTGAAGTTACCTGTTTATGTTTGTTTGACATTTTTATAATTAACTGGCTTCCGCCCGCGGCTTCGCTCCCGTGATATCTACATAAAAAGTAGCATATATGCTATTATAGATAAATACCTCAAGTTTCAACGAAATGGGTTGAACAACAAACATCCAAAACATTCTCAAAAACTTTTTCAGTAGGATTAGTAGGAGAGGATTCCTTGACCTACGAGAAGTTCGGCATCAAAATTGCTACCTAAAACAGCTGATTCATTGAGTTTGAACTGATTTAACCCCAAAACAGCAGATTTTTGCATTGAGTTTTTTTTTCACTGTAATAAGACGAATTTACTAAAGTCGTAGAACAAACTGCCAGTTGCGTGTGTACCTTTGTCTGTGGGAATTTGCTTTGTCTGTGGGGGAGGCCATGTTCAGCAGTGGACGTCGTACGGCTGAAATGATGATGATGACACATTATAATTTGCTTTGTATTCTCTGAATAAAGTATATTTTGAGTGTGAGGTATCATAGCTCAACAATATCGCTCACCTCTCAAAGTGGAGCTGAAAATTTAATTTATTCATATACGTAAGGGAGTATTTTGCTATAAATTTGAGATAGCACACCGCTCATCGTTGGAACTTGGCTTGATATCAGTAATACCTAACAAGATAATAAGTTTTAAAACTAAAACTTTTTAACCAGTAACCCGGTGACTAACCTAATCTAAGTTCGCGTGATAAAGACGATATTTTATTTGATCGATGTCATGGGAAATCAATTATCCCGTACATAGAATAAGGAGCCGCTACGCTTATAGCTACCATTTTGTATTTTTTACATTTCATACAACCACTCGCGATATGAAGACGAAACCCATGAACATTTAACTCTATTAAACCACATCAAGCCGTTTAAGCTGTGTTGATGCAGAAAAGAACATACATTCACTCGGAAAACATTACCCCATCCTTTTGGTAATCGGCTAAACCATCTTTCCAAACAGCGATGCTTTAGTGGATGACACGCCGTATAAAATTTACCGTATAATTTAGCCCAAACGCTGTTTATCATAATGCATAAATTTCCTGAAACAAGTAACTCTTTCGAAATTTCGCAGTTTCGATCCCGCTCGAAATTAAACTCGAAAATAATTAGGTAAGTTCGCGCGCGCCGACTTATCGGCATAATTTGTCGAAAGATTTGAAGGTTCTTATCTGAAAAAGCAGTTTTGAGACATCTGCCTGGATCAGGGGCGCTAGGGTGAAGTTGGGTAAATCCGGCTTTCCACTTTTAGGGTTAGAAGAAATACTTGAAATGATTACTTACCGTTTAATTACTGAATAATCTATCGTATAATCCTGTAAATTTGTCATTATTAAAGTGTGCGTCATTATGACTACTTCGTAAAATTTTTGGTTTACAGGTCAGATATACTCGTACATATCGGTATGCCTACTATCTAAGTAAACTTTTAGTTTACAGGTCAGATTATACAGGTCATGTATAAAAATAACTTAAAAAAATTGTATTAGTAATGACTCAAATACATCATAATCTGAAGTTCAATCATTATTATAGTATTCAGTAAACATAGTATACCTTTACATAGGTAAAGTGTGGAAAACGGTCATATAATATTATTCAGACATATTCCAGTAGGTATCTAATACACGAATGGAGTAAAGCGCACTTTAATCCTTTCAATACACTGATTCTTTCATCGATGGTCATAGGCCCATTTCAGGGCTTTTTTTCTTTTTTTTTATACTACTGAGGTGGCAATCAAGCATACAGCCCACCTGTTGGTAAGCGGTTACCGTAGCCTATGAGCGCTTGCAATACCAGAGGCATCACGCACGCGTTGCCGACCCCGAGCCCCTTCCCCCCTAAAGAGCTCTGGCAACCTTACTCATCGCAGGAACACAACACTACCATACCTCAACCTAGTCACTTACCTTATACAGGATGACCAAGAAAGAATCAGTGACACGACAAGAAGAAGAATAATACCCGACTATTTTCTTGGAAACTCTGCCATAGATTAGTTAGCAGCTCCAGAGGGCGTGACGAGATCCACTTTAAGGCAATCTCGTTTTTCATAAGGTGAGATGGTGACCTAGAAATTAGGGAATTTGTCGACAAGCTTGTCCTGTTCCGGCATAATAGGTATTTGCGTAATCATTGCGAAATGGCCGCGGGTGTTTTAATTTGAATTGGTTTGTTGCGGCACTGGTTCTTTATTGGTCACTTGCAGGTCGATGACTAGCAGAATTATTGTCTAACTGAACTGGCAGTTGTTATTGGCTGCAACAGCTGTCAATTTTTTATTGTATTCAGACAGTTGCTCAAACTTTTACAGCAGCTTTCGACTACCGCCTTCGACTTTCGAATATTAAATACCATATTGTAAAAGGCTACTTATATGAAAATTATAAACTATTTATTTATGATTGTGCTATTTAACATTAAATATTTTTAGACAAATTCTTTTTACAGTTTGATATTTTGGTATCAAATAGAATTTGTCATTTGTTTCCTCAAGGATTTCAAGGCGTGGCCACTACTACCGCTCCAATAGTGCTCTACTAACCACTTATGAAAAGCATGAACGTCCATAGAGAACGGGCCGTAAAACATTACGGTACTTTTTGTGAAAACTAATGAATCGTCCAATGAAACAATGGGCATTGTTTACCTAAAAGCACAGCAAAAATGAGCTATAATTCACCCAGCTTCCTACCCCCATCTACCCCCATTCCAGCTCGCTGCATTTCTCCGCTCGTATAATGAATGTGTTGCCGAATACGAACTTTGCTCTCAACCACTACTTAAGTGGCTTTTCGGTACTGAAACTTTTCAGTAAACAGACTTATTTTCATGGGTTGTAGAAGAAGATTACAGAGATAAACTGCGTGCCCCGGCATTAGAATACAAAAGAAAACTCTTTAAGACACACCACAAGGATATCTTACAAATGACATT
Source organism: Anticlea derivata (assembly GCA_947579855.1). Lineage (NCBI taxonomy): Eukaryota > Metazoa > Arthropoda > Insecta > Lepidoptera > Geometridae > Anticlea > Anticlea derivata. Next base: position 449,847 of record OX388275.1, on the reverse strand, counting down.
ATAGGTACAAGAAAGAGCCAGTAACAATAACTAAACGTTCTATCAGAGGAACAATGTAGCAAAATGATGTAACTTTACACTTTTAACTTTATCTCTCTCAACAATATATCATATAACAATATACAATATATATATATATATATATTATATATATATATATATATATATATATATATATATATATATATATATATATATATATATATATATATATATAATATATTTGTATGTATGCTGTTTGTTTATAGTTTATAGTGTTTCCATTATTTATGTTTTTAAGTCCACCCCGACCAAACTTCCTCTAATTTTATATTCACTCCATCCAAAGGTTGTCTGGAAGAAATCGCTTTTTTTTTTTGCGATAAGACCGCCCATTGTACATTTATGGTCTTTAGTTTTAGTTTCTGTTTTATTTTATACTTTTAAATTTGTAAGGTGTACAATAAAGTATTTTCATTCATTCATTCATTCAATATATCTCTCTTCTAAGGTAGGGCACAGCGAAATGTTCTCGCTCTAAATTGAAGCAGCCGGCCTGGGGAAGTACCTCCGTGTTACAGAATATCGCAGCCAAATAACATTATTTGTTTCAATATTGTGTTGTGTTCCTGCGATGAGTCAGGTTGCTAGAGCCCTTATAGGGGGGTGCTGTTTGTTACTCAATCACGCTAGAACGGCTAAATTTATCTGATCTGGATCTGGATGAAAGACAAAGATATATTATTTTCTGTAATAGCACAAAGACTACTTTTTATGTACTGTGCATGTGAAGCCGCGTCTAGTAGTAAAGTATTCAATAATTTTATTTTTTTTCATTAATATAGTTTTAGCCTGAATTGTTTTTCATAAATCTTTGCGTAGGTACATAAAATTAGGTATTTCGTCAGAAAAATACCTCAAATCATTTATACCGAGCGAGCCACGGCGACAAATTAAATTCCTAAAGCCCAATACTCGCGATTTCCATAAAGAGCTCATTACGTGAGCGAAATATGGCGCGTTCAATATTTTCGTGTTATATCTCCGAAATAGAAATCTTCTAAATGGCTCGTTTCGTATTCATCTGAGCCATTTTGGGGAACAGGTAATTAATTTAATAAGTCACCCGTGGCTCGCGGCTGGCTCGCGCAGCTGGCTCATTTTATTCATATTCATCATCAGACCGATGAAGTCCACCGCTGAACATTTATAATTACATTACATTTATTATTATTTTTCATTCATTTTATTATCCAACTTCAAAGAAGGAGGAGTGTAACCGTTCTTTCTCGTGGTTGTTCTTTCATTAGGGTCAGTGACTACAAGGTCAAAAAAGCACTGGTGGAGTGGTGGTAGTGGCACCGCACCGCCTTGCCGCCGATCATCAGATCATGGGTAAAGATAATACAAGGTGATTCATAACATGTATACCATCCCGAAAGGGGTTATTCTATCAACAAAAAGAAAGAACTTTAGCGAAAATAAAAATATTTATTTCCTCAAATTTTCTGTTTATTTTTTCTTCTAAATCTTTATAATTACTAAACGTACGAAAAGTTCTGCATCAAGATTGCTACCTAACCAGCTGATTGAACTGATTTGACCTCAAAACAGCAGATTGTTACTTAAAGTTGTTTCAATGAAAAATGACGATTTTCCAAAAGTTGTAGAACAAACTTTATGGCTAATAAGATGTATTATTATCCCTTTTCGGGATATCATACATATATTGAATCACCTTGTACAGTAGTTATTTTTTCTCTTACAAGTATTTCATGAAGTGAGCAAGCTGTTCCCACCTAGGCACCGTGCCACTAAATTGGAACGACCTGTCGGGATTCACTGTTATTACTAAAAATTTGCTTTAATTTGATTCTGCTTTGATTATTTCCGTCGCTAAATTTTTCCAGAAGTTTAAGCATGTAGGTACAAAATAATCGTGAGGTGTACTACTAATCGAGACCGTGCACCGACCATGTGCACGAAAGGAGCCTCTAAGAGGCGCTTTTTAATCCTTTTACTACACTAATCTTTTAAAGACGGTCATGGACCCTTTTCAGGACCATCATACTTCAACCTGGTCACTGACCTAATACAGGATGACCAAGAAAGAATCAGTGACACGACAAGCAAGCAAGCAAGCACCGACAATATTTCGATTCGTCTAGAGAATCTTCATCAGGGCGACAGGTCACAGGAACTACGTGTGATCCTAAAATGCCCCTTTAACTTAAGGGGAAAGTTTACAAGACGATCATAAGGCCTGTCGTAATGAATGTCGTGTTGGGCTACAAAAGGGACGGATGAAAGAAGAGTGCATGCAGCAGAGATGCGAATGTTGAGATGGATGTGTGGAGTGACAAGAATGGACAAAATAACAAATGAGTACATCAGAGGAAGTTTGAAAGTAGCGCCAGTGACGGAAAAGTTGAGAAGTAATAGGTTAGCATGGTATGGGCATGTCATGAGGAGGGATGAAAGTCATGTAACGAGAAGAGCGTTAGGTATGAATGTGCATGGATATAAGACTAGAGGAAGGCCGAAGAAAAGATGGATGGATTGTATTAAAGATGACATGAGTAAGAAAGATGTGAGTGCGGAGATGACGGCTAACAGAAGAGAGTGGAAGAAGAAAACATGTTGTGCCGACCCCACATAATGGGACAAGGGCAGGAAGAAGAAGAAGAAGAAGGCAAGTGATAAGTCGCTCCAATAAAAGCATCCTGAGGGCTGGCTATGATTATCTGCCCAATCCAATTTACAAACATTGGACAACCAATTTACAACATATGGACGGAAATAGGAAATAAGTGAACATACTTCGACTGGCCTCATAGCTCAGTTGGTAGTAACTCTGCCTTCTGCGCTAGAGGTCGCGGGTTCGATTCCCGCACTGGACAAACATTTGTGACTAACACAGATGTTTGTTCTGAGTCTGGGTGTTAAATATATATCTATTATGTATATCAGTCTCTGGTACCTATAGTACAGGCTATGCCTAGTTTGGGATCAATTGACCGTGTGTGATGTGTCCGGAATAAAAAACAAAAAAAAAAAATACTTACTTAACATAAGTATGTTGACACAGTAGATTTATCTACTATGCCTTTTTGACCTCATTGTTTCACTTTTATTTTTATGTTTAATATGGGTGTACGTACTTATTTATACCTACTGTACCTGAAATATACGACTTTTATTTTTATATTATTTATTATTTATAATCTAGCGCGCGCTCCAACCCTCTCGCGTTCGTGTCTCACACTGTGTCAATCTTTTTTTTTCGAATTATTTGTAATGTTTCTAATATTATAAACATGGTTCTGAAAACGGCATTCATATTAACCAGATGGTATTGACCAGTATGACTCAATCGGTATATAACAACCTTACGTATTGAAAATGTATTAGGGTAGTTTTTCATGCCCTTACTTAAACTATCGTCGATCTCGGTGGCGTAGTGGGCGAATGGCTGTCTCTGCCGCAAGGGCACCCGGGTCCGATTCCCGATAAGATGACAAATCGCTCACCGTTTAAACAGAGATTTGTTATTGTAGTTTAATTAGAACATTGCACAAACATTGCCATTACTGCATCCCAAATCTGTATCCAGCCATAAATAAACATACCAAACTGATCATAAAAAGGGCAAACTACATCAAACAGGTTTATGACAGCGCGAAGTAAGCCAGTAGTTCGGGACATAAACCGGCTTTTTCTGGTATTTACCGGTTTTATGCGAATAAAGTGCAGTTAAATTCGTATAGCGGCTAACAGAAAACATTCTTGCGAAGACAAAGGGCGTGAGTGTGAGCCATTAATCTTGTTAATGAGACAGGGTCGGGTGCATTTAGAGGCGACTTGTAAATATCTGCAAGCGTAAAGGATAATGTCCATGAATGTATGGTAAATATTCTTTTTTAAATAACTGAGGAGGCAAACAAGCAAACTGCTCACCTGTTGGTAAGCGGTTGCCGTAGCCTATGAGCGCTTGCAACACCAGAGGCATCACGCACGCGTTGCCAACCCCGAACTTCTCCCCCCTAAAGAGCTCTGGCAATCTTACTCACCGCAACAACACAACACTATTTGAAACAAATAATTTTATATGGCTGCGATCTTCTGTAAGGCGGGTTGCTCCAATTTAGAAAGAGAAAATCTCGCATTTGTACGGTCGCATCATTTAAACAATATTAATCAGCACATTCACGGAGCTGGTTTTAAACATAAGCTAAGTTTATAGTTTCGCTATTCGCAAATACGATTTCGCGTACGTAAAACTGCAATTAATGAAAAGTGTAGGAGCAAGCAAAAGAGTATTTTGGAATTTTAATGACCTACAATAAAGTCTAAATATTTAAGCTAGTTAGTATGGCTATTATTTATTTTTATGGCTAGCTCTATCAGATTTTAGCCGTAGAGAGACATAAACCTCGAGAATTAGGCCGTGCTTAGGTTAAATATTAGGCCTCAAATATTAATCTAATATTAGACCTAGACCAGACGACGCAGTGTTGGAAGGCCCCCCATGCGATGGACCGACGACATTGTGAAGATTGCGGCAAGTCGGTGGATGGAGAAGGCTCAAGACCGTTCGTCGTGGAACTCTTTGGGAGAGGCCTATGTCCAGCAGTGGACTTCTACAGGCTGATGATGATGATCAAGATGATTAGGCCTATTGCGGGGGACCTCTAGGAACTTGTTTTGCTTAATTGTTAACTTTTTGGTAAAAAAAAATTATTTGTATCTGTGCTCAAACGACTTATGAAATCTTCGCTTCAAAATAATCTTTAAGTCAACTTTGAGTTTGACTTTTAGAGGCTTCCGATATCGTTAAGCTATATCGCACATCCTCAAATGTCAAACTCTATGATTATTGACTTTATTTAACATTATCGCATGTTGTTTGAACACGGATTTTAGGTATAACCAAATAATCGTTTTCCTACCATAGCGCGGTCAGTTTTATCTTAACTCAGAATCCATATAGGAACATTATAAATAACATGATATTTCTGAGTAACACATCAGATGCGACGGAACGAAACGGATCTTCATCCGACGATGTGGTCACTAACAATGGAACATCCGTTTTGTACCAGTTTGTATATGGTAATATAGTGCAGTTTGCTTTCCAGAATACAAAAGTAAAGTTTCTAGAGTAAGGCCGTTTGTCCACCGACGCCGTCACCGAGCCGTCACCGAGAAGGAGATGACGGCGCCGAAGTAGCGATACATTTTCTTTATACTACTAATGTGGTAAAGAAGCATACGGCCCACGTATTGGTTATTGGTTACCGTAGCCTATCCACGCTTGCAATACCAGAGGCATCAGGCACACGTTACAGACTGAATAAATTATAGAGCTCTGGCAACCTTACTCACCTCAGGAACACAACACTATTTGAAACAAATAATGTTATTTGGCTGCGATCTTATATAAGGCGGAGGTACCTCTCTAGGCGGGCTGCTCCAATTTAGAGCAAGAAAATCTCCCTGTGTCCCTACCTCCTATAAAAACTGGAAACGACTAGTACCTAGTTCGGTGTGACTGCTAGAACTTGGCCCAAGACGGGCCGATGTGCCGGCAACACAAAACACAAATTGCCGTCATGTCATCTTGGACTCCGCCGGAATAATCTCGTTCTCGGTGACGGCTCGGTGACGGCTCGGTGACGGTGGCGGTGATGGCGGCGGTGGACAAACTGCGTCAAGCTAGTGCTCACCAATAGAACAGAGTAACAATAGAAACGCTTGGCGGCGTCGCTTGCCTATTCTGCTAAGTATTTATTTATATAAGCCATTTATTCCCAAATTTGAACATAGATAGGTATATACAAAATTACAAAGTATGTTTGAAACATTTCAAAGTTTGGGCACCCATCTTTGGGTAAAGGCATCCCCCATCCATCGCTACAGATCTCTGTCTGCGGCATGTCTCGTCCAGGTAGAGCCGGCGACGTCCTCGATGTCGTCTCGCCAGCGGACGACCGCGCGTGCGGCGAGCCGACCGTGCGTACCAGTGTAGCACGCGTTCTGTCCAGTAAGTCTGTTCTGCTAAGTATAGTGTTATTTATAGAAATTCTCGATGTATTTATTTATTTTTTAATTAGATCTCCAACAGCACAGTATCAAACAATCATTATGAACTAAACTATGTAGACTAAGACGAACAAAGCTCTTTATTACGAAGCCTGTTTAGATATAGGTACGCAAATACTCAGGTGAATATTACTAGCGATTTGATCTCTTATCACCTGTGATGATAATAAATACAAGAGGATTCATAATATTATATATTCATAATATGTATCCTATTCCGAAGGGGGCAAATTTTGACAACAAAAAAAGTTGCGGGATGTTGGTGGGAAAGAACCATTCGTCATACGTATATTGAGCGTACGTATGTAAATCAGTGGACTTCAACAGGCTGATGTTTATGAATAATGACTTAAAACCTGCAATTGTCACAAAAAAATTGATTGTTTTGCGCTTTAAAGTTTTCAAGTGGCCTCCAGAGGCGTACCATAATGTCAGGTACGAAAACCCCAGAGTTTCCCAAACCAAAATAATGATAGGCGATACAAAAAGGGTTGGGAGATAAAAACTCTAATGACGAGTTTATGTAAAGTGTCGCGGGGATGAAGATAACGCACCCCAAAGGGACAGACGCCGAGCAACAGATATTCATTTTCAGGGTCCTCCACGTACCCACTTAGGCTCGAGTTCACCAATAAACGGACCGTTAGATATACCAACGGCTACCATTTGCTTCTTGTTTTGTTTTCGTATTTATCAGCCTATCGCCTTGAGTTGGGGGAGAGATAGGGCTACACAGCTAGATTTTCCTCTGAGACAGGTACCTTTGGTTTACAGAAGATCGCAGCCAAATAACATTATTAAAAGGGGTCCGGGCTCAATTCCTGCTGCGGGACAAATGTTTGCATGTTCTGCAAATCATGTAACCAGGTGTATATAATCGTAGGAAAGAATTTGAAGTAAGCTACATGAAACCCAATTAAGAATTTTGAGGTCGTTAATGGTAAAAGAATAATGAGTATGGCTAAATAATGCAGTGGGCTTTCATGCGCCGTTGGTTATGAGGACATAATCATAATGTCAAATGAATGGGTTGTTTAAAACATACTTTAACCTATCTGGAACATTTCGGTGAACTTTGGGATAAGCTTCGTTATCATTATCTATTTAGGCCACTTACACCTATTTGTAATGCGAGTAATTAAATTATCGTTTCGTTTTGCATTTTATGAAATACCTAGAATCGGATATGTTTGTTTTGTAGAGATTATAGAGGTAGTAATTATATAAAATAATATATTCTACGCAAATTTATTCAATGTTAATTGCTTATAGTGGTATAATATAAGATACAAACGAAATAATAATCAAGCGAACCACATGCAAATAGAAATGAGTATGATTATCTCAGACAGTCAACAATCAAAACTAAAAATTGATCAGGTTAATAAATTGTATTAAAATCGCAGTTGATACGTGTAGGTAGAAAAACCATATAATTGAGCTTCTTGTAAGATAATCAAAACTTCAGACAAAGCTGTAGGCGTTGAAACGATTTCTCAGAAAGCTATTTGCACTCTTTTTTATTCCGGTTTATTTGCGTTTTAGCAAGGATAATATAATATAGTACCGTATTATATATATAGTCTTTGGTATTAGGTATGACAGACGTGGGTATGGAACTGAGTGTTGGGCTACCAAAGGGACGGATGAAAGAAGAGTGCATGCTGCGGAGATGCGAATGCTGAGATGGATGTGTGGAGTGACGAGAATGGACAAAATAATAAATGAGTACATCAGAGGAAGTTTGAAAGTAGCGCCAGTGACGGAAAAGTTGAGAAGTAATAGGTTAGCATGGTATGGGCATGTCATGAGGAGGGATGAAAGTCATGTAACGAGAAGAGTGTTAGGTATGAATGTGGATGGATATAAGACTAGAGGAAGGCCGAAGAAAAGATGGATGGATTGTGTTAAAGATGACATGAGAAGTGAGTGCGGAGATGACGGCTAACAGAAGAGAGTGGAAGAAGAAAACATGTTGTGCCGACCCCACATAATGTGGGACAAGGGCAGGAAGAAGAAGAAGAAGAAGACGTGGGTACCTACCTAGGTACCTAGGTAGTGTAAAAAACAGAAGAAGGTATTTGAGAGGGTGAGTGAAATTGTTTAGTATCTAGTTTCCCAATTCTGTACTGTTTGCTGATGACATAGAAAAATAAATAATTAAGCTCACGACTTTTATCCCTATTCCCTACTAGCCTATATAGACTGTCATATTGCATAAATAAATAAATATTCCAGACATATCACACACGGTCAACTGATTCCAAACTAGGCATAGCCTGTACTATGGGTACCAGAGACTGATATACATAATAGATATATATTTAACACCCAGACACAGAACAAACATCTGTGTTAGGTTAGGTTAGGTTAGTCACAAATATTTGTCCAGTGCGGGAATCGAACCGGCGACCTCTAGCGCAGAAGGCAGAGCTACTACCAACTGAGCTATGAGGCCTGTTAACTGCATGGTAGATAACCTCTCACATCTCCAGGTGATAACACTTCACTTTATTTAAATTGAAGCGACGACAGAATGCCGATGTAAACAATGCAATCTCTAAAGTTCAATAATACATGGTTCAATGTAAACAAGTTGTTATGATTTTATGAAAAAAAAACTGTTATGATGTTATACTGTATTCTAAACAAATAAATCAACTTATTATTAAAGTAAAGTAAAGTAAAAATTTATTTCTTGAAATACATGTAGATAGGTATTAAGGTGAGGGTTTAATTTTTTTGTGATATTTGAATTGTTTTTTCTCAATAACCGCAAAACGCACAGTTTTGATTTTTATGTCAAAGATAACGTGAGCATTTTATTTACGTAAATCCAAGACAGAAACGCGATTGGTAAAACTTTTCTCGATAGATTTATTTTTTAAAGTTGGGTCCTCTGCAACAGTTTTTTCATAAATACTCTGAGACTATCTAACAAAAATAACTTTTTTTTTAATATTGTGTTAGACAATAGCTTTAGGTACCTAAATCCAAGACACTTTTAAAAAAAATTGATAGTTTTTAAGATAATCGATATTTTCTTAAATCTCGCTTACGTCGATTACTTTCGAGCGCCTTCTAACGCTTGCTATCTCTGTCCGCATTCAATTATAGTACATAGCGCTGTCACTTTCTTTACTCCGCCCACTCGACAATTTATTATGATTTTTGTATCCTCTTAAACGAAAAGAAAATAAAATGCATGAAATCACAGATAAACTGATAGATGTCATGGCCACCACTGTGTTTTGAGGCATAACCTTAGATAATAAACTACAATGGGGCCCGCATATGGATAAATTATTGTCGAAGAGACTCGTGCCGAATCACATGCAGTCAAAGAGATACTAAGACAGCTAGACTAGTCTACTTCAGCTATTTTCATAGCGTTATATCTTTGGAATTCGGTGTGGAAGTTTGCGACATGATGTAGATACTAGAAAAAAAAAAACTCACTGTTCTAGATCCCAAACAATGTGCTAAAGTTACTGACTGGCCTCATAGCTCAGTTGGTAGTAACTCTGCCTTCTGCGCTAGAGGTAGCGGGTTCGATTCCCCCACTGGACAAACATTTGTGACTAACACAGGTGTTTGTTCTGTGTCTGGGTGTAAAATATATATCTATTATGTATATCAGTCTGGTACCCATAGTATAGGCTATGCCTAGTTTGGTATCAGTTGACCGTGTGTGATATGTCCGGAAAATATCAATTACCAAATTTAGTAACTTAACTAAACGAAAACTCTGTAAAAAGTCTGATTAAGAAATATCCGACTATTTAGATGACAAAAAAGCTTGGGGCTGAATATTCTCCAACCCGATCATTAATAAAGTTATAACAGGATCGTTAAAAAATAACTCGCGCCGTGGTTTCTTGCCTGTATCTTTCAGGCTAAATCGCGAAGAACAGACGTAAATCCAACTAGATTTTTGACGTTTCAAAAAAATATTCTTGCGATTTCAATGAATAAATGAATATCGATGTTGAAGTTGTACATTTTATTGCTTTAATATACAATTCCAAAACCGCGGGCGCAAGATAGTTTTTTAATGTGTAGGACATAAAAGGGTAGCTTACTGTTCTGCCTTGTCTACCTACAGTTTGTGGAAGCTATCTATAACACCCTATAGATATGAAGTTTGCAAGCATTTTGTCTGCGCTCGCTTTGAAGTGGCAAAAGTCACGCAAACTCGGAGTTACCGGATTCTCGGCGACACTCAGGTAAGCCAAGTTTCTGACATCGCGCGCGTAACTTCTCGGTGCCGTAAAGTTAGCAGAATTATAGATATAGGTATCTCAGTCTGGACTTGCAATGGACTCCGATACAGAGGAATGCTTGTGATATTGTTGGAGCTAAACTGAGACCGCATTTTCTGAGTTATGCGCTTGTATCCCAACTCTGTCACACTCACTTCTTCATTACAATTTTACGAAAGGAGCCTCTAAGAGGCGCACTTTAATCCTTTCACTATTTACACTGATTCTTTCATCAACGGTCATAGGCCCTTTTCAGGGCCACCATACCTCAACCTGGTCACTGACCTAATCCAGGATGACCAAGAAAGAATCAGTGACACGACAAGAAGAAGAATTACAATTTTGAAACGAAACATCAAAGTCTATTGGCAAATTTGTGACTAACACAGATGTTCGTTCTGTGTCTGGGTGTTAAATATATATCTATTATGTATATCAGTCTCTGGTACCCATAGTACAGGCTATGCCTAGTTTGGGATCAGTTGACCGTGTGAATATGTCCGGAATATTTATTTATTTAAATAACTACTGATAGGAACCCTGAGCGTAAAAATCATCATAGCACACAGATTTAAACGGCGAGTGCGGTGGAACAATCGTTTGAAAAAGATTGGCTCACAATCGCAGTGGACCGTGACGAATGTAAGCAGATAGGGCTGAAGGACAGGATGCAAACTAAAATAATGCTTAAAACAAAAGGATAAACAATTTCTACAGAAATCCGTAAACCCCACTAAACTACATATAATACCAAGAGTTGTACGATTTCGGTTCACGCTCTACAATTGCGTTTTCGATATCAAGATCTAATACAAAACCATCAAAACTTCTGCCTTCACAAAACCTCCGTTAAAATAGCGATACCATCGTCAGCGCTCGTAACTCTCCGAAAACTTGGAATCACGTTTTATTCAAGAGAATATAAATAATGCGAATGGGACCGTTGGAAGGGGGCGACCTAGGCATACGTTTAGTAACCAAATCGGTAACATTTTGGAAAAAGGCCAGGTCAAGAGTACTCTAAACCGACGAGCATGTATGAGGAATGTGACGAGAGTGAATGAAGCAAAAGAATTATGTCAGTATCGTAGAAAGTGGAAAGCCGTGGTCTTTGCCTACTATTGTATAGAGGCGTGATTTTATGTATGTAATATAAATAAATCTGAGTACAAAAGCTGGATTCGCCTTTAGTCGTGTCCAAAAATACATTTAGAATATATTGCATATGATATAATATATGCATGTATCTAAAATGTATTTTCAAATAATCCCGACGAGTTTATTCAGAAGGCGTAAAGTTGTTGTTGTACGAAAGTTGATTATAAGTTTGAATTTTAGGGGTTTGCGATATCGTTAAGCTATATCGCACTCCATCTTAAGAATTTAAAATTGTAATAGTCTAGATAATATTAACAGCAGTAGCATCGTTCCAGTAAAATTAAATCATTTCGGCCACACGATGTCCCCTGCTGAGCATAGTCACAAAATCCAGAATCCTATATACTTGTTCTTCTTGGCTTTGATTTTCATCATCATCATCATTTCAGCCGTTCGACGTCCACTACTGAACATGGCCACAGACAGAGCAAGTAGATTATCATGTGGTTTGCCCATATGATTTGGGGATTTGCCCATACTCACCACGCTGGACATGCGGGTAGGCGGGCGCAGTTAGAGCTATGGCTAGGCAAGGCTAGACTAGGCTTTGATTTTAGCTCTATAAAAATATGATTGTCGAACTCACTAAGTAGCTATCATGATTTATCCTATACCCTACCTCGCCTCATATAACAATAAATCAGTGGGCTAATTTGAATTCATAGCGCATTTACTAAATCACTGTGGATATATAATGTCCTAGGGATCTCTCATGTGACGAGGTCCATATTATCATTTTTATTATGATTCTGTCCTACTTTGGCAAACCACACACATCTGACGATTTGTTGCTTATAACGTCGAAGCAACGTTCAGAGACGGAGTAGCCTATTCCAATTTTTTATACCTTGTGTCAAAGGCTAAAGTTCTGAAAGCCCGCAAATATGTTAGTTTTTTTTTTAAATGACGGAGATATAGGTAGGAGGAGTCTATACATTTTTGCTCCAGTTAGGGTTTAAATATTCCGGACATACCACATACGGTCAACTGATCCCAAACTAGGCATAGCCTGTACTATGGGTACCAGAGACTGATATACATAATAGATAAATATTTAACATCCAGACACAGAACAAACATCTGTGCTTATCACACAAATGTTTGTCCAGCGCGGGAATCGAACCCGCGACCTCTAGCGCAGAAGGCAGTGTTACTAAAAACTGAGCTATGAGGCCAGTCAAATATCGATAGGCCTTTTGGGGTTGAGACCCTTGGTCCGTGGGGAAGCAAGGCTCTCCGGGTTCCCAAAACAATACCAGAGCATCTGATCGAAGCGACGACCCGACGCTCCTATTTGGCCCAACATATTTGCATTGCCATCCAGCGTGGCAATTACACCAGAGCGTCTTGAGGACGCTTCCGACTGGTGTCTGTATCTGGATCAATTTAGCTATCGTTTATAACGGTGTTTAGATAGCTCACCTTTTTTTGTGTATTTTGTAAATATTTACTTGTATTTGTTTGTTTTGCATGATCTGCAAATATTTGTTCCGGGTGGGGTTGTTGTAGTACCATGATACTCGTAGTTTCAGATCCTCATAACACAGGGAATCCTAGTGTAGGGTCATGACTATGTATGTGACTGTTGGGTGTATTATTATTTTTTATATCTTGTTATTTTTATTAGTATTAACTTTATTTCTTCTTTGTGTTACTTAAGTATGTCCTACGATGATATAGAGAATTTGTTAGTTTTAATAAAATAACTTATGCTAGTACCTCTGTAGATATTTCAGATTTATTTATCTTATAAGCTTAATTTCAATTTTAGGATTAGTTAAAAATATAGTTTAATAAGTAAGTTTAGTAGGTGATATGAGTTGGTATCACCTAATATAACTCTAATTATAAATGTTTTTATACCTACCTAGTAACTAAAAGCTGTTCAATTAGTGATTTTTTGATAATTTTATAATTAAATGTGTTCTTCTCGCCTGAAACACAGGATTACCTAGTTCAGGCTCCTATGTAATATCTACCTATATGTAAAAATGACCATTAACCTGTAAATTTTTGTGTACCTTATCAATCTTATGAATAAATTATTTATTTATTTTTATTATTTCAAGCTCTTTTTTAATAACTCCGGTCCGTCCGTCGTGTCACCGGTTCTTTTATAGTCAACCATCATTGATTTCATACTCTACACTGGGAAAATTATTGAACCTTTGTAACATTCAAATAATGCTCTCTTATTCTCTACGAGCAGGAAATTCGTATACATAAGCTTGTGTGGTACAAATTGAATAAAATTGTTTCGTATTTAATCACAATCAAATCCCCGCTGTGAATGGCGGGTGTCGGCCCACCACTCGTCACGTCGCCGCTACAATACATATAATATACAATACGCTACAAATACTATACAGATATAAAATATAGATGTATTTACCACTAGCTGTTACCCGCAACTTCGTCCGCATTTATATGAAATATAGTATAAACTACTTAATTTTAAACCCCTACTTTGCCCCCTTTAGGGATGCTTTTGCAAAAATGTTGAAACAAGTATTTCTTAATTTCTTATCAAAATTAATATTTTAACTTTTGTGAGACTACCCATACAAACTTTCAACCCCTATTTCGCCCCCTTTAAGATTATGTTTTGAGACAAAAGATAGCCTATGTCCTTCGCCATGATTTATCTTATATTATATTATATGTATAATCTCTTTGCTAAATTTTATGACGATACGTTCAGCCGTTTAATTAGATTACAAAAGGTAACAAACAAACATACTGAGTTACTTTCGCATTAAAAATATTATTAAGTATATAGTTTGTATATAGAATATTATGGATATCAAATATTTTTCAGATTGTAAACAAAAAATGGGTTTTATTTTGTTGAAAAGCTTTTTTTTTGGTCTCAAATTCAATGGGCACCACCGGCTCTTTAATTCACGATGTTAGCGGATGAGTACACAGGTTGTTTTGTAATACTTATTAATTTTAATAAAAATAATTTTTTATTTCGTACAACATAATATGGATCCATAGTTTGTTAGTAAAATAATTAATGTTTGTACTTACCTAGATATATGTTTATTTCACTGTTAGTTAGGTAATCTGGGAGTTCTGTGTAAGCCGTACGGATCTACTAAGTGCAAATAATTTAAGCCAGGAATCAGCACATACTAATATATTCAGTAGCCTGCTGTAGAGTTCATTGTACAGGGTGTCCCAATAATAAATAATGACTAGAGTAGTCCTGAGAGGAGGTATTGTACTATAAGGTAGGTATACTTAGTGGAAAATATTTCCAAATATCCGATGTACGTGTGGTGACCCCGGTTGGACCTCGGCTGAAGAATAGGCCCCTCCATATCTACCTAGATGTCGTAAGTAAGAGGCTACTAAAGGAGAAAAAGCTATCATCATCATCATCATTTCAGCCGTACGACGTCCACTGCTGAACATGGCCTCCCCCACAGACAGAGTAAATTCCTTATCATGTGGGGGGATTTGCCCATACTCACCACGCTGGGCATACGGGTTGGCGAGCGCAGTTAGAGCTATCGTTGTTAAAAAAAAATGAGGGACGCTGCTGCCCATCCCCTAGCTTTTTTCCCTTAGTCGCCTCTTACGACATCCGCGGATAGGTAGATATGGAGGGGCCTATTCTTCAGCTGGGGCCACCACGGCCAGCGGATATTTGGAAATATTTGGAGAAAAAGCAGCATTAAATGGGCAGCATTAAATACACCTATTTTAACAACGATAGCTGTAACTGCGCGTTCCCATTGAATCCTACTAATATTATAAATGCGAAAGTTTGTGAGGATGTTTGGATGTTTGTGGTTCAATCACGGCTTGACGGCCGAACGGATTTGAATAAAATTTGATACAGAGATAGATTATAGTCAGGAATAGCATATAGGCTACTTTTTATGTAGATACCACGCGAGCGAATGCACGGGCGGAAGCTAGTTTTATATAATGAAAAATTACAAATTTTCAAAATTCGTAGAACAAATCTTATTACATATTGGGTACCTTTACAATTAGCACACTTCGGCTTTGAAGTACCGTGTATATCAACAAATCTGGTAGGTATCAACAGAACATCGGGCCCCTGTAATACCTACGTACCTTAGGTAATATATATCTTTGGTAATGGTTCATTCCTACTATAACGATTGGTACCCACCGTGCCTGGCAGCGATTAAAACGTAAAAATGTAATCGCGCAACAATGACTGCAATCCACGTGCCGGTAATGTATGCGAAACGACCTAATGGCTAAATTATAGTAAGTGCTGTTAAGGCGGCTTCCCTCGTTGCGTGATTTACAGACGGCGCGTGTCCGACGCACCGCTACGACACTACTGAGCTAGCACTGAAAAGGTTGTTGCTGACGTGGCGTGTGTTGCACTGGCACTGGCCTATGCGTGATAGTCCGGAAATGACGCACCGTAGGAAACCAGGAGGAGGTAGGGCACAGCGAGATTTTCTCGTTCTGAATTGGAGCAGCCCGCCTCGGGGAGGTACCTCTTCTACCTTACAGAAGATCGCAGCCAAATAACATTATTTGTTTCAAATAGTGTTGTGTTCCTGCGGTAAGGTTGCCAGAGCGCTTTAAGGAAGGGGGTTCGGGGTCGGCAACGCGTGCGTGATGCCTCTGGTATTGCAAGCGCTCATTGGCTACGGTAACCGCTTACCATCAGGTGAGCCGTAAGCTTGTTTGCCACCACTGTTGTACAAAAAAAAAAAAAAAAACAACCACCTTTACAGATTGGCTGTATATCTTCGCACGCACTGTGATCCGAATCTACCGCCCGGCCCGGTTCTACGACATTTTGAAATTCTACATTTATCATTGAAAAATAACAGCAGACTTTTTGTTAGGGGATGTAAATGAATCAACCAGTTGAATTCTGATTCGCAACTAATTTATTACGTAAATTAATAAAACATGTAAATGATAATCTAGGTTACACAAGTGGAACATTGAGCGGGCACGAAGTGTCAACTACAATTATATACTAGGTCAATATGTACGCTCCCGACCCGTGGTACAACTGTGTACATTAGATGATAGCTCGTTCTCCTTTATCTACGCAAAAGTCTACGCTTCAGATGTAAGGGAGGTACCCCGAAAACCTTTTTCTAACATTTTTTCTTTCATAACTTCGTAGGCATCCTTCGTCCGTCATCATTATAAGTTTCTAAGAAGTTTGAAAGTGATCATAGTGATTTTAATGAAATAAACACCTTTGACAGTTTTATATTTTTTATTTTACTAAACGGGCAACTCAGTGCTGTATTGCCCCCGCACGATGGACCGACGATATTGTGAAGGTTGCGGGAAAAATCTTACCGTTCGTCATCAAACTCATTGGGGAAGCAGTGAACAGCAGTGAACTTACACAGGCTGATGATGATACTGATGATTTTTTTATTTATAAAATGGTGATAAAGTACAAGCGAATCACTTTTGGTTGGGAGGAGGGTCTGGGGAGGGGAGGACTTAATTCTATTACGAATTGTATTTACATATCCAGTTGATGTTTTTAGGTCAAAGAACATTTCAGTTTTCTCTTTTAGTTTCAATTATAAAGCTACCTAGATTAAAGCCTACAAAATCTTGAAAATCGTACTCCTAGTTCCTGATACCCACGACACAGGATATCCTAGTGCGGGATCATGACCATTTATTGTGCTTTTTTTTTTTTTTTTTATACAACAGAGGTGGCACACAAGCTTACTGCCCACTTGATGGTAAGCAGTTACCGTAGCCTATGAGCGCTTGCAATACCAGAGGCATCACGCACGCGTTGCCGACCCCGAACCCCCTTCCCCCCTAAAGAGCTCTGGCAACCTTACTCACCGCAAGAACACAACACTATTTGAAACAAATAATGTTATTTGGCTGCGATCTCCTGTAAGGCGGAGGTACCACCCCAGGCAGGCTGCTCCAATTCAGAACGAGAAAATCTCGCTGTGCCCTACCTCCTCCTATAACGGGCTTCCGCCCATGGCTTCGCTCGCGTGGTACCCATGAAAATGAAAAGCCTATATGCTATTCCAGACTATAATATATCTCTGTGGCAAATTTCATGCAAATCCGTTTGGCCGTTTGGGCGTGATTGAACCACAAACATCCAAACGTCCTCACAAACTTTCGCATTATAATATTAGTAGGATAGGATTTGTCTAGCTAGGCTAGATACAAGAAAACCCTTCTTTTGCCCCCGCAAAGGAAGGGATCCATGAGGATTTCACCACGTTAAAAAAAAAAACAAAAAAAAAAAAGATACAAGAAAACGCTGTTCATTAGCGATCCTTACTAGTATTAAATACCTACGTGTTTGTTTGTTTGGGGCTTGGTCGATTGGTTTATTTGACTTTCTTTCACGCACGGAGCCACCGATGGTTTTGATTTTTTGCATGAATTTTGTTAAAGTTCCAGAGAGTTACTTATACTAATTTTTCTATTCGGGCACCACGCAAGCGAAGCCACGTACAGAAGCCAATAAACAAATAAACGAACTTTCATCCCTTTCACATTTACATAGCGGGATTCGTGGCATACTTTCATCATGTTTTGTTCTTGCCCACTGGGCGCCTCGCATCAAAATACGCATGTTAATATTGCGTGGAGACTCCGTGCCGAGGGAAAAGCAGCATTATGTAAGTATAATGTTGTTCAGCATAGCGGCTGCAATCCTATGAATAGCAGCAATTTCTGCATGGTATGTTTTCGGATGCGATCGATGGTAATCCTACAGATATTATAAATGTGAAAGTTTGTGAGGATGTTTAGATAGATAGAAAATTCTTTATTTCACATAAAATATCGAACTTAATGCTAACAAGCAGATGTTAAGAAGCTTAATGTTTAGATGTTTGTTATTCAATTACGGTCGGGTTCAACCGATTTCGTTGAAACTTGGAATATAAATAGTTCTTTACCTAGAATAGCATATAGGCTTAGCTTCTACCTGCAGCTTCGCTCGCGTGATAACTACATTTTTTTTTTTTTATACGAAATAGGCTAACGTTTGACCACAATCTCACCTGATGTTAAGTAAAGATGTGGTCTACGGTGCAGCACATTTGCCTAGAAGAAACCTATTCACTCTGGTCTAATTCAAATTACTATATATTAAAATAATTATTATGTATTATTTTTCTATTAAATTAAAGAATTATTTTAATATTATTATATTAAATATTTAATATAATAATAATTATATATAAATAGTAGCCTTTAGGCTATTCTAGGTAAAGATCTCTATATATTCCAAGTTTTAACAAAATCGGTTGAGCGGTTACGTGATTTTGAATTGAATATTAGTAGGATATGTAGGCAAAGTCAAAGTCAAAGTATAATTTATTGCTTGAAATACATGTCATAAAGATGTCAATTACTATATACTATTGAATCAATGTATTCTACCTATATCTAGGCATGCAATATGTACCAAGTACAAGCTTCAAACTAGTCCCCCGGCTCCGTTCAGACGCGAGTAAGAATTCAAGTTCAAAGAAAAATACCAATCTCTTAAAAGATAACCATCCGGAATAAACAATATCTTCAATATCTGCAACACAGATCGAAGTACGGCTTCCGAGTATACCTACCACCCCCCTCCGACCCCCTGGAAAACATACATTTTAATCGACCTACTTGAATTCTTTGCTATTGTGGCTCAGCTTGCCATTCCTCTATACAAAACCTAAATGATAGTAGGTTTCGAATGACAATTCTTTACAAAATAAATGTACCTACTCGCTTAATAAATTAATTTAGAATAATGATTACCGTCCCAGACGTGTCGGAAAAATATAAAATAAAAACACGCACGCAAATTTTTTGAAAGAAAATAAAATTTACGGTTTTTTCTTTCATCTTTTTAGATTTTTTTTACTGAAAATTTAAATTTTAGTTATTTTTAGTCTTTTTATTATCTTTATTTATATATAAAATGTATGTGAAGTTTGACATCAAGATTGCTTCCTAAAACAGCTACATAACTAAGTTTGAATGATTTGACACCAAAACAGCTGATGAAAAATGTTGAATTTATAAAAAGTTTGTACCCTTTTATTGCCAATTGGGTGTAGAATTAACTTCATTCGGGATAGTGTACATAATTATGAATCAGCTAGTATACTTTGTTTTTTTTATACTACTGAGGTGGCAAACAAGCTTACGGCCCCCCTGTTGGTAAGCGGTTACCGTAGCCTATGAGCGCTTGCAATACCAGAGGCATCAAGCACGCGTTGCCAACCCCGAACCCCCTCCCCCCTAAAGAGCTCTGGCAACCTTACTCATCGCAGGAACACAACACTACAAGGTGGTTCATAATATGTATACCATTCCGAAAGGGGCTACAACCAATTGGCAATAAAGTTTGTTCTACGACTTTTGGAAATTCGATATTTTTCATTGAAAAAACCCTATGCGAATATCAGCTGTTTTTGGGGTCAAATCAGGTCAAACTCAATGAATCAGCTGTTTTAGGTATCAATCTTGATTCCGAACTTCTTGATTGTTTAATTATTAGTTCTAAAGCTGAAAATAATACCAAAAACAGCTAATTTGAGAATCTTTGTGAAAAAAAAAAAAAAAAAATTAAAATATTGATGTTTTTTTTCGCTAATATTATTTCTTTTCGTTGATAGAATAACCCCCTTTCGGGATGGTATACATGTTATGAATCACCTTGTATTTGAAACAAATAATGTTATTTGGCTGCGACCTTCTGTAAGGCGGAGGTACCTCCCCAGGCGGGCTGCTCCAATTAAGAACGAGAAAATCTGACTGTGCCCTACCTCCTAGAAAATCTCGCAAACACTTCAAAAACTTACAGGTACCAACATACAGGTTACTGCTATCAACTACCGAATGTGAGGGAATTTACTCACAACGCTGCATTCGACCGCGGGTTGGCGAGCGCAGTCATAGTTCAAGTCAAGTCAAGATTCATTTAAACGATTAACTCGTGAACATTTTCTTAAGAACATCTAGCATCTACACTACATGTTAATTAAACACTGTTTTGTACTATCTGTTAATCTATTGCAGTGTATTATATATTTATATATATAGTAACAGAAAAATAATAATAATAACAGTTGTAAATTAAACTAAAATAATAGTATACTAGAAATGAACTCTGTTTTCTACGACTACGACTACAAGTAGAAAACAGAGTTTAGATCACCAACCACAGGCAGCGTGCCCAAAAGGCTGGCGACGTTACCTCGTTGGATCGCTATACTGATCCTTTGTCCGAGGTAAGCACCAGCCCTTCGGTCATTGGTCTCATCCACCAGCCTCCTATATATATACATATTTAAATATAGTGTATGGTTATATATAATATAGTTTTTAGTTAAGTTAAACAATCTGTCGCACGCCAACCTCCTGTTTCTACCCAATCAGGCTGGCTGGTAGATAATGCCTTGGCATTAAGCCCACCTTTTGTTCATTGTTCATTTTTGTGTGCAATAAAGATTAAATATATGTATATAGTTAAAATAAACGCAGCTGCCCATCCAATAGTTTTTTTTCCCATAGTCACCTCTTACGACATCCATGCGAAGGTAGATATTATGGAGGGGCCTATTTTTCAGCCAAGGCCTCTGACACCAGGATAACCCAGACAATAAGAACTAATCTTAATTTTTACAGCGAACTCAAACGCATAACTTCCATTTACAATCACGTGTACGTAAATAAGATTAACCCCATTCCACATTACAAGCCTCGTGCCACAAGAACAAAGTGTCATTGGAATATAGCCTTTACGTTTTACAGATTAAGGTGGTTGATGAAAGCAAGGTGGTAAGATTAAGAGATCTTACGTTAATTATTTAGGTGGCCCATTCGTCAGTGTTAATCGGAACTAAAAGCCTATTTAAGTACAGAACACAGTTTAGGCGTTATTTAGGGATACATAGGGCCCACATTTTATGGTCTCTGAAGATCCAGGAAGATCCAATGATTGTATAACGTTTTCCGTAACTTGTATTACTATCCATGGTTTTGTCCTTTAACTGTTTTTTTTTACTTTGTCGACATACCATAGTGTCGAACCAAACGTTTCTGCTCCACTTTTATTATAAGTACTGGCAAAGAGTGGAACGATCTGCCTGCGTCTGTTTTCCCGGATGAGTACAATCTAGGAGGCTTCAAATCTAGAGTGAATAAGTACCTTTTTTTGTTTTTGTTTTTTATTTATTTATTTCGACGCACAAACACATTACAACCAAAAGTAAAAATAATAATTATCAAACACAGATAAGAACTAGGTAGTAACATAAATATTATGTGCGTACAGCAAAAGTATTAACAGTAAACAACAAATATTTTAGCATAAATGGGGAAAAAAAATCCTATAAAAATTCAAGTAAAAAGTGAAGTGTGACCTTCTGGTAAAGCGTGCTCCATCTTAGGCCACATCTCACATGCAAAAGTGAGATGGTTGTCAAACGCCTAACAATAATCAATTTTAAAAATAATAATAATAAGTTTAATGGAAATCATATTTTTTGGCCTCCCGCGATACAGACTAGTCCTAGTGCGGGGACCTCTAGTTAATTGTTTTTGCTATTGTTAACTTTTTGGTAAATTGACTGGCCTCATAGCTCAGTTGGTAGTAACTCTGCATTCTGCGCTAGAGGTTGCGGGTTCAATTCCCGCACAGGACAAACATTTGTGTGATGAATACAGATGTTTGTTCTGTGTCTGGGTGTGAAATATTTATCTATTATGTATATCAGTCTCTGGTACCCATAGTACGGGCTATGCCTAGTTTGGGATCAGTTGACCGAGTGTGATATGTCCGGAATATTTATTTTTTATTTTATTTTAAATAAATTTATTTGTATTTGTATCCCGAAAAAGGCTTATTCTACCATATAAAAAATATAAGCGAAACAAATTTAAATAACTAGATACTACCTACTTATTTAATAATCGTATGTATGTAATGTATTGTATGGTTATTTTATCATCTTTATGACTATAACCCGTTCGAGAAACACACTACATAAATATTGATGAAATTGTACCTAAAACAGCTGAAACTTGAGTTTGAACTGATTTGACCCGGAAACAGATGATTTTTACATAGTGTTTTTTGAATAAAAAATGTGAAATAGCCAAAAAACTTACAACAAACATTATTGGGTTTAAAATAAGCACCTTTCGTATGTACCTAAAGTATGCATAAATATGTATCGAGTCGAGTTGCAGGTTCGATTACGCGCGGATCAAGCTTTTTGCAAGTTCTAGTCTTTTTTTGTTGGAAAAAACACACACAAGAAGACCGATCTGTGCATCATCATCACAGTGTTAATACACTGTGACGGATGCATACGTTCGTTCTTCTTGTCCTGTCCTTTCACACTTTAAGTATCAGTTACCTCAATTGTCGAAGAGAATTCAACGCGCCAAATGTGTTTTCAGATATGTATAGATAAACGTCGCCTTGTGCTATTTATGGTATCAGGACTTACGAAAGACAAGGCGAGAAAGAATGTAAATCTATAGATACAGCAATGGGTTCGATTTCCGCAATCGAGCAAAGTGTTTGATCAAATTGGAAATGTATGTTCCGGCTGAAGTGTTCCCTTGGAATATTCTGGCTTTTGGAAACAGTTGTCGCTTTCGGATACTTGAATTTTCTAGTGTTTTTATTATGGAAAGGAAGCCGTGTTGGCCTAGTGGGAGGTACCCCGACTTTCGATCCGAAGGGTTTGAACCCGGTCATGCACCAATGAGTTCCTCGTTTAGAACAATTTAAGTGCGTAGCACGGTGAAGGAAAACATCGTGAGGAAACCAGTAAGTATTCTTAATAGAGGCGATGGACTTGTCACGTATGGAATACTCACTACTGCAAAATTTGGGCATGTATCAAAAATTTTGGACGTGCCTCTTACTACCCCCTTAGACATCTTTAAGTATCTAATCGCCTGGAGATCTGGAAAAGATTCTACTTGTGAATGCTGAACTGGTCACCGGGTTCCTCCACCAACAAATGATGCTTCGGAATGGTAAATAGATTTGCTTCATGCATGTGATTCTATGATGATTATAAAAAATAAAATATTCCGGACATATTCACACGGTCAACTGATCCCAAACTAGGCATAGCCTGTACTATGGGTACCATTGACTGATATATATAATAGATAAATATTTAACACCCAGACACAGAACAAACATCTGCGTTTATCACACAAATGTTTGTCCAGTGCGGGGATCGAACCCACGACCTCTAGCGCAGAAGGCATAGTTACTACTAACTGAGCTATGAGGCTAGTCATTATATCTTCTTTCTTTAGTATTTGACATAAATCATCTTCCGAAATCGCTTGGAGACTCTTGAGTCTTGACAACAAAATATTATAGAAATTGCTCTGGATGTATTGTGAAATTTCAAACCCATATAGCAGGCATTTTTTTACGTTTGCATTATTATTTGACTTTGCACGCAAGAGCAACGACGCCCTGCCGTCATACAGTGAAAACTAGTACGGAGGGCAGTCACTTGAATGCAGATTTATCATAGTTTGCAAATTTGCCACGCGATAGGAGACTTGTTAGAATAAAAAAAAAAAAAAAAGACTAGTGTTCAGGCGCGCACACACACACACTACACAGAAAAACTATGTTAACGTATTCCTAAATCCTAATCCTTCTTTACTTACTTAATTCTAATAACTATGTACTACGGAAGAGCGAGACTCTCTAACACAGGTATATCTATACTAAAAAGAGGGTCCCAAACCCATGAAATGTAACTTAGATTAAGTTTACTGAGAAATAAAAAAATTAATGAAAGATGTATACCATCCCGAAAGGGGTTATTTTATCAACGAAAATAAATAAAATAATATTTTGGTCGGCTTGCTAACTTATAATTTTATGACCGTATTTGCTTTGAACTTTTGTTATAACTAGAACGTTATCATGCGTTATTTGATCACGCCATATAACCAAATCATCAGTATGCCGGAATGCCGCCATTTCAATTGTAATTCAGTCCAGACACAAGCCCTCTGGTCACGTCGTCGACCACATCTGAAAGATCTTTGAAAATAGGGTTCAGTCCCAGCGGACACCCCTGATTGTACAACATACGATTCGGCTGATTTACCATTACGACAAAAAGAAAATAAAGAAATACTTAGGCCCTCGACTGATCCCCAGGCACGGTAGACATTCGATAAGGTATTCAAAATCTTACAACAAAGTTTTTACTGGTACAAGGTGATTCATAAGAATAAGTATAAAAACGTTTATTTTGCATCACAAACAGTCATTGAATTAGATTACAATTATTACAATAAAGTCAATCAGATTAATTAAAAAATATAAATATAGAGATACATATTCATAGAATGTCAAACTTAATAATCAGAAAACAAAAAGAAATTGTAATTAAATTAAACATAAACATCAGTCATAATTCTCGCTCACAAAATGCCAAACATCATCATCATCATCATCTCCCTGCCCTTATCCCACTTCATGTGTTGTGTTCACGAACTTTCAGAGACACACCATCGCACAAGGGTAACTCCTTCATCTCCCAGACTCTTGAGAGTCTGGGAGATGAAGGAGAAGCCACACTCACACCCTGTGACATTCACACATGTGCCTATGTATCACGCCTATGCCTATGTTCTTGTGTTTTTCTATTTGTTTTATTTTTTTATTATATTTTATCTAAAATCTAATAACCAACTATTGTCTGCTACTATCTAATAATTATGTAACCCGCTTATACCTAATCCCTCGGTGACCATCTATTCGAGGGGGGTAAATTGAAAAACAGCGCTACATGCAATGCATGCAGCAAATGCTGAATTTACTCCCTTTGCCTGTTTATTATTTTTTTTTTGTGTACCCTGCTCTTTTTCTAATATTTGTTCTTAAAGGCATTAAATGTTTTTTTTTTATTTTTATGTGGGATCGGCACAACATGTTTTTCTCTTCCACTCCGCTCTATCAGTATTCACTCCTTTCTTACTCATGTCATCTTTCACACAGTCTATCCATCTTTTCTTTGGTCTACCTCTTCCCTTATATCCAAACATTTAGCTAACATTGTCATGCATCCGTCCGCAAGCAAGTGACACTCAGGATAGGTATCCAGGAGAGCGTTGAGCGCGGTGAGGACGCGGGGCACAGGTGAAGAAGCCCGAGCTTCAGTGCGACAAAATGGTGGAGCAAACAACTTGTGTTTGCGGTTTCGACGGTAATTGTTCGGCGTATAAAATCGACACAGCTCATCACTCAGGTCTGGAGCGTCTATCAAACTACGAAAAATCTTGCATGCCGTCGTGATTTGGTCTCTAGCCCGGCGGACCTCCAGTGAATTGAATCTCAGGCAACCAAGAAGAAATTTTGTGGGATACAGAAAGGAATAGCATCCTTAACACCGTTTGTATAAATATCTCAAAAAAGCTTTCTGAACTTTCTCCAGCATGAGTGCATAAGAGGCGTCATCATGACAGAAGTGCCTATACAAGGTTGTTCATGAGAATAACCTATATATTAATTTTCAGATCCCTTAGGTCTTTTAGGAGGAGGTAGGGCACAGCGAGATTTTCTCGTTCTGAATTGGAGCAGCCCGCCTGGGGAGGTACCTCCGCCTTACAGAAGATCGCAGCCAAATAACATTATTTGTTTCAAATAGTGTTGTGTTCCTGCGATGAGTAAGGTTGCCAGAGCTCTTTAAGGGGGGAGTGGGTTCGGGGTCGGCAACGCGTGCGTGATGCCTCTGGTATTGCAAGCGCTCATAGGCTACGATAACCGCTTACCAACAGGTGGGCTGTATGCTTGTTTGCCACGTCAGTGGTATAAAAAAAAATAAAAAAACTTGAGGAATTATGGATTGTCTATACTAAATATTAACCCCTATTTCACACCCTTCAAGATTATTTTTTGAGACAAAGGGTAGCCTATGTCTTCCCTAAGAACATAATCTATTTCATCTGTACCTAAGAATCATTGTGCACGAAAGGAGCCTATGCTTTAATCCTTTCACCACACTGATTCTTTCACCGATGTTCAAAGGCCCTTTTCAGGGCCACCATACCTCAACCTGCTCACTGACTGACAGGATGACCAAGAGAGATTGACAGGTATCGTATGCCGTTTGAACACAGCTTGACGGGTCCACTATACGCGGAGCCAATATCGTCGGAATTCTCCGCAGGTCACGTCACAAGTAAACCAGACCTCAGAGAACTTATTAAAGTTTTGCCATAGAATCATCACAAAGGGCACTTCATAAAAATTTACGCAGTTTTTTTTTCAGGAAACAATATAAATTCATCGATTCTAACTTATACTAGCTAATCCTAATAGCTTCCACCTGCGGCTTTGCTTGTTACCCCGATAAAAAGTACCTACATAGCATTTTTTTTTTTTTTTTTTTTAATACTACAGAGGTGGCAATCAAGCTTACGGCCCACCTGATGGTAAGCGGTTACCGTAGCCTATGAGCGCTTGCAATACCAGAGGCATCACGCACGCGTTGCCTACCCCGAACCCCCTTCCTCCCTAAAGAGCTCTGGCAACCTTACTCACCGTAGGAACACAACACTATTTGAAACAAATAATGTTATTTGGCTGCGATCTTCTGTAAAGCGGAGGTACCTCCCCAGGCAGGCTGCTCTAATTCAGAACGAGAAAATCTCGCTGTGCCCTACCTCCTCCTAAAATTGATACAGGTTATTTACTACATCTCGAGGTGGCGCGTGCGGAGGTCCCGCGCGCCTCTCGCAAGAGAGTGGTAGCATGAGACTCAAGTCTTGAGAATGGACTCCTAGTAAAGGAGTCAACGCCGTCGGGGCCATGGAAGAATGCGAAAGCGTACCCACAGCCCCAACACAAGGCGTTCAGAAGGACCCCGATGGTTTTTTAGTCGGTATGCCGTCGGCTGCTATTGTCTCATTAGCAATTAGTAACCGACTGGAGGGATGCGTAACGCATTTCTCCATCGTAAAAAAAAAAAAGGTTATTTACTACATACGTGCAAAATTTCATTCCAAACCGGTCATAAGTTGCGGCATGAAAGAGTTACAAGTTATTTCACATACTCACATACTTACAAACTTACGCATATACAATACTAGCTTCAGCCCACTGCTTCGTTTGCGTAATATCTAGTAGTAAAAAGTAGCCTATATTCTGTTCTAGGTAAAGAGCCTATGTATTTGTATTCCATGTTTCATCGAAATCGGTAGAGCCGTTACGGCGCGAACCACAAACATCCAAACATCTTACAAACTTTCGCAGACAGAACTTTTACAGTAGGCTAGGATAAGACAGTTTACAATAGAGTAGTATTAAATAAATAATGCCTAAAAACCCAACAGTTCCAAAATAGTCCCACAATAATCTAGGATTCCCTTTATCGTGGGTATCAGAAACTACAAGTAGCGT
This sequence comes from Anticlea derivata, assembly GCA_947579855.1. Classification (NCBI taxonomy): domain Eukaryota; kingdom Metazoa; phylum Arthropoda; class Insecta; order Lepidoptera; family Geometridae; genus Anticlea; species Anticlea derivata. Next base: position 421,932 of record OX388275.1, on the reverse strand, counting down.
GGGTGTTGTAATATTAATGACAACAACACCCAAACTCGGAACAAATATTTACAGATCATGTAAAACATTCACCCGCCACGGGGATCGAAACCACACCTCTTGGGTGTAAGCCGGGCAATCGCACGCGGCCCCTACCCCGAGGTCAATATTAAGGGCAGGAAAATAATTTTTCTCTATTTTTACATCAAAGAAGAAACTCGACTACAGCATCTCATTCTTTCCACCAATGGAACAAAACATGAATAAATTACAATGAGATTTTGACCTACTTTCGGAAGATTAGTAATGCGTATTTACATCAAAGTGAGATCCAAGTGCGCAACACCCATCGGCCCTACCGGCCACCGTATTCACAAAGAACTTGCGGCTACTAGCACTATCTTAATTGTTTTGTGTTGTTGCTCATAGCTAAGCATGGCTAAATTTGCTATCTCAGAAGCGCACGTTGTGATGTGAAGTCAGCATGGGTCTCAGCAGAAAACCAGCGCTATAGCATTATATATAATGTATATATCGACTGGCCTCGACTGGTCGACTGGCCTCATAGCTCAGTTGGTAGTAACTCTGCCTTCTGCGCTAGAGGTCGCGGGTTCGATTCCCGCACTGGACAATTATTTGTGACTAACACAGATGTTCGTTCTGTGTCTGGGTTTTAAATATATATTATATATTTATATATACTATTATGTATATCAGTCTCTGGTACCCATAGTACAGGCTATGCCTAGTTTGGGATCAGTTGACCATGTGTGATATGTCCGGAATATTTATTTATTATTGTATTTATATATATATTAAATTCATTTATTCAATCAACAATTGGATCATTATGCTGAGCTGAGTTCCCTTTCGCCACCACGCTCGGAATAATGGAGATGTGTATCAGCCAAGGTAGCATCATAATATATCCATTTGCAAAGAATTTGCTAGCAATGACATTCAAATTGTGCTAGATCTGCTATCCGCCATTTGTTTTTCTTTTGTATATTTTATACTGCACAACGAAAATTGAGTTTTTTTTTCTTTTTTGTGAATAAGGTGTCGAATTCGCGACACCCATCACCGGCTCAGATTAGCGCTTTGAAGTCGAGCCTTTGTTTCGGGAATACGGGATAATGACAAATTGCCGCTTGCTCGGAGGTAATGGATCATTGTATAGACAAATTGAAAAGTCTGCTAAGTTTGAGTCGGACTACGCATTTATGGTTCAGTAGTCACTTACAATTACCTACGGCTTACACAATATGTTATAGTACATTTACACTCGCGCCTCGTCCCTCGTCTCGTGACTCGCTCCACACCTCGCGTGATCGATGGTAAATGAGCTTCCTGTTTACACTCTCGTGGTGAGTTCAGTCGTTTGTCGTGAGGTCCTTTGACTCGTGACCAAAAACCGCTTCGGACGCGAGCATTGCGAGCGACAAGACGAAGCGCGAGGCGAGCCGCGAGCGTCTGTTCACACTCGTGTCTCGTGGCTCGCCTCGCAGCTCGTCTCGCGACTCGCACGCGAGTGTAAATGGGCTATAAGAGTATGTCCACAGCTACTCAAAAACTTTAAAAAAGTGCCACGCGTTTGACTTTATACTTACATTCTCGCGCTGAAGCCAAACTGAACTAGCTTACGATCGAGGCTTCGCTTGCGTGGTAGCCATATAATAAGAACCTTAAATTACTCTCCATATCTTTTCCTTTAACCATGGAAATCAAGCGGATGAAAGAAAGAATGACAATTCAACCAACCAACCAACAAAATATTAGTAAGGATAAATATAAAAAATCATAAAAATTTCAAATCCTAAACGGAAATCTCGGTTTTGTCTTCTGTAGCTTGTTGCCACAATTTTATTCGGCCAAGACGCTGGGTTACTATATAACTAATACGTATAAGCCGCCGCATCGTATCGCATATTGCTTATACAAAAGCTGATTCAGTAGTGTGTAACAAACGCACTTACAACTATTTTATATGGCCAGATGCGATGCGATGCAGTCAATGTAAATACAGCTCTAGATGGATGCATGGTTGACGGAGGATCTTATAAGCTGGAGTTTTCTGTCTCCTACAGAACTCTAAAATGACAGAAAACGCTGAGAGAATATAAATGTTTTTGAAAGAAAAATGTATTTCTAGCAAAATATTCTGAATCGTTCCTTTCGTCATAACAACGGGATATTTTTTGTGATCTTGGTATTTGACAAATGATTGAGCACAAGAGACTCATGACCTTTTAAAAGGACTTATATTTCAAGGGAGATATGTTTTAGCTATTAGGTAGATAGAGAACTTTTATAAGCGCCTACAATAATACCTATTTACCTACTATTCATCATCATTCAAGCCGTTGGAAATTCACTGCTGAACATCGACCTCCTCCACAGATTGCCAAAGCGACTTCCTATCATGTGGTAGGAAATGCCAAAGAGTGATACCTACCGTCCCAGTAAATACATACAACAAATATTAAGTACAATGGGCGGCCTTATCGCTAAAAGCGATCTGTTCCAGACAACCTTCAGTTAAACTTTAGTTGACTGGCCTCATAGCTCAGTTGGTAGTAACTCTGCCTTCTGCGCTAGAGGTCGCGAGTTCGATTCCCGCACTGGACAAACATTTGTGACTAACACAGATGTTTGTTCTGTGTCTGGGTGTTAAATATATATCTATTATGTATATCAGTCACTGGTACCCATAGTACAGGCTTTGCCTAGTTTGGGATCAGTTGACCATGTGTGATATGTCCGGAACATTTATTTATTTATTTAATCAATTATACCTTCATGTTGCAAATCAATTTAATAACAATCAGACCTGCAAAGGGGTCAAACCCACATCTCGTGCGACTAAGACGGACACCCGACCACCACGCCGCAAAGGTGTTTCATACCAAAGCTTAGTTTATGCATGTAACTGAATCTAAAATCAATGTGAAAGTAAGGAGGAGAGTTAAGTCCTTTATGTGACGATGACGAACATGATTCCTATAATATTCAAATCTAATCTAATCAATATGAATAATATGTTTGTTTCAATAAAATCACTAGGATCACTTTGAAACGTCTTAGAAAATAGGTAGGCAGCCAAATAACATTATTTGTTTCAAATAGTGTTGTGTTCCTGCGGTGAATAAGGTTATCAGAGCTCTTTAGGGGTTCGGCAGGCAGAGCATTAGCAATGCTATAGGTGTTGCTGATGTCAATAGGCGACGGTAACCACTTACTATCAGAAGGGCCGTAAGCCAGTTTGCCTCCGTACAACATAAAGAAAAATAAAAAAAATTGGTGAAGCTGTTCCTCGCGACCAAGCCTAGAAGAACCAGGCAAAAAACAAGGCGCGCGTGCCTAGCATTTTTTCGATGATCCTTTTTAACAAAATGGAATGTAGAGCTTCAGTGTTTCCTAGATAATCTACCACTTACCTGGTTTATCCAGATCGCTGATGAATTCCTCCGTCTCCACGTAGCCCTGGATCCCTGCAGCCAGGAGGAACACTAGCCACATCACCATCTTTCCACCACCCGCCATCATCACGTCCAAGTGCACCATCCAAGCCATTTTCACTGACAGTTTAAGGCATCAAGTTTTGTATCACCAGGAAATTCCATGAATTTTCACCTTATATTGAATTTTTTGTAATGATTAATTCGACATTTTTTGTAGGTTATTAGAACTTAGGTATGTACTTATAAGTTTTTGCACGGAAAATATTTTACAAAGAATTTTCAATAATATAAATTGTGAGGAATCAAGAAAATTTCCAGGACGCAATCCCCAGTTGTAATTAAATAAATAACCTACTATCTAATCCTACTGTTAAAATGATTCTATAAGAGAGAAGAGAATGAAAATTAGAAAACGCGCACAAGCTTCCAAACTCCAAAATGCACCGGAACAAAAAAAAAACTTTTACAAACACAAAGTTTCACCAGTACACTTTTATTTATACGAACTAAAACTTTAAGCCCCCGACTAAAAAGTCAAACATCCATCCAGCCACACATTCAAACTACGATATCACGTGTTTTCTGTAAACAAATCGCGGGGTCCCGGAATGGAGCGCCACGTGCGTGCGTACCGACGCCTCGGGCCGCACTGATCGAAAACCGATAACGGACGAACAAAACATCCCGATCCGGAATTTTAAAACGATGCAATGTCAAGTTGGGTGATAGGAGATATCGTTTCGAGAATGGTGCACGAGTTTTGTGAAAATTCGCGCGGCACGCTGCACTTACAAGGGTTGCCAAGAGTAAAATAGTTTGGAACAATTTACTATCATAAGATTGTGATCTAATGTGATAGTTTTATTTATAGTATTTGGCAACTTCGGTGGCGTAGCGGGTGAGTGCTGGATATCAATGCAAAATCAACTAATCTTTAAAAATATAAATATGCAAAAAATAACTATATAAGGTAAATCATAATAATGTATACCATCGCGAATATTCTACACTCAATTTGCAATAATGTTTGTTCTACGACTTATCAAATCAATATTTTTTCATTTGAAAAAACACTTAAGCAAAAATATGCTGTTGCGGGATTAAACTAGATCCATAAACTTATTGAATTATTAATAATTCAATAAAAATGGCTGTTATAGATAGCAATCTTTATGAGAAACTTCTTTTACGTTTAATTTGTCAAGGTAGTAAGATGACAAAAATATCAAAAACTGCTGATATGAATACGTTAGGGAATAATAGGTTAGGGAAAAAATACTAAAAGTTATCGTTTTTGTTGATAAAATAACCCCCTTGTGGGATAGTACTAGTTACGCAACACGTTGTATACATATGACCCTATATCTGGGAATTTACGCCAAGCACGGCAGAGACAGCGGAATTTCGTTCAAAATCCCGGAAAGTTCCGCGGAGTGAATAAGGCTTGGAAAATATTGTCAGTGAATTCAGGCGATATCTGCAAAGAACCGATATCGGCTGAATCCAATTCACTTACCCACCTGCACTGGATACAATTGACTTTCGTATAAAAAGTACTTTGTATCAAATACAGAGGGCCCGTCTGAGACGCAAGGGGTGCCGGTTCGAATCGCGCTACACGACAAATGTTTTGCATCATCATCATCAGCCTAATGAAGTCTACTGCTGAACATAGGCCTCCTCCAAAGGGTGCCATGACGAACGGTCTTGAGCCTTCTTCATTGACCGACTTCCCGCAACCTTCACAATGTCATCGGTCCATCAGGTGGGGGCTTCCAACACTGCGTCGTCAGGTTCGTGGTCGCCACTCGAGAACCTTTGCTTCCCAACGGTTTTTCGGTTCTGCGAGCTATATGGCCGGCCCACTGCCATACTTACATACTTCAATTTTTGCATGATCTCCAAATATTATATTTGTTCCGGTTCTGGGTGTTTGTGGTATGATGGCACTCGTCGTTTCTGATACCTATGACACAGGGAATCCTAGTGTGGAATGAAGACAACGTATGTGACTGTTGGCTGTTATGTATTATTTATTAATTTAATATAACTGCATAGTAAACATTAGTATAGCTCGACATAGCTCCCAGAATCAAGCTGTGTTTAAACAGCGTGCGATATGTCATCTATTATGTATGTTATTAAAATGTATTTCAAAATAATACTACTAAATGAAGTCAGTTTTGAGTTTGACATTTGAGGGTGTGCGATATAGCTTAAGGCGATACAGAAATCAAAATAAAATGTCGAGTGGGCGGAGTGAAGAAAGTGACAGCGCTATGTACTATAAATGAATGCGGAAAGTGATAGCAAGCGTTAGAAGGCGCTCGAAAGTAATCGACGTAAGCGACATATAAGAAAATATCGATTATCTTTAAAAATATGTATTTTTTTTAAAAAGTGTCTTGGATTTAGGTACCCAAAGCTTTTTTCTAACACAATATTTATTGTGCGTTTTACGGTTATTAAGAAAAAACAATTCAAAAATCATAAAATAGTTTAACCCTCACCTTAATGATATCGCAAGCTCTTTTGCCTACCTGTACTCCTACATCCATCCACATTCATATCTAACAATCTTCTGGTCATATGACATTCTTCCCTCCCCATGACATGCTCATACCACGCTATAACACGCACCTATTACTTCTCAACATTTCCGTCACTGGTGCAACTTTCGAACTTCCTACTCATTATGTTACTGTCCAAACACAATGGGAATTTGACAGAGAAACAGACTGGTTTTATGTTTTCCATATTTAAGTAATTTGTCTTACAATAAAATAAAAATAACATGTTTCACAGCTGCTCCTGCTACAAAAGACCCATAAAAATACAAAAAGACATAACATTCATCAAATCCTCGCAAAGAACAACCCAATATAAGAGCCGAAGCGAATAGCCGCGATAAATAAATAACGCTTTCGCATCTCGGCTTAATTTGGCATCTTGCGGTAAAACTTTGCCATTCAAGGCCAAACTCTATCGCACAATAAATAAAGTTAATTTTGCCGGTGTGTATTCAAATGTAGGTATTGTATCTGCGACTCCGGAATGCAATGAAAGAACACTCTGCATTAAACGGAGAAGGAAGAAGTTCCGACTCGCTTTAAATAATTTATTTGAAATAAGCTATTGCAGCTAAGTTTGTGAATGGAGAACTGAATTATTATCCGGTTGAAAAACGAAAGCCAATAGCAGACTTAGATAAATTGAAACTCAGGCGGAGGTAGGGCACAGCAAGATTTTCTCGTTCTAAATTGGAGCAGCACGAGGTACCTCCGCCTTACAGAAGATCGCTGCCAAATAACATTATTTGTTTCAAATAGTGTTGTGTTCTTGCGGTGAGTAAGGTTGCCAGAGATCTTTAGGAGGGGGGAGGGGTCGGCAACGCGTGTGTGATGCCTCCGGTATTGCAGGCGCTCATAGGCTACGGTAACCGCTTACCAAAAGGTGGGCCGTATGGTTGCTTGCCACCTCAGTTGTATAAAAAAAATAAAAATAAAAAACTTATGAACTGCCCCATTTGAAGAAACGATAGGTACCTACTAGCTTCAAGACAGTTGGCACATTTTCCTTGAACTCTATCTTTAGCACAAGACTTGACATTATCGAGTTGCAAGTCAGTGCTTTTAGTAGTTTTAGATTCTCATAATACGTGCTAGGCTGTTGTATTGCCAGAAAATTTTAGTTTATCGAGTGTTTGTATTCCTTATCGCTGGTTTTTTCTTGGTTGTGTTCGTCAGGGAGGTTGCATTTGGAGTGTCGTATGTGTGAAGTCACAGTGTAGCTGTGAAAAGTTTCCATGACTTGAAATTTTCTGGAAATTGTGCACCATGAAGGGTTCAAGCACAAAGTTTAGATCGAATACGATTCCTTGATATAAATAAAATTGAGTTTTATTGAAAAATCTCAACTTGGCCATTGCAACAAGACTTTAATACCACTACTGAAAGAAACGTATTAGGTAATTGAAAAAAATTATGAACTCAGCCACCAATTCCAATGTACTCTGGATTCACAATTTGCTTGTTTGCATTTTCATATAAAATTAAGTATTTGATCCACTTTGCAAATAAAATTTAAATTGGATTATTTGAATTCCATACGGTGCAATATAGACCTACCGTAAGATGTATAAATAAATAAATAAATATTCCGGACATATTCACACGGTCAACTGATCCCAAACTAGGCATAGCCTGTACTATACTATGACACCCAGACACAGAACAAACATCTGTGTTAGTCACAAATGTTTTTCCAGTGCGGGAATCGAACCTGCGACCTCTAGCGCAGCAGGCAGAGTTACTACCAACTGAGCTATGAGGACAGTCTATACAGTCAAGTATAGATATAGTTGTTGGATTGCAAAACTGTTTTCTCATGAAATCAGGTACAGACTGTATACACATACATACATTCATACATTCCTGAAGGCGATTCCTAACATTTGTATAACATCCCTTTATTCTATCAACCAAAATAAAGAATATTAGCGAAAAATTGTTTTTCCAATCTTTTTCAAATAACCAGTTTTTGGTATTTTTATCATCTCTATAACTATTTCATAAACGTACCTAAAACAGCTGATCAATTGTGTTTGAACTGATTTGACCATAGAACAGCTGATTTTTGTATTTGTATTTATTTATTTGCGAAAATGTGGTTACAGTCTCATTATAATAATGAGATCAGCACATTTTAATATGAACTAGCATGCAAAAGTTGTTTTACAAAATTAGAATAATACATGTCTATAACAATTTGAATTTTACACCTTTAAAATATAGTAAACATAGCAATTTATTATCATGTCATACATATTATGTTATTAAAAAAGTCAAGATTATGAATTTGGATAGAGTTAGAATATGGAATTTCCAGAAGTTGTAGAACAATCTTAATAGCTAGTTAGGTATAGAATAGGCTCCTTTCGGGAAAGCATACATGTTATGAATCACCTTGTACAGTTTTAGGCCACACCTCACAGGCTGCCTAACGAGCCGCACAGCCGCATAAAGTACCGTTTAGGACTAAGATACACACAGACTTTATAATACTCCTACGCGTTCCAGATTTAGCCTACTTTTAAAGCACCCAACAGTCACATAGTCCTATCCCCACGCTTGGATTTCCTGTATCGTGGGTATAATAACGAATATTTGCGAATCATCTGTCCCGCAGTGGGAATCGTACCCGCACCTCTTGCGTCTCAGATGGGCACTCGTCTGCTATGCCACAGAGGTCGTCAATTAAAAAAAACGATCTACTAAAAAGGTACGCCAGCGTTTAGTGTCATGACTTGACTATGAAGCGTCGTAGGTGCTACAATATCGTAGCTCCATAGCTCGTAGCTCATAACTCGTAGCTCGTAACTCGTAGCTCGTAGCTCAATGTCCTTTGAACTTTTTTTTGGTAGCTGCGACACAGTTTTTCTGCAGTTATCATCGTCTCCCCAATACATTACTGTACCTTTGTTAAAGTTCCAAATAAAACATTTATTTATTTTTATATTAAACACAATAACTTTGTAAGAATGAATTTATAGACACAGATGTTTGTTCTGTGTCTGGGTGTTAAATATATATCTATTATGTATATCAGTCTCTGGTACCCATAGTACAGGCTATGCCTAGTTTGGGGTTAGTTGACCGTGTGTGATATGTCCGGAATATATATTAGATATATATATTTTATAGAATTGACGACCTCGGTGTCGTAGCAGGCGAGGGTCCGCCTGAGAGCAAGGGGTGAGGGTTCGATTCCCGATTCAGCACAAATGTTGCTTGGGTACCATGGTACTCGTAGTTTCTGATACCCACGACACAGGGCATCCTATTTTCACAAAAACACGCCCACCCGCGTGCCCAGCGTGGTGAGTATTAGCAAATCCCTCCCATGATAAGAATTCATGAAATCTGTGGGGGAGGCCATGTTCAGCAGTGGACGTCGTACGACTGAAATGATGATGATGAACAAGAAAACGAAACCTGCTGATTCTGGACCCCCTTTCAGTCCAATTTCAATATTTTATTAATAAGGTATTTGGTAAAATAACTTTGTTGTAAGGCTCTTTTTATGCTTTTTGGAATACCTAGTAATTATCAGAAATATTTCTAGCGCTATTTGCTTCTCCATAAACCAAACTAAACATGAAAAGAAAAAGGTTTTACGAAAAACAGGAGGAACAAGCACCCAAATTAGGTAATGATCCTAAATATAACCCAGAAAAGAAAATAACTAGAGCTCGTATTCATGGCTTGAGGGGAGTTTTGAGGAGCAAAAACAACTGCTATTAACAAACAAACCGTTAGGCCGTGGTGGCCCCGGTTAAAGAATAGGCCCCTCCATATCTCTATCCGCGGATGTCGTAAGAGGCGACTAAGGGAAAAAAGCTAGGGGATGGGCAGCAGCCTCCCTCATTTTAACAACAATAGCTCTGACTGCACTCGCCAACCCGCATGCCCAGCGTGGTGACTATGGGCAAATCCCCCCACATGATAAGGAATTTGCTCTGTCTGTGGGGGAGGCCATGTTCAGCTGTGGACATCGAACGGCTGAAATGATGATGATGAACAAACAAACAAAAAGCTATTTATTGACATAAAATATTGGACAAGTGAATGAGTCCATAGGCTCACGAACTAGTAAAAACTGTGTTTCAGGAGCCGGTTACGATGCAATTAGTCTGAAGTCAGTGTGAGGGGAGTGAAAAATACGCTTGACTCAAACTTCAGTGGGTAGTTTCAAGCAGATGAAGCCGTATTTAAACGGTATGCGATATAGTCTACTACTTATAATAAATGCGAAAGTTTGTTAGGCTGTATCGATGTTCAGATGTTCGGATGTTTGTTGTTCAATCACGCCGTAACGGCTCAACCGATTCGATGAAACTTGAAATAGATAGAGTTTTTTACCTAGAATAGCATATAGGCTTCCATTCTTATCTACTATTAAATAATTTAAGTACATATTACGTTTACTTTGTAGTGCACCCCGACCAATCTTCCGTACAATTCAGACTCCTCTCCATCCAAAGATTGTCTGGAAGAGATCGCTTTCTTAGCGATAAGACCGCCCATTGTACATATAAATTTATTTAGTCTGTAATCAATTGTAATTAGTTATTAAGGTGTGTGTATAATAAAGAATTTTCATTCATTCATTCATTCATAGGCTACTCTTTATCAAGGTACCACGCGAGTGAAGCCACGGGTGTAAGCTAGTGTCTTATAAAATTCGATTGAAAATGAAGCTAACCCCATCTGAATAAAGTCAGTTTTGAGTTTGACATTTAAAGGTGTGTGCTGCTCAACAACATCGCAAACTCCTAAAAGTCAAACTCAAAATTAACTTTTATAGATCATTTGAAAATTAATTTTAAATGAAAAATCGCGCATTTTTTTAATGCGGCAAATAATGTCGGTCTAATTTCAGTTTGAGTGGAGTGAAAATACACTCGACTCAAACTTCACTGGTAAGTTTCAGGCAGATCACCTTGAACCTCAGAATACAGGTTCTGTATTCTGAGCCTTGAACAAACCTTTTCCTTAATTTTATTGGCGTTTTATAAGCCGATATTGAACCTGAATTATAAGGAGGCATTTAGTATTTTACATACATATATTCAAGAAACAAAGTTATAGCTACAGAATTCGAAAACAGTTAGAAATATATTATATTTGATTACTTAAATGGGTCGAAATTTAAAATTCAAATGCACAACTCGAAAGCAATAAAGAATGAGGTCGAAAGTTACAAATGTCCGATTATTTTAGGAAATTCGGGGTATCCGAACAATTACAAGTTTAGGGACCCGCGGCGCAGATTATACAATACTCAAAACGTAGATTCTCTCTCCGAAATCAGAAAATTAACCTGCCAGCATTCGTAAACGAACTGATTTGATATCGACTTCACGTGTCAAATTGTCATCGTTCTTTAAGGCTCGTATTCAGAGACACGACTCAAACTTAGATTTAATCACAGATCAGCTGAACTCTACTTAAGTATTGAATCTCTTCTCAAACATAGCTTTTATTCAAGAACGGTACTTAAACTACTCTCAGTTGAATCGAGTCTCAAATCTGTACTCAAATGTTCTCGTTTACATTTTGATTTATTAATAATTTTCGATCCGTTTTACGCAGAAATTCAAACAGCCAGGGTGGAAATGGAATAGAACAATAAAGTGAAGTATAAATATACATCAAAGTACGTGTAACGGAACGAAAATGTAATTTGATTAATGTCTAATCAAATCTAAACTCAAGCACCGATTTCGTCTGATTGACGTTTTAGAATATGCATTTACTCAGGTGAACTGTGATCATTGAATCTATACATAAATACTGTTCAAGAATTAGAATCTCGACTCAAATCGAGATTTAAGTACAGATCAATGCTCGAGTCTTGTCTCTGAATACGAGCCTAAATTTATACATTAGGAATATTACAATTGATTTTAAATCCCAATAAAAAATTGAGTAGGTACTAATCCTACTACTATTAATGCGAAAGTTTCGATCGATGGATGGATGTTACTCTATCACGCCAGAACAGCTGAACTGGCTGGATGAAAGGCACAGAGATAAATTATAGTCTGGAATAGCGCAACGGCTTTTTTTTTATACTACAGATGTGGCAAACATGTTTACGGCTCACCTGATGGTAAGCGGTTACCGTAGCCTATGAGCGCTTGCAATACCAGAGGCATCACGCACGCGTTGCCGACCCCGAACCCCCTTCCCCCCTAAAGAGCTCTGGCAACCTTACTCACCGCAGGAACACAACACTATTTGAAACAAATAATGTTATTTGGTTGTGAGCTTCTGTAAGGCGGAGGTACTTCCCCAGGTAGGCTGCTCCAATTCAGAACGAGAAAGTCTCGCTGTGCCCTACCTCCTCCTACGGCTACTTTTTATCCTCTCAGGTGTCATGGGTATCAGAAACTACGAGTACATGGTACCACAACACCCAGACCCGGCACAAATATTTGTCGCGCAGCAGGCATCGAACCCGCACTCCTTGCATCTCAGCCGTTGCGCCACCGATGTCGTGTCCAATTAATCCAGTTGTAGAAATATTTTTTTTTAGATTTCAATCACTCACAGTCAAGTGATATTGAATCTAAGGTAAATGATATAAAGCTCATTTTCGTTTGGAAGCTGATTAAAAGTGATACTTTGTGAAGTTTCTTCTGTTCAACTTCGGGACACTTATAAGGGAATCGTTAACTTTATCTTGTTACAAGAAGGATAAAAAGTTATTCGCATTGTGTAATGTTTTGGTATAAACTTTTTACTTCGAGTAAAAGGCAACATTTTCTTTGATTTTAAAGCATAACTCTCTTTGAGATTATGGGAGCAGAACACGAATTCTCTTTATTCAAAGGAATACCTAAATACTAAACACACGCGCGTACATTCCCTTAATATTCGTACGCACAAATTCTTGGTACAGAAAAAATATGCCAATGAATTAGTAAGTTAGCATTAGGCAGTTGATTATTTAGTTAGTTTTTAAGGATTTTAAAATTAACATGCAATCCTAAGCATGATAGCCAGTAAGTAAGCTCAACCAGTAACGGTCTCATCATCATCATTTTAGCTGTAGGATATCTACTGTTGAACATGTACTTTGCCTTTTTGGTTCTTCCGATTATATTTAATTAATTCATGACATTTTATGATACCTTCCTATCTATTTAAGTTAGCTTTAATTTTCAGTTCAAATTTATCATAATAAAAGAGATTATTTTCGTTTATATTTCAAGAGTTTAGCTTAGTTAGAGTCAAGAGTTTTATTTTTTTATTTTTCTTTCATTGAGCACTATTTAAGTTTATGTTCATTTTAAGAATTTTTTTGAGAATGCTATAGTGCACTTTTATTTTTATGTATATCAGACCCTGTTTTTATGAAGATATTTTATGTAATTGGTAATATACATAATGTTTGTGCACTTTCAACAAATAAATAAATAAATAAACATGTCTGCCCCACAGATTCTAGAGCGAATCCCTATCATGTGGGGGAATTCGCCCATCTCGCTACGCTGGGCAAGCGGGATAGTGAGCTATCTTTGTAAAAATGAGGGACGCTGCTGCCCATCCCTAGCTTTTTCCCTGAGTCGCCAAAGTCAAAGTCGAAAGGCGTTTATTTCAATAAAATTACTAGGATCACTTTGAGACTAGGTGAAGCTATGCCTGTTCCACCATGCAATACCATCCCTTAGCTTTTTCGCTTAGTCACCGTTTACAATATCCACGGGAAGGTAGTTTTTTTTTTTATACAACAGAGGTGGCAAACAAGCTTACGGCCCACCTGATGGTAAGCGGTTACCGTAGCCTATGAGCGCTTGCAATACCAGAGGCATCACGCACGCGTTGCCGACCCCGAACCCCCATCCCCCCTAAAGAGCTCTGGCAACCTTACTCACCACAGGAACACAACACTATTTGAAACAAATAATGTTATTTGGCTGCGATCTTCTGTAAGGCGGAGGGGGGATATAGAGGGGCCTATTCTTCAGCCGGGCCCACCACGGCCAATTTAGTCTAACACATTATAATTATGTCATCAAGGGTGATCAACTTCAAACGTAATTACAGAAAATCTGCAAAGACAACGCCTAAATATCGATAGGGAACGGTATAGTTCAGTTATAGTAGCTCAGCTACATGATCTTTTTATTGCATTTATTTTAGCTGAGCTACCGGTTTATTAGAGTATGGCGACAGGCAGTTAATGTTTGTCTTGAGCCTTCTCTGTCCACCGACTTACTGCAACCTTCACAATGTCGTCGGTCCATCGAGTGGGGGGCCTTCCAACACTGCGACGCCCGGTTCATTTAATATCAATACTCGATTCTTACCTGGATTAATTATATTGTGTTGCTACATATTATTGACATGTTGCATAAACAAACATTAAATTTTGTGACTAACACAGATGTTTGTTCTGTGTCTTCTTCTTCTTCCTGCCCTTGTCCCACATTATGTGGGGTCGGCACGACATGTTTTCTTCTTCCACTCTCTTCTGTTAGCCGTCATCTCCGCACTCACTTCTTTCTTACTCATGTCATCTTTAATACAGTCCATTCATCTTTTCTTTGGCCTTCCTTATATCCATCCACATTCATACTTTACGCTCTTCTCGTTACATGACTTTCATCCCTCCTCCGGAATATTTATATTTATTCATATTATATTGCTTTTAAGGAGGCTTGACTTAAGAATTCAAAGCAGTCGAGCCCAATACTCCGCTTTTATCTATCATCATCATCATCATCATCAGCCTGATGGACTCCACTGCTGAACATAGGCCTCCCCCAAAGAGTTCCATGACGAACGGTCTTGAGCCTTTTCCTTCCACCGAATTCCCGCAACCTTAACAATGTCGTCGGTCCATCGGGTGGGGGGCCTTCCAACACTGCGTCGCCCGGTTCGTACGTGCTTTTATCTATACTGCAGCGTTGTGCACAGTTGCGCTACTGATTCTGGGTTATGTCACTGTGCCTTGTCAATGTAATTCAATTGGATGTTCCTTCGCTGTAGAGCAGTTTTTGAACCTTTAGATTAATGTAATTTATCACTGAATTATACTGAAAATCTGTGCACTGTGATTAATGGATAACAATATTAATGTTTGTGAAATACACAGCTATTTACAGTGTCTTCAGGATCTTCTTTGCAATCTCGTTGAAAATTTAAAATATTATACAACTTCAAAAAACACAGGTGCTCAATTTGGCTAAGTATTCAGGTAATGATATCACTACAGCAAATGTTCCGTTGAATAGCGTAACTAATTGGTTGACCCAAATGTGTTTTTTCACTTAAAATTATAACGTACTTCAGATATGAATTTGAATGTACAAATTGGTTTATGTACCTACGACTTATTTCTTACTTACCCTTAATTAACTATAAGAACACTGTAAATCCTTACTGAAATAAATAAGTATAATAGAAAGGGTTTTGTTTGATCTTTTTTTCCGTAGGAGGTAATCTCAGGAACTACTCAACCGATTCTAAAAATTATCTCACTATCTAGTGATCTACGAGTACATTATCTCTGAGAAATTCAAGCTACTTATTACCTGATACCAAGCAAAACCGCGTGCAAAAGCTAGTAACTAATATGTTTTAAGTGTTGAAGTATTCTGATAAATATATAGTTTCGTCAATGCCAAGTAAACTTAATACGGAACCCTGCGCTGTATTGGGACGACTCGCTCTCTTATTAAAGACGATTCTAAAACGTTGCCAAAGAGCTTTCTTTCTCTACCCTGATAGAGGCGTAGAGTGCTAATTGTCGTTTACGCCGTTTACTCTACTAGCACTTACCGTTACTCTCTTCAAAGGATATGAAGACAACGATAATGTCAATTTAAATCAGCTTGCATTGAAGAATAAACTTTATTCAACTCCGATTAGTTTCATAATGGCTTGTCTGCGTCCTTTTACGTCTATGGAAATTCTGGGAAAGCGCGGTACTTTTTGTCTCTTTCGGTATATTGATTTGAACTGTAACGCGCTGGTTTTAAGTTTTAATATCGCTCTCACGTGTTTCACTTACTTAAAAACAGTGTCATGAGAGTGAGACTTGTACCTATATGTATATAAGTAGGTACTGATGAAGATAGAGACATCTATAGGGCTTACGACGAGAATGGGAATGTCTTGATGGACTGTTGAGCACACAAGTTTTATACCATTTTATTTTATCTATAAACGGAAATGAAAGGAAATTTTTTATCGACTACAAACCGGGCGACTCAGTATCGGAAGACTCCTACCCGATGGACCATGTTTGTTTTGTTTTAAAAGGTCTTTATTTAGCATACGATTTATACAGAAGTATTATATCTAAACACAGTTTAGTACGATACAGCTTATTTTTAAATAAATATAACTCGGCAGGCTAAGGCGCCTTTAAGAGCTATTTGAAAAAATAATAATATTTTGAATATTTGAACTTGGTAGATCTTAAATTAATTGATAAAGACTTAGTAATCTCTAGGACTAAGCGGTGAATAAATATGAGCACTTTGTATAGCGCGCATTTTTAAAGTGATGATTAATTTTTTTTCTAAGCTTTTACCACCCTACCACATATTGCATAAGGCTTACTATAGTAACATATCTTGGTATGAAGCACCCTAAAGCCATTCGTTAATTATTATTATCATTATATTTTATTATAACATAGGGTACAAGAAAAATATTGCGAACGGCATACTCACTTAATACCCGCGGATCAAGCCAAAACAAGTGACCCAGCGGTCGGCTAGCGCGTCACCCGATGGACCAATGACTGTATTAAAGTTACGGGAAGTCAGTGGATGGAAAAGGCTCAAGACCGTTCGGACTTTTTGGCGGGAACTTGCGAAGTGATAATGTGCTCTCAATTTATTTTACAAAACTAGTGTTAAATTGAATAATATTGTGTAATTATGGTGGTGTTTTGCGTAATATTGTTTGAGTAAACCGCACAAGTGAAGTGAAATAGAATGATTGCGTGTATCGTCATTTTTCGAGTTGGCGCCAAGAGGTCCCTCGAGGTTTTAGTAAAATAGCCACCATCATACCTTACTAAAACTGAACTTGACTTGACTTGACGATGACTTGACCATGAATAAGATGAGAAATAAAGATGAAAGAATAAAAATAACAAGGAAAAATAAACGTAAGACTTGGCGGTAAGGTGCCATAGCCATCCCGAAAGGGGAAAAACATAAAAAAAAAAACAAGACCGTTCGTCGTGGAACTCTTAGGGGGAGGCCTATGTCTAGCAGTGAAGTTCTAACAGGCTGATGATGATGATGAATGAATTAATATTTGTTTTCCTGCAGCGTTAGACAAAACAATTTCACACTGCGACGCTATTTTGGTCATAATTTCAGTAACATGAATATCAGCAAAAATCTGATTTAATTACAATAAAAGGCATCTTAACATCTTATCTGCTACCAAATACTTATATAATACTACATACTATTATATCATCCTAGCCGCTACTGACAAATTAAGTAGTCATTTTCAAACACGCCAAAATTAAAACCCAAAACAACTCTAACCATATTTATGATAATTCACAATCTGGAACATAAAAATATATTATTGTACGGAATAAATAAGGCCTATTTCGGAATTATTTACGACTTTATTCGCGGCAACTCGCCACCGGACGATATTTCCATTGGCTCGAAAGTACACCGGCCTGTTTCCTTTCAAACTGCCACTCAAAGTACTATGAACTCTATTGCGTTGACTTAAGATATAATATAGCTTAGGTACCAGCTATTCAGTTTTCAAAACAAATGGTCTATGCATCGAAACTTTGTCGAATAAAAAAATTAAGGGTGTGATCACAAGCTGTTGTTGCATGTATTAAGCCGATATGTCATCTGAAATTTATTTGAAAATGATCCTTAAGTCTTCTGGATAAAGTTCATTTTGAGTTTGACTTGCGATATCGCTAAACTATTATCGCATACCCTTAAATATCAAATTCAAAACAGACCTTGTTCAGAAGCAGTAAGGATCATTTTGAAACGAATTTTATATCACATAATCATTCCAGCCGTTGGAAGCCCACTGCTGAACATCGATCGGCCCCAACAGATTTCCAGTGCGAATTCCTATCGTGTAGGGTATTTGCCCATACTCACTACTCTAGGCACGTGGGTTGGCGAGCGATGTGACATATAAAGAATATCTCATGGCGTTTGAACACAGCTTTTGTGATGTAGTGAAATTTCTACACGTCAGTACTAGTATGTACTCTGTGATAATACGTTAGGTTTTATGTGTATCCGGTCGAACGGCGGCCCGGAGGTCATTACGCATTTGCGTTTCCGGTTTCAGTGTTCCCGATGTTGTATCGCTCAAATTTTCAGGCTGTAGTGAGTCGAACGTACTTAGTACTTCCGGGTAGTTACCGTTTTGCCTTTCTTTGTTGATTTTTCAGATCTGCGTACGCGTATATTTACCTTAAATGACGATACGTAATTTTTTATTAACGTTATTTACCCGTATGTTTATAGTTTATATGAAAAAGCAATGATCGTTTTGAGTTTTTGAAGGAGGTAGGGGAGCTACCTAGGCCTTACAGAAGATCGCAGCCTAATAACATTATTTGTTTCAATTTTGTATTCCTGCCGTGAGTAAGATGAAAAATACAATTTCATTAATTTGTAGGTAGGCAAATACAATGGTTTAAGAATAATTCGGATAAGTTTTTTATATGTGTACACTATTTGATGGCCGCCATGTTAGTTTGCACATGACGTTTGTCGTGTCATTGACTAATTTTTCATGCTTTGTTGTTGTTTGGTTTGATGTTTTACACATATTTTTGGAGCGCTGTGTTGCTCTCTTTGTCGAATAAAATCTTGAAGTATAACAAAACATGTCAATTTCAAGTCGTAGAACTAAATTTATAGCAAATTAGTAGTAGAATAAGTATTTCTGGATGGCATACATATTATGAATCACCTTTTAGAAGCAATTAAAAACCGTTTAATTATATTAAAGCTATATTTAAGAGCAGTGTACATAGTGCAGTACCAAACTTCATACATTTATGAAACAACTCCTTACCAATTTAGTTACCCAAAGCACTTTTCCGTCCGATCTCACCGCGACCGAAACCGCCTATCACACATTACGATAAT
The DNA here is from genome assembly GCA_947579855.1 of Anticlea derivata. Taxonomy (NCBI): domain Eukaryota; kingdom Metazoa; phylum Arthropoda; class Insecta; order Lepidoptera; family Geometridae; genus Anticlea; species Anticlea derivata. The sequence goes on along the minus strand of OX388275.1, from coordinate 402,810 downwards.
CGATGGTGTCACTTACTCCCTTATGAATATTTCAACCCCTCAGACATATGCACCCCCTTCCCACCCCCGGTAATGCCTGACCGTAAATTTCCCTACTTGGGGGTAATTTTGTGTAACTAATGTGCACTCATCTTTATAAGGAGTTGAGTATTGTGATCAATCAATGGAAATATGGTATGAATAAGGGATGATGGAGGGTGTGAGTTTAAAATTTATAGGGGCGTTTGACACCTGAAAAAGTTCTTAAATGACGCATTACCAAGGTTGTTTATTAATTGACCGATGACGAATAAATAAATAATACCCAACAGTCACATAGATAAATGATAGATAAATTATTTATTTGACACACACAAATACAGCACAGACAGAGATATAAGTAAACGGAAGAAACAACAGTAGGTAGGTAACAATCACAAGAAATAAAATAAAGCGTAGGTACATAATAGGTAGGCAGGATAACAGATAAAATTTAGACTAATACAAGTAACAATACAACATACACAAGAGAGACAGTTGAGCCTTCTAAAGACCGTTACAAACGTTCTATATATAGCTCAACTGATCCAGATCACTAACAGTAGACACATTTACATGAAAGAAAAGCAGGCGCCTACCCCACCCATCAAGTGGGTGCCAACTGGTGATACCTACATTTCATGTGGTAACGTCTACGCAAAAAGGTCCTATCTCAGCTTATTGCTGCTCCGCCGAGGCGTAGCAGCTCTGGTTTTCAGAACACATACATAGTCCTGACTCCACACTAGGATTTCCTGTGTCGTGGGTATCAGAAACTACGAGTACCATGTTACCACAACACCCTGACCAGGAACAAATTATATTAGCAGATCATGCAAACATTTGTTCCGCAGCGGGAATCGAATCCGCACCCCTTCCGACGTCTCAGGCAGGCGCGCGCACGCCTCGCCACCGAGTTCGTCTTAAAATTGATTTAGCCCCTTCGTCCACGGTGCGACTCAAAAGGAACGCGACTGAAGCTGTAGTCACTTATGAGTAGCCTGACTGCGATAGCACTAGTATTTCAATGCGCGTCCGTCCACGGCGCTACTCAAAAGGTCCGCGTTTGTAACTAGTCTCCTGGCGACTCGACATGCTGGTCGCCAGGCGACTGGTTTCGAGAAACTGTTGAAAAATGAACGAATAAAAAGTAATTATAAGTGATTCTGATGTCTATGTGACTGGAGAAGTAATAATTCTATGTCATCGCTCGAATTATCACTAGTCATGTTAAATATTTTCGTTTTCAAAACTTTGTTTACATAAAATCGTGTACTGAGTGACTGAATTTCAGAAAATTCTAGTAGCGTCGTGGACGAGTCAGAGTTTCCAATCAGTCCGCAACTCTAGTTTCTAATGAGTTCCCTCACTTTTGCGTAGCGTCATGGACGAAGGGGCTTAATTATGATATAAACTACATAATAACTTAACAGTGATTATCACCAATGGAAGGCAATAATTTCCACATTACGCTACTAATATGAACAGGTTCGATTTCCAACTCTATACTTGAATCTAATATCATTTTGCTAAGCAATAACACTGCTAGTACTAGGGCACTGACCCGTCTCAATTATTGATCATATAACTGTACCTTAGAAAGACAAACCTGAAGCAAATCACCGGCCGTAGATTTCTTAAAACTAACGACCGCATTGTAATGGCCGCTATCAGGCTCATAAGTGCCCAGAATAATCTTGATAATGGAATATTTATGTTTGGTGGAAATATCAAGAGGAAACTGGTTTGTTCTTGAAGTTAAGAATTCAAAGTCATCATTATCATCAATGCTAATGGCCGTGGTGGCTCCGGCTGAAGAATAGGCCCCTCCATATCTACCTATCCGCGGATGTCGAAAGAGGCGACTAAGGAAAAAAAGCTAGGGGATGGGCAGCAGCGTCCCTCATTTTAACAACGATAGCTCTAACTGCGCTCGCCAACCCGCATGCCCAGCGTGGTATGGGCAAATCCCCCCACATGATAAGGAATTATCTGTCTGTGGGGGAGGCCATGTTCAGCAGTGGACGTCGTACGACTGAAATGATGATGATTATCATCATCATCATAGCCGCAGGATGTCCGTCCACTGCTGAACATAGGCCTCCCACATTTTCCAGCGCGACCGACCTTGTACGGCCTGCACACAAACAATTGTACATGAATGAAGCCTCTAAGAGGCGCACACCTAATCCTTTCACTACACTGATTCTTCCATCGACGGTCTAGGCTCTTTTCAGGGCCACCATACCTCAACCTGGTCACTGACCTAACACAGGATGACCAAGAAAGAATCAGTGACACGACAAGCAAGCACCCATACAATTATTAATACCTATAATAAATTCAATCTCAGATTAAGATCATATTTTACTTTATTTTTATTTTATTGGGGGGGGGGGGGGATTTGTTCATACTCGCCACTCGGCATGCAGATAAATATTCTTTTTAGGGTAAATAATGATCTATTGTTGATAGGGTACGCTGCTGCCTACCCTAGGCTTTTTCCCTTAATCGCCTCTACCTCTTATCGGCCATCGCCATCCATTAACTGACCACGCTAACCGTTGCTTAACTTAGCAGATCCAACGACTAGGCAAGCCATATTAAGAGTGCTTCGATTTTAGTAAACGTACATTACAGCCGTCATGAATAACGGTGGCTACTTCTTAGAAACAGAAGCTATGACTAGGTACTTAGGAAAATGGCGGAAGTGAAAGAGTTCTGTGATACGGGCGAACAAATGTTTGCAGCCCGTTAGTATCAGACGAGTCTATCAAATCTGCATAGATTTACGCTATAGCAGGCATGTCACTTTAAATCGGGCGAGGAAGAAAAATTCGCTTTGGTGTACTGGGTTTGGATATTATATCGATTCGACCTCAGTGGCGGGTGACGCAGTGTTGGAAGGCCCCCCACTTGATGGACCGCCGACATGGTTGCGGGAAGTCGGTGGATGGAGAAGGCTCAAAACCGTTCGTCGTGGAACTCTTTGGGGCAGGCCTATGTCCAGCAGTGGATTTCTACAGGCTGATGATGATGATGATGAGTTGCGGGGTCAATTCCCGCTGCGGGACAAATGTTTGCCCGATCTATATTAGTTCCGGGTCTGGGTGTTGTGGTACTCGTAGTTTCTGATACCCACGGCACAGGGACTCCTAGTGTGGGTTCAGGACTATGCATGTGACTATTGGTTGTTATTTTTTATTTTGACACGAATTTTATATAACATATCAAGGACATATCGCATTCCGTTTGAACACGGCTTTATGGTTAGATAGTAACAGTTCTGTACCCCATGACATCAATATGTGATTAAATAAAAATTAAATTAAATATTCCGGACTTATCACACACGGCCAACTGATCCCAAACTAGGCATAGCCTGTACTATGGGTACCAGAGACTGATATACATAATAGATATATATTTTACACCCAGACACAGAACAAACATCTGTGTTAGTCACAAATGTTTGTCCAGTGCGGAAATCGAACCCGCGACCTCTAGCGCAGAAGGCAGAGTTACTACCAACTGAGCTATGAGGCCAGTATGAGATTTTACGTAGTAACTACCAATTAGTGCTTGTGTGTCCAAAATAAATGTCTATTTTCTTTCTTTCTTTTTTTCAATCCAGGAATGTGTGATAAAATACACAGGAGATCATTGCTTGCTATCAAGATTCGGCGAAAAGATTATTCGACTTATTTGCTAGAGTGAAGGTTGAATTCTCGATTGTTTATTTTCGTTGTCTCATCTCGGTTTTATTTATATCTCAAAACCTTCATCGTCATCTAAATTACTGACAACTGCATTTTCATGTCACGTACAGGTACTACTAGCTTCAGCCCGCGCCTTTGCTCCCGTGGTACCTACATAAAGCCTTTATGCTATTCCAGACTATAATCTATCTTTGTACCAAATATCATCCAAATCCGTTCGGGCGTTTAGCCGTGATTGAACCACAAACATCCAAACATCCTCATAAACTTTCACATTTATAACATTAGTAGGATGAGCACCGTAAATGTTAAGTAGGAACAGCATACAGAGTTGTAAACTACTAATATTTGCAGATCATTCAAACATGTCCCACAGCGGGAATCGAACCCGCACCTCTTTTTTTATACAACCATGGCGGAAAACAAGCATATGGCCCACATAATGGTAAGTGATTACCGTAGCCTATGAACACTTGCAAGGCTTCCCGGATCTTCGTGAGTCTAGTGTTTGTGTTGGATAGAGTTTTCGAGTGCGCTCCTTAGTTGCAGGAGTTGAGGCGAACATGGGTGATTCTTCGGAAACTCAGTTTTTGTCTGACTTTCGTGGCACATTTTTTTTTGTTGAAATTACACATAATGACGAAATATTCTATATGTAGATTTGATTACTAATTTATTGGTAGTGGAGGGAACTTTATTGGCCTAACGGTTACGAAGTTATTCAATTTTAAAATTATGGTGTCCATGGAGATCTACATTCATACCACCGAAATCAAATATACAAAATTATTGAACTTTAATGTGTTGAAATGTACGTTTTGTTTGAACTAGCCTATTACAATCATTCTAAGAAGGAATTTCGGGTAGGTTTATAATAAAAAAGGTAGTAAGCAGATAAAAATATATTAATTTTCTTAAAACTAAGGAACAAAATTAAATATTGTTATTAAATATATAAACTAAGAGAGTATTACAAAAAATCTAACATCAATTATCACGTTTTTTCAATCACATGATCACATGAGATCAATCTTATAAATAATCAGTCACGTTTCTAGATACTAACGGTGGAGTTATACCTAAATTAATAGTAAAATAGGCTTATCTAATCCCTCCCATATTCATTGGTTATAAGCTATATGTATTTACTTCGAGCATTGCAATTTGAGCAAACCTGGCTGAAGTTATTTTGATTGAGATAAAACAAATTATTAACAAAAATCACAATAACAATATTATCTATGTATGTTAATAAGCCCGCAAATTTGATTTTTGTGGGTTTCACTGACCTTTCGTGTACTTTTTGTCCACGAAAAACATGGAAATCAAAACCACGAAAATCAGAAAAAAGTTGAAAATCCTAAATAATTTCTTAATTTGCTGGTTTATGTTACATTGATGTCTGCAGTAGAAATTAGGAACACAAAAAGCATATATTATTAAAACAATTAAAACAATAGGATTAGTATGAACGAATTTATAGTCTACATGGTAATCAGAACTTGCGGTATACCAAGCCACGGAAAGTGATTACTTACCGTAATTTCGAAGCGACGCGGAGACATGGACACGTGCTGTTCTCACCACTGATGGATCGCGACTTACAGTTTGTCTCTGTCTAACAACTATTCACGTAGTTACTAAAGTACAGTTTTTATGAATGAATTAGTGCGCGCCATGGCTATCAGAGCTAAACGTCGGACGCGAAGTTATCTAGTTGTATCTTATTAACTAAAGCTAATTTTTGCGTAGTAATAGTGTCTGTTAAGCCAGTAACTATCTTGTTTATTGTGAACCTGTATGAAATAGTGCTATTATTTATAGGAAATGAGATAAAAAATGATTAACACTAGAACATGAGGTCCGGACGCACCACAAAAATCAGTATTTCCAAGGTTTTTATTTATTTTTACTTATTTAGAACAGGAAAATTAAAAAACTAAAATAGGCCCCCCCTATTACTTTTGGCTAATCTACTATCTGAAAAAGAATCATAGGGCTACGGATACTTTTTATGTGTTTTTTCGAGTCGGACACGTATTTTTGAGCCCTCTGAGAATTACCCACATAGACTTGCCTTGTACAGAATCGTTATTGCTGTTAGAGTTGGCAGTTCTCGTGTTTTGTAGATGTATAATGGTTGGAAAATATATTGGTTAGTTTATTTATCCTAAGTTTGCTTTCAATTTTGTGTTGCTTTCAATGTTAGGTATACTCGACAGTACTTTCCTTTTTCCTCACTACTCAAAGGTTAGCTGGATGAAAATGCTAATAAGCATAAAGTTAGCCTATGTACTTGTTTTCGTCCTGTGCAATAAATAATGTCCTATCTATTATCAAAAGTAGCCTCTTAGCTATCTCAGTCGTGATCTGTTGATCTGTGTTGGTGAGTCGATCAATCTGACGCGATCCTGTGCGATGAAGCAGTGACCACACGATTAATAACACTTTTTATTTGTAAAGAAGAACAATGTCTCTCTCTCTCTCTTTATGAGACGGTACTATTTTTCATTGAGGATTTATACTTTTACCTTTCACCTCCATCATGAAATCAGCCATAATACTGCAGAAATTGGAGCATCTATTTTTCAGAAATTCACCTCATCTGGATAATTAGAACTGCATAAAAATTATTTGACAACAAACCAAAGTAATTCACTTCTGTATCATTTAAGGAATCTGAAATCATAGAAACAGAAACAGTCAGAAACGGCCCTTTAGAGGTCGAGACGAGACTAAGCAATAAAATTCTTATAACCACAAAATAAACCAAATTACCCCTAGACAAAATCCAAGTCGCGCTAAGGAACTTTCTTTGCATAATGTGGTATTTACCAGCTTTATTTGTTTGACGACTATTCGAAAAGCGGTACTAAAAGACTAGACTTTATTTTTATGTGCAATAAAGCACCATTTTGTAGCTTCAAGACTACAGGCACAGCATAGAATGAGTTAGCTAGAACACAATAAACCGTCTCATTGTATCACCGTTTTTAAAAAAGCAGGCATTTTTATACTGTACATTCATCTAAATAGTCGTGTTAAGAAATAAGGAAATCCGTAGGAGAACCAAGGTCACCGACATACCTCTAAGAATTAGCAAGTTGAAGTGGCAGTGTGCAGGCCATATAGCTCGCAGAACTGACAACCGTTGGCGTGTAAAGGTTGAATGCCTCCCACCTGATGGACCGACAACATTCTGAAAGTTTCGAGAAGTCGATGTGGAATTCTTTGGGGGAGGCCTATGTCCAGCAGTGGACTTGTACATACTGATGACGATGATGATGGTGATACTAGGTACTAGCCATTTCTCTCTAAGCTTTGGCTCCGACTTTTATTGGGGTTTCGATTCTTTATGATTCGCATTTGTGGGAATATTGGTGCTTCTCCATCTGACCGGTGTTAGTGCGCACTTTCAGTTTTACTCGAAATATACGATGGATTATTATTTTACTGGCTCTCGGTGTACGTACACCCTGTATACATTAATAATTCAGCAGATTATCCACAACCGATGGGTCGATGTGGGCTGATATACATATATATAATTACTATGTACCTAGACTAAGTTTTCGTTACTAATGGTACACGAAATTTTTCGATAAATAAACATTATTTTTATTATTATATCAATATCATCAAATTCTAAGCATTGTGCCTACAACAGTACAATGGATTGGCCAAGTGCATGTCGAGCCACGCCCAGTGAAGGCTTCCGAAGTCAATTCGGCTTATATAAGTATATCAACTTAAACTAAATGAAACGCCATAGTTATGATCGCAATAAATAATTGAGTATGGAGCTTTTGGAATCCATAACAAACCCGATTATTAATCTTAAACCATTAAAGCCTTTTTTATCTCCTTTTAGGTTTCCTATAGCGGCTTAGCTGGTAGGGGATGGGTTGGACACTTGATTCTAACATAAATCCTATATTATATTTATTTACAGAAAGAAAATTAAAACTAATACAAGTTAATATTTACAAAATACACAGGAAACAGTTGAGCTATCTAAAGACCGTTACAAACGATCTACACATAGCTCAATTGATCCAGATTATTACCAGTCGGAAGCGTCCCCGAGACGCTGGCGGAATTACCACGTTGGGTGGCAATGCTGAAAAAAAAACCAAACTTCATAATTATTTAATGGATCTCTCTATAGGAAAAGTGTTCATAAACCTCGTTATATTTTTGAGAGACCTATCCAAGCATGCCCGAAATGTTTAACATAATAATATGGGGTAAGCGAGTAATAAAAACAAAGTTTTCATAACATTTTGGCATCACCAATTTAATTTTTATTTCCTTACAATATTTAAGCATGATAGCACAATTCGTTAACTGAATGGCGTCCAAGAACTGGATATCGGAACGTTGGTCGTCCAGCAGCGAGGTGGGCAGACGATATCGCAAGCATCGCGGGCCGCAACCGGATGAGGCTTGCACAGGATAGAGGAGATTGGCACATACAAAGGGAGGCCTATACCCTGCAGTGAGTGAAGTCAGGCTGTGGATGATGATGAGCACAATTCGTCTGCGAGTAGAACGCCAGACAAGATCAGTCAGACAGACGTCTGTCTGTCTGTCCGATCTTGTCTGGTATCGGTATCTGGATCGGATATGGTAAAACTATAGAAAGCACCCAACAGTCACATACATAGTCCTGACCTCGAATTAGGATTCCCTGTGTCGTGGGTAACAGAAACTACGAGTACCATGGTAACAAAACACCCAGAACCGAAAAAAAATTGCAGATCATGGAAACATTTGTACCGCAGCGGGAATCGAACCCACACCCTTTGCGTCTCAGGCGGGTACACGCCCAAGTCAAAGACAAAAGGCGTTTATTTCAAAAAAAAAAACAGTAGGATCACTTTGTGTCTTAGAAACTAGGTGAAGCTATGCCTGTTCCTCGCGACCAGGCCCGCTGCGCCACCAGGAGGGAGGTTGTGTAGGAATAAAGATGGTCTATTGCGAAAACGTTCCCCGTGAGGCTTCCGTACCAATACACCAGATCAGAAAATCAAGAACCCCAAAATTAAATGACGAAGTGACAAACTCATATTTTGCGGTCATTCATGTAGTTCTGTGTGATATTAACAGCAAAATTGGTCTCATAATAACACCTGATTATATATTTCTTTTTTTTTGGGAAACTTCGTCATATCTTCTCGTCGCAGATACCGCAGAGCCTCAAGACAAAAGTCTACAATCAGTGCGTGTTGCCAGTGATGACATATGGCACTGAGACTTGGTCGCTAACTATTGGCCTTATACACCTCTTATACACCTTATACAGCTCAAAGTCGCCCAACGGGCTATGGAGAGAGCTATGCTCGGAGTTTCGCTGCGTGATAAAATCCGAAATGAGGAAATCCGAAGAAGAACCAAGGTTACCGACATAGCTTTCAGAATTAGCAGGTTGAAGTGGCAGTGGGCCGGCCATATAGCTCGCAGAACCGACAACCGTTGGGGAACAAAGGTTCTCGAGTGGCGACCACGAACCGGACGACGCAGTGTTGGAAGGCCCCCCACCCGATGGACCGACGACATTGTTAAGGTTGCGGGAAGTCGGTGGATGGAAAAGGCTCAAGACCGTTCGTCATGGAACTCTTTGGGGGAGGCCTATGTTCAGCAGTGGACTTCATCCGGCTGATGATGATGATGATGATGATATATTTCTTGACCGCGTAAATTCTTATTCGTAAATTACTTCGAAATCGTCAGAAGACTTTCGAGTTTCAGCCAACAAACTTAAAAAGTCAAAATTCCTCAATTGTAGACTTTTCCCATTATTTGTGTCACAAAAGCTCCTAGCATTCCAAAATTTTGACGTTACTAGAAGTACACTTTTAGTGTACTTCTAGTAACGTCAAAATTCTGAATTCGATAGACCTTCTGTTCTATTTTTGCCATTTTCATACATAAAATAGAAAGTCATTCCCATATATTTGTAATCCATTGAGTGAGAAGCTTAAATTTTTCAAGGCACTAAAAGCTCAGAGACCGCTACTACTGAGATAAAGGGTCTTGACAGACAGACAGACAGCAAACAAAGTTATCCTAGATGGTTTTCTTTTTTTCCTGTTAAGATATCAAAAAATCAAGTAAGATAAACTATGCTTGCTTGCTTGTCCTGTCACTGATTCTTTCTTAGTCATCCTGTATTAGGTCAGGGACCAGATTCACGTGACGTGAAAGAATGAAAAGGATTGAAACTATTAAGTTACTTAGTTTAAAATAGGTAACCATTAACATTAATTAACATTTTTTTTTCTCATTACGTCCAAGAAATAAAATTCATCAAGGTGTATTTGTTGCAGGCAAAGTTCGAGTTCTGGTCACTTCGAACTTTCTATAGAAACGACTCTGTTATGCTTCCTTAGATAACTACAAAAACATTAATTGTATTTGTGGTGTTGTAATCAATGGGCTGGGCCCGAAGACATCGAAGTCGAAGCTTTGGAAGTTTACTTGTTAAATACTTTTTTTCGTAGGTAAATACTTGTAATAACTTATTTTACTTCAAAAATACGTGTTTCTGGTATTTTAAAGCAATGTATTTGTTTTAATATTTTCCTTTTTACAATGCTCATTCCAAATTCAGATTATTTAACTAAGCGATTTGTGGTAGGTACTGTGTATTTTTATTATTTTAGTATTTTTTTTATTTTTTTTATACAACGGAGGTGGCAAACAAGCTTGACCACCTGATAGTAAGCGGTTACCGTAGCCTATGAGCGCTTGCAATACCAGAGGCATCACGCACGCGTTGCCGACCCCGAACCCCCTTCCCCCCTAAAGAGCTCTGGCAACCTTACTCACCGCAGGAACACAACACTATTTGAAACAAATAATGTAATTTGGCTGCGATCTTCTGTAAGGCGGAGGTACCTCCCCAGGCGGGCTGCTCCAATTCAGAACGAGAAAATCTCGCTGTGCCCTACCTCCTCTTACGAAGATCATGTGTACCTGATATTAGTCCTTCGTCTGCAACATATCGACAAACACTTCACTTCCGCAAACTTCCGAAAGGGAAGTGTCTCTGGCATTTTTCGCTTTTTATCAATTTATTTTAAAGCGCTTTCTGAGACGTGACCGGAATAAATTTAATGCTTAAGCGACGCTATTTACACGGCGACTAACTTAGCTTTCATTAATGCCTTTGCAATGTTGAAACGTTTTATTCGTTATTTACGTAAATGAACGTCAAGTGCGTGAAGACCGCGGCTTGCGCCTTGCCTTAGGTCGTAGGTTCGAATGCTGTCTTATTTACAACTCAACACTAAATTATTTTGTTTCTTTTTTAAATCATAAGGATCACTTTTAAACGTCTTAAAAACTAGGTAAATATTATTAAGCTTGTTCCTTGCGACCATGCTTAGAATAATCAGCTAATCAATAGTATAGAATAGAAAACGTTTATTTGACTCTGTGTATTCCAAGTTTCAACGAAATCGGTTGACCGGTTACGGCGTGATTGAATATCAAACATCCAAACATCCTCACAAACTTTCGTATTTATGATATTAGTAGGAAGTAGGATACAAAAAACAACACAGAACGGACATAGGAACATACAAGGAGTAAGAACACAAATGATCATCACCCTGCCCTTATCCCACTTCATGTGGGATCGGCACAACATGTTTTTCTCCTCCACTCCCCTCTATCAGCCGTCAAATCAGTATTCACTCCTTTCTTACTCATGTCGTCTTTCACACAATCTATCCATCTTTTCTTTGGTCTACCTCTCCCCTTATATCCTTCCACATTCATATTTAACACTCTTCTAGTCACATGACATTCTTCCCTCCGCATGACATGCCTATACTACGCTAACCAAATTAACACACAGACGGAGTAAGAACACAAATGATAACAAATAACAAACCTAGTAGACACCTACCACCTATAGTTAGGCAGGCATCCACCAAGCCAGCACGAACCAACCAGTTTCGCTCTATGTCGGGTGTGTCAAACAGGCCCTGACTGAGCCCAGTAGGTACTTCAAAATATACTCAGTGCACGAAATGAGCCTCTAAAAGGCGCACTTCAATCCTTTCACCATATTGGTTCTTTCACCAAGAATCATAAGCCCTTTTCATATCACCATACCCCAACCTGGCCACTGGCCTTCATGTAGGATGACCAAGAAAGTACCAGTGACACAGCAAGCAAGCACTTCAAAATATATAGATAGTTATCAGAAACTAAAACCTTTTGTTAAAATTTCTTATCGGTTCCCAGAAATAGTCATGTTTTCTTAATGTCTTTATTGCCCTTTGACCTCATCTTCCTATAAATTTTCCTTCAGGCCCCTGAACGTCATAATAGTCCCAATAAAGATACAATCAGGGATAAATGAAACCTTATGAGGTATAAAATAAGGGCGTAATGGCTGACCCATTGCACAAATAATATTAAATGAGTTTGCACAGGGAGAGCACATTTCATAATAAGGAAATGTAACTATAAAATTTAAACGTGAAATATACGTCATATATCGTGCCAAGTCGGGCGCGGCAAGAGATAGCGCGAGGTAGAGGCACAGGCGTAATTCCACCTATGTAGTTTCTAAGACTTTTCAAAGAAATACTAGTGATTTTATTGAAAAAAACACTTTGATGGTTATTACGAAGAAAGACAAGATTATCTCTAGATAACTGTCTATAGTAAAACTACTATCTTCATCATCATCAACCTATGGAAGGCCATTGCTGGACATAAGCCTTATCCAAAGACGGCCACGACGAACGATCTTGAGCCTTTTCTATCTACCGACTACCCGCAACCTGTTGGTCCATTTGGTGGGGGGCCTTCCAACACTGAAAAAAGTAGTTACTATAGTAAAATGCTGCAACTCACGTCTCTTACCCAACAACGTGGCTTATCAGGTCTATTAACGACCTCGGTGGCGTATCGGGCGAGTGTCCGTCTGAGTATTTGTTCCGGGTCAGGGTGTTGTGGCCCCTGTTACTCGTAGTTTCTGATACCCACAAGACAGGGAATTCTAGTGTGGGATCAGGACTATGAATGTGACTGTTGGGTGTTATTTATTATTTGATTTATCAACTAGCTTCCGGCCGTGGCGTCGCTCGGTAGCGTGGTACCTAAGAGGATCAAAAGTAGCCTATGTGCTATTCCAGACTATACTCAATCTTTGTGCTTTGGCAATTTCATCCACATCTTTTAAAATAAAAAAATAAAAGGGCATTTATTCATCAAGAATTCTACACACAGTTATAAAGATACAATTGGTAATTTACAAGTTTTGGTATGTATGTAGGTAAACAGGTGAAATGGTCGAGGGCTCAGCTAAGCTGCTTTTCAGGCTCGCCATAAAATGTCTGCTGTCGTCACAGTAGGTTTGATTCTCGGAAGCCATCAGCCGCTATCAAGCGATGAAGAGAAGGGCACATATCATTATTATAACCTATGTAAGTAGGTAGGTACGTATAGTATAACATCAGCCGTTCTGGCGTGGTTGAGTAACAAACATCCATCCATTCATCCAAACTTTCGCATTTATAAGCAGTAAGATGGCGAGGGCCGCATGTCGCTAGCTCCATGACCGTGTCTGATACAGGCCGTAAAATATAGCACCTGCAATGCTATTCCCGGAGCTGGAATATTGATGTTCCCGTGGTATTGACATCGAGACCGATCCGGGACTATTTGGTACAATTTGGGACACCCCGGGAACTCGCCGTGCGTGACATATTGGACCAAACTATGAATAACTTAGTTATTCGGAAAATGAAAAATTTAGATTTTATTTTTACCCTCTCTGTACGAATCCTTTAGATATTTCAGGCCTTTTTTTATTTTTTGATGGAATCTAACCAGATATACCGTGCCGTGGTGGCCCCGGCTGAAGAATAGATCTCCAACCCGTTTATTTCGTAAGAGGTGAATAGGGGAAAAAATAAGGGGATAGTTCTAATGCGCTCGCCAACCAGCGTGCCTAGCGTAGTAGTATGTATGGGCGTGAGTATGGGCAAATTCCTGCCACAAATTGCAGACTGAAATACGAAATTTCTAGCAGTTTTATGATATGATACTTAAGGTGTTTAATTCAGTCTCCAGCCAAGATATACCTAACTAAATAAACCAATTATTCGTAAACTGTTGTGAAAAAACCACTAATCCGGTATCAAATTAGAGGGGACAACCTCGAGACTTTGCCCTATATGACGTTGGTTAAAAATAACATCCAGTGTGCCTAGTCTCGTGGTGGCCCCGGCTGAAGAATAGGCCCCTCCATATCTACCTATCCGCGGATGTCGTAAGAGGCGACTAAGGGAAAAAAGCTAGGGGATGGACAGCAGCGTCCCCTATTTCAACAACGACAGCTCTAACTGCGCTCGCCAACCCGCATGCCCAGCGTGGTGAGTATGGGCAAATCCCCCCACATGATAAGGAATTCGCTCTGTCTGTGGGGGAGGCCATGTTCAGCAGTGGACATCGTACGGCTGAAATGATGAATGATGTACCTAGTCTCTTGACATTGACCTGCCAAATAACCTTTTACAGCCACTAAAGTATTTTTACACCACCATCTTTGAATCGTAATGTTATGGCAAGTTCCGTGCCACCATCAAAACGACACGCGCCCGGCACGCCATCACTTTATCCCTCGATAAAATATGTGCCACGTTTTTTCCTTTTGTGTGTGTGTGTGTGTGTATCATAAACGTAATAAAAAATTTCATTTCGAATTATTTTTGCCTGAAAGATGGTAGATATTTTATAAATCTTTACTGCCATTGCAGACACTGTGGATATATTGTTTTCCTGATTTCATTTTTTTTTTTTTTATACAACTGAGGTGGCAAACAATCATAAGGCCCACCTGTTGGTAAGCGGTTACCGTAGCCTATGAGCGCTTGCAATACCAGAGGCATCACGCACGCGTTCCCGACCCCGAACCCCCTTCCCCCTAAAGAGCTCTGGCAACCTTACTCACCGCAGGAACACAACACTATTTGAAACAAATAATGTTATTTGGCTGCGATCTTCTGTAAGGCGGCTTTTCAATGAAAGCTTGATAATATATGTACTTTGGTTCATAAAATTTAGGAATATCGGTAATCTGAATGTATCGGAAATCGATAAGTTTATTCATCATCATCATCATCAGCCTGTAAGAGTCCAGTGCTAGGCAGAAGCCTCCCCCAAAGAGTGCCATGACGAACGGTCTTGAGCCTTCTCCATTCACTGACTTCCCGCAACCTTCGTAACATCGTCGGTCTATCGGGTGGGGCCTTTCAACACTGCATCGCCCGATTCGTATAGTTTGAAAACCTTTATTCCCTAACGGTTGTCGGTTAAACTAAATGATTATATAAATGATAAAACCGCATGGCCTGAAGTCGCTCTGCCCCTCGACAGCTAAAATGCCATTTTGCAGTGTCTTTACAGTTTTTGCTTGCATCATATTTTAAGTATTATTATTTTTTTTATTAACATTAGGTACATATTTCATCAAGTATAGCGTGTGCTGCCCCTAGATCATTTGTTGAAGCTCAAATTTATCTTCTTTTTTTCACATTTTTATAAGCTGAGGGGAGCTGAGGAGGGCCAGGACGGGTTGTCAGCTAGGCAACGTCAGTGTAAATAATCTTAGTTATGCTGACGACATGGTCCTTCTCAGCCCGTCGATGAAAGGGTTAAGAAAGCTCCTTTTAATCTGCGAACAATATGCTATTGCGCACGGGTTAAAATATAATGTGGCGAAAACAGAGATGATGGTATTCAGGTCGGGGCGAGGTCCAGAAAAGGTGCCGGAAGTGCTATTGGGCGGCACGCCCATCAGAATGGTCGGGCAGTTCAGGTACTTGGGGCACTTACTGACAGAGTCAATGAAAGATGACGGCGATGTTGAGAGGGAGAGAAGGGCTCTCGCTGTCAGGGGGAATATGCTCGCACGCCGTTTCGCTAACTGCAGCTCGGACGTAAAGAACACACTATTTAAGACATACTGTCTAGGTATGTACACATTTCAACTATGGACCCACTACACGAGAAAATCCATCAGCGCCATAAGAGTCCACTACAATAATGCTTACCGGGCTCTTATGAGGCTGCCGAGATACTGCAGTGCATCGAACATGTTCTCTGATGCGGGAGTACCTGACTTCTTCGCAATAATAAGATCTCGCATAGCGGCTTTTTGGAAGCGGATAAGTCGCTCCAATAATAGCATCTTGAGGGCTGTCTATGACTATCTGCCCAATACAATTTACAAGCATTGGATTTCCGTCCATATGGACGGAAATAGGATATAAGTGATTATACATAGGTAGGTACTTACTTTACATAAGTATGTTGACACAGGAGATTTATCTACTATGCCTTTTTGACCTCATTGTTTTATTTTTATTTTTATGTGTAATATGGGTGTACGTACTTGTACCTACTGTACCTGAAATAAACGAATTTTATTTATTTTATTTTTATTTTATTATAAGCTCTTATTTATTAGGGATTATAATCAGATTACTTTTCTTTTGAGCCTCACCTAGTTCGATCGGCACCACACTGAAGCTTTAAATTCCATTTTGTGAAAAAGGATCATCGAAAAAAATAATAGGCACCAAGCCGTGTTTGTTGCCTGATTCTTCTAGGCTTGGTCGCGAGGAACAGGCATCGCTTCACCTAGTTTCTAAGACGTTTCAAAGTGATGCTAGTGATTTTATTGAAATAAATGCCTTTTGGCTTTGACTTGACTTTGACTTTGGTTCGCGCTATAAGGCAGGTCCAATGCCACTTCAACTTGCCAATTCTGAAAGCTATACTTGTACATGTTGATTAAATTCAAATAATTATTGAGTCGTTCTACATGGTTCTCCTAGTACTAATTATGGTATGGGACTAAATGCTCCAGGTTATGTAGGGCATGTGCACCTGCCCAGACGTGTAGGCCGTCAATAACCGGATGTGACGGCGCACTCTAACTAGCAAGGCGGCAGGCTGGAAAATTGGCCCCAATATGGCCCACTTTCCGGCGGTGAATTAGGAAGGCTGGGAAATTGATTGGAACCACTTCCAGTTCGTTATAATATTTGATTGGGAAATAATAGATGATACCTTGACACTGTTTTCCTTATAGGGTTAGATCGATAGGTCAAAAGAACAAAAGTAGTTTAATTCAATAATATCACAACGATCACTTTGACGCCGTGTTCAAACGGCGTACTATATTACATCTAAAATATATATTGACAGAAGACAAATGTGAGCTTCAACAAATGATCTAAGGGCACACGCTACACTTGATGAAATATGTACCTAATGCTTATATAAAATTAAATAATACTTAAAATATGATGCAAGCAAAAACTGTAAAGACACTGCAAAATGGCATTTTAGCTGTCGAGGGGCAGAGCGACTTCAGCCATATATTTAAATGATACTTACATCTTGGTGGAAAAAAACTCATGGTGCAAAAGATCCAAAACAAATTTACACCCTTCCTTTACCTAAAAGAATATGGAGTCTATCCGTACTACCCATTGATGTACCCGAGTCTGTTCGTCCTAGGTGTGGTAGGGTACTGCAGGCTGTCGGTACGGAGAGACATGGCGCTGGTAAAGTACATGGTGCGCGTGCTCCGCGGAGAGCTGCACCGCGCTGCGGCTGCGCGCGCCGCCGCCCCGCCATGCTGGAAGTGGCAAACTTATGTCGCTGTCTATCTGCTCAATATCTTGTCTGCGAACAGCGTGGATATTTTTTTCAAACACCTACCGAAACTCCTACAACTTGCACAGATAGTGATAGAAACGAAATGTTTCGATTAGTACCTATCTAATTGTACCTATTTATTATAATGTACCTACTAATAACATATGGCATCGCCTTAGGGATAAAAAAACCTGTTATGATGTTATACTGTATTCTAAATAAATAAATAAATCTTCTGAATAAATTCATAAAAAAACAATAAAAATAAACCGTAGCCATAATGAGACGAGGCCATTACACTGAACGGATTGGAATGGACTTTGGCATACAACGAGTACATGTGTACATGTGTATATAGTAAATAGCCTGAAATAACATATAGGATACTTTGTATCCGGGTATCACACAAAGCCGTGAACGGCAGCTACCAGGTACTTTATAAAAACAATTCAGATTTCACCTTGAAACAATTTTGGTTGACGGAGAATGTCTTGGGGTCGACTGCAGATATCAAATTCCCTTTCCCTTTCCTTACAAAAATATTTATCTCAGCAAGTTGGAAGTGCTTTTCTTTTCTTGGGCATATTTTATGCAAAATAAACATACAGTTTTTCGTTGTAATTTAACATCATCATAATCAGCCTAAGGAAGTCCACTGCTTGACATAAGTATCATCAAAGACTGCCACTACGAACGGTCTTGGGCCGTCTTCAACCACCAACATTCCATTGCAACCTTAACAATGTCATCGGTCCATCGGGTCTATGAACCGATCCCATTATACCCATCTCTACGTCGCGTCGGTCGTTCATGGTCACCTTTCGAGAACTTTCAATTCCCAGTGGTTGTCCTAGCTACCTATAAAGCAAGGATCATCATCATTATCATCATCATCCTGTAGAAGTCCACTGCTGGAAATAGGTCTCCCCTAAAGAGTTCCACGACGAACGGTCTCTCCATCCAGCGACTTCCCGCAACCTTCACAATGTCGTCGGTCCATCGAGTGGGGGGCCTTCCAACACTGCGTCGCCCGGTTTGTGGTCGCCATTCGAGAACCTTTACTCCCGAACGGTTATCGGTTCTGCGAGCTATATGGCCTGCCCACTGCCACTTCAACTTGCTAATTCTGAGAGCTCCTAGCATAGCTCTCTCCATAGCCCGTTGTGTAACTTTGAGCTTGTGTATGAGGCCAATAGTAACGAAGTTTCTCAAACGCTGCCCATCCGAGTCGGATTCGTCGGTTGACCTCTTTGTTGAAGTTGGACCTACCTAATTGAATCGTCTGACCCAAATAGACATAGTGATCTACAACTTGAATGGTATCGTTCCCAACATTTACCGGTATGGGTGCGACATGAGCATTAGACATGTTATTTGTCTTGCCCATGTTCATTTTGAGACCTACCTGTTGGGAGACGGTACTGAGGTCTCTGAGCATTGCACCAAGGTCCTCCAGCGATTCTGCCATTATGACTATATCATCGGCGAATCGAAGGTGAGTGATGTATTCGCCATTGATGTTGATGCCATATCCGTTCCAGTGCAGAAGCTTTAAAACATCTTCCAATGCAGAGGTGATAATATAATAAAGGATAATATAATAGAAAGAAATGGTCTTTGCTATAAAATTAGTACTTAGCTGTGTAGGCAATCCAATAAATATCGAGCTATTTCCATCCTAGTCCAATGTATTCTTGAATAAAATTCCAGTCTCGAAATTTCCATACAAACATTGCAAAATTTCCATTACTGAATCGAAAGTGGCGAGTCTTCGATTCAAAAATGTAAATAATCTTATGGCACGTGTATCGATGTAACTGAATATTCTGCGAGTACCAGAGCGTACCGTGAGATTAGCATAGACAAGACCGTGCGATGCGGCGCAGCCGTTTTGCATGGTGTTAGTTACTGAGTAGGTCTACAACTAGGTCCAAAGGAGGAAAGTCTCATTCATTATTGATCATTATTTTACTTGCTGGCGTGGACCTACGCGAATATGAAGTGGCATAAGTGCTATTCTAGATTATAATCTATCTCTATGCCAAATTTCTTTCAAATCCGTTACGCCTTTCTGGCGTGATTGAGTAACAAACATCAATCCATCCAAACTTTCGCATTTATAATATTAGTAGGAATAAATATGCAGTACTTTTAATCTAGTTCATGCCTTCAATGGAGCTACTAAAATAATTGCCACTTCATCGCCATGGTAAATGGCGCATTACGTGAAAATCTGCATTTTATAGATTGTGCATTACCACACCTATAAGGAGAGATACTAGCCCCAGTTACTATCCTCGTCTGAATGGCCCCTCCTCATCATTGCCATGGCAGTTGGCACATCTCGAATTGCCACATTTGAATCCTAAATGGCGGGAACAGGCGGCACGCGGTTATTGACAATAAAGCCGACTTACATACATACATACTTACTGACTTACATACAAAACAAGGACATTGCTTGAATATTTTAATCCTATTTATTCCGAAGAGGCCAACGCTACGCAAATAATAGGTACTCTATGCCGTCGGTACTACATCATTGTATTATTTTTTTAGCTTTCATGTTTTCTAAGCACTAGTTTGTTTCGAAGAAAAAACATTTGATAAATATATCAAAGTCAGTCATAAAGTTTTTGCCATATAGAAGTACTTAGCCCGCGTGAGAGTGCTAGCCTGACACCATGTAACTTAGTATGAGGCCCCAAGTACGCAATGATACGCCAATAACTATAGTATGCTTTGCACTCTCTACGTGCGCTGCGGTTCGTTTACACTCGACTGGCCTCATAGCTCAGTTGGTAGTAATTTTACCTCGTGCGCTAGAGGTCGCGGGTTCAATTGTCGCACTGGACAAACATTTGTGTGATTAACACAGATGTTTGTTCTGTGTCTGGGTGTTAAATATTAATCGATTATGTATATCAGTCTCTGGTACCTATAGTACAGGCTATGCCTAGTTTGGAATCAGTTGACCGTGTGTGATATGTCCGGGATATTTTAATTTATTTATTTATTTGCTATTGCTACGTATATGCTACGCTTGCTACGCGGGCTCTACGCGGGCTCTACGCTGCCCTCGTTCTACACTACAACCTGTGGTGCAATTGTGAGAGCGTAATAGCAATGAAGTTCTTAACTTTAAGGTTAATTTTAAGAATCGTAGCAACTTTCACTACGTTCCGAACTTGACAATGGAAAAAATTTGTAAAACTTCAGATGTAGCTAAAATTTATTTAATTAAGTTTTTTTTTTTTAATTTACTATTTATGTGTTATTTAAAAAAAAACTAAGATGTAGGGTCCGTATCCTACATCCTAAAAGTTCGTTGTTGAATGTAAACTAAATAGTAAAGTTTACCGTTTTTTAGTTATAGTTTAGGTAAAGTTACAATTGTTTGCGAGTTTACGTTATAAAGTGTTGTTGTCGTTAGGCGGTTGATGTGCAACTGACTCGAAATCCACGTTATAGGCGTAAATGGTTACCTGCGGGAACATGTAGGTATTTTGTGCCGTGTGCATAAACCGTGCAATCATCCTCAAAATTGCGAAGTTCATTACTATTTCGGTTACGCAAAAGCACTCCTGAATTGAGCTTTAAGAACTGTGCATACATTTTTAAAATCATAATCTCTGTAATCATTTTAATAAAGTTTATTTTTACGAAGACATAAAATTATCAGTGCTTTTTAAGACTTTGACTGAATAAACGATTTCTTTGAATTTCACTACAAAGTCGTGTTTATTCGAGTTTTCGAGTTCTTCATAACGCGTGGAACGACACGTTAAAATATCTCATAACTTTTAAGTATATTTGAAGTGGGCTTTTTATTACTAGGAACTCACTCAAATTTGGACCCTAAAGTTGAAAGATTAAGGTCAAATATAGGAAGCAATATTGGTTTAATTCTAAAGGTTTCTAAGAAGCCTTATTTTTAAATAATTACTTATTTATCTAGCATAGGACACAGTATATGTGTGTAATCAATAATAACCTATTATTTACCTGTCGTGTGGATGACACGATAGGTAAATAATAGGTCCCCACGAATACACAACCAATCGATGGTACATACCTTTTAATTATTTGTTCTAGTGCATATTAAATTATTCAAAAAGTTTTTCTTAATTAATAATAAATCTTAAAAATCTATTGTTGAATAACCGGGCTTTTTAGCATTTGGTCTCAAAATAAACGAAAATAGGTAATCGTAAATAATATCTAATCAGCGTAGACTTCGCGGTTATCGTCGAAATGGTTACCACTATGCCATATCCACCATAGTCAGTAGCAGGTATGGTGGCCTTGAAAAGGGCCTTACATCTTTTCATATCGTTACAACGCACATCTTCAAAATTAAATGTCAAACTCAAAACTGGTTTATTCAGTACAGGAAAGGCTCTTTTTGAAAAAATAGTATGACATATCAAGGACATATCGCAGGCCGTTTGAACACGTCTTAATCCGCTTATTTACCGCACTCGTGCTTGACACATTTCGCGTCGACGCACCACGCGGCGACACCTGTCAATGGCTCTGACGTCACGAGCTATTGTACATTGTTAGCTGCATACTACATACTACCGTCCATTTTTAAGGGCGGTTTCTGGTGTCTGGAAAGTGTAGCAATGATAACATTTTCGGTGGCGTAGCGGCCGAGTGCCCGTCTGCGACGCTTGAGGTTCGATTCCCGCTGGACAAATGCTTGTAAACATTTGTTCCGGGTCTGCGCGTATGATGTATCCCACGACACAGGGTATCCTAGTGTGGGATCACAACTATGTATTTATTTTAATATTAATTTTGGTTTGTCATCATACGTATTGTGGCTATTTCAGAAATTAAGTACATTTACTATCTACACTTACTATCTATGTAAAAAAACAATTTTATGGATGTATAACGTAAAACTCTTGCACTATATTGCAGTCAAAGGTTTTCATCTAGATAAATTACGAGGTAGTTTTTTTGTAATTCAGTTCAACTTAATAAGGTTTCACTGATACATATTGGTAAATAATATAGGTACTAGCAAATATAATGTTTCCCTAAAGTTAAATTAAATTCTAATTGCACAAACCACGTTCTAAAATTATATTGAAAATTGGAATTGCATTTCCGTTTCTGAAAACTAAAGTCATTATACAAGGTGATTCATAATATGTATACTATCCCAAAAGGGGCTTATTCTGCACCCAATTTGTAATAAAGTTTGTTCTACGACTTTGGAAATTTGAAAAAACACTTATCTTTTTTTTTATGTTATACTTAGGCAAAACAGGCTTACGGCCCACATGTTATTTGGCTGCGATCTTCTGTAAGGCGGAGGTACCAGGCGGGCTGCTCAAATAAAGAGCGAGAAAATCTCTCTGTGCTCTACCTGCTCTGAAAATAATCAGCAGTTTTGTGGTCAAACCGGTTCAATCTCATTTTATTCCGCTGTTCTAGGAAGCCATCTTGATGTCGAACTTCTCATACGTTTAATAATCCTACTATCATACTTATATCATAAATGCGATGTTTGTTGTAAGCGGGAACGGCTCAAAAATTTCTATGAAACTTGAAATCGATATAGTTCTTTACACAGAATAGCATATTTTTATGAAGATGATAAAAAGAACAAAAACAGTTTGTTTGAAATGGTTGAACGATAATATTTTTTCTTTTGGTTGATAGAATAAGCCTCTTTCGCGGTAGTATACTAGTTACGGAACACAGTGTACAAGTTATTGGATAAAAATATTAGGATTTAATTCCACGGTCATTCAATTAAACTTAAACCTAGATAAAAATTGAAGAAAACGTCAGCGCTAAAACTAATATACAATTTTATTGTGGTTAGACACAACTAGTATTCCCAAAGAGGGTTGACGTCAGGCAGGCGGCCGGTCGTAAAACACCAAGCCAAAACTCTAACAACATGGATTCAAGATTAAATGGAAATTGTGATAATGCTAGGGCGTACCCCCGAGGCGACGCGCAGGCGCAGCACCCGGCGGCTGTGAGAAATGGGTTAGGGTTGTTGCACCAGGGACGGGTGCAACGTAAGAAGCGAGTCCGAGAAGTAAGATTGAGGATTGCAAGTTGGAATGTAGGTACGATGACTGGAAGAGGAAGAGAGTTAGCGGATGTTTTAGAAAGGAGACGAATAAATGTGGCTTGTTTGCAAGAAACGAAATGGAAGGGATCGAAAGCAAGAGAAATTGGGGTGGGATATAAATTTTACTATTGTGGAAGCGATGGTAAGAGGAATGGTGTAGGAGTTGTGCTAGACAGTGAGTTAAAAAAATGTGTGACGGATGTTAAGAGAATGAATGATAGAGTGATAGTTGTGAAGTTATTATTAGGAGATTTAGTTTTAAACATAGTAAGTGTGTATGCACCGCAGGCTGGATGTGACGATGTAGTGAAAGATAAGTTTTGGGAGGATTTTGATTCAATGATAATGGGTATACCGGAGAGTGAGGAACTCTACATTGGAGGGGATTTTAATGGGCATGTGGGAAGTATGAATGGAGGATATGAGAGGGTACACGGTGGCTGGGGCTTTGGAAGCAGGAACCAAGATGGAGAAGCATTGCTCCAGGCTGCTTCTGCGTTTGACTTTGCAATAGCCAACACATTTTTCAAAAAGAAAGACCAACACCTAATTACATACAAAAGTGGCAATCATTCAACGCAAATAGATTACTTTCTTTGCTAGAGAAGTCGTATCTACTCAGTCAAAGATTGCAAAGTCATACCGGGCGAGAGTTTAGTTTCTCAACACAGATTACTGTTGTTAGAAATAAATCACCAAGTCAAACACACTAAATACAAGGCAAAGCCCCCACCCAAAATTAAATGGCATCTAATGGAAAAGGATGAGTTAGCCAAAATATTTCAAAAAAGAGTGGTAGATAGAATGATAGAAATGAATGATATGGCAGGAAAGTCAGTGAATGAATGCTGGGTTGAAATAGCAACGTGTATAAGAGGTGTGGCGAAGGATGTTTTTGGAGAAACGAAAGGGAAAGGAAAGATTGATAAGGATACGTGGTGGTGGAATGAGGAAGTACAAAAGATTCTGAAAGAAAAGAAGAATGCATTCAAAGAATGGAAAAGCGTTGAGGATGATAATGCTATTGTGAAAGATACTAAAAGAGGTGTTTATATGGAGTGTAAAAGGAAAGCTAAAAAAGCTGTTGCTATTGCTAGGGCCAGTGTACAAGATAAACTGTACAAATCACTGGAAACCCCCAACGGACAAAAAGACCTGTATAGAATAGCAAAAGAAAGAGAAAGGAATGCAAGGGATATTATCCATGTTAAATGTATAAAAGATGATGAAGGAAAGGTATTGACGGATGATGAAAATATAAAAGAAAGATGGATGGGATATTTTAAAAAGTTGATGAATGAAGAGAATGATTGGAGTGGAGTGTTAGATAATGTGTCAGTAAATATGGGAGTAGTGAAAGAGGTAAGTGTGGATGAAGTCAGAAAAGCAGTGCAAGATATGAAGAATGGGAAAGCTGTTGGACCGGATCGTATACCAGTTGAAGTATGGAAGTATTTAAAGGCTGATGGATGGAAGTGGCTGACTTTATTCTTTAATAAGTTGGTGCACGAGGAGGCGATCCCGGACGAATGGTGCAACAGTTCGTTGGTGCCCATTTTCAAAAACAAGGGTGATGTACAGGACTGCAATAACTATCGAGGGATAAAGCTCATGTCACATAGCATGAAGATCTGGGAGAAAGTGATAGCGAGACGAATGAGAGATGAGAGTGAGGTATCACAGAGCCAGTTCGGTTTTATGCCTGGTCGTGGGACAACGGACGCCATTTTTGCACTTCGCCAACTGTGCGAAAAATACAGACGTGCGCAGAAAAACTTGCACATGGTGTTCGTTGACCTGGAGAAGGCGTACGACAGGGTACCCCGTGAGGTTCTGTGGTGGGCTATAAAAGAGAAAGGAGTGCCTGGAAAGTACTTGCAGCTTATTCGGGCTATGTATAGTCGAGCCTGTACACATGTCCGATCTGAAGCTGGCGTTACTGACATGTTCAATGTGGCTGTAGGCTTGCACCAGGGATCGGCTTTAAGCCCTTATTTGTTCCTCCTGGTAATGGATGCTTTGACATCAGACATACAGGAGGAGGCACCCTGGTGTATGCTGTTCGCCGACGACATTGTTCTAGTCGGAGAAGACGCAACTGAGGTCCAGAGCAGGCTGGGAAAATGGCAGGAGAAATTGGAGAGTGTCGGACTGAAGATCAGCAGGACCAAAACAGAGCATCTGTTTTGTGACTTCGGTGGTCCCTCCAATTTCATACCGATTGCCTTAGATGGTATATCCCTACCAGTCTGCTCCGATTTTAGGTACCTCGGTTCAGTAGTACAGAATGATGGTGAGATTGACAGGGATGTGAGGAACAGAATAAATGCAGGATGGATGAAATGGCGACAGGTCACCGCAACCACATGTGATCGGCGAATGCCCCTTAAACTTAAGGGGAAAATTTACAAAACGGTCATAAGACCTGTCGTATTGTATGGATCTGAGTGTTGGGCTGCCAAAGGGACGGATGAAAGAAAATTGCACGCAGCGGAGATGAGAATGTTAAGGTGGATGTGTGGAGTGACTAGAATGGATAAGATAAGGAATGAGTATGTAAGAGGGAGTTTGAAAGTGGCGCCATTGACGGAAAAGCTGAGGAGTAATCGGTTAGCTTGGTATGGGCATGTCATGAGGAGGGAAGAATGTCATGTGACAAGAAGAGTGTTAGATATGAATGTGGATGGATGTAGGAGTAGAGGTAGGCCAAAGAAAAGATGGATGGACTGTGTGAAAGTGGATATGGTGAAGAAAGGAGTGAGTGCTGAGATGACGACTGATAGAGGGAAATGGAAGAAGAATACATGTTGTGCCGACCCCACATGATGTGGGATAAGGGCAGGAAGATGATGATTGTGGTTAGACACAACACAATTCTCTTTTATTTGGTTTTGGTAATTGAATTTCAATTATAAATGACAAATTGCAATTAAATGCCCATTGACTTATTCCGAAGTAAAAACAAATGTTTGAACTATGTTTTGAATAAGTATTAGCACTATTGCGTTGATCACACATATGTTTTTCAGTTTTAGTCCTTTAATCGTTTCGTTATTGACTTCCTATAGTGCGGTAATTCCAGACACAATAGAAAATCTATTGTTTCTCGTCCTGATCTGAGGCTAAGCTTTTTACAGATTGGGCGTATTTCGACGCGTGATGGGTGCGTTAAAGCGCCGAAATGACTTTAATCTGTAAAAGTAAAACTGAGCTATCCTTGCGTTACTATTATATTTATATACTTATAATAAACAGTGATGGCCCAGTGGGAGGCCTAGTGGGACTTTCAATCAGAAGGTTGTAAGTTCGATCCCGGTAGTGCCTTAAAGATTTTTCTTTTCGATAAATTTAATGTGCGAACACGTACTCAAACCGGTGTACCTTAGTCTTCCAAATTTAAAAAGCCTATAGAAAATTGCGACGGTGTCACAAAAGGTAACATTTAGGACGTTCCAAAATGAATACCCAAGTGAATAGGTACCTATTAAAGTTTGAATTTTGGTCAAAAAAACACAACAATATTACCTTATTCTAGTCGCTTGTCACAAAACCGGGGCTTAACCACGTCACATTCAACTCAATAGCTGCATCGATGCATTCTTTGTTGTCACGTCTGTATTTCACTCATTGTGAACAGCGCTTAATTCCAAATGTTCTTCCATTTCTTATCAGTTGTAACATATAATTGTTGTGCCCAGTGAAATGACGGAAAATGCTGCAGCCCGCAAATGGCATAGGTACCTATAAACGGGAAATTAAGTATCATTGCGGGATTTGTATCTATTAAGTAAAGTAAAGTAAAAATTTATTGCTTGAAATACATGTAGATAGGTACAGAGGTGTTAATGTTATTATAAAATGGAATCAATGTATTCTGCCATGTTATGGTGTGCAATATTTCGTTTAACATTAGATATATAATTAAAAATAATGTCAAGCTCAAATTAAAAATTAATAATAAAACAAATTAAAAAGAAAAAAAAAACAATCAATAAATTAGCTAAACAGATTGAATAAAAAATTTGTCATTAAGAAATTCCTCAATAGAGTAATAACATTTTTTTCAATTCAATTCAATTTATTTAAAAAAATATAGTATTCAATACTCATCATAAGAACGCGTGAGGAGCAGCAGTAATGATCCTATTTTATATTTCTATTTTAAATTGTCAAGCCGTGGTGGTCCCGACTGAAGAATAGGTCTGTGGATGTCGTAAAAGGCGAATAAGGGAAAAATGCTGGAGGATGGCAGCAGCGTCCCCCCCTATTTTAACAACGATAGCTCTGACTGCGCTGACCAACCCGCGTGCTCAGCGTGGTGAGTATGAGCAAAGTCTCCAACATAGGAAGTCGCACTGAAAATATGTGGGGAAGCCTATAGTATGCGTGATATGGACTATGTTAATTGTCTGAAATAAATGATTTATTATAGTATCAACAGTGGACATCCTACGGCCGAAATGATGATTTTTACTTCGTTGACCAGTGCTACGTTTTGTGCAGTATAGCACTCGTCATGATGACCACTGCGTCTTAGGAAACTCCAATTCCATGATATCTTTATTGACACAATGTTGAACCCGTTAAAGCAACAATAAATACTGTTAAAGTCAGAACTGGGTCGATTCTATGTAAAAGTTCCGCTTCAGTCAGACATATCAGTACAAAGGCCTGAGGCCGCGGCTTCAGTGAGCTTGATAAATATTTATAACATTGGTTCTCTTTTCCGCGTTTTCTTCGTGTGTTATTTCAAGTATAACTTTGACTACCATGATTTCTTTGTTCGAGTCTCGAAAATACATTCATTCTACCATTGGTCCTGGGTGATCGGCCTTCATCATCATCATCCACAGCCTGACTTCATCCACTGCAGGGTATAGTAGGCCTTCCTTTGTACTCGTATTTGCCATTCTCCTCGATCCTGTGCAAGTCTCGTCCAGTTGCCCGCGATACTTGATATCGTCTGCCCACCTCGCTTTAATGGACTGAAAACCGGTTAAATGTCAAATTCCCATTATATCTTGACAGTTACTTATTGAAGACAGTAGAATTTAATGAGTTTTAACAGTTAAGTTAGACAATAACCCTCCAGGCTGAGGTACCTATGCTAACCCAAGGACCTTGTGACCGATGGAAAAATAGCAATTTGGGTCGAATCAGCGCTGGTTAGAATTGTTTTTGATACAGTGTTTCTTTCATGTTTTTTATCAAATACTTCTTCTTTGCTGTCTTCTTCAAAATACCTCTCACTCCGCTCTTCTACCTGCACCGTTTGTATATACAAAGCCTTACCCTATATTAGACATACAAAAGGCCAGTGGCTGGAACATTGTTGCAACTTTCGTCCCACCGCGCCTTCGCTGTGAATGACACCTTTACGCAATTTCTCTGGGGGCGCTCTCGTTCCATATTGCGCTTTAGAAATTATAGAACCTGTATACTAAAACGTGCTGCTTTTGGTACCAGGCAACCAAGTGTTGGAATAATATACCACCACCATTTCGACTAATAAAATCAAAGTTCACTTTTAAAAAACATTTTAAAATTATGTTGCTAGAGCAGCAACAAACTGGGTTGTCTGGTGCCAATAGCTACAGTGCACCCTTCACGTGCTGACTTTTTAGGGCTGTTATGCACATATATCATTTTAATTTTATTATTATTATATAATTTTTATCATTATTACACTATGCAGTTTGACATTATTATTATTTTCCACCTTTATTAATTTTTATATTTATATACCTATTCCCTGACGATTCTAACATAATCTTAATAAGACTGTTCTCACAGGGTTGAATGACTGTGTAGGTAATGGTTTCGGCAGAATACCAGCGTCTGCTGCAAAACAGTAGGCATAATGCTGAGCCGAAGCCATTTTGCTGCTGCAGCACACATCACACCATTTTTACTTTCATTACTTTTCTCTTGTTTCTTTTATTATAATTACCTAATGTTTATTGTAAAATGTTGTGCAAATGTGTGTGTTTTGGTGGCAATTAAATAAATGTCTATGTCTATGTCTATGCTGAAATGTGATCTGTGTGGTGAAGTTATATCACAAAAACTTGGGCCTTTCACATTATTGATTCTAGCTGATTTTTAGCGTCGCGTAGGGCAGCTTTTAACCCTTGCTAATATAACGCGACTATGTAGTGCCTAGGACTTGTTTTTAGATGATATTATAGGCTTGTTTGGCTTGGTATTAAATTAAATGTAGCAGCAGTGGGTGCGGGACATATTCTTGAATTGAGACCACGAAACAGAACTTCATATAACAGCCCTGAACTACATGGAAATATGACCATACAAACGTTGCTGAGAGGTTTTGTGCAGACCGCACAAAAACGGTAGCTATGAAAATCTATAGGAATAGTACTAACCCTAGTATTCTAAGTCGTCATTAACCAATGAAATTTCACCTAATGAAATTTTACAGCAATTGCTACATCAAACTGTCTTTATCTTATTTTGATCGCAATTGGTGTAACATTTTGTGAAACTAAAAGTTGCGTGAGTGACTACTTAGGGTTAAACACAAACTGGAAAAAAGCAAATATAAAACGTTTGACACTTTTTATCTGCATCTTGGTCTCGTTTAGTTGGACTGCAGAATTATTCATTTGAAAATTATGAAAATTCCGACTAAAATACAGCTAGATACGGCTGTGCGGTACACGCTTTCTCCTTAAAACTCCGTGTGCATTTCTAAGCCGACGATTCGAGGTGTTTCGTGTGCAGTCTTCATGATATTACTCTCTGTGCGTGAAATTCTGAATTTACTCCGTCCTAGTGTTTCGGTATTCTAATCCTCGCTTTTTTAACAGTGTATTTTTCCCCTCACTGCAGAAAGACATTGTGCTTCGGCCAATGTGATTATTACTACTACTTAAGAAGCTGTCGGAATAACCACAAAATCAAACTACCCCGAAATAAAACTGCGTTGTTGAACAAGAGTTGCTATGTATGGCTGTTCGTGTGTACAATCACCTACCTAAACCTTTACTTGATACTTCAAGCCTTGTAGTATTCAAAGTGAGACTGAAAAAGTTACAATTGGAAAGGGCTTACTATTCAACCCATGATTATTTTAATGTCATTTTTTGTAATAGCACTATTTTATTGTAATTTAAAGCTCTGACCTACCTACTTAATTTTGAAAATATGTATATTGCATGCGTACAACGCTGAATATGGCTGCTCCTAATTTGTATTGTATTATGTAACAACTGTACCTAACCTATATTACGCAATAAATTACTTTGATTTGATTTGATTTGATTTACTACCTAATAAAATGCTTCAACTAACAGGTAACATTATTACCTATGTCTTCCCTTTGGACCGTTTTGTGCAGTAACCAAACCTTAACTCAACATAACCAAAAATACTCCATGCTAAGAGATCATCATCATTTCAGCCGTAGGACGTCCACTGCTGGGCAACACGATAGATTTTTAGCGCGACCGACCTTGTACGGCTTGCACGCAAACAATCATTTGGGGGATTTTCCTTTATTTATTTCTTTCTCTCTCATAAAGAATTAAATAAATAAAACTATTATTATTTTAAATAAAAACGAGATATTTAAATTATGCTAGGAGTTTCACTACGTGATAAGATCCGAAATGAGGAAATTCGTAAAAGAACCAAGGTCACCGACATAGCTCTCAGAATTAGCAAGTTGAAGTGGCAGTGGGCAGGCCATATAGCTCGCAGAACCAATAACCGTTGGGGTGTAAAGGTTCTCGAATGGCGACCACGAACCGGGCGACGCAGTTTTGGAAGGCCCCCCACCCGATGGACCGACGACATTGAAAGGTTGCGGGAAGTCGGTGGATGGAGACGACTCAAGACCGTTCGTCGTGGAACTCTTTAGGGGAGGCCTATGTCCAGCAGTGGACTTCTACAGGCTGATGATGATGAATGAATGAATGAATGAAAATGGATGAAAATGCTTTATTGTACACCTTACAAATTTAAAAATATAAAATAAAACAGAAACTAAAACTAAATACCATAAATGTACAATGGGCGGTCTTATCCCTAAAATAGCGATTTCTTCCAGACAACCTTTGTTGATTGTTGATGATGATGATGATTTAAATTATCTTCATCCATCAACGACCTCGAGGTGAAAAGTTATACCAAGCAGGCTATAGGTACATATAACTACAGGTTTTCATACCATCCCCAGTATAAAGCAATGAATACGAAAGTACGTTCTTCGCGTTTCATAATTCGGTTGCTGTAATGTATGAGGGAAGTAATTTCTCCGTCGCCTTTTGAAATTCCCCTGCGAGGTGCAATGCCAAGACAAATGCGCCTCTTCACTATCTATTCATCGCTAGTCTTGCTCACATTTGTGAGGATTCTCTTAGTTTCATGCAACATTTTTTAGTTTATTCTCTTGTGGCTTAATTTTAATGATAATGTTTATTTGTGGCGACAGGGATCGACTGGATTTTTTATGACACCTAGGTACTCGTAAAAAATTCAGTCGCATTTTCATTCGTAGGTTAGTCGTTAGTTAAATAGTTAAGCTTTATTCAAACAATATTAAGTAACAGAAAAATAATAATAATAACATTTGTAAATTAAACTAAAATAATATTATACTAGAAATGAACTCTGTTTTCTACGACTACGACTACAAGTAGAAAACAGAGTTCAGATCACCAACCACAGGCAGCGTGCCCAAAAGGCTGGCGACGTTACCTCGTTGGATCGCTATACTGATCCTTTGTCCGAGGTAAGCACCAGCCCTTCGGTTATTGGTCTCATCCACAAGCCTCCTAGATAAAGCAAAATAGTTAAGTATTTAGATTAGTTTAGTATATTTAGGATTATTTCTTAATTTGTTATACTTAATATTCTGAATAAATGTTCTCCATCAGCATAAAAGTTTATTCTCTGAAATTCGATGTTTTGGAGAGCCGCTTGTATTTGCATGCGCGGAAACTGTCACAATACGAAATGGATCGTTTTTTTTTTGGTTTCGTTTGGAACGAGGTTCAGCTATAAAAACATTTAAGAAAAAAGTTTTCCTATTTAAGAGTCGAGTAATTTAAGAGTCTATTTCGAAAGTTTACAATCAGTGCGTGTTGCCAGTGATGACATATGGCACTGAGACTTGGTCGTTAACTATTGGCCTGATACACAAGCTCAAAGTTGCACAACGGGCCATGGAGAGAGCTATGCTAGTAGTTTCACTACGTGATAAGATCCGAAATGAGGAAATTCGTAGAAGAACCAAGGTCACCGACATAGCTCGCAGAACCGATAACCGTTGGGGAGTAAAGGTTCTCGAATGGCGACCACGAACCGGGCGACGCAGTGTTTGAAGGCCCCCACCCGATAGACCGACGACATTGTGAAGGTTGCGGGAAGTTGGTGGATGGAGAAGGCTCAAAACCGTTCGTCGTGGAACTCTTTAGGGGAGGCCTATGTCCAGCTGTGGACTTCTACAGGCTGATGATGATGATTTTGATGATTTAAGAGTCATCCTCATCATTTCAGGAGTAAGAGCCACTGTTGAACAAAGGCCCCTCCCCTCTCAAAAGGGATTTCCAGGGCGACTTCTTATCTTATGGGAGGAATAAGTGGAAGGATATAGGAGGAAATACTCACCAAGCTGGCAAGCGCAGTTAGATTAGTTGTTAAAATAGGGGACACTGCTGCCCATTCCCTAGCTTTTTCTCGTCGCTTCTTACGACCACCACGGCCTCTTCCTGGCCGTGGTGGCACCGGCTGAAGTTGTATAGTGTTGGTCATTTAAGTTTCTGTTTTTATTTGTATTTGGTGTACAATATAATAAATAAATAATAATAAATAAATATTCCGGACATATCGCACACGATCAACTGATCCCAAACTATGCATAGCCTGTACTATGGGTACCAGAGACTGATATACATAATAGATATATATTTAACACCCAGACACAGAACAAACATCTGCGTTA
The DNA here is from genome assembly GCA_947579855.1 of Anticlea derivata. Lineage (NCBI taxonomy): Eukaryota > Metazoa > Arthropoda > Insecta > Lepidoptera > Geometridae > Anticlea > Anticlea derivata. The sequence goes on along the minus strand of OX388275.1, from coordinate 369,317 downwards.
ATCACACAAGTGTTTGTCCAGTGCGGGAATCGAACCCGCGAATATAGCATTTTCATTCATTCATTCATGTACATAAGTACCTAGGTAGGTAGCACCAAAGATAATGTAATTCCTAAAATACTTAGCGATTTAAAACATGTGACGCCTCTGAGTACGGACGTAGCTATTTTCGCAGCGTTCTCCCCCCCCCCCCCCCCCAATCAAAATAATCCCACTTTAAATAAAGTGTATTAAAATGCTGGAAATGCAGCGAAACATAATTTTGCGGTTGTATGTAAAGTAGCGGTTTTTCTTTCAGAATAATATATGCACCACCAGGTCCGCTGTCTGCCATAGCGTCGTCGTATTAACGAGAAGAAAGGGTCATCAATCCAAGAGGAACGGAGATACTATGAAAAATAATCAATCCTCCTGAATGAGAACCTGAATTGTTAGCTCTGAATTCATCATCATCATCACCTCGAAAAATATTTAACGAGAGATGAATTCAGAATAAAAGATGAAAGGGGTTCCTTATGACATTGTCAATAAACTGTTAGAATTAGAATTAGAATTATTTATTTCAGTTAAAACAGCAAGATTACAGTTTAAACCAAAATGTCTACTGTCTAAAATTGAAACTTAAATATACTCTAAGCGAAATAAATATAGTACAAATGCTATCATTAAAGATGTCGACATGTTGGACCTCGTGAACATAGGCATTTAAAAGAGTGAGAGTGTCAAGTCCGCCCTTAGAGACAAACCACCCTCATGATGATGGGACTCTTGGAACCTGTGTCCAGCTGTGGACATTAGAGCCGCAGCGGGAATAGAACCAGCACCCCTTGCGTCTCAGACGGGCGTTCGCAGCATGTGAACGCAACGAAATATCGAAAATGTTAAATTTAAACATAAATAATATTCGTATCTACGTAACTACCTAAATTATACCATTTTAATTGAAATAACCTACCTACAGTACTACTATGCAGCCATTAAACTGAACTAACAAACCAATATTATTATTTCAATTAATTTCTAGATTAATTATTTCCAACTCACGAAACATTGCGTGGAAGATGCAGAGATGTGGAAAATGCCTCAATAAACGATAAATTTTGGGAGCATCATAGCCACATTAAATTTTTCAATTATTGTTTAAAATTCATTTAAGAAATCGAGACTTTTTACAAAGTATCTAAAAGCAAACCACAACGCGTTGTGTCTACTTGTGTCAGATTGAATGAAAGATCTTTACTTATGAAACCGAGGGGCGCATACTAGTATGGTACTAGTTACACAGTCAATGTGCAAACACCGAAATGTAAATTAAACTCAACATCAAACTATTTCAATAAAATCGCTAGGATCACTTTGAAACGTCTTAGAAACAATGCCTGTTCAATGCCTGGTGGTGCACATCAATAGTATAACTATTCTGTTGTTTGTTTGTAAGTTTCAACATGTTCATTTTAATTTTGCAATTGAATTCGTTATGGAATGACATGGATTTCCAGACAGATCGATCTCATGCGGCTTGCGCCGGCTTCCAGAAACATTTATCAGGTAGTAGCACAATCTATACAGGGAGACTCATATTATGTATGTATGCTACCGAAAGGAGCATAATATTATACATCCATAATATTAAACGTTTAACGAATTTAGCAAAATCAACATTTTTCATCAACAAATCAGTAGGTTGGGGGTCAAATCAATTTTATTATTGAGCAACTTCAATCTAACTCAATTATTTAGCTAGTTTAAGTAGTAATCTTGATGACACATTTAATTATTAGGTTTAAGGTGATAAAAACTTAAAAAAAACACTTACTTAAAGAAAAAGATTTATTATTCCATTATAATTTGTTGATAAAATAAACCCCTTTTGGGATAGAATACATTATTATGAATCAGTTTGTATTGGAGGCCGTTCTGCTCTGCGCTTTCTGGTGCTTCTCTCTAGAATCTTTCCGCCTCAACGTAGGTCGGCTCTTGGTACTCTATATGCCCGCCCACAGCTACTTCAACTCGCTAAATCAGTGACTTTAGTTAGTCTGCGGATCTCCCCATTTCTGATTCTATCTCGTAGAGCAACACCAAACATAACGCTCTCCAGAGGCCACTTTTCACTACTCGCTAGTGACATGTGAGTACTCACGTATAATGCGGAATTAGGCCTCTAACTGGGCCTTGAGTTTTCTTATTAGACTCACACTCAGAGTGAACGTCTCTGTGCGGTATGTCATCAAGGGTACCACACATTGTACAAAGACGTCTTGGGCACTGAGGTTTTTGGACGAGAAAACGTCAAGCAGTACCTCGAACCCTGCAGCACGTGTGGCTTCCCTATTGCCATTTCATCTTGTTAATTGTGGGAGCGTATAACAAATGTTGTTTGTTTCAGTGAACTATCTACAAGTATGGACGAGTCCACAGCTAGGACATTGGACCAAGCCATTTTTGCTAACCCTTCATAAGAGCCAGACTGTGAGACAACCGAACCGAGTGCTGAGAAGAGCCATTAATATCATGTAGATACCCTCTTAATTCAAACTGATGAGAATAATACACTCCAATTAATTGCCTAGGTACTAACATTAGACTTTTGAACAAGCAAGTCTATAAATAACATAGCGATAATCTTGTTTATTCAGGAAAACATTCCCAAACTCGAAGATCGGCCCGGCAAAGACTAAGGACTACAATCCTAATTACGGCTATGAACCGTACTGGAAAGATGGCAACTGGGTGTTTGACCCCCTCAGTCCTCAAACCGGAGACATGTGCGGGACCAGGTGCAATCCTATTTATTCGGAGTAAGTTCTTTACTGACGCTGACGTAGAACTGAGGTTGTTATCATTGCAAGGTTTTGCGTATTGACAGTGGAACATGGAGTGCTCCATTAATGGTGTAGTGGTGGTAGTGGCCCCGTCTTCCGATTCACAGGTCGTGGGTTCCTGTCGTGCACCAATAGAATTGATTTTACATTTGGAAAAAATTATGTGCGCTATAGTAGTGCTCAGAAACGGTGCAGTAAAACATCGTCAGGATACCAGGATAAAATTCCGGGAAGGATTATTTGATTCAAATAGTGTTGTGTTCCTGCGGTTAGTAAGGTACCAGAGCTCTTTAGGGGGAGGGGGGAGGGGGTATCGTACCTTACAACGGCATTGTAATCAGTAGATTTTACACTCTCCTCACATCATGATCTCTCCCCACGCAAAAATAAAGAAAGGTACAAAACAGCATTTTGATGAAAATCATGTCAGTTGGTAAGACTATATTGATCTATAGTGAATTTTACCACTCGATGTTGGCAGAAACATTTGCAAAGTGTACTTTTGTTTCAGCTACGGCTTCATATGCGGGAGGGACAAGGACTACAAGCACAAAACTTTTGAAAACTACTGTGAGATGAGGAACGAAGACTGTACTGGTGCTCACGGTACGTACAGACGGCTAGTACACCTATTCATCATCATCATTTCAGCCGTAGGACGTCACGTCTTCTGCTGAGCATAGGCATCCCCAATAGATTTTAAGCATGACCGACCTTGTACGGCCTGCACCCAAACAATCGTTTGGGTGGATTTGCCCATACTCGCCACCCTGTGCATGTGAGTTGTCGAGCGTAGATAAAGGTATTGTTGATAGGGAACGCTGCTGCCCATCTACTAGCTTTTTTGCCTTAGTCGCCTCTTACAACATCCACGAGTAATAGCTACTGGTATCGCGATCTGAGCAATTGTTCGTTATTTCCCAAAATCAAAATGAACAATGTCTTAAAAGTAATGATGAACTTCTGTTATTAACTAGCTAGCGCCTGCGGCTTCGCTCGCGTGGAATCTACATAATTATGTAGCCTAAGCTATTCTAGGTATAACTTTACATATTCCAAGTTTCATCGAAATCGGTCCAGCCTTTCTTGAGTTATTAATGGCGTAACTAACTTTTATATCGACTTTGTTTTATGTAGATATCAGGTCTCAAGAGTTTCGTTCTCGATGACAAAGGAGTGCAACCTGCTTCCTTGTAATTGTCATCAAAAAGACTCTAAGCATAGGTTAAGGTGATTTAATATATTGCTCCATTCATGGTAATCTATGACGACAACAAGACATTTATGTGAACCAATTCAATGTTAAGTATTATTACGTTAAGTATTATTTTTAAGTATTATTTTTATTTAAACCGGACATATTCATACGGCCAACTGATCCCAAACTAGGCATAGCCTGTACTATGGTGAACAGAGACTGATATATATAATAGATAAATATTTAACACCCAAACACAGAACAAACATCTGTGTTTATCACACAAATGTTTGTCCAGTGCGGGGATCGAACCCGCGACCTCTAGCGCAGAAGGCAGAGTTACTACTAACTGAGCTATGAGGCCTGTCAATGTGGAAGCACCTTATTATTATTATTAACTCATTTATTTCAGATAATACATCCATAATTAAATATAAAATGTCACAATAAAATCTAAAAAATGAAATATAAATAATTAAAATTAACATACATAATATAAAATAATAAAAATAAATTAGCAATACTCTACCTGGTTATATAGCCCATTTACACTCGTGTGCGAGGCGCGAGGCGAGCTGTGAGGCGAGCCACGAGACATGAATGAGAGTGAACAGACGCTCGCGGCTCGCTTCGCGAGTCATCTCGTCACTTGCAATGCTCGCATCCGAAGCGGTTTTTGGTCACGAGTCAAAAAACCTCGCGACAAACGCGAGCGTGGTGTTGAACTCACCACGAGAGTGCAAACAGGAAGCTTATTTACCATCGATTACGCGAGGTGCGGAGTGAGTCACGAGATGAGGGACGAGGCGCGTGTGTAAATGTACTATTATGATCGGTTACCGCGACTGGTCACTAGCTATTTGAATTAATCTGCAGGATGGCTGATAGCGTACAAGGGAAAATGCCAGGAAGACCTGAAGACTCATCCCACTGCTGCAGCCAAGGTCGCGACTCGGGCTATGAAGTGGATCGACGATTTCTCCGCTAAGTACGCTACCTTCAAGCCTCGTAAGAGCAGCACCAGCAGCCCAGGCGGCTCAGGCGGCCCAGGCGGCCCAGGCGGTCCAGGCGGCCCAAGCGGCTAGAGTCTATAATCTCAATATATAAATAATAAAATAAAATAAAAAGCCTTTTATTTCTTGCTATTTGGTACAATAAATGAACTTATACAAAATAACTAACTAAATATATAATAACATACTAATTAAAATTTTTAACAGAAAAAATATATTAACAAAAAATAAACTTTGAATAAACTTAGTAGTATCTTTAAAATAATAATATATTTTTTTTTAGTTCTAGTTAGGTATTTACAAATGTTAATATGTAAGTTTATTTATTTTGCAAGAACCCCTTCGCAGGTGAAGACCTCCTCCAAAAATAACCAATCGTCTCAGTTTTTAGCTGTATGAAGCCAGTGCGGGCCCGCCGTCTCAATAATAAACTGTTATTGTACAAAATGTTTTTTTTTTTGATAAAGAAGCGGATGCCGGATGTTCTCGTAGGTTGGTACCTATCCCTCTCAGTTTTCAAGTTTCATGGCAAAATGGTACTAATACTTCAGTTTAGGTCTTTATTTGAATTTCATAGTTCATAAGACCTAGTTCAGTTTGGTTCTTTGTACTGAAAAAGTAGAACTCAGCGTTGAGTTTTTGATTAGACGCTCTCTAAAAAATGAAAAATGTAAAAGTCTATGTACCTATATATACTATACTTCTTGCAAATAAAGCCATTCATTCTACCTAGGTATTTTAGCAGTCGCATCCTTCCGCATCCTTTACAATGTCTTCGGTCCCGATGGACCTTCCAACACTGCTGTACGCCATTCGAGAATCTATATTCTCCAATGGTTGTCGGCTCTACGAGCTATATGGCTTCTTCAACTTGATAATTCTGAGAGCTATGTCGGTGTTCAAATTACTACACAGTCTTTTGCAATTTAGATATTTTAACGATCAAATTCTGATTAACTTTTACGAGAAGATCAATAGTTAACTTTAATTTATTTCCACCGATGCGCGATGCTGAGAGAAATTACACAGTTATTTTTATGTTAGTATTTTTATTATTTAGTTACTTCGCGAAGGAATATTCTGAAAAGCCACAGAAAACTAATCACACAAAAGCGTAGTCAATTTATACCAAAAATAAAGTTGTGTTGTCGTGTAAATATCCTTTGAATATTCTTAACATAACATTTTGCACATATAAGGTTTTGTTAATACAATTCAAATTCAAAAGGTGTTTATTTCAATATAATCACTAGCATCACTGAAACGTCGTAGAAACTAGGTGAAGCTACTCCTTTTCGAAGAATCATGCAACAAACATGGCGCGCGTGCCCATAATTTTTATCGATGATCCGTTTTCACAAAATGGAATGTAGAGGCTCAAAATAATAATAACCAGGTATTCATTAAAAAAATTCAAAAATGTGAAAAAACTACAAATGGTGAGCTCAGCAAATGTTCTAATAGCAGCACAGAATGAAATTTATACCTAATGCTGTACCAAATGTACCAAATCAAATTCAAGTCAGTATTGTGATATATAAGAATATCATACTTCGCTTGTTCCTCGCTATAATGTAGGTACAATGTACAGTGAACGCCCGCATTTTGTAGTTGAAGCAATTTCTCGCAGAGCTGCGCTATTGCCACAACAGCAGGTAAATGTAGATCTTTGTACTTTTGCTGCACGACGTCAAGTTTCCCTCTCAAACCGAGACAACTTGGGTTTCTCAAACTAGCGGTTTCAATAGAATAACGGCCGTTTTTTTAGTGAATACAAGGTTATTCATAATATGTAAATGATAAAGGTGTTCCGGGGAATTATAACTAACCCGACCCTCTTAGAGATAATGAGGCTGTGCGTGCCAGGCGAGTAGGTACGTGAGGATACGCAGGCAGCCGCCTCTGTTCGTGGTGCCTCGCGGAAGGACTGCTCGACAAAGCGCCACTGACACGCACTATGCAGGCACTCAATCTGGTGGCGGAGACCATCGACATTTTCCACTGGTCATAGAGCGAGTTCGTGAGGGCTACACTATATATTTTATGTTATTGTAAATAATTGTGATTTGATTATGTAGATTTTTATTAAATTTTGACTACTCTATTGCATTAGGTTTATCCTGTAATGATAGATTTATTGTATGAATAACGTAATAATAAAATGTATGCCATCCCGTTATTCTACAACCAATTGGCAATCATTTTTTATCGCAATTTGTGGCCTTGGTGGACCAAAACATTCTACTATAAGTACGAGTTTCAGCGAAAATTGGAAAATGGTTTTCTCAAAATTTTGGGCTACTAAAAATTTATTTTTTTGTATAGAAATTAAATATCTGGAGATCTCTACCCGAATATAATTAATTTGTGTTGATTCGATTTATTGATGAATATAAAACCATTAATGGACATGGCCTTTGTTCTAAGACTTGGAAATTCGACATTTTTCATTGAAAAACTCTATGCGAAAATCACCTGTACTGGAGTCAATTCAGGTCAAACTCAATGAATGAGCTGTTATTGGTAGGTAGGTAGGTATTCCGAACTTCTTGTACGTTTAGTTATCGGTTATAAAGATGATAAAAATGCCAAAACAGGTAATATGAGAAAGTTTGTGAAAAAAAAGTAAAAAAGAAAATGAAAATATTGACGTTTTTTTCACTAATATTATTTATTTTTGTTGATAGAATAACCCCCTTTCGGGATGGTATACATGTTATGAATCACCTTGTATATTGACGTCGATACGTTCCACGAAAAGCAAAATTTGTCAATTTGTCATAATTTGTTTTATTTTCAGTTCAACAAATATGCATTGTAAACTACAAGCACCATAGTGTCGAAGGGTAAATATAGTTTTTGATCGAATTATTGTAAAAATGCTCCCACCTCTAATTAATGTGTATACATCGTTGGATAGCTCTTTCGTAGTAGGACTATGAAAGAAAGAAAATAATTTTATTTGTAACATAGGTAGTGGGTTCATTTTACAACAAACATCAGTTTACAATAACACCTTAACTTTACCTACTCATAAGCTAGAAACTGGCATCCAACTCTGCGTGATGTTGTGTTTCCTAAAAAGTAGCCAACGCTGATCTTCCGTTGGAACCGCGGTTCTTCCTTATTCTATTGGCGTGAGCAGGGTTTCAACTAACTTAGGATAATAACTAGGTACTAAATTGTCTTTGAACTAACTTAAAACTATTTTCTAGAATTACAAGTAGTCTATGCTAGTATCTGATCTATGCTAGTCTCTCTCCTTACCAACAACATGGACACAATTTCACTGTAATAACTGCGGTCGTAGCTGTCGCATAGGCCATGAACGTAAGTGCCTATTGACCCGTAAACGAGGCTATTTCATCATCTTTTATAGATGTATGAGGCCATTGATGATGATGATGATGATGCTAGTATCACCAGTTTTAACGCTCATTCATTAGATGGAGAGTTCTTTTAATTAATTTACATAATATAAAATAATTGCTGACCAGGAGTGGCGAGAGAACTCGTCGCAAAAGAGGCTGTCAATAGCAGCGAGTAGGTTGTCACGCGCAGCCTTTTTTGACAGCGCTGTAGTACTAGCATAGCGCCGTTAATTGCTTTGGCTGCGTGTGACCGACACTTGGGCTCGTGTTTTTAATCGCCGTGATGGGCAAAAACTGTTTTAGAGCAATTCATCATCATCATTTCAGCCGTTCGACGTCCACCGCTGAACATGGCCTCCCCCACAGACAGAGCAAATTCCTTATCATGTGGGGGGATTTGCCCATACTCACCACGCTGGGCATGCGGGTTGGCGAGCGCTGTTAGAGCTATCGTTGTTAAAATGAGGGACGCTGCTGCCCATCCCCAAGCTTTTTTCCCTTAGTCGCCTCTTACGACATCCGCGGATAGGTAGATATGGAGGGGCCTATTCTTTAGCCGGGGCCACCACGGCCTTTAGAGCAATTGCGTTGAATTAATATCAGTGTGATAAGTGTGGCGGTAGTCGCTCCGGCTTAAGAATAGGCCTCTTTGATGATCAGCGTCGGACTGGCCATATAGTGGAGGTGGTGTTTGCCAGCCGGGCCCCGGCCTGCGCGGGACTTGCCGCAAGCCAGGCGGTAGGTGAATTTAAACTAGATCATATTGAGACATACAATTAGAGAGAAATGAAACAGAAAATTTCGGAAATGGTTTAACCTGATCAGGCAATCTCTGTTCCCTTTGTTTTTTATATTTCATTATTTTCCGATAGTATCCAATCTACCATTATTCAGACTCAGGTTTATTTTTAATTATTACTCCACATTCGGTGCCTTCTAAAATAAAACGAATAAAGTTTCATTTAAATCAAATTTAAATTGAAGTTTAGGACGTATTTAAATTAGTAAACACAAACAGTAATATTTGGTAGGTATTTCCAGCAGGTAGGTAATTACAGTAAATACAAGGCTTAGTCAAAAATAGATTTTTTTCGCTCCTTTAAGAATCTTACCTGGTAAAGCGAAGAAAACCAAAGAAGTAACTATTCCGACCACCAAGATGACCAGACCCAAGGTGAGGTACTACAACCCCAATTACGGCTACGAGCCGTACTGGCCGGGGGGTGACTGGGTGCAGTCGATGGACCCTGATGCATCTACTACTACGCCCCCGCCAACGGTGTGCGGCAGGGAGTGCCACTACCTTTATAGAGAGTAAGACGTTGGAACATTTATACTAGACATAGACAGACATTTATTCACAAACTTGGCACACAACACACATCACAATAGAAGCAAGACACAGAGAGCGAGAATATGAAAGAAAGACAGAGAGGTAACACACAAGAACTTATTAAAAAGAACACGTGAAATGTTATTGTGCGCAATAGCAGCAAAAAGGTCTCGACTCAGCATAAAAACCTTACCACTGAGGAGTAGTTAGGTGCTGGTATTCTGCCGAAACCATCTGTACTAGTTATGAGGACTCTCTGTAAGGAGCCTATAGAGACGCACTTTTACTCTTTCACTACACTGATTCTTTCACCGACGGTCATAGGCCCTTTTCAGGGCCATACCTCCACCATACCTTCACCATACCTCAACCAGATCACTGACCTAATATAGGATGACCATGATAGAATCAGTGACACGAAAAGCAAGCAAGCAGTAATTAAGAGATCATACCTCTCACTCGGCTACTCGAAAATCATTTATGTAAATATGGTAAAGAAAACGTAAATAAGTGATTAATAGAGTCCATTGCTCCATCACGGGCCAGTCAATTTGTTCTATTTAGTTCAATCTAAGAGATGTTCACATCACAAATATGCACATCAAGCAATTTGGTACCACTGAACCGCTGAACCTACGTAGATGCGCCACCGATAAAAGGAGTGATGATCTCAGTGGCTGGCGTGCCCTTCTGAGAGAGGGGTACGGGTTCGATTCTCGTTGCTGGACAAATGTTTGCTTGAACTGCAAATATTTTGTTCCGGGTCTGTGTTTTGGTACCATCGCATTCGTAGTTTCTGATACTACAAGACTCACAATATTATTTGCTAATTTACCGTAATTATATGAAACTCATTGCTTGCGAATCTTAGTTGCACAAATTATCTATAACTTTGTAATAGCGTACCTAAGTAGGCTTTGATTTATAATTATACTAACTTCCTCCCGCGGCTTCTCTCGCGTACCTATGAAGATATTTCATTTCATTTCATATGTATTCAACCATTGGTACACTATGGAACACTTAGTTACGTCAATCATTTGAACATTAACCATATACATATTAATTAATATTGATAGAAACAGACAGGTATCAGGTATATAAAAAACATTAGCAGATCTTAGTAATAAAATTCAATGTGGTATGGTACTGAATTTCTGTATATAAAGTAGCCTATGTACTATTCTAGACTATAATCTATCTCTGTGCCAAATTTCATCCCTATCCGTTCACCAGCTCTGGCGTGATTAACTTACAAACATCCATCCATGCATCCAAACTTTTGCATTTCATTTTATGATATTAGTAAATTACCACAATTCTCGATAGCATCGAGAAGGTCTGCGGGCGGCATCTAGATAACATGAATGTGGAGGGATGCTGGCCGTGGTACCCAATCTGGAGCTGCTACGGCAAGCCGGCGGACGACTTCACTGTAGGTTACAAGACCTTCGACACCTACTGCTCTTTCCTGGACCAGCAGTGTCGCTCCGCTAAGAACACCAAGCCGAAGATTAATCGTAAGAATTACCTAGTGAAAGGAGCCTCTAAGAGTCTTTACGCCGTGTGCAAACGACGTGCGTATGAAAATCTAAATTGCGATTTTTGAGGGCTTACGATTCGCCCTTAAATGTCAAATTCAAAATTAACTTTATCCAGCAGAGGTAAGGATCATATTGATATATATTATAGATGACATATTGCACGCCGTATGAACACGGCTTTTACCTTCATTACACTGATTCTCTCACCGGTGGTGCGGTCATAGGCCGTTTTCAGGGCCACCATACCTCAACCTGGTCACTGACCTAATATAGGATGACTATGAAAGTATCATACAAAAAAAAAGTCAGATTAACTTCAAATAGGCGGTACACTGGGCAGCCTTATCGCTAAATGCGATCTCTTCCAGGCAACCTGGATGTTCAGAACAGTTTAGAAAAAATGAGGAACATAATAATTATTGTTCAGGATCTCATATCATAAAACAAATTTTTCAATTTAGAAACAATAGGAGTTTGCCTATTGTTTCTAAATTGAAAAATTTGTTTTTTTTTTCCAAATAAAATTATTTTGATTGAGGTTTGTTTCTCAATTACGCCGTAATAGCTCAAAAGTCGTAGAATTAGAATTTAGAATTAGAATTATTTATTTCAGTTAAAACAGCAAGCTTACAGTATATACCAAAGTGCCTGCTGTCTGAAATTAAAACTTACACTTAGCGAATTAAATATTATACAAATGTTATCATTAAAGATGTCGACATTAACTTATTTCCTTACTTTCTTCTTCTTCTTCTTCTTCCTGCCCTTGTCCCACATTATGTGGGGTCGGCACAACATGTTTTCTTCTTCCACTCTCTTCTGTTAGCCGTCATCTCCGCACTCACATCTTTCTTACTCATGTCATCTTTAATACTATCCATCCATCTTTTCTTCGGCCTTCCTCTAGTCTTATATCCATGCAAATTCATACCTAACGCTCTTCTCGTTACATGACTTTCATCCCTCCTCATGACATGCCCATACCATGCTAACCTATTACTTCTCAACTTTTCCGTCACTGGCGCTACTTTCAAACTTCCTCTGCGGTTAAGGCTCGTTCGGCGATACTTTTAAACATATTTCCCTACTTTATTAGTGTTAAATAAGCCCCTTTTGAGATAGCATATATATTAAGAAACACCTTGTGTATAATAATGATTGGTATAATTTTGACTGGCCCCATAGCTCAGTTGTAGTAACTCTGCCTTCTGCGCTAGAGGTCGCGGGTTCGATTCCCGCACTGGACAAACATTGTGACTAACACAGATGTTTGATCTGTGTCAGGGTGTTAAATATATATCTATTATGTATATCAGTCTCTGGTACCCATAGTACAGGCTATGCCTAGTTTGGGATCGTTGACATTGATCGTGTGTGATATGTCCAGTTTTTTTTATTTTTTTTAATGAATGAATAAAAAAACTTGCTTGCAGGATGGATATTCGTGCACGTGGGCGAGTGCGAGAAGGATCAGAGCAAAACGTTCAAGAATATGTTCTCCGATGAGCCGGTCAGCCGCATGAAGTGGTACATCAGCTCGCAAGCCCTCACCTTCGAGAATCTGAAGAAAGGGCCATGCTAGGTGGCCACGACGACGGCGATGCAGATATCGCGGCGACAGTTATGAAATTAAACTTTGTTAATGGATTTTTGTTTTTATACAACTAAAGTGGTAAACAATCTAACGGCCCACCTGTTGGTAAGTGGTTACCGTAGCTTATGAACGCTTGCAATACCAGAGGCATTACGCACGCATTGCCGACCCCGAACCCCCCTCTGGCAACCATACTCACCGCAGGAGCACAGAACTATTTGGAACAAATAATGTTATTTGGCTGCGATCTTCTGTGAGACACCGGGCTCAGTGGCGTGTATTGGGGGAGGCCTATATCCAGCAGTGGACTAATGTGGTCTGATGAGGATGATGATGATGGCTGCGATCTTCTGTAAAGCGGAGGTACCTCCCTGCTCAATCAATAGCGAGAAAACCTCGGTGTGCCCTACCTCACTTCAAAGGATTCCCTGTGTCGTGGGTAACTACGATTATAAATACACCACAACACCCAGACCCGGAACAACTGTTTACAGATCATGCAAAAATTTGTCTCGCAGGTGGGCACTAGCCCTCTGCCTCTCCGCCACCGAGGTCGATACTCATTATTATGATATGATGAGTTATAAAATCAAGTAAAAGCCACTATTTCCGTACACTTCGTCGCTCAGCATCCGCAGCGAGCCTTGTCACGGAGTATTATTAGCTTTTGACGTCCCAGCTCATTAGGACGAGCCCCGTCTACTTGAATTACGTCACTCCAAAACCTCTAATGCACAGAAAAAATGCGATACATTGAAAACAGTAAAGAAACTGTTTCTTTTTTTAACAACTAAGGTGGCAAACAAGCATACGGCCCATCTGTTGGTAAGTGGTTACCGTAGCCTATGAGCGCTTACAATACCAGAGTACCAGAGGCATCACGCACGCGTTGCCGACCCCGAACCCCCTCCGAAAGAGCTCTGGCAACCTTACTCACCGCAGGAACACAACACTATTTGTACACAAATAATGTTATTTGGCTGCGATATTTTGTAAGACGGAGGTACCTCCCAGACGGACTGCTCCAATTTAGAACGAAAAAATCACGCTGTGCCCTACCTCCTCTAAGAGTTTTCAATGGCGATTGCTTTGTATTATTTGCTGAGTTGGAAAAGAAGTGAGCTGCTAAAGGAGTGAGTGACAAGTTATCATCATAATTTCAGTAGACTATCCACTGCTGAACATGCCTATAGTATGTTCAGCAGTGGATAGTGCGACTTTTGGAAAGTGCGACTAGTGGAAAGTGGCGACTTCCTATAATTTGGGTGTAATTTGCCCATACTCACCAATAGTACCTAGAGTACCTACTGCTAGTAACATATATGTATGTACTAGGTACGCATGAAGCTGTGGAAAAGAGCAACCTCCGCGCTTCCTTCCCGTTTTATTGAGGTTTTCCTCGTAGCGCACCCAGATGAAGCGCACCAAAGTACTTCCACATAGCGCACCCGTTTTGGTGCGCTTCATTCAGTAGTTAGTAGTAGTAGTAGTTATAATTTTCCACTTATAGGTTACTAATTAGATGAAAACAACCCCATCACTAGACCCTACATTGTCATAGGTGCGCTACGAGGAATAAAATCTTAACATTAATACCTACTGAATGAAGCGCACCAAAACGGGTGCGCTATGTGGAAGTACTTTGGAAGAAAGAAACATGTTGCCCCCAAAGTCACAGTCAAAACCACATTTGCTATGAGAAAGTATATATTCCAATCGTCCCACCTCTATAATATTATAAATTAGAAATTTACCCTTTGACACATGTAGATTGTAAGAAAACTCTTATGCAATGGCTTAATACCCAAAGCTATGATGAAATAGAAAATATTATACATAGCCCCTTCATCACCCAGACTCTTAAGAGACAGGTCTATTGAAGGGAACTCCCTGAAATACATAAACACACTATACACACACACACACACAAACGTACACACACACCCACACACGCACACTAACACACAAACACACACACTTACTATGATCATGAGTCTATTTACTTTTTTATTTTGTTTCTTATTAAGTACAACTTATAAATATTATGCAAAATGCTATGGAATAGCGGAATTTCCTATCACAAGCAATTAATTGCTTAAATGGAGACTCCAAAACCTGTATGTGCTATTTATAAGTTACTGAAATAAATCTTTTGTATTTGGTGTGCTTCATCTGGGTGCGCTACGAGGAATACCTCGTTTTATTTTAGAAAAACGATTATATACTTACACAGACACGTAGCCGTACCTATAAGTTATTTTTTTGTATTATCTTTACTGATCTTAGATTTATTTCTGTGTATTTCTATATTTTATTATTTTCCGCGAAAATGTACTGTGAGTTCTTGACGTTATAAGAGGGCGCGATTGATGAACGGGCTCCTACGTTTTTGTATTTTGTTGCTGGTACTAGAAATAGTAATAATAGATACCTATTACATTTGATCGTGTTTGAAAATGCTAAAATAGGAAACTTCCAGACAAGGATAATAAATTATATTCATAAAAATAAATAGGTATATAATATACCTACTTATTTAGAGCAATCTTTAAGATTTTATAATTGGGGTCTGTATGAGCTTCAGTCATACACTCCAAAACGTTTTATAATTTTATTTATAATAGTGGCCACGTGGTTTTTGAGACTCAACGAAAATACCAACTTTAAAAAACCAATATACCTTGAGCTCCCCTTTGGTAAAGTTTCAAGTAAATTTCAATAAGTTCGTAGTTCAGGTAAGATTGGTTGTAACATGCTAAAGGTGTGATTTTCAAAGTTTAATTAAAAAAAGCACTAATTTTTACCGGATATCGCGAGATCTCAGTTCGGGGCGAACCACTAGTAATATTTGATGACCAAAGCCGACTTAAATATTTTTCCTCCACGAACGTAGATTTAATCAATATAAGGATAGCCAAAAAAGTCTAGAATAAGATTTAGGTATGTCTTCCTCGCAAGCCACGAAGTTTGGTGCCTCTGAGACCAGCGGTTCCCAATCTTGATTCATTAGGGCGCGGCGCGGGCCGACACCGCTCCCAGCCCGCCCCTGACGTATACTAATGGTAGACCGACGCACTCCGCCACTACAGTGCCTCGGCTGTTGCTATGGCATATACACTGAAGGTCCTGCAGTTCATTGGTTTTGTTCTGGGCAAGGACGTTATACATTGTTTATAAAAAAAATAGAAAGAAAATTAAAAGCTATCCAAGTAAATATAAATTGCCAACTATTTATCTCTGACCTCATAGCTCAGTTGGTAGTAACTCTGACTTCTGCGCTAGAGGTTGCAGGTTCGATTCCCGCACCGATTGTGATAATATGTCCGGAATATTTATTTATGTATTTAACAAAATTCACAAGAAGAAGTTGAGTTATCTAGAGACCGTTTCAACTGATCTATAGATTAGCTCTTTTATCCAGACCACTACCAGCAACGCTGGATAGTAATGCCGATCTGTTGGGCCAAAAAGGTGCCAGTTCTCGGGTCACGCGTCGCTTCGATCAGACGGCCCTGATATTATATTATTATGATATTTAATAGGTTCTTACTTGTTGAATAATTTTGCATGGCTTATGAAAATCACGATGTCAAAAATCAAAGTCAAAAGGTCACTAGGATCACTATGAAACGTTCCTCGTGACCAAGCCTGCAACAAACATATCATTTTTTTCGATGATCCTACTTCACAAATGCAATTTAGAACTTCAGTATGGTTCCGATCGAACAAGGTGCATGAGAAATGAAAAATCATCATCATCATCATCATTTCAGCCGTACAACGTCCACTGCTGAACATGGCCTCCCCCACAGACAGAGCGAATTCCTATCATGTGGGGGGATTTGCCCATACTCACCACGCTGGGCATGCGGGTTGGCGAGCGCAGTTAGAACTATCGTTGTTAAAATGAGGGATATTGCTGCCCATCCCCTAGCTTTTTTCCCTTAGTCACCTCTTACGACATCCGCGGATAGGTAGGTATGGAGGGGCCTATTCTTTAGCCGGGGCCACCACGGAAATGAAAAATAATGGACACAAATCTTCTACCTTTCTAACTCAATGTGCCATAGCGCTAGCCGGAACCTGTTCGTATCTAAGTTTTCAGTTTACGCACCTTGATATATTACTTTAATCATGAACTTAGGGACAGGTATAATAAGAGGGTAAACCAAAAGAGCTTCCTCAAGATCAAAGGTACACTGGATTATCACCATACTGTTTCTTTCACAAGTAGTCAGCATTTTTTCAAAAATCTTTTTGTAGAACACCCCTATCTGCGAAGTAAGGCAATCACTTCCCTTCAAGTATCTATGGCTGTAGGTAGATACTTTGTCTATCTATCTGTCAGCCAGACAGTAAGATTCATATTAGGTTCCTACTAGCTGTACCCACGTGGTTTCACTCGCATGGAGTCCAGCATAGACAAAGGCCTTGTTTTGTTCTAACTCAAATATCATAATTTGTATCGCATCTTAAAACGTGGATATATAGAAATCGCTGACACCCGTGTCTCATTAATTGTTATTAAAAATATGTTTGCAATGTTTCAAATCAATATATCCATTATAATACCTCCTCCCCCATCCCCCTCAAGGGGATGGAACGCGATATAACATGCCTATGTAACAATTTAGAACATCATCATCATCATCATCAGCCTGTAGAAGTCCATTGCTGGACATAGGCCTCCCCCAAAGAGTTCCATGACGAACGGTCTTGAGCCTTCTCCATCCACCGACTTCCCACAACCTTCACAATGTCGTCGGTCCATCGGGTGGGGGGCCTTCCAACACTGCGTCGCCCGGTTCGTGGTCGCCATTCGAGAACCTTTACTCCCCAACGGTTGTCGGTTCTGCGAGCTATATGGCCTGCCTACTGCCACTTCAACTTGCTAATTCTGAGAGCTATGTCGGTGACCTTAGCTCTTTTACGGATTTCCTCATTTCGGACATTTAGAACATAATAAATAACTATTCCAAGTTTCAGTGAAATCGGTTTGAGCTGTTACGGCGTGATTGAACCACAAACATCCAAATACCTCACAAACTTTCACATTTATAATATTAGTAGGATCGATGATGTTTGATTGATTGTTGTTCGTAAGTAGTCGGCCTCGGTCTGGCGTGAAGAGTCGTCATAAGCAAGTCTAGAAAAAGTTGTAGAGCAAGACGCTGTTTCGCCGAAAGTACAGAAACTTACGGCTTACTGGTGGCAGAAAACTCCGACAGAAAACTTTTGTAACACGTGTTCGTGCTCGTTAGTTTACTTGAGCATCCAAATATTGCGGTACTGGCAGAATGCGAGGCTATTTAGAGAACACTTTATAAGATCTCAACTCTTAAAACTTCATTCTCTTCCTTACTGAATGTGTCAAAACATCCGTCTACTATAAGATTTTGGAGGTCCGATTCTACCGCCAATGTGGATGATTTATTCAAAACTTACAAGCAAACAAACCCTGGTATTTTTAGGCTTTATTATTTTTATATTATTTATCTTGAAAATCAAATAGACATAGACATAGACATTTATTTAATTGCCACCAAAACACACACATTTGCACAACATTTTACATAAAAATAAAATCGGAATATTCTTTATTATCTTTAGTAAGAATGGTTAGTTGATAATATTTTTTCTAGGAAATTTGGAATGCTGTCGGCCTTTGAGGGAAATGTCTGGGAAGTCACGGTGCCCTCCCACTAGGCCAACACAGCTTGTAAGGTAAAATCACTCAAAAACAATTCTCAGTTCCCCAGACAATTCGAGGTAATCGAAGGTCATACGTCTGGCCTTTATCCGCCCACACTGATCGGTCGGACCTCGCCGTTCAAACGGAGAGATTTGGTCCACGAGATAGATTTAACTTATTAATACGTGATTCCGGGAAATAGCCAGCGATTCGACGGGTCAGTTGAGAGGAATCGACCGCTTTCTGATTCTAAGGTTGTCCGGTACCGGGCCCCGTTCGAATCTTGGTTCCAAGACAAAGTCGAAGTCAGAAGGTGTTCCATAAAATCACTAGGATCACTTTGAAACGTATTAGAAACTAAGTGAACCAACGCCTGTTCCTCGCGATCAAGCCTAGAATAATTAATCAACGAACACAGCTTGGAGACTAATTTTTTTCGATGATCCTTTCACAAGTGGGGTGCTGCTGAAACAAGGTAAAAAAAAATTTGGTTGAAGTTTGTATGAAACATCATGTGAAACAAATATCCGATGTATCCACCAGTGTTGTCATATAAATTCTCTATATCTCCCGCTATGAGGAACTTTTCACAGGCGCACGGTAGAAAAACTTACTGAAGGCGAGTTCTTCCCACATGGCATGCAATTTTAAAGTAAGATAATGAGTTAATTAATAAGGCCGTTAAAAAGATACGGCACTAATGATAGCGCCTTATTAATAAAGCACAAGAATAGCTCCATTTATCCCGCCTATCTCCACATGGAGTCCGTCATTAGCTCACAAAGGAACGCACATATAGCGCGGTAGTCTTATCTGCGGCGTGCGGTGATGGACGTCATCACTCACACGGGGCCTTTCTTTGACAATGGGATTTGTTATTGCCCTTCATAACGCCTGTTTGCGGAAATTATTTTACTAGACCCGGAAAGACTACTTACCAACTCTGTTCCGACGTGCGGAGGTTAAGATCCACAAATTTGGACACACAAGAACATGTGGCCTGAGCTTGAATAATTCTTAATAGCGTTACGCTTACGATACGATTAAAAGATTTCAACCGACCCCCGTCTGAGGGAGGAGCAGTATTTCACTTCGAGTTGCCAATGTTGATGATGATGATAAAAAAATTAAAACCCCCGCGGCTTACCCCCGCGGCTTAGCTCGCTTGATCAGATCAAGATAAAAAGTAGCATATATGCTATTCCAGACTATAATCTATTTCTGTGCCAAATTTCATCCAAATCCGTTCGGCCGCTTGGGCGTGATTGAACCACAACATCCAAAAATCCTCACAAACTTTCACGATGTCTAGGCCAAAATATTAAACATGAAAATAAATTAAAATTGAACCCTAAGTAGGCCTCGTATAAACATAATACCTATCGTGTTCTCATTACACAGCAATTAATACGGTACATGACCTTGCGAGGGGTTAGTGAGGGTGGGTTCGACTCCTGTGAAAATCCATACTCTAGCTACCTACCCTTATGAGATAATTAAAAATCACTAGGATCACTTGGAAACGTCTTAGAAACTAGGTGAATGTAGGAATTAACTATGTTGTGGTATCAGTAACCCCATGGTCGTTCCCCATATACTTGTTGTACCCTAGGGAAGCGTGATGCCTATGAAACAATGTAGAAAATAATCAATAAATAACTTCGTAATTTACATAAATAACCGTTCAGTAGTAAAGTTAGCCCTAACAAATAAAGACAGACAAACAGACTAAAACTTCCGATCCAAAAAATAATGTTTGGAAACGTTACAGGTAATAATTTATGATAGAGAACACGAACAAAACAAACTTATTTACAGAATTAGATTTACTGTTTTATTATATGTATAGGCAAGCTTCAGCCCCCGGCTTCGCCCTCGTGGTTGCTACTTAAAAAGTAGCCTACATGCTATTCTAGGTAAATAACTTTATCTATTCTAAGTTACAATGAAATCGGTTGAGCCGTTATGGCGTGATTAACCAACAAACATCCTCACAAACTTTCGCATTTATAATATTAGTAGGATAATTTTCATTGTGTATTACTCGAGGCAATTAAATACTATGAAGAGCAGCAGGATTAATTATTAATAACTAATTTAATTTAATTACATTTAACTTTCTTTGATCTTTGAAAATGACAACGAGCCTTAATTGAACTAGCAGGTTTTCCACTATGTACCTAAAGTTGAGCCGAGTTCACACTCCGTATTTACACTCACACGTGACTGCAAGTTGACTTTATGTCACCACATAAGGTTGATAATTGTCCAGCAATGGCTAACTTCAAACCATGTTATTATGAAACTGGCTTAAGACGAGGTCTAACTAACTAAACCCCAATTTTGTGACGTGTTATTTCATATAGTTGCTTTATGTCATAATGTCAAATGTATGAAACGACACGTCACAAAACCAGAGTTTATTTACACCTCGTCTAAACCCAGTTTCATAATAACAGGGAAAGTATTATTCCGAAAACAGCTGAACCGAATAGTGACGCTTAGTCAAATATTATTGAAATCTTTCAATGTTTAGTGGTAATAACGTTTGCTATGGTATCGTAAGCGTGTTCACACGGCGTGCGATAAGACATCTAATTATTTTAAAATAATTCTTACGTATACTGAATGAAAGAAAGTCTTAAGAGAGTTAATTTAAAATTTGACTTTTAGTAGCTTGCGATATCGTCGAGCTATATATATCGCACACTCCTAAATGTCAAACACAAAATTGCCTTTTTTAGAAGAGGTAAGAACCATTTTTTAAACGAATTCTATATGACATTAAGGACATATCGCATAACGTTTGAACACGGCTTAGCGATATCATGAATTATTGGTGCTTAATATCATAATTTATTCACAAGATTTTTGGGTTGATACGAACTATGACCTGATTATCTACAATACCATAACAATCATGTTAGTAAATATCTTAATAATTTGGATGAATGACGACGCTGATATACTTGTTCGTTTGTATATACTAACAAAAGTAGACTTTTTCTTACATGAAAAATGGTGTCAAGGATAGAGGATAATGACTACCTCATCATCATCATCATCATCATTTCAGCCGTACGACGTCCACTGCTGAACATGGCCTCCCCTACAGACTGGGTAAATTCCTATCATGTGGGGGGATTTGCCCATACTCACCACGCTGGGCATGCGGGTTGGCGAGCGCAGTTAGAGCTATCGTTGTTAAAATGAGGGACGCTGCTGCCCATCCCCTAGCTTTTTTCCCTTAGTCGCCTCTTACGACATCCGCGGATAGGTTGATATGGAGGGGCCTATTTTTTAGCCGGGGCCACCAGGGCCGAATGACTACCTACCTCCGTAATATGAATCAGTGACAGTAATAAAAATTGAAAAGATGAAAGATTCTATCAATAAGATGGAGTTTGGAAGTTTCAGTTCTGTAATGCCATCTGAGCCGCATCTAAGGTGCAGATATCAATCAAAACTGACTTCGTAATGATTATTTTAAAATACATTTTAGATCAGTGATAGTCGCACGTTTGAACGCCGCTTTATACGTGTACCTACCTAAACTATGACCTTTATTTATATTTAATAACAACAGATAAAATACTACGAAACGTCGATTTAAAACATAACTTTTACTATTATCAGTAGCAAATCACGCGTCTTCTAGTGAAGTGGATTATTTAACTTCTTATCGCGAAATTATATAATAAACTAAGTAATAACGTGGTCTCTCATTTAGTCTGCAACTAGTTGTACCATGGGTCATTTATCAGCAGAGCAGAAGGAATTCTACAAGGAAAATGGTTACATTGTCCTGAAGAACCTGGTTCCTTCTTGGGAATTGGATGCGATGTCTGTGGAGTACGACAAACTCTTCGCGAGGAAGAACCAGGAGAGAATGGAGAGCTCCTGGGTCGGGAGCGATGCGAACGATCGACAGAACAATAGTGAATTTACAGTAAGTATATTTCAGCAACATTGCAAAAAGAAATTAAGATGGTCATGATTGTGTGAGTTGTACCTTGACTTCCGTACCAAAAGTTTACAGATGCCAAGTGTAAGAAGTGGCAATTTTATATTTTGCAGTCGCGTACATAGTTCATTGTATGAAATTAACCAAAAATATAAGTTTGTCCTGAATCAAAGATGAAAAAAAGATTTCGTGAAAAGGATCATCGAAAATTTCTAGGCACGCGCGCCGTGTTTGTTGCCTGATTCTTCTAGACTTGTTCGCGAGGAACAGGCGTAGCTGCACCTAGTTTCTAAGACGTTTCAAAGTGATCCTCATAATTGAAATAAACACTTTTTGAGTTGATTTGATCTAACTTTCCAGGTGAAGGGTATCCACAATCTCCAGTACCACCACGCGATCTTTTCAAACTTCCTCTTCAACAAGAAGCTGTTGGACGCGCTGCAGGATATCATGGAGACTGAGAACATAGTTCTGCATCATACTAAAGCCCACTTCAAGCCTCCAGACAGGGGAGCTGCGTATCCTATGCATCAGGTATGTTAGAATAGCATCATCAACATCAGCCCCAGAACCACCGAAGCTGTTATTTTTACTAAACTGTACTCAGAAAGGAATTCTCAAAATTCAACCCCTAAGAGCGTGCAGCGGGGTTGCAGTTTCTATGAAAAAACGTCACGCGAACAAAGTCGCGGGGGCTTCATTAAAAACAAATAAAAACCCAAAATTATAGGTATTACCTACCTTTAAAACATGATCTGCCCTGTCACTAGAAACATGATTTAATGTTTAGTAATACTATTCCCCATCCGATGGAACGACGACATTGTGAAAGTTGCGAAAAGTCGGTGGATGGAAAAGGCTCAAGACTGTTTGTCATGGAACTCTTTGTGGACTTCTACAGGTCTATGATGATGATAAATACCACTAAACCACATATGACTTCTCGTTTATGGTTTAGTGGTATGTATACTAGTGAGCGCGTTGTCCGAAATTAGCTTTATCTAAATGATGTTATTCTCTTTTTTTCTTAGGACTATCACTACTTCCCATATGAAAAGGATTCCATGGTAGCAGCATTCCTCCACCTGGACGCAGCAAACCCTGAGAACGGGGGACTGTTCGTGTACCCAGGGTCCCACAAACTGGGACCACAAGAAGACGTGGGGGCTAAGGAAGGGGAATTCCATTATGTAGACCAGGTCTCAATGCTCTCTTGTGCCAATACTTATTCACATATTTGGGATGTACTTTAAATTCATACAGCAACATGTCACTGGTATTTTCTTGGACACTTTGCCTGGGCTCAGTAACTCGCCAAAAGGTTTTTGGTCTAATTGGATCTATTGAATTATACCTATCACAGACTAGTCGTCGCATTCATAGTTCTGAGGCATCCGTTCCTACTATTTTGGCCTAACTAAGAGGCAGGATAAACATCTTAAATTTTAGCATTTTCAACGTCCCAATTCATGAATGTTTTTCTGTATTTCTATCATAGAAGCTTCTAAGCCTAAGGACATCCACGGAGGAGGATTTTTAGGAGGAGGTAGGGCACAGCGAGATTTTCTCGTTCTGAATTGGAGCAGCCCGCCTGGGAGGTACCTCCACCTTACAGAAGATCGCAGCCAAAAAACATTATTTGTTTCAAATAGTGTTGTGTTCTTGCGATGAGTAAGGTTGCCAGAGCTCTTTAGGGGGGGGAGGGGGTTCGGAGTCGGCAACGCGTGCGTGATGCCTCTGGTATTGCAAGCGCTCATAGGCTACGATAACCGCTTACCAACAGGTGGGCCGTATGATTGTTTGCCATCTCAGTAGTATAAAAAAAAAAACCACTGCTCAACATATAATTAATGACAATTATTTCCAGAGCAAGTTCCCCCTCGCTAAGGCCACGCCTGTGATCGCAAGCCGAGGCGACGTAGTCATCTTCTCGTACCTCCTTATCCACGGCAGCTCCCTCAAACTGTCTCCTCGACCGCGGCGGATGCTGTTGGCGCAGCTGGCGGCGGCTGAGGACACGCCGCTGGTACGACAGCCGCTGAGGCCGGGACAGGGCTGGCTCCTGAGAGGCGTCAATGTCGAGAGGGATGCTAGTATTTCCAAGAGATTTGAACAGCAGTAGTGAGAGCATATTCTGTTTATCTCGACCTTTTTCGGTGTGCAAAGGTACACCGAATAAATAGTGAAAATGTTACAGTATGCTCAGAAGCCGGATTAAAATTTAATAAATTCACGCTTTACCAAGAGACAATACAAAATAACGAGAGGAAGTAAATGCATTTTCATTGATTTTGAGGTGTATAACCAAAAGTATCTACGGTAGATACTTAAGTGATCGATGTGGTAATATTGTATGAGCTACCATTTATAAAACAGCCAATAAGAAGCGGCTGCTATACTAAGCGATGTCCTTCGCGAGATATAAGATATCTTCATACCAAATTTCTTTGAAATCGGTGCAACCATTAACCATGTAAGCCTTACACGGCTTACGCTGTAAGGTAACAAACAGACAGAGAAACAGAGTAACTTTCACATTTTAATATTTGTCGTAGGATATTTATCAAGAAATTTTTCAGAAAAGAAATTAATTATTTTACAGAGTAGACAACACACGAGTACGCTTATTATCTGCAAAATGAGATACCCAGACAGTAACCAATTAGTTGAGTTAATTAATCCCGCTTTATTAAAGCCGGCGCCCCGCATCAAACACGCTGCAACGAAAGACGTTCTCGACACAAAACCGCTGTTCCTGTCTGAATAAGGATGGCTATTCATGCCACCGGCAACTGTAACTTCAATACCATACCATACATACATACAGAATAAATAATACAACCCTTATTCATATTCAGTCACTAACTTCATCGGTTTGATACAAATATGTCCGCCTCTGTCTTCTTTATGCTGTTAGAAAAGGACAGGGCGAGAGTTATCAAGCAAAGTCAGAAAGCAATTAGTAGGCTAGTGCTCTCAAACGTTGAAAGAAAACATCGTGAGGCAACCGGCATGTCCTAGAACCTTAAAATTCAAAGACATGTGACATCACGAAAGGAGCCCATAAGAGGCACACTTTAATCCTTTCACTACACTGATTCTTTCATCGACGGTCATAAGCCCTTTTCAGGCCCACCATACCTCAAACTTGGTCACTGACCAAAGATAGGATGACCAAGAAAGAATCAGTGACACGACAAGAAGAAGAAGAAAGCAAACATTTGGGAAAACAATAATAAACAGGTGGTGGTGGCTGAAGAATAGGCCCCTCCATATCTTTCTGTCCGCGGATGTCGTAAGAGGCGAATAAGGGAAAAAAGCTAGGGGATGGGCAGCAGCGTCCCTCATTTTAACAACGATAGCACTAACTGCGCTCGCCAACCCGCATGCCCAGCGTGGTGAGTATGGGCATATGATAAGGAATTTACTCTGTCTGTAGGGGAGGCCATGTTCAGCAGTGGACGTCGTACGGCTGAAATGATGAATAAACAGGTAGATACCGAAGCAATACCAAGCTAAATTGAACTAAAAGTTTAATTGGACGATTGACAAGATTAGGTCCGCCGTGACCCTTTCTACTTCGTTTGAATATTTTATAAAGTAACCTTTAACTATAGTTTTCTCTGTCAGTTAGATCGTCACTTAAACGAACGGTTAGAGTATAATTTTGAAAAGCCGCAGTCTTCTGTCTAGTGTTGCTACGTAACATCATCATCAGCCTGAATAAGTCAACTGCTCAACGCAGGCCTCCACAAAGAGTGTCACGAATGTACTTTCACCCCATAATCCACCGACTTCCCGCGACCTTCAAAATATCGGCCCATGAAGTGGACACCTTCCTACATTACCAGTTTCGTCCGGTTTGTAGAGAACAAACCTCTATTCCCTAATGGTTGTCGGTTCTAAAATAATATTTCCTTTTACAATCCTTTGACCAGGATGGCTCGTCAATATAATGAAATGGCTAAAAATAATTTACAGTTAGATATATTTAGTTCTAAATTGTGCCATTTCATCAAAAATGTTAAGGATATCTTGTATCTTAAAACACTAGATAGATGTTCGTTAGGAAACATGTCACTCACTTTTGTTTACTGTTAATACTTTTGTTGTACGCACATAATTATTTATGTTACTACCTAGTTCTATTCTGTGTTTTATAATTATTATTTTTACTTTTGATTGTATTGTGTTTGTGCGTCGAAATAAATAAATAAATTTAAGGTTCTGCGAGCTTAGTATGTATTCTGAAAAATGAAATTTCTTGCTGCCGTCAATTGTGTTTCGCTTAGGAAACTGCGGCTAGTGGTAGGTATAGAAGAGGTATAAAATTAAAGTGGCCGATTAACGAGTCAAGTCCGAAATCTGTTTGAATTATTGAAACGCTGTGAAGTGCTCGTGGCTTGACGTTCTTGACTAATCGATGAAGCAACCTTCAGCTTGGCCACCAATTAGATGGTACAGAGGTAACCGATAGTGTCACTCACAACTAAGTGATTTCACTCTCCGATTAATAAAATTTTAGGTAAATAAAAAAAAATAAGCCGTGGCATCTTGTCTGTATTATTTTGGATTGGTCGCGAAGAACAGGCTAAAGTTCAACTAAATTTCAGACGTTTCAAAATTATCCGTGCGATTTCAATAAATACTGTAGTTTGAAGTCGATAAAAACTATTTCGTGTTGGTTACTAGCTCAATCTTATTTATATAAGTCCTGATGATCATGACCAACAAGAAAATTAAATGTTCATTCGTCATGTCACAAATTCATTTAAGAATACACCGGATAAGTCATTGTCTATTTTAAACCGATTTCAAAAAGGAGGAGGTTCTCAAGTCGGCGGTTTTTTTTTGTGTATATTTCTTGATATCTCCGCCAATAAACCGATTTTGATAATTATGTATGATCCCGGGGTGGTCCCATATTAATTTAATTCCTGAGGGATTGCTACTTGTCCCGTAAAACTTAAAAAAACGTCATCATCTCTTGAAATCACGACTTGCCGAATTTTTTTTTGTCGACTGTGGTATGGTATGTTTATCCCCGCGACTTCGTTCGGTTGCTGTTTTTTTTATACATAAACTTTAACCTTAGGGGTTGTGTGTCGGGAATTCCTTTCTGTGCACCCATACGTTACAACAGGAAGCTACCCTGCAAATTTCATACCTACTCTTACGACTTTTGGTTAGGCTCTGCGTTGATTGTCAAAGAGAATAAAACCACCACGTTTTATTGTCTGTCAGTCAGTCAGTACCTTAAGACTTTATTATTTATGATGAATGAATGTCATACTTACTTTGGTTTTTTGTTCGAAAGTGTTGGTGGCCAGTGTCCTCCTCAGTAGGTAAGCAAAACGCAAAGAGGTTGATAACAAAAAAAAGAGGTTGGTATTAATCTTGTAAACATTCAGGAATTTGAAGTCGGTTTTCAGTTTTTGTAAAAAATATCTTGTGTATCATGTATCGCGTCATGTATGTGCCGCTTTTACTTTGTTTACTCGCAGCAGCAGCGCCGCGCCGCCGTGGGCCGCGTACAGATAATATTTATGCACATAACTAGCGCGCGCTCCGGGCCTCGCCTCGCCTCTGTTAGTATCAAATTTCAAGTCACAGAGAAAACCTTGCGACCTCCACACGGTTGTGACGGGAGGGAATTGTATGCGAGCAACCTCATCAATTCATAAGTAGGTTTATGTAATAAAACTAAATTGCAGTAGTGAGCTCATTATGTAGTGTAAAAACTAGGTGAATGATTTCGATGTAACACAGCATGATCATCTACGAGACGTTTCTTTTGTAACATTTCGTGTTTGGTACAGACAGACACACAATACCTAGTATTATAGTACCTATGGTACAGATGGAAAAGTATATTCGTCTATTCTGTGGGCTTATAGGAGAGTTGTGTGCGTTCATTTTCCATTCGGAAAATGTATGATCGCTCTACTAGTTTCGGGTTCGATTCCCGCACTGGACAAACATTTGTGATAAACAAAGATGTTTGTTCTGTGTCTGGGTGTTAAATATTTATCTATATGTATATCAGTCTCTGGTACCCATAGTACAGGCTATACCTAGTTTAGAATCAGTTAACCGTGTGTTATATGTCAGGAATATATATTCTAAAAAGAAACAATTCTATTCTATTCTATATTCTATTCTTAAAAGAAACTAGGGCTCTCAAACAGTTCAGGAAAGCATCGTGAGGAAGGCATGTCCTAGAACATTAAAATTCACAGACATGTGACACATGTGCATAAAAGGAGCCTCTAAAAGGCGCACTTTAATCCTTTTTTATCACAATGTTTTCCTGCACCGTTTGAGAGCTAGTAAAGCGCACATTAATTTTCCGAATGGATAATCGATTGGTGCACAACCTGTGGTTCGGAAGGCGGGGCCTACTACCACCACTCCACCAGTGCTAGTGAGAGTTACAAAGTCAAAGTCAAAAGGCGTTTATTTCAATAAAATCACTAGGAACACTTTGAAACGTCTTAGAAACTAGGTGAAGCTATGCCTGTTCCTCGCGACCAAGCCTAGAAGAATCAGGCAAAAAACACGGCTTGGTGCCTATCATTTTTTTCGATGATCCTTTTTCACAAAATTGAATTTAAAGCTTCAGTGTGGTGCCGATCGAACTAGGTGAGGCTCAAAAGAAAAATAATACCTACTGCTAAAATATGTAACTTTATAACAGTGAAGTAAATGAAATTGGCTTAAAATTATCTATTTTGTCATCATCATCATCATCATCATCAGCCTGATGAAGTCCACTGCTGAACATAGGCCTCCCTCAAAGAGTGCCACGACGAACGGTCTTGAGCCTTCTCCATCCACCGACTTCCCGCAACCCTCACAATGTCGTCGGTCTATTTTGTACATGTTTATAAATACACGTTCCTTATATAATTGCGTTTTATACCATTAATATTTTTGAGGTAATTCTCATGTCAGTAAACAAGAAAAACGGAATGAACAGCCGCAAATAGGGCATGACTCAATTCGTCTCATCGATGACACGTGTCGGTAAATAAATATAAATAGCGTGTGTACGGCGCGAGTACACTGACGAGATAATGACGCTTTCAGGGCGGAGGTACATTAATCATCGCACGTCGTGTAGTTCAGGCTCTTGTAGCGATAGTATACCTTGACTGGCCTCATAGCTCAGTTGGTAGTAACTCTGCCTTCTGCGCTAGATGTCGCGGGTTCGATTCATGCACTGGACAAACATTTGTGACTAACGCAGATGTTTGTTCTGTGTCTGGGTTATAAATATATATCTATTATGTATATCAGTCACTGGTACCCATAGTACAGGCTATGCCTAGTTTGGGATCAGTTGACCGTGTGTGATATGTCTATAAAAAAAAAAAAAAAACAGTTTAAGGTAGCTAGTTCTGAAAGTTACCGAAGTTTTAAGAGATACGACAGTTCTGAATAGTTTTGGACTTTTATGGAGTCTTGTGTTAATTTAAGCATAAGATGTGCATGATGCTGCTATCGTATTTTGAATTGTTTATACAGGATTCATAATATGTACGAGGATATGTAATATTTTGGGTAATGATTTTGATAGCAAACTTCTCGTTCGTTTTTTATTTATTGTTTTCGTTGATGCCTCTTCAGGATAATTTACTTGTTACAGGATACGTAGATTTAACAAAAAAGTCCTCCTACTAGGGTCTATTTGGAACTGGGTATCGAGGTGTGTATGATCGGAAACAACATAAATTACAATTTACATACTTATATAGAAGTAGAGGTACCTAATTTTTGAAAGCTTTCAATATAAAAATTGTGGGGAAGTTTTTTTTTTTTTTATACTACTGAAATGGCAAACAGGCATACGGCCCACCTGTTGGTAAGCGGTTAACGTAGCCTATGAGCGCTTGCAATACCAGAGGCATCACGCACGCGTTGCCGACCCCGAACCCCCTCCCCCCCTAAAGAGCTCTGGCAACCTTACTCATCGCAGGAACACAACACTATTTGAAACAAATAATGTTATTTGGCTGCGATCTTTTGTAAGGCGGAGGTACCTCCCCAGGCGGGCTGCTCCAATTCAGAACGAGAAAATCTCGCTGTGCCCTACCTCCTCCTAAAAGTACCTAGTGATTCGTGAAGGTAGGTAATATTTGTATGCTGGAGCCGCAACTAACGTGCTAACCACGTAGGCAGCCCTACGCGGCCGCGCTGTCGCACGCACCAAGTGCGACGGTGCCACGTTTCTGCGGCCTTTTATGATGAAAAATTGCCTCTTTCTGTAGTTGAGTAGAAGCCTTACTGTAAAACTGCTACTGTTATATCACGTCACTAAACAGGTGAAGTGGTGGCAGAAGAATAGGCCCCTCCATATCTACCTACCCGTGGATGTCGCAAGAGGCGACTAAGGGAAAAAAGCTAGGGGATGGGCAGCAGCGTCCTCTTTTTTAGCAACGTTAGCACTAACTGTCAGCGTGCCCAGCGTGGTGAATTTGGGCGAATACCCCCCCAGATGATGGAGTAATGCACCGGACGGTAGTGTTGGAAGGCCCCCCACGCGATAGTCCGATGAAATTGTGAAGGTTGCGGCAAGTCGGTGGATGGAGAAGGCTCAAGACCGTTCGTCATGACACTCTTTGGGGGAGGCCTATGTTCAGCATTGGAGTTCATCAGGCGTTGAGCTAATATAATGAAAACTCGAAAAATTGTCACTATATCTTATGCCCAAGAACACGGAAAGTGTGAAAGTGGATATTAAGACACTTAATAACTTAAATTCAACATAATTTAACTAAATTCTGCGACACAGTTTTAACAACTACTGCAGTCATCATCGTTTTCCCAATATTTCTAAAGTACCTTTGTAAATGTTGTTCCAATAAACTTTTTGAATCTTTAAAAAAATATATATTTATGTTGAACCGGCATGATAAGTGAGTCAGCGGTAGATGTTTTTTAGAAAAGCAAACCTC
This sequence comes from Anticlea derivata, assembly GCA_947579855.1. Taxonomy (NCBI): domain Eukaryota; kingdom Metazoa; phylum Arthropoda; class Insecta; order Lepidoptera; family Geometridae; genus Anticlea; species Anticlea derivata. The sequence goes on along the minus strand of OX388275.1, from coordinate 337,826 downwards.
ACCTGTCGACTTAAAGTGTGCCCACCGATAATAGTAATGTGACTGAGAGGCTGGGGGCCCGCTTTGAAACATTTTATCTCTCTCAACCTATGTACATATAACTCAGTCAAAAACATATTTTTTTTCTTTCTTTACAAACGGCCTACAAACAATAATAACTTTTCAAGCATTGTTCAAACGGCGTGCGATATATCATCCAAAATCATCCTTAAACTTACTGAATAAAATCAATTTTGAATTTGACATTTAGTGGTTTACGATATCGCTGAGCTATATAGTACGCCCTCAAAATGTCAAACTCATAATTAACTTTCATCAGTAGACATAAACGATCACTATGAAACTTTTAATCATTATATTAGAGTACACATTGTACGACGTTTGAACAGGGCTTCAGTTATCAAAACTTATTTAAGTAGGCCTTACAAAGAAACAGCTGGAGGAGTTTCCAGAGGTAACCGCAACAATCTACCTTACGACGAAACCCAAGCTACAGAAACTCCAAAGAGTACATTTTAGAGGTGTTCCGTGAAGGGTCCTGAAACAACCACTGTTTCCACCGTCATAACAATAACTTTCACTTGATATTTCTACTAGCTTCTGCCCGCGGTTTTGCTCGCGCAGTACCTATAAAGATAAAAAGCCTTTATGCTATTCCAGACTTTAATCTCTTTGCCAAACATCCAAATCCGATCAGCTGTTTGGACGTGACCGAAACGCAAACATCCAAACATCCTCACAAACTTTCGCATTTATAATATTAGTAGGATTTCCAGACAAAACCTAAAGCTAGACTCAATTTTCATGTTTGAAGGACGCCTGCCAGCGACATTACATGCACAAAACTAACAATAGCTTTGGTTGAAGCGCTGTGCAATTCTGACTTGTGTAGGCCACATCACAGTATAGCTAAGGTAAATGCGTTGCAGTTTTATAAAGCTCAAAATGCAAAACAATTTCAGCTATTTTATAAAAGCCTAATTCCAACTTCCACAACGTATTAGAATGGTTGATTTGACTGGTTCATTCTTGGTTTTGTTCACTTGAGTTTTGTGACAAGCTATAGAGACAAGTATCGTGTGTATGTGACTGATTTTCCGAGTGGGAAAGGCAAATATAGCCTGACTGGCCTTATAGCTCAGTTAGTAGTAACTCTGCCTTCTGCGCTAGAGGTCGCGGGTTCGATCCCCGCACTGGACAAACATTTGTGTGATAAACACAGATGTTTGTTCTGTGATTATGTATATCAGTTTCTGGTACCCATAGTACAGGCTATGCCTAGTTTGAGATAAGTTGACCGTGTGAATATGTCCGGAATATTTATTTTGTTTTTATTGATTCACGACTTAGATTCAAACTAAATTGAATCTTTACTCTTTATTTATTTATTTGGCCGTGGTGGCCCCGGCTTAAGAATAGGCCCCTCCATGTCTACCTATCCGCGGATGTCGTAAGAGGCGACTAAGGGAAAAAAGCTAGGGGATGGGCAGCAGCGTCTCTCATTTTAACAACGATAGCTCTAACTGCGCTCGCCAACCCGCATGCCCAGCGTGGTGAGTATGGGCAAATCCCCCCACATGATAAGGAAATTGCTCTTTCTGTGGGGAGGCCATGTTCAGCAGTGGACGTCGTACGGCTGAAATGATGATGATGATGATGATGACTACTTTATTAAAGGTTGTCGGGTGTTATTCTGAATCAGTGCGTTAGTATAAAAGTGTCTTATAACAAACAGATTATTCAAGTATTATAGCGTTCCTGGTTTCATTATCTGGAGAGAGGTCGAAAGAAATCCTCTGTTAATCCGCAACCATCAAATATTTACCGCAAACACATCGAACTGGGATTAAATACATAGCGAATGAGTTTGTTCTTTTAATAATAAAGGTGTTTACCTTTTTGTGCGTAAAGGCGGTCGGTATTGAAAAATGTTTGACTCCCACGGGTTATATAGCTTTTATACCTCGCCCCCGCGACTTCACGTATTCTTTTTTTGTACAAACCTCAACCCCTGCTGCACCCCCTTAGGGGTTGAATTTCAAGAATTATTTTCTTAGCAGTCACATCCCTTCACACTAAAACGGACACACTCTCTAAATTTCGACTCTAGGACCAACGGTTTAGGTTCTGTGTAGTCTGTCAGTCAGTAAGTTACTGTTTTATAATATATTAGCTTGCGCCTGCGGCTTTACTCGCCTGGTACCCAGTTAAAAAGTAGCCTAAATGCTATTCTCTAGAACTCTATTTATTTCAAGTTTCATTGAAATCGGTTGAGCCATCACGGCGTGAGTCTTCTTCTTGTCGTGTCACTGATTCTTTCTTGGTCGTCCTGTATTAAGTCAGTTAGGTCAGTGACCAGGTTGAGGTATGGTGGCCCTGAAAAGGGCCTATGACCGTCGATGAAAGAATCAGTGTAGTGAAAGGATTAAAGTGCGCCTCTTAGAGGCTCCTTTCGTGCACAACGGCGTGAGTGAACCACAAACATCCAAACACCCTCACAAACATTCGCTTTATTAATATTTGGAAAACATAACCTTTAATCTGTCTGTGCGAGACAACCTCTGAACACTTGAGCTAGACTTGAAAACTTTTATCGATTTTGTGATTATCTTTCACCATGAGAAAATAAGTTTAGTTCTTCTGCATGTAATTTCCCCTAACCGTTCGTTCGCATCATCCTTTACAACACTATCTTTTAATTATAATATCATCAACACAAAGAAGATCTCGGCAGCCCCTCTGTCCTCGCTATCTCTGATAAATTGCCTTTACACTGTCATAAAGCACGTACATAAGGCGCTTACAGACGAGATGAGCTGTCATCGCCCACGGAATTCAATAAAAGAACTCTTGTTCTCCGACGCAAAAACGCGTGAAGTGGCCTTATGTTCCACCGAAGACCAATATATCATGATTTTATAATGAAGGCGAAATTTTGCGCACGGAATGGCAGTATTGCACAAAGGATAAATAATATTGCTATGGATTCTGTCACAATTTTATGTCGGCATTTTTATTTGATGAAAACAGAGGTTAGAGGTCAGAGGTTACATTGATTATACACCTGAAGCATGGACTATATTTCCGTCATCACTTGTACGAAAAGAGCCTGTAAAAGGGGCATTAGAATGCGTTTACTACACTGATTGTTTTACCGACGGTCATAGGCTCTTTTCAGGCATGACCAAGAAACAATCAGTGACACGAGAAAGAAATAATCAGGTGTTATTTAATTAGCTAAATCACTGATTTTGTTAAATTTATCAGCCAACACTGACCATTTATTAAATTTGGTTTAATTAATGGTTAAACTTCACAAAAAGAGCATTTTCCATGCCATTTTCGTGAAAATTGGACGTCATGTTGTAACATTACATTCCGGTGTGACACCGTGTCTGTGGGAGTGACAAATGACTCAAAGACACCGGGTTCTTGCTAATTAGCAAGACGAGATCACTTTGTATGTTGTGTTGCGAAGCAAGTATGAAAAAATACTAGCTTTTTGTCTTGATGCTCAATCGTGACTTTCAACTTAGACACATATTTTTTGACGTTTTTCAATGAAAAGCTATTAAAATTATGCTTGAGATTAGATTTACGCTTGAGCACAATTTCAGAATACGAGCCTATATATTGTTTATAAATTTTGTTCTCCTTATGTTTTCAAACTTATTTCAGTTATATTCATAAAGGACATATAACATTTTCGTAATAAACTAAAAAGGCGTCTTATAAAGTTTGACGCCAGTGTGGGTTTGTATGTCTCTGGCCTCGTAAATCCCCAATTTCAAGCGGTTTTTGTTTAAAAAAAGCTTCTGTGTTGTTCCTGTCTACAAAGAAATGGAATCCGAGGTAGTTAATTGATGCAGGTGTAGCTTTGCGAACGCCCATTCTAAGATTTTTAACGGATAAACAAATATAGGTATAAAGCATTTTGTTGAGCTTATCAGGAATCGTTTAGCGGAATATCACGTATTAAATAATTGTTTGTCTATTTAATATCTTGGGATCGGAGGTTTTAAAATAACTGTCTTACTTTTATCCAAATTAATACATTTGGTATGTAATTAAATGATTGAGCCGTCGAGTTTAACCGCAACATGGATAAAATCATGAAAGAACAGAGCCCGCATAGGTAGGTAGTTTATTCCCGTCGCTCACAATTTGTTTCAAATATATCTTACTTGTCTTTCAATTGTGTTGAGTAGAGCCTTAATGACGAATTTCACGCCTAAGCTGCGAGTTAGGTAGGTACTTGCTTTAAGGTGTAGAGAGATGAATGAACCGTCATGTAGAATTTTAATCATTTATGTTGATAAGAACCTAGACCTAAAAGAAGAAGAAGCACTTGAAAAGTTTCAGCTCATAAAATCACGCCTATTTCCCAGAGGAGTAGGTAGAGACCACGGCTTTACTCTTGCTACGATCCGGACATACATTTTTTGCTTCATTCACTCATCACATTCCACATGCTTGCTCGTCGGTTTAGGCTACCTACTCTTGACGGCCTCTTTCCAATAACATCACCGATTTGGTAACTAACTAAACGTACGCCGAGGTCTTCCCCTTCCATCGGTCCCATTCACACTCGCCATACACACCTGTTTCGTCAATCTTTTCGTTCGTTCATCCTTTCTACGTTTTAGTAAAACAATTATAACAGTAAGTACTTAAATACACAGGTACTAAAATGGATAAAACTAAGTCTTTTTGATATGCTTGTCCCATTTCAATGTGAAAGTAAGAAATATCGTCAAAACGATAAATTATGGTAAAACTACGAATGAAAACAACAAACGAGGTACTCAAACAAAGCGATTCTGAAGAATCGGAACTGCGTTTTTGATAGAAATCGGCACAAATAAATATTTTCCGCCTTTGAATAAAGGAGAGTGAGCTAAAGTTGCCCAGACCTCTTTCAGAAATACGCAGTTCCTTTAATAAAGCACTCCAAGCTGGTTACTTCACTCCATCCGCAATCAGGGTAAACAAACGTCAACTTATACTTATGTGAACGGTAAGTTCAAAACTACCATAGCGGCCTAATTATTACAATTTCTTAAGTAATAGGTACCTATAAACCTACCTAGGTTGTCTCAATAAATAAGTGCTACACCAAAAAACAAAATAATTAACGTATGCACACAGTCTTAAGAGGAGGTAGGGCACAGCGAGGTTTTCTCGTTCTGAATTGGAGCAGCCCGCCTGGGGAGGTACCTCCACCTTACAGAAGATCGCAGCCAAATAACATTATTTGTTTCAAATAGTGTTGTGTTCCTGCGGTGAGTAAGGTTGCCAGAGCTCTTTAGGGGGGAAGGGGGTTCGGGGTCGACAACGCGTGCGTGATGCCTCTGGTATTGCAAGCGCTCATAGGCTACGGTAACCGCTTACCATCAGGTGGGCCGTAAGCTTGTTTGCCACCTCCGTTGTATAAAAAAAAAAAAAAAAAAAAAACAGTCGAGCAAGAAGATAAGCGTAATTTTATGGTCCGATCGCCGTAAGGAACAGCCCAGTCTCCTTCCAGTTATGGCTATACATTTGTCAGCGGAGTGTACGGGCAATATTCATAGGCTAGGAGCTCGGGGCACGTGATACATCTTGCTTGCCACCGACCACGATAAATACTGGAAATGGACGTCAGGCTGTTTAGGCAAGAGTTGATTTGTGGCGCTCGATGCGAGCTTCTAAAAGCTTGTAAATCTATGGATGGAATTGTGATGGGTGTAGTGTATCATACTGATGTGTGATTTGAGATTATACTTCTACTAGGTATTATTATTTACTACAATACTAGGCGCAATAGGGAAGAAGGTCAAAACTCTGAAGCTAATCATTTTTAATGCACGGTCGTTATTTTGCAGGAACTAAAACAATTGCAATGATTTTAGTAGATTTTATATTTGTGTCCAAAATCTATAACATATTAAAAAAACAAACTCGTGTTCGTTACACTTTTTATTTATAACTCAAGAACTGCTGGACCGATTTCGATGAAACTTGGATTACTATAAAGAATAGCTTAGGCTAATTAGAAAAGACATATCACATTAATTAGTGACAAATCTGCAGTGTGCCTTCTCCTATTTGCATGCCAGTAATGGCAAAACATGTAGGCCATAATTAACTTATATTGTAACATCATTGCATGCTCACACCATGTTAATACTCATGTTTTGCAAATAAATGATTCTTATTCTTATTCTACTTTTTATGTAGTAATGGATAAATACAGTTTTCAAAGTTCACTTACAAATAAAGATGTTACAAACTTGTTATTTTTACATAACAGCTGGATTATTTTACGTAGAATATTATTAATAAATAGGGATTAGGATTATTCTCGAAAGCATGAGCTAGAAAAATAAATGTTTTCGTAAACAACAACCTTTTTATGTAAAGTGTTGGGCAAAAATGCGAAGTATTCGAAGAGAAAACCCCTCATTTAGGTCAGGTTCTAATCCGGATTACGAACCAGATTTTGGATGAAGTAATAAGAATCACGCCTCGAGTTGCTTCTAACGCATCTTTTAAAACATATTATCAACGGATAAACTGAAAAACAAACAAAAAAAAAGTAAAATTAATAGATTGCTTTAGCACATTCTCTGAAATGTAGATGACAACTAGCCCACGTGCGATGATAATCTTGGAGATCATTGGACTGGTGGTAGTGACCCTGTCTTCCGATCCGCAGGTCGTAGGTTCAAACCAGGACGTGAACTAATGGACTTTTTTTTTTTATTTTTTATACAACTGAGGTGGCAAACAAGCATACGGCCCACCTGTTGGTAAGCGGTTACCGTAGCCTATGAGCGCTTGCAATACCAGAGGCATCACGCACGCGTTGCCAACCCCTCCCCCCCTAAAGAGCTCTGGCAACCTTACTCATCGCAGGAACACAACACTATTTGAAACAAATAGTGTTATTTGGCTGCGATCTTCTGTAAGGCGGAGGTACCTCCCCAGGCCAGCTGCTCCAATTCAGAACGAGAAATCTCGCTGTGCCCTACCTCCTCCTTTCTATTCGAAAAATAATGTGCGCACTAACACGTGCTCAGAAGTAGTTTCTAAGACGTTTCAAAGTGATCCTAGTGATTTTATTGAAATAAACGCCTTTTGACTTTGACTTTGGCTTGAATGTAGAGGAAAACATCGTGAGGAAACATGTCTTTTCTGTGGATTAGGTTGACTAGGCTAAGAGGATGGTATAGGTAGTGGGCAAGCCTACTTCATCTTAACATGTCCCAGGCACTACAGCTTCCTGTGAGTGAGTTACAAGTTCCACCTGACGCTGTAGGTATATATCATCTAAAATATTATAGATGTAAAAAGGACTTCATCATTTCAGATGTAGAATGTCCACTGCTGAACATGGGCCTCCCCCACAGATTTCCAGCGCAACCGACCTTGTACGGCCACCACCCAATCTATCATTTCGGGGGATTCGCCCATACTCGCCACGCATGGCATGCGGGTTGGCGAGCGAATAAGGCCTGTATGATAATCGTAAACTAGACATAGACATAGACATTTATTTAATTGCCACCATAACACACACATTTGCACAACATTTTACAATAAACATTAGGTACTTATAATAAAAGAAACAAGAGAAAAGTAATGAAAGTAAAAATGGTGTGATGTGTGCTGCAGCAGCAAAATGGCTTCGGCTCAGCATTATGCCTACTGTTTTGCAGCAGACGCAGGTATTCTGCTGAAACCATTACCTACACAGTCATTCAACCTTGTGAGAACAGTCTTATTACGATTATGTTAGAATCGTCAGGGAATAGGTTTATAAATATAAAAATTCATAAAGGTCGAAAAGAATAATAATGTCACACTGCATAGTGTAATAATGATAAAAATTATATAATAATAATAAAATTAAAATGATATATGCATAACAGCCCTAAAAAGTCAGCACGTGAAGGGTGCACTGTAGCTATTGGCACCAGACAACCCAGTTTTTAGCTGCTCTAGCAACATAATTTTAAAATGTTTTTTAAAAGTAAACTTTGATTGTATTAGTCGAAATGGTGGTGGTATATTATTCCAACACTTGGTTGCCTGGTACCTACTCGTTTTTTTATTGCTTGAGTGTGGAGATTAATGCAAGAATCACAAGGCTTCTAAATAGCTATAAAAAAAACTATATGTATATTGTTGTGCAATACAAAACTATAGTCTGAATTACCTAATAGCACCAGGAACAGATTTATAGGCTGGTCGACACTATTGCGTTACATAAAAATAAATCTCGCAAACAATGACAGCCTAAAACCGTAACATAAACAAAACAAGTATCAAACAATAAACAAGACACGTTAGCATAAATACCGCGACTCTGCCCGCATTGTTCACGCGTCGGATTCTGCGCATAAATCAAAATCCGACATACTTTCGAGACTATCAATAACCACACAAAATATCTTGCAGACGCACATACACCAAAAATAACCTTTATGTTTTCCACCATAAGGCGCATCAGCATTTTGATGATGGTATTATGAGATGGGAAGTTATAAACAATTTCTTCAGAGCACAAATTGTAGGATTCGATTACAGTAATGGCGGACGCACGATGAGATTGAACTGGCTGATATCACTTCGCGATGTGCTTTTCGGTTTATTGGTTTGACATAATAGGGCAAAGAAGTGCCCCATATAAAAATAGGAATATTACATGTTTTGTGTGTATTCGAACCGAAGTTATTGACTGAATGAAAACGTACACGAATAAGGTAAAGCTTTGGTTCCAAGCTTTAATAAAACGCCTGTCAGTTACATCAAAAACTTCTATCTGACTGAAATGTCATCGTGAATCATTCATCTGTTTTGTATATTTGTATGTATGTACCTATATCTATTTACTTATTCATATAAATTATTTGTGTACCTATACTGTTTATGTAAATTTATAAATATTAATATATATACTTTTATTATATATAGATGTGTATATGTGTATTTTATTATCTGATGTAATTATATTATTCTAATCTTCAATTAAATAATTTAAGTACATATTACGTTTACTTTGTAGTGCACCCCGACCAATCTTCCGTACAATTCAGACTCCTCTCCATCCAAAGATTGTCTGGAAGAGATCGCTTTCTTAGCGATAAGACCGCCCATTGTACATATAAATTCATTTAGTCTATAATCAATTGTAATTAGTTATTAAGGTGTGTGTACAATAAAGAATTTTCATTCGTTCATTCATTCATTACATGTGGTCCTACATGTGGTGACGGGCTCGGTTCGATCTAGATTCCTTTATCTCTTAGAGAACTACCAGTCTTACTGTTTCAGAGAAAGTTAAAGACCAGGTTGGATGATTTCATGACGGACAAACATTTTCTAGATTTCATCTAGCAAATGACAAATCTCTAGTTTATACTTTTATTTTATGTAATTTCAATTTTATTTTAATATTTAGTTTTATTATCATATTCGTTATTTATTTATTTAGAATACAGTATAACATAATAACAGGTTTTTTTTTTATCCCCAAGGCGATGCCATATGTATATAGTAGGTACATTATAATAAATAGGTACAATTAGATAAGTACTAATCGAAACATTTCGTTTCTATCACTATCTGTGCAAGTTGTAGGAGTTATCAATTGGATTTATTAGCCATACATATAATTAAGTGACATTTTACCCAGATTTTGCACGCCGCAACGGTAGAAATATATTGTGTCTCAATTAAACTTACAATTTATTTTATTTATTTATTTATTTAGGAACAACAAACAACTACATTATATATGTAAGATACAGTGAGTAGTAGGTACATAATTTCATATGCAACAAATTATTAATAATGTAGTCCACAACGTTATCCACAACTTAGTATATAAGAGTAACAAAAAAGTCCAGCTAGAGGGCCCGTCATAAGAAAAACATTTTTATTAACTGCTGTGACAAAAGAAATAGATGACGGGAATCCTATGCTGAGAAAGCTTATAATGATAAAAGAAAAAGAAGTTATCAGGATTACTTATGAAGTGTTAAGAGAAAATAAATATGATAATTGAGTTTGCAACCAATCAGGACGTATTTAATTCATGATGATCTTCATTGCGAAGTTCATTATAGAGTAATGTCTTAAATTTATAAGTACTACAAGCGAAGATATCTGCAATAGATTCAAAATCTGTGTTATAGGACTCAACCATACGACGAATGGGTGCCCGAAGACCCGAATTAGTGCGACAGGTGTTAAGAGCAAACAGGGGGCGGGAGCGAGTTGATCGCGGAGTGCAAGTTCTCGGAACGACGTAGCACAGGCATCGGACCAAATCGATGCAATCAAAGTTATTGTTCACTATGTTATACAGGGTAACAGTTTGTAGATATTTACGTCTGGATTCAAGTGTTAAGAGTTTGTATTTAGAAAGTAAGTCGATGTAAGTATGGTAATTTCGGAAACATCGGTAATTCATGGTGCGTAGGTACTTACGCTGAACTCTCTCAATCGCCAATTTGTATTTATTATAGAAAGGGTTCCAAACAGGGACCGCGTATTCCAGCTGAGAGCGCAACAATGATTTATAAAGGTAGAGGAATGTGGAGGGTCGCATGAAGTCTGCGGAAGACCTCATGATAAAACCAAACATTTTAAAAGCTTTATTTATAATACTATAGACGTGTTGGTCTAGGCAGAGGTGACTATCAAGTAGGACGCCAAGATCTCTCAACAAAGTAACTCTATTCAGGGGTGCGTCACATAGCCTATAAGTGAAAGGAATGATGTTAATGTTTTTTGTAAAGTTAATGAAGTTGCATTTTGGCAAGCTAAGGTGTAGTTTGTTGACGTTGCAGTAAGTGGTGAGTCTGTTTAAGTCTTGTTGGAGGAGATAGCAATCATGAATAGTCTTAATTGGCTTAAAAACTTTGAGGTCGTCCGCGTACAGTAAAAATTTAGAATTTAGAAAACATTGATCAATATCGTTGATGAAGAGAACAAAGAGTAGGGGACCAAGGATAGACCCCTGTGGTACGCCAGAGGTGACCTGCACACTATTAGAATGGTAGCCATTTACGACAACTTTTTGGGTTCTATTCGTGATGTAAGATGAAAACCAACGAAGAAGATTACCACGGATACCGTTGAATGCGATTTTGTTCAGTAAAATTTCGTGGTCCACCTTGTCGAATGCCTTTTTGAAATCTGTGTAGACAGCATCAACTTGGATACGTTTGTCGAGGTTTTCAAATAAAGTATTAGTAAAAACTATTAAATTAGAAGTAGTGGATCGGCGTTTAACGAAGCCATGTTGCTCTTGAATAAGTATGTTATGGAGGATCGGATAGATCTCATTGTGAATTAATCTTTCAAAAAGCTTCGACATGGCGGACAAGATTGAAATGGGTCGATATTGTTCGATGTCATGCTTAGGACCGCTTTTATGTACAGGGCTAATGTAAGCTCGTTTCCATGAATCAGGGAAGACGCCCTGAGCAAGACATTTGTTGAAGATTATAGTGAGCGGTTCAAAGATGCTTTCGGCTGTATTTTTGAGAAAACTAGGCGGGATACCATCTGGGCCCGGGCCTTTAGAGGGATCGAGCGATTTGAGTTCCCTTAAGACACTGTTGCTATTAAGGTGAATATTTGTTAATATAACGTTATTATTTGGATTACTAGGGGAGGAGAGCGAGGGTTCCCGGTGATTAAGTGTGGGTGAGGACGGCTCGAAGACTGATTTGAAAAAGTCAGAGAACATGTTACAAATAGATTCAGGGTTTGAGGATTTATTATTATTGAATTTCATTTCAGATGGAATTCCAGATTTGGCTTTGCGGTTAGCGATATATGTCCAGAAATGTTTAATGTTGGTTGTGATGTTATCTTCGACGCTGATCATGTACTCCTTAAAGCATTTATCACACTTCTGCCTGAAGGCAGCCCTGTACTCTGAGAACCTTATGTAATCCGTGTGATTGTTAAACTTCTTCCATTTCGTCCATGCTCTAAGCTTTCTTTTAAAAATGTTAATGAGAGAAAAGGAAAACCATATTGGAAATTTAGATGATTTAAAACCTACAAGCGGTATGTTTTCTTTAATAATGCCATTTATTATGTTATAAAAAGTATCAAGTGAATCATCAGCGTTTAGTATGCGTAATCGTTCAGCCCAATCAATATCCGTTATTTTACTGTTTATTAAATTATAGTCAGCTTTCCTGAAATTGTATTTAATTATGGGAGTTTTTCTTAAGGATTGCTCAGGCAGAGGTAGGTGAAGATATGCAATAAACGGAGGGTGACGTGGAACGGCATTTACTAAAGGAGTAAGTATAGGCATGAGCGTGCAAGATGAGTTAGCTATAAGCAGATCGAGAATATTATCAGCATCATTTTTGATGTAGTTGTACTGGGAACAATTCATGGTGGACATGCAGCTGTTCAGCTGAATTCCCCTGAGCGAGGAGTCGGTACAGATAAGACCAGTAGAATTTTCAGAAATGTTCATAGGCAGTGAGTCGGCCCACCGAATAAAGGGTAGGTTGTAATCCCCCAGGATATAAATGTTGTCTACGTGTGGGCTTACCATGGTGTCCTGAAGGAAATCGAAATGTTTTTCGTAAGTGTTAGTCTTTGTCCATGGTGGTAGGTATGCAGCACTTATAACATGCTTTTTGGTCTTATCCTTGCTGGAGAACTCGACAAGTAAATGTTCTATACAAATTGGCGAAGTCGTATTAGTGTTAATGATCGAAGTATCAAACATAGTAGGTTGTAAGCCGCGTAGGATGGCGATTAAGACCCCTCCCCCATCCTGTTTTTCAGTAGCCAATCTATCGCGATCACACCTAAACACAACATAGCGCTGATCAATGAATTCGTTATCTAGGATCTCGGGTATCAACCAGGTTTCCGTAAGAACAATAATATCGTAGGTAAATGAAAGGACATTCATATAGAGCGTATGTAACTTGGTTCTTATCCCGTTACAATTTTGGTAATAAATACATAGTTTATCGGGGTTATCCATTGTTAAAGGCAAGTACAGTGTATTCGTGTTTGATAAGCAGTTTTGCGTGTGAGTAACAGAGGTAGAACCCAGTGAGTAGTCTGAGTAGCGTACGGGCTATACGTGTGTCTGTATTGTAATATATTGTCGTCGGTCGTGTCGCTTGCATTGAGGAAATTATATGAAGCAATTCGTGTATGATTGAGTCAAGAATAAGGTTGCGTATATTATTAGCTTTACAGTCAATCACATAAACAGAGTATAGTAAAAGTAGTACAGAGATTATTTGAAGTAGCCTAATAGGTTCATAAGATTTAGAATGCATGTTTCTAACTAGCGTTACATGAAGCAGTTCGTGTATGATTGAGTCCAGAATGAGGTTGCGTATTATATTCGCTTTACAGTAAAACACATAAACAGAGTATAATAAAAATAGTACGTAGATTATTTGAAGTAGCATGCTAGGTTCATAAGATTTAAAATGCATGTTTTTAACTAGTGTTAGATTTCTTGATTTTATCGAGATCCGATTCCGTGCGTATGACGAAGGCCGGTGAGTCATCACGCTCACGAACAAGGATGGACGAGTGTCTGATCCATACATATTTGAAGTGGTTGTTCTTTGCCACTTCGCGGCACATGCGAAATAATCGCTTATGTTTTAGTGTGAGGTGCTCATTCATGTAAATTCTTGCCGGCGTCCCTGATATATCCAGTTGATCAGACTGCAATTTTTTGGCTCGCTTGTACGCGCCCAGCACGTTGTCACGCATAATGCGCGTAGTAAACTTGACAATAATATTTTTGGGTCTGCTACTGCCTTGTTGAGCATGTGGAACACGGTGGATCGAGATAACGTCCTGGGTGGGGATCGGTACATTGAGCACTGCTCCTATGTTGCTGATCATTGCAGGTAAGTTTTCATTGCGCTTTTCAGGGACGTTACAAAGTTCGAGATTGCACTGCCGAGCTTGTTGTTCAAGCGCGTCAATCTTTGCTTCAAGATTGGTTACCGCGGGGCTGGCTTCGGCGTTTTGGTTGGAAGTGGATACGTCTTCGATACGCTTGGCAAGTTGCTCGTGCTCACTTGAGCAGTACTGTACCGAGGCCTTCAGGTGTGATACATCTTCACTCAAAACAGATAGGTTTGATTTTAAGCCAAGCTGCTCCGCTTTCAAGGTTTTAATTTCATCACGTATTTCTGATAGGGTGCATTTAATATCGTCCCTGATGCTGAGCAAATTGTCGTTGTTCTCTTTACGCCACTCCTGCAGTTGACCATAGATAACTTGAGCAAATGAGCCTAAGTCGGTGTCGAGGCTGTTTGGCGGCAGAGAGTCCTTTATGTTGAACGAAATATCCATCGAGTCTTGGCATGCAGGTACTTGGGTGTTGCTGCGGACCGGGGTGTTTATGTTCGATTTGTTACGTCTGGTCACGTTGCTACAGGAAGGGCACCTCCAAGTGGCTATGTACTCAATTGTGAGTCCGGTGAATTGATGTGGTTGGATATTTAGACATTCGCAATGGTAGCTATCCCCGCAGATGAAGCACTTAAGGGAGTGCTTGTCCGGTGTCAATGGGCCCCTGCAACCGCTGCAATCCATCCTGGCAAGTGATAGTACCTAATAAATAGGATTATAGTGTATGTTTCAGTTGAGTAGGAGCGCCCTCCGGTGATAAGGAGTAGTACTAAAACGACGAATGGATGAACGAGTTCGAAGCGCAAGCGCAGGAAGAGAGAATGGTTGTCATGTAGTGCACGTAATAGTAGCAGAAAAGTACAGATGGCGTTTGTACTGCGTGGCTCGCGGGAGACGAAAGAGGGCGTGAAGACGAAAAGATAGCAGCCGTCTGTGACTAGGCAGAATTTGATATGATATTAGGTGGTGTAATAGTACTGCGTAAAAGGATGGAGTATCACTTTTGTCCAAAAGTATCTGAAGCACAGCACTGAAAAGGCACCGGTAGTTTACAGGACATTAAGCAGTTTGTTATTATGCCAGTAAAATTGATGTCGCACAATGATTACGGCGTTTTAGCACAGCAAATAATTGTCACTCAGAAATCACCGATAATCACTACTGAAGTTCACTTTTATTATAGGTTATCCAGGAATGTCACTTCCGCTACTAATTAGAAATATTTATTTGATAATTAGCTAATTCTTTTAAATTTTAAAAATAAATTTACTAGGAGCCAAACAGAATGTAAACATCCAGTCAGCGCCCTCTAGCGGGAGTTTTACAACACATACATAGGGTACCTTATTTACATGTATTTGATGCAATAAAATTTACTTTACTTTACTTTATGGTCCATTGCGGGTTATACCCATTTTACTACGCTATTCTTGTTTACTAATAAAACCGGCGTCTTGGCTATTCAATCGTGGAGACTGACATATAACTAGAGTTATAAATAAAGAGGACTATCCCCGCTCGCTTGTCGTGTCACTGATTCTTTCTTGGTCATCCTGTAATAGGTCAGTGACCACGTTGAGGTATAGCGGCCCTGAAAAGGGTATATGACCGTCGTTGAAAGAATCGGCGTAGTGAAAAAATTAAAGTGCGCCTCTTAGGCTCGTATTCAGAGACACGACTCAAGCATAGATTTAATCACAGATCAGCTGAACTCTACTTAAGTATTGAATCTCTTCTCAAACATAGCTTTTATTCAAGAACGGTACTTAAACTAGTCTCAGCTGAATCGAGTCTCAAATCTGTACTCAAATGTTCTTATTTACATTTTGATTTATTTATAATTTTCGATCCGTTTTACGCAGAAATTCAAACAGCCAGGGTGGAAATAGAATAGAACAATAAAGTGAAGTATAAATATGCATCAAAGTACGTGTAACGGAACGAAAATGTAATTTGATTAATGTCAAATCAAATCTAAACTCAAGCACCGATTTCGTCTGATTGACGTTTCAGAATAAGCATTTACTCAGGTGAACTGTGATCGATCATTGAATCTATACATAAAAACTGTTCAAGAATTAGAATCTCGACTCAAATCGAGATAAGTACAGATCAATGCTTGAGTCTTGTCTCTGAATACGAGCCTTTGAGGCTACTTTCGTGCACATGTCAGTCTAGTATAGCGCTCATAAATTTTCTGAGTGGAAAATCCACTAATATACGACCGGGATTCGAATCCACGACCTGTGGATCGGAAGGCGGGACCACTACCTGACTCCACCAGCGCTCGCCATCAAGTGACTCTTGGCTAGAGAACTTGTGTGGTGAAAGGTGAAAAGTTATCATTATGCATTTTTTAACGACATTTATTTTTATCTTTAGGTACACTTTGCACTTTCCACTATGACATTATTATTATTTTATCTAATTAATTTCAATATTTATAATTTTTTTCCCTGATTATTCTCACATTTACTTTCATTACCTTTTTAATTATAAGACTGTTCTCACAGGGTTTAATGACTGAGAAATTGTTTCGGCAGAATACCAGCGTCTGCTGCTAACACAGTAGGCATAATGCTGAGCCGAAGCCATTTTGCTGCTGCAGCACACATCACACCATTTTATTTACCTGCTCGTGTTTTCTGGTATGTAATTGTTTAGTTTTAAAATGTTGTTCAAATGTGTTTTTTTAGCAGCAAATAAATTAATGTCTATGTCTAAAAACTCAGTCAAAAAAAACATTAAAAGTCTGCTTGAAGCCATTTATGATTTTCCGTTTGACAAGTTTTCAAGTCGTTTAATATTTGTAAATCCTGACCCAAGTGACGTCATGTTCTGTCATTCAAAATAATCGCTCAAAACCGCTAAACCTTTGCCCCGAAAATGGTCGGTTGCATCCGAAAAGCTACGCCTTAACTGCTTAAGGAACGTCGACCGCTTTATGACGCCCATACTGGGTAGGAAGTAGAAACACGACAAACACTAATTAGGCCAATCAAATACTGAATGTGAGTAAACTTCAAATTCAGAGCGATAGGTCTAAGATCTCCCTGCCCTTATCCCACTTCACGTGGGGTCGACACAACATGTTTTTCTCTTCCACTCTCCTCTATCAGCCGTCATATCAGTATTCACTCCTTTCTTACTCATGAAATCTAAAATTTATTTTTAAATTATCCTTTTGTCCACTGAAAAGTCAATTTTAAGTGTGCGATATGTCCTAACTCAACGATATAACACAGTCATACTCAGAAATGTAATTTATTTAGTGGATATAAGGACCATATCAAAATGATATAAATACTTCGATGACAAATCGCTCACTGTTTTAACGCGGCTTCATCCTACAAATATTATAAATGTGAAAGTTTGTAAGGATGTTTGTGGTTCAATCACGACGCAACGCTTCAATCGATTTCGATGAAACTTGGAATACATAGGTAAAGTTTTTAAGCTAAAATAGCTTAGGCTACCTTGAGATTCACACGAGCGCAAAGCCGCGGGCGCAAGCTTGTACCAAATAAATATTAAAAGATGAAGATAAATATTTTAAGCTATTAAAAGATGAAGTGCTCGGTCACAACGAATTAAGGCCGACATGTGGCGGCCCCCGTTACTTAGGATATCACATCTGTAAGCCCGCACCCGCCACATTGATGCACAAAGATAAACGATCCGTTTCACTCCGACATTTCAAACGTTTTCTGTTTTCAACCGAAGCACGAATAAAAAAAGCAACAATTTATCAGCTCACAACTCTTACGTCTGGCTCCTTAATTCAGCTCAAGAAGAGAGCTGGTGGAGTGGTGGTCGTGGCCCCTTCCCCTTCCGACAGGTCGTGAGTTCGAAGTTCGGTCGAGCATCAATTAATTTTCCATTGGGAAAATGTATCTGCGCTATACTAGTGCTCCCAAACGGTGATGAAAAACATCGTGAGGAAACTGACATGTCCTTTAACCTAAAAACTCGAAGAAATGTATATAAGAAGAGCCTCTAAGAGGCGCACCTTAATTCTTTCACTACATCGATTCTTTCACCAACGGTCAAAGGCCCATTTCAGGGCCACCATACCTCAACCTGGTCACTGACCTAATACAGGATAACCAAGAAAGAACCAGTGACACGATAGACCAGCTTAAGAAGAAACAATTGTATTGTAAGACTGCACTGCAGTGGATAATGTCTACATCCAAACCCAATGGCTTAATTCTACTTAAGAATCGTTTTATTTGCAACTTTAATCCGTTGTAATGAGAACCATTTTCCCGGCTGGTTAGTGCGGTTCTGTTTAACGGTGCTGAAATTGTTTTTCTCTTCGAAATTCGTTGCGGTATTCAGAATCAGTGCCTCAACCTGGTCACTGACCTAATACAGGATGACCAAGAAAGAACCGCAGGTTGCGGTATTTCTCTCAGACCTTTAGCTGCCAGCGTTGCTATTACGTAAGCGAAGTGGAAGAGAAATTGGTAATTTTGAGAACCTTAGCAATATTCAAAACGTTTAAAACTTGACGAGGGAAACGAGGGAATTATATATGACATATCAAGGACATATCGCATGCCATTCGAAGATGGCTTATTACTTTATCGTCAACCGTGGCAACATAATCTTTGTTTTTTAATAATATTCTTGTACAAATTGTAATAGATTATAGAGAACCCCAGAGAAGTGCACCGTATTTCAAATTTCACGCATGTACTATTTTGAAACGTCTTAGATTTACGTATTTTACTTCACACTGGTCCTAATTACCATCAGTAAAAAGGGCTTTATATGGTGACCATAGCCCAATTACCACAAGCCTAGCGCATGTTACCCAAAGGCATATGAATAAACGAATTATATATTTATTATGTATATTTTATATATCTTATCTATACATTTATGATATTAGTATGAAGGGTTTGTAGTTTTAAATAAAAAGTTTTATTTCACTTATTATTATTATGTGCGCCACCGTCCTCTTCTACTTTGTATATCCTGTCCATCCAAAGGTTGCCTGGTAGAGATCGCTTTTAGCGATAAGGCCGCCCATTGTCACACTAAAAAAAAAGTAAAAATATTTTTATTGACATAATAAACATTTAACAATCTTATTTGTATCTTATTTGTTTGCTCCTGAACTAGTTTTAAACTGTATTTCAAGAGCCAGTGGCTTCTCCTAGTTAATGTATAATTAAAATTATTATGTCTAAAGCAAAAATAATATTCAGTGCAAAAATTGGAAAGTAAGTAAAAATAAAAACAATTTTGAATTTAAACAAAAAAAACAGGCAATTAACAGAAAACCAAAAAAATACAAAAAATTAACTAAAGCTAAAAACGAAACTCTCTCTCTCTCTCTCTCATGGTTGTGTTATTTTTAGTGTGAAAATGGGTATGTAAAATCCTGTTTCCTGTGTGTGTGTTATAATTGTGTGTATTATATATACACTATTTTTATGTTATTTTTATTTCCTTGATTGTGTATTTTCTTTTGGTGTACAATAAAGCTATATTCTATTCTATTCTAAAGATAGAACTTTTACTTGTGAGTTGTACTTATAAAGAAACTAGTCGTTGTCCCAGAATCTGCAAATAAAAACCCGGAATCACGTCAGTAATTGCTTCCGGAAGAACGGAATCCGGTGCCATCTAGCGGTTTCAATTCACACTACTGTTACTGGATTGTTGCACGAAAAATACTACCTAACCACAAGTGAATCTGAAACTTGCGACCATGAAAAGAGGGTTGATTTTGGTAGTTGAGATAGATGGTTCATTATTGCAGCGGCAATTGAAGTCTCTAAGGAGGAGCAAAGCCTCTCCACCTAACAAAGAGATTTGGACTTCAGATATTGTTCGTTTTGAATAGAAACTGTTGGAAATTGATTGAGAATCAGTGAATAGGCACTGAAACTCGCTAGACTAATTTTACATTTTCGGGCCGATTACTGGAGACCGATGGATAAAGTTTAGTTAGATGTAAAATATATGTATAATGTATGGTATGGTAAATTGTAGAAAGATATAAAGATAACTGGGTGCCGTAAACTAGGTAGTAGGTACATAAGTATAAATACGTACATACAAGATAAACACACAGCTCTCAGAATTAAAAAGTTGATGAGTAAAGGTTCTCGAGTAGCGACTACGAAGTAGACGAAAGTATTGGAAGGCCCCCCACACGATGGACCGAGGACATTGTGAAAGCAGGAAGTCGGTGGATGGAAAAGGTTCAAGACCGTTCGTCATGCAACTCTTTGGTCGAGGCCTATGTCCAGCAGACTTCGACAGGCTGATGATACTGATGATGAATATAAAATAAAAACATTATATACACACATATATACACCTATTCCTACACCTAACGCCCTTTGCGCCGGTATAAAGGCACACTGCCACTGAAGTGGGCCGTGTAAGGCGCGTGCAGACCGCAGCGAGCCGTAACGATGTGCAGTAATTATGGCCGCCGTGTGAATACAACACTCCAACGTTGTCTTTTAATAAGCATACGGGAAATTCTACATTTCAACTTTTCGGATTTAGGTCGAAAGCTTGACACGATTTTGTATTTAATTAATGTTACGGCAAATGGCTCTTACCAAAAGGCACATACTTTTACTTAATAAACATGTGTATATAATGGGTCTAAAGCTTAACACTGTTATAATCAATGAGATTCATATCTCGATGAGACTGATAATGATGATGACCTATTTGACGATTTCTCACGATGTTTTCCTTCACCGTGATAATGCGCACATTTTTTGGAACAGTAAAATTCATTGGATACCGCGGCCTACGACCTTGGGTTCGAAAGTCGAGGTACCTCCACTAGACCAACACGGCATAGAGAAGCTAAACAAAACAAACCAAAGATAATACAATTATTTCATTTAAAATGTTATTGACCACCCCGGTGGGCGATTGCGGGTTCGATTCCCAGTTCGGGATCAATATTTGCATGATCTGCAAAATATTTGTGCCCGGTCTGGGTGTTGTGGTACCATGGTACTCGTAGTTTCTGATACCCACGACACAGGGAATCCTAGTGTGGGGTCCGGTCTATGTGAGTGTTGGGTGTTATTTATTTATTAAATTAATCCGGAACATAAAATGTGTGATTTGTACCATTATCCGCATCCTGCAAACATAACATAATTAACACACTGAACTCGACACATAAAATTCAATAAGCGCGTCCATTTGTTTGTACTAAACAAACATTAACAGCTAATTCAGGCTTTGATAGATTATTCATTTGGCTGAAGTAATTGAACAATGTTTTGTGCTCTAATTTTTTCAAAGGACATTTTGATTAAATATATTTAATTATGATGTACATTAACCACAGCACAGCCGAATCAACTAATCACGGAATATTTTTAAAGCACTCCTTCAAACAAGTGTATGATTGTGATACCTAATGAATGAATGAATGAATGGCTTTATTTGCATGAAGTATATAAACGAAAAATAAAAAAAACATCAGGATTCTATGCTTGCTTGAATAGAATAGAATAGAAAACGTTTATTTGACTTACACACTAAAAACACAGAACAGGCATAGAAACAATACAAAGAATAATAACAAAAAAGAACAAGCCCAATGACACATACACACCTATATATAGGTAGGCAGGCATCCACCTCACAGCCCGTCTCGCTCCGTGTCGGGTGCAGCCAAACAGGCCCTGACTCAGCTTTCTGCTGCTTTACATGTCAAAAGTGCCATGCAAAGCAGCGCTGGTTTTCAGGCAGGACCTTAAATAGGGTGACTTGCTTATAGTGTCACTGATTTTTTCTTGGTCATCCATGGTCAGTGACCAGCATGAGGTATGGTAGCCCTGAAAAAAGGCCTATCACCGTCGTCGGTGAAAGAATCAGAGTAGTGAAAGGGTTAAAGTGCGCCTCTTAGAGGCTGCTTTTGTGACATTCGTGCACAAATCACACACATCGTTTTTTTCTATTTCTATTTCTATCGCAAACGTGGATCCTGATGCAAAATCCGGTGGTGCATGGCTGGGACTCCTTCAAATTGGCGGGGTCAGTAACACCCCACCCCAGCACTCTCCTTACTCCTTACCTATGATAATGTTCCGTCTCTTTCCTACACCAATTGAAGAGACGCGCTTATTTGATCCCCGAATCTTGAACATACATACATAAAATCATGCCTATTTCCCAGAGGGGTATGCAGAGACCACGGCTTTACTCTTGCTACGATCCTGACATACCTCTTTTGCTTCATTCACTCCCGTCACATTCCTCCTGTATGAGGAATGTTATGAGAGTCTCGTCGGTTTAGGGCACCCTTGACCTGGCCTTTGCCCAAAACGACACCGATTTGGTCACTAAACGTACTTTTTTTTATTTTTTTTTACGGACATATTTACACGGTCAACTGATCCCAAACTAGGCATAGCCTGTACTATGGGAACCAGAGACTGATGTACATAATACATAAATATTTAACACCCAGACACAGAACAACCATCTGTGTTTATCACACAAATGTTTGTCCAGTGCGGGGATCGAACCCACAACCTCTAGCGCAGAAGGCAGAGTTGCTACAAACTGAGCTATGAGGCCAGTCAAAGGTCTACGGTAAGGTACGCCTAGGTCTTCCCTTTCCAATGGCCCAATTCAATCTCGCCTTATACACCTGTTTCGTCAATCTTCTTTCATTCATCCTCTTGAATTAATAAACCTGCAAGTACATATAAGTCTGATCTAGTTCAGGCAAACAGCTGGGGGGCCGCCATGCGCCGAGCCGCACGCTTCTCTTCACTTTAATAAAGCGACTGAAGCTATAAAAGATAAGTGTTTGGATCGTACATCATCATCATTATCAGCCTGTAGAAGTTCACTGCTGGACATAGGCCTCCCCTAAAGAGTTCCACGACGAACGGTTTACAGTACAGTTGGATCGTACAGTAACATCAAACTAGATTTTATTTATTTATTTCGACGTACAAATACATTACAACCTAAAGTTAAAACAATAATTATAAAACACAGATTAGAACTTGGCAGTAACATAAATATTATGTGCGTACAGCAAAAGTATTATAGGAGTAAACAGCAAACATTTTAGTACTGTAGGTACTTATAAAAAAGGGAGAACAACAAAAATGACGAAAACCAAAATTCCTATAAAAAGTATAAAGTAAAAAGTGAAGTGAGTGACGTGTTTCTTAACGAACCTCTAGAGTGTTTTAGGATACAATATATCCTTAACATTTTTTTTATGTAATGGCACAATTTAGAACTAAATATATCTAACTGTAAATTTTTTAGCCATTTCATTGTATTGAGGAGCCATCCTGAAAGAAGTGCTAGTTTGAGAAATAAGATTATTTCTCAAACTAGCTGTTTTTGGTATTTTTATCATATAAGTAACTAATTACTAAACAAACGTACGAGAGGTTCAGCATCAAAATTGCTTCCCAAAACAGATGATTCATCCAATTTGACCCCAAAAAAGCAGGTTTTGGCACAGTGTTTTTTTTTTTCAATGAAAAATATCGAATTTCCGAAAGTCGTACAAGAAACTTTATTGCCAATTGGGTATAGAATAAGCCACTTGAATAAAACATTTGTTCGAATGAGTGTGAAATTCTAGTAAAACAACAAAACAGCAACTCTTCCAGGAAATGCGCTAATTAAGTAATTTGCGTTTTCGTAGCACCGCTACGCCTGTCGTAGACACGGCGTAGCGACGTCGTAGACCGTCTACGAACCGGAATCGTGTTAGTTTAATTAAAATATCCGCCGACTTTCGAGTTAACCGTTTAGCTTCAAAAGTGTAGTTAATTTTTGAGACTTGAATTTGTAAGAAACTGTAACTGCGTTTGTGACAGTCTTATTATAAACTAATTTTATTATAGGAAATAATATAAGCTCACGACTCTTATCCCCAAGACTTCTCAGATCCATAGGCGAGTAGATCCTTGAAGAAGAGTATTTTTAAGTTTTAATTTTAGACAGTAGGCACTTTGGTATATACTGTAAGCTTGCTGTTTTAACTGAAATCATCATCATCATCAGCCTGTAGAAGTCCACTGCTGGATATAGGCCTCCCCCAAAGAGTTCCATGACGAACGGTCTTGAGCCTTCTCCATCCACCGACTTCCCGCAACCTTCAAACAACCGCAACCTTCCTTAACTGAAATAAATAATTCTTAAATAAATATAATAATTCTTAAATAAATAATTCTAATTCTAATAATAATTCTAAGATATCTAAGCGGGGGTTGTCAGAGGCATATCCACATGTCCATATTTTGCTCTAGTGAGTATTCTACACGTGACAAATTGCAAGCCCATCGCCGCTTTCCTCCTTCCTCTTACCTCCTTCGTCCTAGTTTCCTCACGACGTTTTTTTTTGTTACCTGATGTTAAGAGACGATGTGATGGTGACGATGACGATACCTAATAGATAGAATAAACCTATTCACTCTGGTTATGAAGATACAAAACAAGATGATAGATAGATTAACACTTTATTGTACACAAAGGATTACATATTAAATCTATTACAAACTTAATGCCAATGGGACCAACAATAATTCAAAGTCAAAGTCAGAATGCTTTTGTTTCAATAAAATCACTAGGATCACTTTGAAACGTCTTAGAAACTAGGTGAAGCTATGCCTGTTCCTCGCGACCAAGCCTAGAAGAATCAGGCAACAAACACGGCTATATATTACAATAAGCGGCCTTATATAAGCGGAAAGCGATTTCTTCCAGGCAACTTTAGGATGGAAAGTAATGGAAAAACTGAAGATGGAAAAAAGAAGATGTTTAGTATAGTAGTAGGTACTTATATTTATTATAGAGTAGTTTTTCTGTAAAATATGCTTTGAACCAACTATTTTTATACGCAATATATTATTATATGCGAAATATTCGAACACCTAGGCACTTATTTTAACTCACTTTACTGTATTAAGAATTAAATATAAAAAGATAACAAATGTTTATTTGAGCTATCAGTCTTAGGTGGTAAGTACATTTGTGAAAAAAAAATAACAATTAAACTTGTATTTTGGAGGCCAAGAATCCCAACATTATTAAAATACTAGATAATTGTAAAAGGTTCTTAATTATGGTTCTTTGACACCTAAACTAAGTGAAACACTTGTGGTTTAGGTGTCTATGCAATTGAGATTCTATGCAGGCTCAGTTTCCTTAGAATAATTCAAGTGAGAGTGTACGAGCGCTCGTGATGTACTTGCTTCGTTGTATGTTCCTAACATCAACTAGTTTAAGCAACGTTCAACTCGCTTACATACCCTCGGAAGCATAGCAGCGCTGAGTTTTACACACAACTGTTCATCATCAAGTCTATCGACTTTATACTCCCACAGTACCTTATAGATTCATTATCAATTCAGCCGTAGGATGTCCACTGCAGTGCTGAACACAGTATGGTGTCAGGCCACAGTACAGCCACTAACACACACAGTAAAGCTACTTACACACACAGTACAGCCACTTACACACACACAGTACAGCCGCTTACACACGCACACACAGTACAGCCGCTTACACAAACACAGTACAGCCACTTACATAGACACAGTACAGCCGCTTACACACACGCAGTACAGCCGCTTACACACACACAGTACAGCCGCTTACACACACACACAGTACAGCCGCTTACACAAACACAGTACAGCCGCTTACACACACACAGTATAGCCGCTTACACACACACAGTACAGTCAGGGCTATATTGTTATCTTTTATTTATAAGAATATTTTTTGATTTGAAGGTCTTTGACATGCATATTCGTTTATTTAATAATTTCATGAATCAAATTTCAATATTTATTAATATCGCAGTTGAATTTACGTAAGTTTATTTTAAGTAAGTTTTAAGTGTCGCATGTTTACTAATAATCGAGTTGGAGCATAGGTATATCAATTCCAAGGTATTTGTCATCTAAATAGTCGGATATTCGTTAGCTATTGTCAAGTAAGTGTGAAGTATGCATAGCGAAACTAACAGTTACTGTGGACACAAAGGTAATGTTACGCGACAGAGCCATCATTAGAACCGGCTCTCATTAGCCGTCACTACAATGTCAGAGCCTCCGCCTGGCCTTATAAAATGACGAGGGATTTGCATACTAGTAACTGCGCGGCTTTGTCGTGACACTTGCATAAAACACAATCATCATCAACAGCCTGTAGAAGTCTGGACATAGGCCTCCCGCAAAGAGTTTATTATTTATATGTATTTATTTTTACTATAAATATTATTTCTACTTTATTTCTTTGAATAAAACATTTGTTCGAAACTTTATTTCTTTGTCAAGTACTTCTTCTTCTTGTCGTGTCACTGATTCTTTCTTGGTCATCCTGTGTTAGGTCAGTGACCAGGTTGCGGTATGGTGGTTTGTAATATTATATGTATGTTAGTCTGTCAGGTATTTATTAATATGGGCCATGGCATATTACACATGTTTGTGTTATATGTCAAGTAGCCTGAAATAAATATATTATTATTATTATTAAAGGGCCTATGACCGACGATGAAAGAATCTGTGTAGTGAAAGGATTAAGGTGCGCCTCTTAGAGGCTCCTTTCGTGCACAAAAATTGTATAAATAAATGAGTTTATGAGTTCCACGACGAAATTAATATTTAGGCTTATTTTGGTAAGAAGTAAGAAAAAACGTGTTTCAACATTTAGGGGGCAAGGTAGGCAAAATTATGAGGAACTAGCTTTAAAATAAATGCAGACGAAGTCGCGGCTAACAGCTAGTGTACCTTACAGTATGTAACTCGGGTTTTTATGAATCACTATTTGTAAACACATATATAAAATCACGCTTATTTCCCAGAAGGGTAGGCAGAGACCAAGGTTTGAGACCACACTATTCGTAAACTAAATACGATTACTTTACTGTCGAATGATTCATAGCAATATATCCTAGAAACCTGAGAGAAGGGTAGCTTACCGCGGTCCAGAGGAGCACTTAGAAATGAATGTTGTTGTTGTATGTTGTTATTAGAACATAAATTCAACCCAAGGATTAAGGAAAAACCGGGATGTTTAGTTTTCTAAGAAAACTCCTCGCATATACGTATTTAGGTATCATCATCAGCCTGTAGGTGTCCACTACTGGACATAGGCCTCTCCAAAGAGTGCCACGACGAAAGGTCTTGAGCCTTTTCCATACACCGACTTCCCGCAACCTTCACAATGTCGTCGGTATTTAGGTATAGGTACTTATTTCTCGTGTAAGCGTTTGTATTAAAAAGCTCTCAAAGGCAGTTTTGGCAACAGACTTAATATGCTAATGCTACTAATAAAAGCATGAAAATACCTGCTTACTAATAAAGCGTCCTAGTTTCTTCCATAAGCACTTTGCGCTTCCTGATAGTAAGAGATGATAGTGCGCACAGAATTTCGTTTCATAATATTATGAAAATTACCCGTCGTTCTACAGATTGATGATATTAGGTAACGTTCAGCGCGGTCAAAATTAAGATAGCTTACCCGCTTTATGCACGAAAAGAGCCTCTAACAGGCGTACTTGAATCATTTCTCTTCACCGTTTCTTTCACCGACGGTCCACCACCTCGGACACGTTTCACCAAACCTCAACCTGCTCACTGGCCTCATACAGGATGACCAAGAAAGAATCAGTGACACGACAAGCAAGCAAGCCGTTCTCTGTACACTCATGTCCAACTTTCTTACAATCCTTTTGAATATTCCAGAACTCGGTCGGGCCGGACATATTGAAAAATGCGAAGGCGACTGCATACTAAGGCAGTTATAGGCGATATCTCCCCGCAAGCGGTCCAGCGCCCGCGGTATGGGTCCCGGCACAATATTCACACATTTGCTTCCCATATTCAATATCAATCTCCACCCCTCCTTTCAAATTTCAACCTTAGACACCCGTGTTACGGCTGGTATTTGAATATGGGGTAGAAAGTTCGGTGGGTTGTGATGTGACACGTACAATGAATATGTTACTAGCGGGAGTAGCTATCGGTCTGATGACACGTGTTGGTGCTCGCTCTCTTTGTGGAGATTGAAGGCTTGCGGTACGGTGTTGTTACCTTTGAAAGGTGTTTCACTAAAACTTGCTAAGTATTGTCTTATTACTTTGAAATTAGGTGTAATTTAAAGGCTTTCGTAGGTACCTATTCTTCATGGTCGTGAGGGTACTCTACATTTTTTTTTTATGTTATACGGACGCCAACAGGCTTTCGGCCCACCTGATGGTAAGTGGTTACCGTCGCCTATTGACATCAGCAACACCTAGAGCATTGCTAATGTGTTGCCTGCCGAACCCCTCCCCCCCTAAAGAGCTCTGGCAACCTTACTCACCGCAGGAACACAACACTATTTGAAACAAATAATGTAATAACATTATTTGTTTCAAATAGTGTTGTGTTGGCTGCGATCTTCTGTAAGGCGGAGGTACCTCTCCAGGCGGGCTGCTCCAATTTTGAGCGAGAAAATCTCGCTGTGCCCTACCTCTCATAAAACGACATGAATGTAGAGTTCTGGCCGAAGGGAGTCAAGTACATATCAAAGGTTCACGGGTCGTCTGCATCGTCAGCTCGACACGCCGCGATTGCGTTACACGTCGCCATCAACAAAACAAGTATCCTAAAGTCATACTTTTATTATTTAAGTTAATTTTAAGGAATTTATAAAAATGGGCTAGTCATTATTTCTTGTAAATTAGTTGCCTGAACAAAGATTATATTATTATTTATATTCCTAAGAAATTTCATTTAAAGACTCAGAGATTTCGTACATGCTCATAACATACCGCAAGGGCGTTGGTAATGATATTCCCTAACCATCATATGTGTTGATATTTAAATAAAAGTAATAATTCGTAATTAATAAAGACGTTACGAGGAAAATAAATTTACATAAGGCTGCGCGGGTCTTACGTAAATAGACTTGTTTCGGGCAAATAATAATTACGACCTTAAAGCCTCGTTAGCTCTGAGCCAGTGGCTGGCTTGAGGAAATCGATCGAGTGTTCAGGCGAGTGCGCCGTAAACTTTTTTTGCGCAAATAGCATCGTTACCCTTTAACTAGTAACTAGTTACGATACTCGGTCGAATGCTACTGTGGATTTTCAAGATAGAAGATTCAAGTTCATGAATTTGGACGAATGCGGTGAGGTTGAGTTCTCGAGCTCTCTAAAAGGAATCAAACACAGGGGTCATGCCGGAGTGGTAGCGATAAGGATTTGCTAATAAGGAACTAGGGTTTTTAACTCGTGAGGGTTATCGTAGATTTGAAGTCCAAGCCTAGCTACTAAGTGGTAGAAATACATTGTGTCTTATTTAAACATACAACACCTATGTTATTATGTTCGGTGCAGCTTTATGCTGAGACGGGACCCATTTGCCTCACACAACGCTTACTACTTAGCCTACCACTTAGCCACCTACCTACCTACTTTTTTATGTTTTCCTACTGCGTTGTGTATTACCTACCTATAAAGTATTTTCTATGTACCTACCTACCTACTGTACCTACCTGCGTTGTGGGTCAAATAAACAATTTTTCTTAATTTATTTCTTCTTTCTATGTACCTTATTTACATGTATTTGATGCAATAAAATTTACTTTCCTTTACTTGTACCTAAGTAATGTGGTAATGTGCTTGCTTTCATGTCATGAGGACAGAAGAGTGTTAGATATTAGTGTGGATGGATGTGGGAGTAGAGGTAAGCCTAAGAAAAGATAGATGGACAGTGTGAAAGTGGATACGGGTAAGAAAGGAGTGAGTGCTGAGATGATGACTGATAGAGGGTAATGGAAAGAGAATACAAATGTTGTGCAAACCCCATATTGTGTGGGATCATCATTTCAGCCGTAGAATATCCACTGCTGAACATAGAACCCCCCCCCCCCACAAATTTCCGAGATCGTCATTCTATAATGTGGGGAGAGGATGGCGAGCGCAGCTAGAGTTATCGTTGTCTAAATAGGGGACGCTGCTGCCCGTCGGCTGTAGGTGTCTCTAGCAATGTGGCCAAACCCGCACGCGGCGCTTATACGCTTATGTTTAAGCATTCACCGGCGGCGGCTAAGTCGTGTTCATTTCGAACTAAGCTAACTTAAATAAGAACCCACGTAATAAATTATGCGAATTTTAAATCAGTTTGCCATGTAATTTTGGGACTTAGCGGAATGTGCTTTTGAGAGTTATCAAAATGTTTTACTATTATTTAAACAGTTACATCATCATCATAATCATCAGCCTGTACTAGTCCACTGCTGGACAAAGGCCAATGAGTTCCATGACGAAAGGTCTTAACTTTAACAATGCCGTCATCGGGTGGTACAGAGGCTACTTTAGAATCTTCATAGCTATAGACTAGTTGCAAAGATTTTAATTCATCTCTCAACATAGTTAGTTGACAACCTAGGAGAGACACAGAGCACGAGAGGAGCCTCTAAGAGGCGCATTTTCGTCCTTACACTAACTGATTCTATCACCCACGGTCGTAGGCCCTTTTCAGGGACACCATACCTCAACCTAATCACTGACCTAATACAGGTTGACCAAGAAAGAATCAGTGACAAGACAAGCAAGCAACTTTCTAGGATGATATTTTTTTTGTCGGTGTCAAATTTAACTATCACAATGACAAAACGCATCACTGTGATTATAGCGAACGACGTCCTACGGCGATCACCCAAAAATTTTTAGTCTAATTTACCTCTTTTTCGTTGGAAAATCCGACTCACGACTCGACTCGATGAAGGAGGAATTGAACCCACGAGTGGCAAGTCTGAGTACATGCACCATCAGCCTGAACAAAGGAAACCATAATATCCCGTTGAAATAACAATAACAAAGATTCGGCCGATCCCATCAAAATGCCGGGGAAAATAAATATCCAACAAAATTAGCGCGCTCTACACGGAACGTCCATTACACAGAGTCAATTCTTTATTTATTCTAACAGAAAAAACGATTTAAATGTATAATGAGCAAATATTATCGCAAATAGAAGAATGTTGTTGTTTTAAATGAAGATGCTACGAAGTTCTTTGAAGATTGCTTATTTATAAGTAGTCGACATTCTTTAGAGAAGCGAGCCAGCTTCTACAAAGAAAAAGTTACCTAGGTACTTTCTTACCTATAGAAAATAGGACTCACAAAAAAACTCTGAGCAAGTAAATAAATAAATAAATATTCCGGACATATTCACACGGTCAACTGATCCCAAACTAGGCATAGCCTGTACTATGGGTACCAGAGACTGATATACATATAATAGATATATATTTAACACCCAGACACAGAACAAACATCTGTGTTAGTCACAAATGTTTGTCCAGTGCGGGAATCGAACCCGCGACCTCTAGCGCAGAAGGCAGAGTTACTACCAACTGAGCTATGAGACCAGTCTAGTAGATTCGATATTGTGGCCCTGGTTGTCCCACTGCCAAAACAAGGTGTACGAACAGGAATAAATAATATTTATTTAATCACTTGCCCATCTTAGCTGGTAGATTACCTACTGAGGATGACACTGGCCACCTACACTTTCGAATAAAAAACAAAAGTAAGTATGACATCCATTTATCATCAATAATAAATAACTCTTATGGTACTGACTGACTGGCTGACAATCAAACGTAGTGGTTTATTCTCTTTGAAAATCAACGCAAAGCCTAACCAAGTTTCTAATGAAATTTGCAGGGTAGCTTCCTGTTGTAACGTATGGGTGCACAGAAAGGAATTCCCGACACAAACCCCTAAGGTTAAAGTTTAAGTAAAAATAGCAACAACCGAACGAAGTCGCGGGGATAACCATACCAAACAACCGTCGACAAAAAAAAAATCGGCAAGTCGTGATTTCAAGATTGGATGACGTTTTTTTAGTTTTACGGGACAAGTAGCAATCTCTCAGAAATTAAATTAATATGGGACGACCCCGGGATCATACTCTATACACCAGCGAAAGAATTATCAAAATCGGTTTAGTATTGGCAGAGATATCGAGTTACTTAAACACAAAAAAAAATGCAGCCGACTTGAGAACCTCCTCCTTTTTGAAGTCGCTTAATAAATGTGTAAGTCGCAGTGTAAATTTTTCAGACGATAACTGGTAGGTTGCTTACAAACTATTTTTCGTCTGGGAACATCAACAAACTTACAAAAGGTCCGCTAGCCTTCGCTCCCGGCTTTGATTAGTATTCCGCTCGCCCTTCCAGAGAAATAATAAACACGAAAAACAGAAATTACTGGTAGTGTTATGTTACTGTGGCTCATCATTACGTATTATTGGTATCTGTTAAATAAAACGAGTGGTGAATACAAAAGGCCAAGGAAACTAAGGGTGTGCTGAGCCGGTTACAGCGCGTTCCGTAACTACGAGTAACTATGAATGATAATAAACGTAGGCACAAGAAGATTGACATAATGATTGTTCGTCAAACAGCTGATACGACTCACGACGCGACAACACGCACCCCAGTCAGTGGGTTCCCTAACAGTCACACCCAAACGAGTCACACTACACCATCCGCTGTAGTTATAAGTCTGAATGGCAGAGGTTGGACATAGGTGACACATTTCAAAAATAAACTGACGTTATTTTATTGCACTTTGAGCCTGGACTTATAGATAAGGAGTAGGTAAATCGCATAACTGATTTCATTGCATTGGGAGTAAACATGAAAATACCGAGATTTTTTGTCGATTTTCGTCCTGGGATTTTTACCATTTTCCTTAAAGTCACATGTTGCCACTTTGCACCAATTGTTGCCCCTTTCTTTGAAAATGTCGATACTGTGCGTGACGAAGTTGACGGTTTGTATCGTGTAGTGTAAAAACGATCTAAGGTCGTTCATCCCCATCCGTCGTCGCGACGCGGCGACGACGGTAAGGTTGATAGATGCAGCCCTGTAGGTGACTATCTACGATGACCGCTCGCGGCATTTTTTATGATTTACGCTAAGAATAATTTGGGGGACTAGAGCCTGATTTATTGAGGCTGGGATTCGCTGGTATCGCGACAGGCAGACAGGCCTGACGACGACTTTCAATCTTTATTTCAGGACCTACCTATTTAGTGCTGGTCTACTTGTAAGAAGAGCTATTGAGTCTACGCAGATAGAGCCTGTGCGGTTATTTAGAGGCCTACTTCTATTCATTTCGTTCTACCTGAAATCAGAAGATTTTTCTACAAAAGAAAGCAAGAAAACAAGACGTGTAGGTATAGGTGTGGAGAGGTGTAGGTGTGGAGAGCGCTGCCATGTACAGTATGTACGAAAAGCCCTGAGCTCAGCATGTGCTGGTAACGAATTGCAGCGCTGATTTTCAGTTCAAAGCTGCAATGACGTACGATCAGGTAACAACAGCCACCACTCCAAAAAGCAAGCTAAAAATTATACCTAGAGTAGGAAACTAAGAATGTACTAACGTAAACCATTAGGAATTTAATGGTTTACGTTAGTACATTCTTAGTTCTTCTTCCCAACAACTCTTCACTACTTACCTAACACATTTAAACTTTTCAATGTCTACCCGCGACCTACTACACAAAATCACAATGTAGCTAAAGAAGTTAGGTACCCAATTCCCAACATAACTTCACTTACCTCACGTAGGTGGGAACAGACAGAAATTTGCTTATCAAAACCAGTGACCTAAAGCTCGTTTACAAACTAAATCATTACGAACTAGAAAAGGGGTTAAAAAACCGTTATGATAGGTAAATAGGTTCTTATGAATTATATTATTATTATTATTTTTTTTTATATTCCGGATGTATCACACACGGTCAACTGATACCAAACTAGGCATAGCCTGTACTATGGGTACCAGAGACTGATATACATAATAGATATATATTTAACATCCAGACACAGAACAAACATCTGTGTTAGTCACAAATGTTTGTCCGGTGCGGGAATCGAACCCGCGACCTCTAGCGCAGTAGGCAAAGTTACTACCAACTGAGCTATGAGGCCAGTCTATAATGCGTGAATTAATCAAAAATTAAAAGTGTATTTTAAAGCCATGTTTAATGCGATATGTTTAAAACAAGTAGGTACAATTTATTTAAAATGATCCTTACGACATCGTTGAGCTACGCACTCTCAAAATGTCACTTTATAAATTCAAAAAGCTCATAATGAAACGAAATGTATATAATATCATATAGCATGCTGTTTGGATTTACGTGCGCACTCTATAACAGATAAATTCTATTACAGTTTTCAAGATATACCAGATATCAGATTGCCAGAAACAGAGTTTTCATCATGTTTATAAGTATAGGTAGATGTTTCATCTATTCAAACCCACAGTAATGCTCATGTCTCCTATAAACTTCAGTTTTACTAATTAAAATCTTGAGCGTGAAGCGATCTTTGGTCACTCGTGTTGTACCGATACTTCTGAACTAACCCATAGCAATAAATTGCGCGGTCTTGGATTCTTACCAACGGATTCGGCGAAACCTCTCATAACTCGCTTTACGATCCTCAGGTAATTTTATAGTTTTGGGATGAGTGCGGCAGTAAAAGAATTGCTTTTCAAACAAAGAGTTTTTTTTTTTTATGTTATACGGATGCAAACAGGCTTACGGCCCACCTGATGGTAAGCGGTTACCGTCGCCTATTGACATCTGCAACACCTGGAGCATTGCTAATGCGTTGCCTGCCCTGGAGAAATCTTTTTGAATTTTTCTTAAAGCTCTTCATGTTGTAGGTTAGCGGGAAAACCTCGGAAGGAAGCTCATTCCACAATTTGCTCGTATGGGGGAGAAAGGATCTCGTAAAGCGAGTGGTTCGAGATACCCACGTGTCGATGAGATGTGGATGAGCCTTATTCCGGTGACGTGAGGTCCGATGGTAGAACCTCGATGCGGGTATGAGGTCAAATAGTTCCTCAGAACACTCACCATTGTAAAGCCGATAGAGCACTTAGAGCGAGCCAATATCACGGAGTTTGTGGAAAACGGAATATAACGGACAAATACCGAGGTTTTGGCTGTCGAAAAGTCAGAAATCAGAACATAATGCCTAGCGTAGCGGCTCCAAGATCTATTATAATGCCCGTCTTCATGAAGCCGTGATACACAATATGCCTGCAGTTGGCATACCAGGCAGTGGCAAGCCTGTATGCGGCATGCCACTGCCTGGTACCTATGCCTAAGTGGTTAGGTAACGCTTCATGACGTGCCATGATATCCATACGAGTAGAGTCACCCTCCCAGTATCCCACAAAGGGTAAAAATTTAATAAAATAACCGCAAACTGCGGGCAGACCTTTGTTACGCAGACAGACAAACGGGGTGATTCAAATCTTAGTCTCATCGATGGGTTTTTCATTTACTTTTAGATAGGTAGATAACGGAAAGAAGAGTAGAGAGCATTGTAGAGACAGGAAAAGTAGAGTTTTATTCGTTCACAAAGTTGTGTCAATTACCTACAGTTGATTGTTTTAATTGCCTTTCAAAGTTAATTATTTAGTTCTAATCAGAAAATGCTTACTTCCTTTCTTTCCTAACCGACTTCCAAAAAGATGGTTCAAATTTTGTGAGACCTATTGTTTTATGAAGCCAAAAGTACACTATTCGAATGGAAATTCTTGAGGAATAGGTAGGTACCTAGGTGACAATAAAACTTCTACAGCATAGCATTAGGTACACTGTACGATTAAGTTAGGAAAGTAACTTGCCAATCCTCGCCGGTACAGTAGGTACAGTTGACAAAGCAAGTCACAACCCCGCTTGTACAGTACACTTGACAAAACAAGCGACAAGTTCGGCAGAAGTTGTTTATCGCCGAAGCGCGCAGAGGCTAATCAGCTTTAGACAAGTGTCCGTCGAATAAATTAATAATTTGGAACGTTAAGACTGCCCTAAGCTATCTAGAGACATGAACGTTATACCCACTCATTTACGGATGACTCGACATTGCCTGACCACTTTAAGAGTTGTTAAATTTTTGTTTGTTCATGAATGAATGAATCGGGAATGAACAGATGCGTTCCCTATCAACAACTGCTAGGTAACAAGGTACTTATAACTGCACTCGCCTACCCAATGGTAATAGGTATGTGGTATAGGCAAATCCCTACAAATGATTGTTTCTGTAAATCTATGGAAAAGAAAGAAAGAAAGAAAATAAATTTATTCAACACAGACTTAAGATTTTAAAATAGGTACACAGGTTCTTAGAAAATAATAAAAATAAAAAAACAAAATTAACAAATAGGTACCTCCTACCAAATAAAATAAAAAGGACAAAGATAATTTGTCTGCTTGTTGAAAAGGCAACAACTCAGCTTTGTGCTTTGTGCTATGGGAGGCCTATGTTTAGCAGTGGACGGCTGAAATGATGATGATGAAGATAAAAATCATGGATAACAGAAGTTGAGGATTGGGAAACTTGGCAAAAAACCTTGGGATTACTGACACTTGTCATAGTGAAGACTGACTTGTTCTACCAATTTTGAAAGTATAATCAACGTGCACAGCTTTTGTCTAGAGTTGGTCTCACGCTTGCGATTCCGCTCAGTGCAAGCTCTATGCGACTAATAAGTATTCAAGTCCGACCTCTCCCCAGACGAATGTAATATCCAGTACAAACGTTTAACTCCGAGATTGGCCTGTTATTTCGCTAGATATGAGTCCGGAGTCTCGGATATGAAATCTTACAACACTAATGTTCAGCCAAGCATTTTTATTGTGAGGCCAATAAAATAGCATATTAGATCCGCGGCTGCCGCGACGCGAGATCAATTTCAGATATTAAAGCCGCTTCAAATAGTAAAACTTTTATTTCCCGTGAGTCAGGTGCCGCCCCCGACTTCTATCACCGTACCTACCTTGCTACGGGGGCCATAGCTTACGAAAGCAGGCTAAAGTTTACCGATAAACCTGTTCCCACCGGCACGAGGAAAGCAAGGTGAAGTAGTTGTAATATTTTTAATGGTGGAAACCATACACAGCAGTGTCATTTGTACCATTGATGACCTACAAGTCAATACGTCACTGATATAATACAGGATGACCAGGAAAGAAACAAGCAAGCATTGGGCAGTCCTATGAAGTCCTATCTAAGGCTCGTATTCAGAGACAAGACTCAAGCATTGATCTGTACTTAAATCTCGATTTGAGGCGAGATTCATATTCTTGAACAGTACTTATGTATAGCTTCAATGATCACAGTTCACCTGAGTAGGTATATGCTTATTCTGAAACGTAAATCAGACGAAATCGGTGCTTGAGTTTAGATTTGATTAGACATTAATCAAATGACATTTTCGTTCCGTTACACTTACTTTGATGCATATTTATACTTCACTTTATAGTTCTGTTCTATTTCCACCCTGGCTGTTTGAATTTCTGCGTAAAACGGATCGAAAATTATAAATAAATCAAAATGTAAACGAGAACATTTGAGTACAGATTTGAGACTCGATTCAGCTGAGAGTAGTTTAAGTACTTTTCTTGAATAAAAGCTATGTTTGAGAAGAGATTCAATACTGAAATAGAGTTCAGCTGATCTGTGATTAAATCTAAGTTTGAGTCGTGTCTCTGAATACGAGCCTCAGACTACAGATAGGTACAACTGTAGAAAGTAAACTATCGGCAAATAAACCAGCTTTCTTTACAAACTCGCCCAGAGAGGAAACGTATGAAAGCAAACGTAATAGAATTTTTACTGACGATGGATGTGCCGCGACTTTCCTTCGTATGTCTACGTACCTACCAGCTAGGTGCTTTAGTTCCAACTTGCGACATTTCCATTTCTCCCGAGAGTTCCCTGGTTCGTAACTCGTGTCACCTACCTGTGGTATGTTCAGGCATGAGTCATCGTCATCAACAGAAGTCGTCCACTGCTGGACATAGGCCTCCCCCAAGAGTTCCACGATGAACTGCCGACTGCGCAACTTTTACTATGTCGTCGTTCCATCGGCGGCCTTCCAACATTGCGTCGCCCTGTTCATTGTCGGCATTTGAAAACCTTTACTCCCCAACGGTTGACGGTTCTGCGATATAATGGCCTGCCCACTGTAGAACATACACGCTTGGTGGAGATTGCTTTAAGCGATATGCCCGCCCCGCCCATTGTATTGCCTTCTTTGTGATAATCTCTTGTATGATCTACCTACATATTCTCAAAATATAATTCTCAATATGTCATTTGAGATTTTGCCGTAACAGGAGTCAATAAAACGTTCCAAGTAATTCATGAATACAAAACATTTATTACAAAACTAAGAAACTTACAAAGAATGGCTAACTAAGGAGAAACATTAAAACAACAACTTTAACAATATGAAATTGCTAATTTTGAAGCACTTTAAAATGAAAAGTATGTATACAACGTGTTCCTTTACTGATATTATACCTACTATTATCAAAGGCTTTATTTCTTTTACAATTTACGAATCACCTTGTTTAATGTAATGGCACCAGAAATTGTACAATTCATCTTTTTATGAATTTCATTCCCAGATAGTAACAGTACCAACATCAATAAAAAAAGCACAAATAATATACGCGTGTACTCACTAAATATAATTAAAAAAATTGCCAGCAGAGCCAAGCCCTTAGGATGATTAACACTGACAAAGAACATGTATGTAATCCTACTAATATTATAAATGAGAAAGTTTGTGGCGATGTTTGGATGTTTGTTGTACAATCATGCCGTAATGGGTCAACCGATTTCGTTGAAACTTGGAATATACAAAGTTCTATACATAGAATATCTTTTTGTGCAGGTACAACGCGAGCGAAGCCGCGGACGGAAGCTAGTTATGTAATACATGAGAGTAATAATGTTGTGCACACAATATCGAGGTGGAATTTCTTAGAGTCGTTTGATGAAATATGAACACTTAAAATTTTCACCTTAATTTTGTCTTTACTTGTGCGCGATGGCTAAAATTCATTGATCATTATACAAATACAATGTTAGGAATGTATCAATGTAAATCAGACATTTGGAATCAGTAGAAAGTAGTAGAAACGTATAAAATCTTAAAGATATTTTACTCACAAACTTACAAGAACAACATTCACTCGAACATAACTCCGCAAATAACTGCAAATAGATGAACTTTTTACATCAGTCCATTCATACTTTAAAAAACCTATGAATACAAGTACAAGTTTTGTACAGTATCTAGCTTATAAAGTTACAACACATTATTCATCCCAATATTACCATTTTGTGCACTGCTAGCTTGACTTGTGACGCTTCTTTTGTCGTTTAACGATTCTTTCTTGGTCATCCTGTATTAGGTCAATGCCGAGGTTGAGCGCAGGGGGCGCGGGGTGCGCGGGGGGCGCGGGGGGCGCGGGGAGCGCGGGGGGCGGGGCGCGGGGGGCGTGACGTCACCGGCGCGCGGTGACGGTGCGCTGCACGGAGGACATGCCGTCCACGAACCGCGTGCGGAACAACACGTTGGCGTTGTTGAACATGCCGTCCTTCAGCGATACTATTATGAACTGCAAACAAGGTGACGTTTTAGTTATGAGATTACACTGGTGGTTGCTTGGTGGTTAAGTTTTGACTTTGAGCCCAAAATAAAAAGGTTCAAGTTACCTGTGAGTGTCGGAAATGGTCTCTTAGCATGATGCCGATGTTCTGCGTGTGCGAGAGGTCCAGCGCCGCGTCCACCTCGTCCAGGATGTAGAGCGGCGCCGGCTTGAACAGCAGCATGGCCAGCACCAGCGACAGCGCCACCAGCGAGCGCTGGCCGCCCGACAGCTCGCCCAGCGACTCCTTCCACGTGTTGTTGAAGCCGACGCGGACCTATTCAACACGTTACAGCTCGTTACTCAAGCCACCAGGCTGTGTTCATCCAAGACATGGCGTAAATATGTATTGCATCAGTTATTATTCATAATAATAATAATACCGAGCTTCACGGTCGGTGGTTCTCCATTTTTATATATATTTTTTACTATAATAGTTGTTTTGACATTCTTTTTTGATATTAAGAACACAAGTACATTACAAAAGTACATTGTAGTAAAAAATGTATTTTATAAATGAGATTTATATATATGTGAATAATATGTGTATATGTGATATATGTGAATAATAATAAAGCCTTTTATTCCGAAACTTACACTTTTTCTTACTAATTACCTAATTTAGAATTATAATTAGAATTATTTATTTCAGTTAAAACAGCAAGCTTACAGTATATACCAAAGTGCCTACTGTCTAAAATTAAAACTTAAAAATACTCTTAGCGAATTAAATATAGTACAAATTTTATCATTAAAGATGTCGACATGTTGGACCTCGTGTACATAGGCATTTAAAAGAGTGAGAGCTCTTAGCGTTGGCGCATTATGAGCGTGACGAGTTCGCGGCGTGTGGCAGTTGATGTCGACGGCGGCCACAGCGCACGTAATTGTCAGGCACACATAGTGGCATCATGCTCAAAGCGGTCGGATTATTCACTTTGTTTCGCAGAATAAGACAATAGTGTATAGCGAGCTGTAATTTTCTCCTTAGTTCCAGCGTATCCAGGCCGTTCATACGCGTTACAAATAGAGAAGGGAAAAGGTACGGGTAGTATCCGTACATTCTTTTATACACGTATCTGGCAAACTTACGCTGGAGTCTTTCGATCAACACCGTGTACTTAGCCTCTCGCGGATCCCAGCCTATGGCGCTAAACTCTAGTTTGCTTCTAACGAAAGCATTGTAGAGCATAATCGCAACTCCTACGTCCTTAAACTGAGATGCGGTTCTCATTATAAAACCTAGAGTTTTGTTAGCTTTTTTACACATTGAGGTAATGTGATCGCGGAAGTTCAAATGGCTGTCCTCAATAAGGCCCAGATCTCGTATCACATTAACCCTCTCTAACGTCTCACCCGCCAAGGAGTACGATACAATTTTCGGGATCTGTAACCTGGTGAAAGTTATTGATTTGCACTTCGCCACATTGAATGCAAGTCTATTAGACTGACTCCAACGCTCCAACGAATCGATATCCTGCTGCAGTGCTATGCAATCTGAGTCATGACTAACAGACTGATACACTTTTAAGTCATCGGCGAACATTAAGCATTGAGCTGTATTTAGGACCTTAGGAAGGTCATTTATCATAGCTATAATATAAGCTAAATACTAATACACTAATCATAATATGTCCTTAAGTTCGGTGTGCCTTACGGCATAGGCCTCCTTCAACGTCATCCACTGTTTCCTATCGGTTTATTCATAATCAGTCACTAACTTTAACGGCTAGATAGCACTTCGTCAACAACCTCTTTATAGGGCAAGGCAAGGATTAATATAATAATTTTAAATTTTCCACTGAAAGAACTTCTCGAACTCATCGAACAAGTCCTTTCCAGGGCCACCATACCAAAACCTGCTCACGTACCTTTACAGATATGATAAGCAAGCAAGCACAAGTCATCAAACAAGCAAAATGTACTGAGTATTTAGTTTGTCTTGTTGTGTTTACCTGTGTTATTTGTTTACATTTAATTACTATGTAAGTAAAACTTTTATTTTTCTGTAGCCTTAGCTAAAACCGATATGTACTTTTGACTTATTTATGCACATGTAAATAAAAGGTGATTTAAAACATGTATACCATCCCGAAAGGGGGTTATTCTATCAATAAAAATAAATAATATTAGCGAAAAAAACATCATAATTTTCATTTTAATGTTTCATTTTCTCAAAGTAGCTGTTTTTGGTATTTTATCATCTTTAAAATTAATAACTAAACGTACAAGAAGTTCGGAATCAAGGTTGCTACCTAAAACAGCTAATGTATTGAGTCTGACCTGATTTGACCCCAAAACAGCTGATTTTCGCATAGAGTTTTTTCAATGATAAATGTATGTAACGAATTTCCAAAAGTCGTAAAACAAACTTATTGCCAATTGGTTGTAGAATAAGCCCCTTTCGGGATGGAATACATATCATGAATCACCTTGTATGTCAAAGGATGAATAAATAATATAAACAGTACCTCGAGTCCGTCGAGTACAGTCTTGCCGTCGGGCGGCTTCAGCTCGGCCTGGGCGCCGGGCAGCAGCGAGCTGAATATGGAGCCGAAGTCCCGGTTCACCTGCCCGCACGCCTGCACGAGCGTCCTGCGCTTCTTCTCGTCCAGCTCCTGCATCACCTCCACCAGCTTGGCGCGGTCCGCCTCCACTATCTGCTTCTTGCGGAGGAGGTCCTGGTACTGGAAACGATTAAATGCCGGCTGTACAGATCTGAGAGGATATCTACCATTCTTCGGATAAAATAGATTTGGCGAGAGCCGAAGCACGATGTGATATCGGCTTGATATATATATATATTTTTATACTACCTGCTCGTCAATGGCATATTATGTGTCATGCAAACCTATCCTAAAGTAAGTCATTACAGCCCTACGGTCTAGCCGGGTCATAATGTTGTACTGAATTTCATTATTTCCCATGGGACATAATGTGATTTGAATTTGGAATGCAACTCATGTAGTCGTGCTTGATCGAGGTTGGTTTCAAAAATGTTTGGGTGCAATGAGATTTTATTCTAATTAGGCTGTATGTTATCATTTTCTTTGCACTGCCTACAAATGAAAAAAAAGAAAAACATGAAAACTTTTACGAAATTCATTATCACCCGCGCACGAAGAAGGATTTATTCGAATGTCGAACTGACCACTACAGAATAGACTACAAAAAAAGAAAAAAAGGTGCCAAGCGCTCAAACTGCTGTGCTGTTATCTACATCGAAATTCAGTTTCGATTCGAATAAACTTCTAAAAAATGTCAAGTGACGACGACAGTGATTTTGATTCGACTCCAGAATGCATACAATCTGAAGCCTCTGGTATAGTTGGGAACTTATTTCCAGAAAAATCATTTCTTTCTACTTAACAATCATTGTTTTCAATTGCCTCGCAGAAAGTATAAAAAGTAGAGTATGCATCGCGGGCTTAAATGTGTATTTGTCTTGGGCGATCTTGAACCCCTCGTACTTAGGATTCTTGCCTTAACTCCCTCGCTCCGCTCAGGAGTTAACCATAGAATCCCTCGTTCTCGGGGTTCAATATAGCGCCCTTGACATAATACACTACTTTAAGCCCTTGTTGTATAATCTACTATTATTAATAATTAGATTACACCTAATAATGTGCTATAATAATATTACAATCTAGCCATGCTGTAGGCTAATAAGTATTCCATGGCGTATTTCCCGCAGATATGAGAGCGAATATAAGCCTGGATGCGTCGAAAATACACCCAATCTGTAAGGTCGCTGACACAGCTGTACTGTACCTGTTCCTCCTCCTTCCCCAGCAGCGTGTGGGCGCGAGCGTTGAGCCCCCGCGCCAGCTTGTCGCGGCGCTCCACGAGCTGCTGGAGGCGCTGACACAGCTGTACTGTACCTGTTCCTCCTCCTTCCCCAGCAGCGTGTGGGCGCGAGCGTTGAGCCCCCGCGCCAGCTTGTCGCGGCGCTCCACGAGCTGCTGGAGGCGCTGACACAGCTGTACTGTACCTGTTCCTCCTCCTTCCCCAGCAGCGTGTGGGCGCGAGCGTTGAGCCCCCGCGCCAGCTTGTCGCGGCGCTCCACGAGCTGCTGGAGGCGCTGACACAGCTGTACTGTACCTGTTCCTCCTCCTTCCCCAGCAGCGTGTGGGCGCGAGCGTTGAGCCCCCGCGCCAGCTTGTCGCGGCGCTCCACGAGCTGCTGGAGGCGCTGACACAGCTGTACTGTACCTGTTCCTCCTCCTTCCCCAGCAGCGTGTGGGCGCGAGCGTTGAGCCCCCGCGCCAGCTTGTCGCGGCGCTCCACGAGCTGCTGGAGGCGCTGACACAGCTGTACTGTACCTGTTCCTCCTCCTTCCCCAGCAGCGTGTGGGCGCGAGCGTTGAGCCCCCGCGCCAGCTTGTCGCGGCGCTCCACGAGCTGCTGGAGGCGCTGACACAGCTGTACTGTACCTGTTCCTCCTCCTTCCCCAGCAGCGTGTGGGCGCGAGCGTTGAGCCCCCGCGCCAGCTTGTCGCGGCGCTCCACGAGCTGCTGGAGGCGCTGACACAGCTGTACTGTACCTGTTCCTCCTCCTTCCCCAGCAGCGTGTGGGCGCGAGCGTTGAGCCCCCGCGCCAGCTTGTCGCGGCGCTCCACGAGCTGCTGGAGGCGCTGACACAGCTGTACTGTACCTGTTCCTCCTCCTTCCCCAGCAGCGTGTGGGCGCGAGCGTTGAGCCCCCGCGCCAGCTTGTCGCGGCGCTCCACGAGCTGCTGGAGGCGCTGACACAGCTGTACTGTACCTGTTCCTCCTCCTTCCCCAGCAGCGTGTGGGCGCGAGCGTTGAGCCCCCGCGCCAGCTTGTCGCGGCGCTCCACGAGCTGCTGGAGGCGCTGACACAGCTGTACTGTACCTGTTCCTCCTCCTTCCCCAGCAGCGTGTGGGCGCGAGCGTTGAGCCCCCGCGCCAGCTTGTCGCGGCGCTCCACGAGCTGCTGGAGGCGCTGACACAGCTGTACTGTACCTGTTCCTCCTCCTTCCCCAGCAGCGTGTGGGCGCGAG
Organism: Anticlea derivata; assembly: GCA_947579855.1. Taxonomy (NCBI): domain Eukaryota; kingdom Metazoa; phylum Arthropoda; class Insecta; order Lepidoptera; family Geometridae; genus Anticlea; species Anticlea derivata. Next base: position 293,388 of record OX388275.1, on the reverse strand, counting down.
CGTTGAGCCCCCGCGCCAGCTTGTCGCGGCGCTCCACGAGCTGCTGGAGGCGCTGACACAGCTGTACTGTACCTGTTCCTCCTCCTTCCCCAGCAGCGTGTGGGCGCGAGCGTTGAGCCCCCGCGCCAGCTTGTCGCGGCGCTCCACGAGCTGCTGGAGGCGCTGACACAGCTGTACTGTACCTGTTCCTCCTCCTTCCCCAGCAGCGTGTGGGCGCGAGCGTTGAGCCCCCGCGCCAGCTTGTCGCGGCGCTCCACGAGCTGCTGGAGGCGCTGACACAGCTGTACTGTACCTGTTCCTCCTCCTTCCCCAGCAGCGTGTGGGCGCGAGCGTTGAGCCCCCGCGCCAGCTTGTCGCGGCGCTCCACGAGCTGCTGGAGGCGCTGGCCGGCGAGGTGCGCCTGCTTCGCCTCGAAGTCGTACATGCCGCCCGGGGCGCCGAAGAACTGCCTCTCTTGGAGTATCCAAGGATTCTCCTTTTCTAGCTGCTTCATCTATGGAACAAAATTAATAGAAGAACCAAGGTCACCGACATAGTTCTCAGAATTAGCTAAAGTGGCGTTTAGCTAAACTAAAGATCGTCGTGGAGTAAAGGTTCTCGAATAGCAAAATCCATGGAGGCCGATGTCAAGCATTGAACCTCTGCAGGCTGATGATGATGACTAACCTTAAAAAGTCTTCTGCTGAAACTAAGTGTTGCTAAGCAATTAGGTAGCCCTTCAAACATCTAAAGATCCCTTTACTATGGTTAATCAATTTATAATACAAATGGTTTTCCACGTTTTCAGTTCCAGGGTATGACAGTTGTCTTTTGATGTTTTTATTCTTCAACGCTTGAATTAATTCCTCATTCAATTAAAAGGTAGACTTACCACATCCTTGCAGGCAGCCACCTCCGCCTCCAGCTCCTGGATGCTGAACTCCAGCTCCTGTATCCTCAGCTCCATCTCCTGGCTGGCCCTGACCAGCTGCTCCTTCCTCTGCATCCGGCGAGCTACCTCGGTGTTGCGACTGGATATTTCTGATTTCTGGTGTTTGATACGCGCCTGCATTTCTTTCACCGCTTCCTGGATGATCGCAATGCAAAATGAGCTATGTTTTTTGTAGATTTAAGATACATATAGCTTGATTTAATTTTATGGGGGGGAAATGGTGCCGTGGTCCTTAAAACACGATCAAAGAAAACCCCTTTACTTCAATGTGGCGTGGTCAATGACTGATGTGAGGGATCAAGACACAGCTAGTGAATGTTTGGCCGTGGTGACCCCGGCTAAGAATAAGCATCTCCTACCCGTGGATGTCGTAAGAGGCTACTAAGCGGAAAAGCTAGGGGATGGACAGCAGCGTCCCTTATTTTCACAAAGATAGCTCTAACTGCGCTCGCCCCACCCGCGTGCCTAGCGTGGTGAGCAAATTCCCCCACATGACAGAGAGTAATTCCGGAAGCTGATGTTCAGCAGTGGACTTCAAACGGATTATGATTAAAATGTTACCAAGGCTTTGTTATGGTCTTCGGTGGCTTGAAGCAGAGTTTCCTGCAGCGCCTCGGCGGCTTGCTGCGTCTCGGCCAGGTGCGTGCGGCTGCCGGCCACGGCCTGCTGCAGCTCGCCCACCTCCAGGCGCAGGGTCTCCAGCTCCTGCTCCCGGTTCTTCCAGGAGGCGCCGTGCTTTTCTGCGTCGCTTTTCGCCTTTTTCAGCGCTTCCTCCGCTTTCTTGAACTCCCTGACAATCAATTTTAATGCTACCCATTTTATTGTTTCAGACAAGGGTTGGGTGTTCGAACCAGCGTTTTGGTCTAAAATCGACAAAACTCTATTGAACGAATGACGGCGGCTCCAAAAATCTTGGACAGATAAAAAAATTATGACTCAATATTATCGAACTAACCATCATTGCCTTTAATCGCCAATTACGCGATAGTTCGAATGTCACTAGCTTCGAAAATCTTTGGCAGATAAAATATTTGATTTTCGCGGCGGGACAAATATTTATTCCGGGTCTGGGTGATGTGGTACCAAAGTAAACGTAGTTTCTGATACTAGGGGATCCTAGTGTAGGGCCAGGACTATAATGCCGGGCATGTAGCCCAGGGCTACCACGGCCATCGTAGATCTCACCTGTCTCTGTGTCCCTTGATATCCTTAACCTTAGCCTCGAGCTCCCTGGCCCTCGCAGCCGTCTCCTTCTGCGTCACCTTGTCACGTTCTACGGCCTCTGTCAGTTCCGCCACCTAAAATAGACCAGACAATAGTTTGTAGAAGAAAAAAAGGAAAATCGAGAGCCAGATGCACAAAATAAAAATTTGAAACAAAAATAACAGATGAGTGAAGAAATGTTTACCTGGGCTTCGAGGCTTTCAATCTCAGCATGCGTCTGCGCGTGCGACGTGGTGGCGAGCCGGGCCTTCACCACCCCCAGCTCGTGCGACATCATGTCGTATCTGCAAACAACAGTAATATCGGTATCTGCCGCTCAACTTCAACTGGTTTGTAGTCAAAGTGGCATTAAACATGACGGTATGGTTGGTTATGTTATTATCATCATCGTTTCAGCCGTAGGACGTCCAATGCTTGACACACAGTGAATCTTAATGTGGAGGTCAGGACTATGTATGTGACTGTTGGGTGCCAATAATGCCAACAGACACATTTTCTGCAAATGCAAGATCCCGGAGCTGTTACCCTCCGTTGTTTGTTTGTCCCGCTTCAGTGCTAAATGGTCGTGCCTGGTGTTATCGTCAGCGACTACATCGTCAGCCACGATTTCTCGATAGGCGTCAAGATACCGAATGTGCTCATTTTATACTCAAATTTGTCATGATATACAAGGTGATTCATACCATTCCGAAAGGGGGTTATTCTATCAACGAATAGAAATACTATTAGTGAAAAAAAAACATTAATATTTTCATTCAATTTAGCTGTTTTTTGTATTTTATCATCTTTAGAACTAATAACTAAACGTACAAGAATCAAGATTGCTACCTAAAACAGCTCTGATTCATTGAGTTTGACCTGATTTGACCCCAAAACAGCTGATTTTCGCATAGAGTTTTTTCAATGAAAAATGACGAATGTCCAAAAGTCGTAGAACAAACTTTATTGCCAATTGGGTGTAGAATAAGCCCCTTTCGGGATGGAATACATATTATGAATCACCTTGTAGATATTTACAACACATCTGCCTCTTCCATCAAGAGGCTTCCTACAATAGTTTTGTTAGGAAACTTAATTATTACTTTTCATTTTTCTTTTAACTTAAGTGTACTTTATAATAAGCATGCTGTGCATACACCAACGTATGATTTACTTCTCTAATATCTAATGTAATATTATAGTGTAAAACCCAGTTTTGAGTACCGATAGAAAAAAAAAAAGATCTTCAGCCTCACTTTCCCAGTAACAATTGTTAATTTTAATGTAAACAACACACGCAATCATAAACACACTGGTAATATTCTTACTTCTGCTTGAGTGCGTGGTAGGTGTCTGCGCAGTGCTGCATGGCGGCCAGCTCCTCGCTGCAAGCCGCCAGCTGCTGCTCCGCCGCCTGCAGCTCGCGCTCGAGCTGCTTCAACTCCTGGATCTGTACCAGCACGGAGCCACCCTGTATAACACCTTATATTACTATCATTCCTATAAATGTGTTGCCCTTGCTTGCTTGTCGCGTCGCTGATTCTTTCTCGGTCAGCGACAAGGTTGAGGTACGGTGGCCCTGAGAAGGGCCTATGACGTTCGTCGGTGAAAGAATCAGTGCAGTGATAGGATTATAGATCAAAGTACTTGTTGCGTCACTGATTCTTTCTCGGTCACCCTACACTAGGTCAGCGACAAGGTTGAGGTACGGTGGCCCTGAGAAGGGCCTATGACGGTCGTCGGTGAAAGAATCAGTGCAGTGATAGGATTATAGATCAAAGTACTGCTTCACTATTTTAAGAAGCTAGGCCGGATCCTGCTTCTCTTCATCCACAACATTAACGGGAATTCTCGAACAATGTTGTCATCAACCCAGGATCCTTCTCCGTTACCTTAAGAGTTGGGCTGGCTGGGGTGAGCTCAGCAGGGGGGCAATGCACAATACACCCCAACGCGGGACGTCAGTGCAGATCTTATTCCCCCATTTAGAATTAGAAGTGAACTAGGCTGGCTGGGGTAGGGTTAGTTTAGCGGGGACAATGCACGAAACACCCGACAGCGGATGTCCGTGTAGGTCTAACCACTCGTGATTAGAATAAGGATTAAAGTGCGCCTCTTTTGCCCGAATACTGAAACGCTTCTCAACTCATCCACTCAGGCAAACGCTACTTATTTCATTGGGACCGTTAGATGTAAATGGACACTCAACCGTCATTTACTTTGAAGACCGTCTTTATATGGCTATCAAAAGCTGATCAGCGCTTCTGTATTTCGTTTTGATGATAAGTGGTCGTTTGAATGGGAGTTCAATCTGGCACGCAAAATTTAAGTGGTGATCTAATCGTATGCTGAAACATCGATTAGATCATCACTTAAATTTTAGTAGTTAAGTGGCGTTTCAGTGTTCGGGCGGTTGGGTGTGCGGTGCACCTTGGCCCTGGCGCCGCCGGAGAGCGTGCCGGACGGGTCGAAGACGTCGCCATCGAGCGTGACGCAGCGGCGCCGCACTTGCGGGTGGAAGCACACGCGCTTGGCCGTCTCCAGGTCGCGGCACACCAGCGTGCCCCCCCACACCCACGCCATGGCGGGCTGCAGCCGCGCAGAGAACGAGATCAGGTTCAGCGCCAGCTGCACGTTGTCCGCTCCGCCACCCTGCAGCCATTCCAAGTCAAAGTAAAGTAAAGTAAAAATTTATTGCTTGAAATACATGTAGATAGGTACGGAGGTGTTAACGTTATTATAAAATGGAATCAGTGTATTCTGTCATGTTATGGTGTGCAATATTTCGTTTAACATTAGATATATAATTAAAAATAATTTCAACCTCAAAAAAAAAAAGTCAAAGTCAAAAGGCTTTTATTTCAATAAAATCACTAGGATCACTTTGAAACGTCTTAGAAACTAGGTGAAGCTCTGTCTGTTCCTCTCGACCTAGCCTAAAAGAATCATCATTAAGACGGTTATAGGTCGCGTCATGTAAAAAGAACGCTGGCGGTGAAGCTGCGCAATGGCGATGTATCGGGGGGCGGGCGGGTCACGCGCCGCATGCTTGCCGGTGCGCCGTTGGTTCGTCAGTCGACCTTTGCTTTCCGCACCTCATCCCACCAAATAGACCGATAAATCGCCATTGCTGTCTTCACCGCCAGCGTTCTTTTTACATGACGCGACCTGTAAGTGCGAGTAGGCTTCCGTGCACGGGGCAGGAAAATCGGGGTCCCCTATGTACGAAAACACAAACTTATATTTTGCGGTAGCTTACGTACTTTCACTGAATGTTATATATGTCACTGATGTAACTTTGCCACGTAATAATTCGAGGAGGGATTTAAAGTTAATAATTTACCAATATTTTTCTCCACTTGTGCGAGGTTTTTTACAAATGAAGCGACCACAAATCCAAATATTGTCTTAAAATGATGGTAAGACCAAGAGATTTTGTAAAAAAACCAACCGTTTATTCTTTGAGAGAATTGTTATCAATTTATATTGATCTCAAATCGGCAACAAATGCAAATACTGTCCTAAAAACAATACCATGCAAGAGTAGTAATGTTTTCTGTTTGTTTATAATAATTTACATTGAATATGCCTGAAGAATAGGTGAATTGATGTCTATTCCTCGTGACAAAGCCTAGGAGAATCTTGCAACGAATACACAGCAACAATAGAAACTAATTTTCTGATACCCACGACACAGGGAATACTAGTGTGGGGTCAGGTCTGTGCATGGGACGGTAAAAAAAACTGACAATTTCCTGAGCGGCGGCGACGGTCTGGTTGTCGATGACGTAGCCCGAGATCTTGTTGAGGGGGATGATGGTGGTGCGAGTCTGCAGGTTGCCGCGCTGCAGCAGCAGCTTGCTCGTCACCTCCGTGTCCACCACCACGTTGTACAGCTGGAAGATATAACATTATTTATGTCCGCTTACTTCTACTGGTTGGAAAGGATATTGGGCGTGGTATATCTATCTAAGGATTCATATTTTACTAGCTTCTACCTGCGGCTTCGCTCGCGTTGTATCCGGGTAAAAGCTCCAGGCTATTTACTACATGCATACTAAGGATAATGCAAATCGTTATATATTGGTTCACATTATTTTTAGGCGTACGGAAATAATTTCTTACGGAATGCTATTTTTGCATCAAATAATGTACAAAAATAAAAGGAATTGAAAATCGGCCCCAGGAGAAACCTTAACCATTAATTCACCTTCAACATTTGGTTTGAAGTTGAACACCCAAGCCGACCCAGAAATGTTTTTTCTCCTGCTATAGATTTTTTTTTGTTGTAATAAAAAGTTAAAGTTTTTCCTTATTATCGTTTACCATAAGATTTATTTCCGTACTACTATTTTGTATTTTTTATTATATAATTTTCGACCAGGGAATTGGATTGTCCTTTTATTTCAATCCGTTCAATAATTACGGCGTGAAAGAGTAATACAAATCTTCACATACTCACATTTTTGCAAACTTTCGCATTTATAATGTAAGATAAGTGGGATAGTGGGAAGAACGAGGATAGACAAGATATAATTAGTGAAGGCATATAAGGACATTTTGGGTCGTTTCTAGTAAAGTTAGCTCACCCTGCCTCCAGCAGCAGTTTCCAGAGCCGTGCAGTAGACAGGGTCGCACACATCGATTAGTCTTGCAATGGTACCTGAGAAAATGCAAAGAATGTAAGCAGAGAAGTACACAGTAGTTATTTTCAATCAAAGACTTCAGATCAAAGACGAATTAAATAATGTTTTGTAACTAAAAAGAAAGTATGTCAAATTTCCGTTTTACTTTTGTTTATTATATGGCTAAACGAAGTTGTGCATGAAAGGAGCCTCTAAGAGGCGCACTTTAACCAGTTCACTACACTGATTCTTTCACCGACAGTCATAGGCCCTTTTCAGGGCCTTCGTACCTCAACCTGGGGTGCAATCGTGTAAGTTTAATGGTAATGAAGTTCGTAACTTTGAGGACGATTTTATCAATTTTAGCGACATCTGAGATTTTCAAACATGAAAAGGAAGAAGCTAAGATCTTGAAGTTTTCCCTTGTCAAGTTTGGAAAGTTTTGAATGTGGCTAAGATAACTAAGATTGTTAAAATCACCCTTAAAGTTACCAACTTCATTGCCATTACGCTTAGGCAATTGCACTACTGGTCACTGACCTAATACAGGATGACTAAGAAAGAATCAGTGACACGACAAGAAGAAGAATGAAGATTTAGATACAGAAGTAAAATAATTATCTTCATACAAATTAACGAACGAATCCGATTATCACTAAGACATTGGCGTCCCTACTATTTTTTGCTAACATGTACAGCAGTCCTTATCAGAAACTCGTTTAGCATCGAAGTTGGGCTGGCTTGCTGTGCTTGAAGTTGCAACGGACAATAGATATTCATATAAATGAATTGATTTTTAGCAAAGACAGTGGCGCCTCTACACTTTTTTGGCAAGCTGTATCTTCATATATGGATATCGGTACGTGTCGGTCGTCCAGCAGCGAGGTGGGCAGACGATGTCGCAAGCATCGCGGGCCGCAACCGGACGAGGCTTGCACAGGATAGAGGACAACGGCACATACAAAGGGAGGCCTATACCCTGCAGTGTTCAAATCTAGAGTGAATAAGTTCTTTCTGGTAAAGCGTGCTTCATCTTAGGCCACATCTCACTTGCAAAAGTGAGATGGTGGTCAAACGCCTAACCATCACCAATAAAAAAAATAAAAAATAAAGTGTGTGAAGTCACGCTGTGGATGATGATGATTTATGTTATGTATTTTTTGTAAACATTTGTATTTGTATGTTCATGGACAGCCCCCTTACCAGAAACTCGTTTACATCGTAGTTGGGCTGCGGGGCTGGCTGTGCTTGAAGTTGCAACGGACAATAGACATTCATATAAATGAGTGAAAGAATAGATTTTTTAGCAAAGACAAAAGCCCCGCTCTTCCTACTCTTTTTGGTCAAACTGTATCTTCATCTTTTCATGCACGTATTTTGTTTTTAGTTAAGCTTATTTTATAAGTTTTTCTACCTATTTAAGAATCTTGTAAAACCTTTCATAACATGTTTTTTTATTTTTTATTTTTATTATTATTTATTTATTCACAACATACACCTACCATTACAGGCGCACCCAATGCGATAGTGTACTTAATTTATCTATTCACTACCTTAATAAGTAGAGTCAAGGTTTCTATACTAATATAATACTAGGAAATTGTCAGCAGTGGTCGGATATTTAAAATAACAAATTAAATTAAATTTAAAACTATAACAAAAAATAATCAAAATCAATTGTGGCAAATTCAAGAAACTAATAATAATATGACAATAACAATTAATTAAATTATAAATAGGTAGGTCACACGACATTAAAACATAAAATAAATAATACAGCCCTTGCCAACTCGTTCAGGGAGCAGTGAAATACATCTTCTCTGCAAGCAAATTTTTATTATCCTCTGCCCTCCCTCTTACCAGAAACTCGTGTAGCATCGAAGTCTGGCTGCGGCGGGGTGTAGTTGAAGTGGCAGCGCTGCAGGCGCGCCGCCAGCGCGTCGGCCGCGTCGCGTTTACTGCGCACGCTCGCCTGCAGCGCGCGCGCCTGCGCCTGCAGCTGCAAGTGACGCTCCTCGCTGAACGCTGCGCCCGCCAGCTCGCTCTGGACATGAACGTCATCTATTTTTAATTATTATTATATTGACGACTAGCGTACGCCCGCGGCTTTGCTCGCGTGGTATCTTGATAAAAAGGGGCAGTTTTGAAAAACCCTTCAATGCGTATTTTATTATTTGACTTTATGAGTATTTGTACCAAGTTTCAGATAAATCTCTCCAATTCTCCCATACAAACTTTAACATCTCATTACACCCTTTCAAGGGGTAGTTTTGAAAAGCTAAAAATACAGTTTTTCTATTATTCATTATTTTTAGTTAGTTTCAAATCTGTCATACAAACGTTTTAACCCCTTTTCACCGTCTTAGGATTTGATATTTTGAAAATATTTAGATATTTTTGCCTTATATGCCAAACACATCCACTATTCCTTATAGCTATATATAAGCCGTGTTTGTTGCCTGATTCTTCTAGGCTTGGTCGCGAGGAACAGGCATAGCTTCACTTAGTTTCTAAGACGTTTCAAAGTGATCCTAGTGATTTTATTGAAATAAATGCCTTTTGACTTTGACTTTGAGCTCTTCTTGTTACATTGATTTATGTAAGAAATTTCACTTTCTACCCCTAGCTAAACGGCGTGAAATCGCCGATCTATGTTTTTTGCTAAAGATTACCTCTAATAATATCAACTGTCCTGATTTATTGACTAAAATACAATTTTATGTTCCATCTATACCTAAAAGATTTAACCCTGTTATCCATACTCCCGATGTTGGCACTAATTACAGACAAAATACGTTTATGTGGCGAGCAGGCGCTAACTTTAATAAGCTGAGTAGGCGGTTAGACTTAGACCTATTCTGCACGAGTGTTGGTTCGGCTAGACAGCGCTGATCAGTGAATTCTTTCTAATTCTAATCGGGGGTGGTTAGACCTGCACTGACTTCCCGCTGTGGGGTGTTTTGTGCATTGTCCCCCTATGCTAACCCTACCCCAGCCAGCCCAACTCCTTAAAATAGCGAAGCAGGACTTTGGGTGTGAATTCTTTAATGATAAGGTTAATTTGCAATGAAGTTAGCCAATTAGTAGATTATATTCCCACTGGTTTGTGTTTAGTGAGTTGTTCTAAGTTGTTATTGGTTCTACTATGTTTTTATACGTGAAAACCTGTTATTGGCTATCTGTTATGTATACTGGTGTTTAGCAAGATTATTAAGCTGTTGGTTTTCCTATAAATAAATTAATAAATAAATGTGTTTGGCATATTAGGCAGCTATTGTCCAAATTTCAGCTTTATAGCTTCAGCGGTTTGGGCTGTGCGTTGATCTTGGAATCAGTCCTTGTTCTTTTATATATACAGATATTGTACACTAACCGGATAGCCACACAATACACCCCATCCTACTATCCTACTCAATATTATAAATGAATAAGTTTGCGAGGATTTTTGTTATTCAATCACGCCGTAATGGCTCAACCGATTTCGTTGAAACTTGGAATATAAATAGTTCTCTACCTAGAATAGAATATCTACTTTTTTATGTAGGTACCATGCGAGCGAAGCTAGTGATTTGTAAATGCGAAAGTTTGCCCGGGCTACACGAGGCTAGTTTTTCAAGCCAGGATAGCAAGCTAGTTTTTGACTAAACTGTCCTGGCTTGCTGACCTAGCTTGGGGCATGCTAGTTCTGTTTACATGAGGCATCTATTTTTTAAGCTAGTATTTACTGGAGTGTTGAGGCGACCACACGTCCAAAATGAACTGTATACGGAAAAAAAATACGATTCGAGTAAAACAGTTACTACGCAAACTGTGCCAATTCGCACTAGATGAATTAAAAGAAGAATTACAAAAACGGGTGTGGACAAGACCGTGGATTTTAAGAAGAGATGAACGTGGATCATCTGCTTTACTTTTGGAAGAATTTCGCAATGAAGATTTAGGAGAATATAAGAGTATTTTACGAATGACGCCTGATTTGTTTGATATTCTGTTGACTCTTGTAACGCCAAAAATACAACGAATGGATACAATTATGAGACAGGCACTACCAGCAAAACTAAAACTGGAGATCACACTAGATTTTCTTTCGTCCGGAACTAATTATAGAAGGCTCAGTCACTTTTATCGAGTTGCAAGATCTTCCATTTCAAAATTTGTACCGGAAGTCTGTGTCGAAATTTATGAGGCATTGAAAAAATACATTACGGTTCGTATTATGTTTATTTATTAGATAATTAAGTATTAATAAACATGTAAGCAAAATTAACCAACTATCATTAAACAAGTAAGAGCATCATTATTCAAGTAACCAAAATTAAAATTCTTAGTCAACAAGGCTAATAATCAGAATAATTGACTATGCATTATGAAATGCTTTGGCAATGACATCAAAAACTTCCATATGAGATAATTGTACATTCGCGTTATCTTGAACTGTCGTACCACTACCGACTGTTATGTTTGAAGCTGGTTGTATATCATATTCTGTTGTTGTAAAAGCCGTGTTATCTTCAACTAATATACAACTATCGACTGTCGTGTTTGAAGAGTCGTCGTGATTAGGTGTATGGTGTGAAAATGTTGTATTAACCATATTTAAATCTGCCATTCGGCAACGAGATAATACACTATTGATTCCGTCCCGAGCCATAATAACCTGTAGAGGCGATAACATTTTAAGTTGGCTAGCTACAAATGCACCAAAAATATCATGCTCATTTTGTTCTGACAGTGATCCACATGCCGGTGTATTATTTAAATCATTCTGAATCGACCGAATTTCGTTGACTAGTGTTGCCACTTGAGTAATTTTTTTCTTTTTTGGAGCTGGTGCACTAGAAATTTCGGTAGGTAGTTTTGCAGATGGTGCTGTAGTTTTTGCAGATACTGATTCCTGACTTATTGATGTAGACGTTGATGGTTGGGTTGTCAAGTTTTCAGAATTTTCAACATGTTCAGTATTGGTTGGTTCTGATTCTTGACTGTCCTAAAAGAAAATAACAATAATTTTATTAATTATAAACAACATATCTTTTACAGCTTCCAACTAATGACGAAGGCTGGAAGGAAATAGAAAATGGATTTAAAAACAGGTGGAATTTTCCGTTTTGCTACGGTGCCATTGATGGCAAGCATATTCATATTTTAGCACCTGATAACAGTGGAACTATATATTTCAATTATAAAAAAGTGTACAGTATTGTGCTTATGGCACTAGTGGACGACGACTATTGCTTTCGATACATAGATGTCGGAGCTTGTGGAATGTCATCAGATGGAAGTGTATTTAGAAATTGCTCCTTATACAATAGACTGGACAATAACCTTTTACCTAATGGTGGAGTCATTGTTGCTGATGCCGCATTTCCTTTAAAACCATACATTTTAAAACCTTATCCAGGTGACAATTTAGAATGGACACAGAAAGTCTTCAATTACAGACTATCTAGAGCCAGACGTGTAGTGGAGAATGCCTTTGGGATATTGGCTAGCCGATTCCGTGTATTTCAAAAACCAATAGCTGCTGATGTTAATACCGTGGATAAAGTTGTATTAGCAGCATGTGCTTTGCATAATTGGTTGAGATGTGAAAATCGAAATACTTATATAAGCAGCACTGATATTGACCGTGAGGATATCGAAACAGGAAATTCCTATTCTGGTTCTTGGAGAACAGAAACTACAGGTTTACAAAGTTTATGTCACCAAGGAAGTAACCATTCTGCGATTTCAGCAATCCAGAAACGAGAAACCCTTAAGAACTACTTTAACAATGAAGGTGCTGTGCCTTGGCAATCAAGAATGATTTCGTAATTACACTGCAAGTCGTTCTTTTCAATTTTACATTTCAAGTGGACAGTCAGACAGACAATAAACAGGTCGTAAATAATAATAAATAATTGATTGCAAATAACTTACCGTTGTTTTTCTTTTCATAGGAACATTTTTAATAAAACTGTGCATTTCCTGGAACCAATTTAGCTTCGACTTATATTCTTCTTGAGAACTTGCTCCAGACCGGGTTGACTTATCAATTTTCGTCAGTTCTTGACAATACGTTGCTCTTAAATTTTTAATTTTACTTTTAGCGTCTTTGATAGTCATATCAATATCCATTTTCTTTAATTCGTCACATATTTTTTGTAGTGCTGAGTCACGTTTACACTTGTCTTTATAACTTGCAAGGGTGGCGTTCCATAGGCATTCATGGTCACGGTACAGTTGTACAAACTTTAAATTAATCTGCGTACTTAGTTTGGGCATCTTAAAATCTCAAAAACTCATCCCGGTACGAAAACAAAACAAACGCGTGGTTCCTGTTTACTAGCCAACTGCAAACTAGCTTCGCCGGTCACATGAAGCTAGTAAACAAGCCAGGATAGTAAAATCAGTGGTGGGGGGACGCTACTAGCCTGAAAATAGAACTCCATCCTATTAAAAACTGTCCTGGCTTGTAAACTAGCTTACTAGCTTGCTAGCTTTGAAATGAAGATAGTTTTGTCTACACGAAGCCAGAAGTACTAGCTTGCTAGCTTACTAACACTAGCTTGCTATCCTGGCTTGAAAAACTAGCCTCTTGTAGCCCGGGCAGTTGGGATGTTTATGGTTCTATCACGTCTAAAAAGCTGAACGGATTAGGATGAAATTTGACACAGAGTACAAATACAAATATTTTTATTTCAGTAAACTTAATCTAGGTTACATTTCATGGGTTTGGGACCCTCTTTTAAGTATATATATACCTGTGTTAGAGGGTCTCGCTCTTCCGTAGTACATAATTGTTAGAATTAAGTAAGTAAAGAAATTAAAAGGATATTTATGTCTATAATAAGTTAAGTTAAAGTTAGGATTTAGGAATACGTTTACATAGTTTGTATGTGTAGTGTGTGTGTGTGTAGTGTGTGTGTGTGTAGTGTGTGTGTTTGTGTGTGTGTGTGTGTGTGTTTGTGTGTGTGTGAGCACGCCTGATCACTAGTCTACTAAGAGAATGGGTATTTGGGGAGTACATAGGTGCAAAGTGTGTGTTCATGTATGTGTGTGAGTGCTTTTGATCACCAGATCTCTTAAGAGCATGGGTATTTCAGCAGCACCCAAGGTGTGAGTAGATGAGTGTATGAATTCTGTGTATCAGTATGTTATTAAACAATTTCTAGGAGTTTTTCAGTTTCATCGTAGCTTAGTGTCAATAGCCATTCATTAAGGGATTTTTTGCATTTATAATTATTCATAGGATATATATTCAAAGTTTTATTTATAGAGTTGTAGAGATAGGTAGATTGCGTGGCATACTGTCGGGATGCAAACTGAGACCGAGCAGTAATTTTAATAGCTACTCTATCCCATCTTCGCTTCTTTAATATTTCGGGGTTATACTCAAGAGATCTATGTAACTTCAAAACGGCGTTTAGGATGTAGAGTTTCCTGACTGATAGTAGGCCTGAATCTCGGTAGAGAATATCTGTAGAGTATCGGTAGGGCTTGAAGTACATAACTTTCAAAAGAGACCGCTGTTCCCTTTCGAGTTCCAAGAGTTTTGTCTTTGTAGTACCTCCCAAGACTGGTATACAATAGTTTTGAATTGATTGTGCCAAAGATATGTAGATTTGGTTGATTAATGCTTTTGGAGCAACATGACGTAAAATTTTAAAAATCCATATTAGTTTACGAACTCTGTTCATAAGTAGTTCGATGTGAGCATGCCAGGATAGACGTTGATCAATCATGATTCCTAGGTATTTTGTTGTTGTTACTTTATTTATATTAGGGCAATCACAATAAGCGTCAGTGAGGTTACATTTGTGTATTTTTAGGCTATAATCGAGATTAGGTTGGCTGTTATTATACTTAGTAAAGGTCATAAAGTTAGTTTTAGAGACATTTAGGGTTAATAAATTTAGGTTTAGCCATTCAGATATTTTAGAGAGTCCCTTTTCGGTTCTTTTTTTAACGTCAATCCAGGATCTGTCCGTAAAGACGATAGCAGTATCATCTGCATAAGAGAAGATATTCGCGTTGTTTATTTTAAGGCCACAAATATCATTAATATAGACCAAGAATAGGGTAGGGCCTAGTACACTCCCCTGAGGTACACCATAGCTAATAGTCTCGTCATCACTAATGAATTCACCAATTTTAACATTTTGCTTACGTTCACGTAAGTAGTCTGTCAAAAGGGCTAGCGGCATTCCTCGTATCCCTATATTATCCAGCTTTTTGATAAGGATTTCTACAGACACAGTATCAAAAGCTTTCTTGAGGTCAAGAAATGTCGCCAGGCGCTTTTTCCCGCTATCAACTTGTTGCACAATATGGTTACTGATTGCAGCAACAGCGTCTTCAGTAGAAAGTCATTGTTTAAAGCCGTATTGCGAGTTCGACAAAATTTTATATTGACTAAAATATTGTAAAAGACGGTTATTAATTATTTTTTCCATTATTTTCGAGATAAATGGTAAAACGGATATAGGTCTGTAATTATTAATGTCAACTCTCTCCCCGCTCTTATGAACTGGTGTTACAATCGACTGCTTGAGGAGGTCAGGGAATAATCCTTTAGCAAAACATAGGTTTACCAGATGACATAAAACTGGAATTATAATATGCTTGGCTAGTTTTAGAAATTTGGGAAGTATGTTATCCCATCCGGGTGCACTTTGAGATTTGAGGCTCATTATGACATTATGGAGTTCTTTGGGATCTGTTTCCAGGAGTGCAAACGATGAAACTTGACTGGGAGGTAGCGAAAGAGCAGAGGACGAGTGGTCATCTATCATATTTTGTAAAGAAATACTTTCAGCCAGAGATTTGCCTACATTAGAGAAATATGTATTTGCAAAATTAACTGATTCCTTAGGTGAAGCCTTCGTATTAAGTAATTGTATATTCGGTGTCTTTGTAGATTTATAGTTAGTTATGTTGTTAATAGATTGCCATAATATTTTACTGTTTTTCAAAGATTTAGTTAGTTGTTCCTTGTTGTATTTTCTTTTTAGTTTCTTTATTAGGTTATTACAGTAATTTCTATATCTTCTATAGGTTATCTTTAGTGTTTCATTATAAGGGTCAATACGTATTTTTATTCTTTGCATATTATTTCTGTTTATAATGCAGCGTAAGATGCCTTGTGTAATCCAGGGCTTTATTATTTGCTTACTCCGTGGTATGCGTACCGTTATTGTGTTGCCAATAAGACATTTTTGTATTGTACTAATAAATAGTCTACATAGAGTATTTGGATCATTTATATTAAGTAAGTGAACAAGATTTTGTTCAGTTAGGTTTTTCAGTGCATTTTCATAATTAACGACTGTTTTTGCCTTGCAGCAGTTCCTATCTGTAATTTTAGAAAGCGTTAGTAGGACCATAAGGTTGTCAGTAATAGGGGTTTGTAGTACAGCGACTACGGCGGAGTTCCTATTTTTATTTATTTTTAACATGACGTGGTCTAAACAGCTATCCATTCTCGTTGGTAGGTTATTTCCAGGTAGCAAGCCATGCATGGATAACATATTTAAATAATTCAATCTATTGTTCCTTTCTTGACTATTTTCTGTTGATCTGGGTAGAGTATATATATTTATGTCCCGTACTAGTATATTTTTTTCGTAGCTTTTAATGCTTTCCAAGTGCATGTTTAGGGAATTTATAAATAATTCAGCATTAGCGTTAGAAGGTGATCTGTAAATACACAAAATAATCGTATTATATATATTTATTTGTAGGCAAGATGCATGTGTCAGTTTTATTCCTTTAACCATTGTTTTGTGCGTATTTATATTGTAAGTAGTGACTCCATCGTTTTGGTTTACATGAAGTGCAGTAGCAAAAGAGTTATAGCTCGTTAGGCATGGTATGGGTTTATTCTGTTTAAGTCTACATTCTGTTAACACAATAACATCAGCTTCAAATTTTAGTAGAGTCATTTAGATTGTAGGTCATCCATGTTTTTGTAAATACTTCTTATATTTTGAGCAATTACAGTTTTATCAGTAGGTTTAACACATAACATTTTAGAGAGTTCAGAAGTTGTACATTCGAAAGAATGCGCGATTTCAGCATTGTCTAATTCATTTACTTCTAAAGGCTTGTCCATCATGGAGTCTCATATAAGGAAATTGCATTCATTCCTAGTAGGCAAAGCGTGATATATATCGATAGTTTTTGTATTTTTAAATAATAGTTGAGTATGTTTAGTTTATAGCGTTTGTTCATAGAAGATGATAGGGTAAGGCTAGCAAAACTAATTTTGTAGTGTTTTGTGTGTTTTAATGGTAGTGTTTCGTGTGTTTTGTGTGTATTATGTAGAAGTGTGTAGTGTAGGACAAGTTTTAGTGATATATATGAAAGAACGGTTTTACAATGGGGTAGAGTACTCGCAAGGGTACATCCTATTAAATGCAAGAGTCACGCAGCCTGAATCAGGCTCTGCACCTGATTTTCTGATTTGACCAATATGATTGGGTAATTTTCAGACATTCTCACATAAACGCGGCCATAGGATGAAACAGAGATAGATTATAATCTGGAATAGCATTTAGGCTACTTTTTAGACCAAACAGTATTATGTTATCTGTGACCAAACAGACCAACCAGCTGTAACATACCACTAAAATATTCTACTAGGGGTGATTCAATCTAGTTCCCCTAAGATTATCACAATTCTAAATACTTACTCGGATGGCCCGGTGTAGGAAACTATGAGGATACATACTATAAATACCAATAAATAATAGACTACGAAAAATCAATCGCAGGTAATACAAAATTCACCACACAGCGGGAATCAAACCAGCGCATGTCGCGTGTTAGTCGGGCAGCGCCACGCTGCCGAGGCAGTCAGACAGAAGCACTAAGTTACCGCTAGTTTATCGTGCTGCGCTTGCTTCTGCCCGATGGCGTCTTGGTCCTGCTGGAACTGCTTGCGGCTGGATGCGAACTCCTTGCGAAGTTTGCTCAGGCGCTCCTCAGCCGCCTTCTTCTCCATCGTGGACTGCGTGATTCGGGTGGAAGCTTCCGATGCTTCTTGTTTAGCGGCTGGTGAAGAAGATGTATTTGAAAGAAAGAAAAGAAGAAAGAAAGAGCTTTTATTTGTCCCCAAATCAACTTATCACAAAAAGTATGTAGTTTGAGAGAGTTAAATGCGCAGAAAATATACTTTTTTTTTAAGGAATTCATTGGTTTGAGCGCAATTCGAGGAGGAACACAACTCATAGAGTATGGTAATTAAATAATAATAATAATAAATAAATAAATATTCCGGACATATCACACACGGTCAACTATTCCCAAACTAGGCATAGCCTGTACTATGGGTATCAGAGACCGATATACATAATAGATACATATTTAACACCCAGACACAGAACAAACATCTGTGTTCGTCACAAATGTTTGTCCAGTGCGAGAAACGAACCCGCGACCTATAGCGCAGAAGGCAGAGTTACTACCAACTGAGCTATGAGGCCAGTCAATTATCGTAATCTTACCCATAAGCTGGTCCTGTAGGGACTCAGAAGCGCCTTCCAATCCTGAACTGACAGCCAAGAACTTCTGTTGGGCTTCAGCCAACGCCGCTTCGCTGTGTTCGCTCGCCACGCGGAGATTATCGAAGGTTGATGACGCCTGCACGTAAGGAAATAAATCTTTATTCGTTGTATAAGTAATTTTGGACCATTTTCCTTTATCAGAAGATTCACTTTTGATCTTGTAATAAAATGAGCTCCGTTATACGTTCGAGGAGATAATGTGTTTGTATTTTAAACTTGCTATTTCGGATACTGCCTCGTAGGAAGGTTTGATGAAAATCTGTTCAACCATTTCCAAGATTTTCAGAAACTTAGCTATAATAGACCTAGGCAATTGTAGTATTTATGTATATAATAAAACAGTAAATCTAAAAATTCTGTACATTCTGCTTTTATTGTTCAAAATTATGTTTAAGAGATCATATATAAAATATTGCATAAGAAGAATTTTTGAATTGGAAGGTTTCGTCTGCCTGTCTGTTTACTCAGGTGTTCGTTTTAAAATCTGTGTTTTGATTGTATGTATCTATCTTGTCGTTAACATATAGACTAGTATTGTCTGAAATAAAAAAAATACGTTTACACACCTCAATTTTAAAAATGATGCGATAGTCATTACACAGTAAAATACTAGAAAATTGTTTATACTACCATCAACATGTGTCATTTTCAACTTAACCATTTATCTACCATCTGCGTTTGTATTGTGGTATCATTTTGAAATGAAATCAGTTTATTTGCTAAAACATGGTAGTTGAATATAATCGCTGTTCTTATGCAGTAAGCGGGCGCACATGTTTTTGCTACACAAGCATGCAAATGTTTTATTTAGTATAGTAGGATTACAATAATTAAAAAATACCAAAATTTTTAAATTGAAAAACAATGTCGTTATGATTACAAATTAAGATACCTAGATATAAGATTAGAGTCATAGTTAAAAACAGTCAAGATTACGAGTTATATTTATATTAGTTGCACATTCTACATGAATTAAATTAGTTACATAACATTAATTGAAAATGATGAAGTGTCATATATGTTATTGCAGGCGACTGTGAAGGTTGCGGGAAGTCGGTGGATGGAGAAGGCTCAAGATCGTTCGTCCTGGAACTCTTTAGGGGAGGCGTACGTCCAGCAGGTGACTTCTACAGGCTGATGATGATGAGTGTACCTCGTGGAGCGCAGCCGTCTTGGCGCGGAGCGCGGCGTCGTCGTCGGCGAGCGCGCGCTGCAGGCGGGCGGCCCGCAGCGCGTGGTCGTGCGCCTGCGCGCGCGCCGCCCGCGCCGCACCCCCCGCGCGCGCCTCCGCCCGCTCGCGCGCCGCCAGCTCCGCCTCCAGCGCCGACAGCACCTGCGCGTTCTCCTGCAAACTCAAAAGGCATTATTTCAATAAAATCACTAGGATCACTTTAAAACGTCTTAGAAACTAGGTGAAGCTACGCCTGTTACTCGCGACCAAGCCTAGAATAATCAGCCAACAAACACGGCGCGCGTGCCTATCATTTTTTTCGCTTTTATTTTATTTATTCGGGACAGCAAACAATTGCACTCACATATTACTAAACTTAATTAAAGTAGGTACTAAAGTTCTTGGAGTGTAATCAGCCCCGTTGTCCACTGATTTGGTAGAAAGAGGGCAGTAGTAATACGAACAGAATAACAAAAAAAAGAAGAATGAAAAATGCAGTTGGTAGGTCTAGCATTTTGTCATCCTATAAGGACGTACAAAACAGTCTAGCCACCAACTACAGCTGAAATTTAAACTATCTAAATTCTTGATAATAAGACAGCATAGTGTCGTGTATATGTTTTTATAACGAACCGGGTGAGATTTCAAAGAATTCAATGTTTGTGAAGTGATTGTTAAATTGGTTCATGATTCTAAATAAAGGTGCACGCTCACCAGCGTTCGTTTTACAGGGAGTGGGTGCGAACAAGTAGTGTTTACGAGTCTCTCGTATATAACAGCGATATGGAAAGTGTATACAAATTTGGTTAACAAGTGCTACAGTCGAATTTGTGATGACATATATTATACAATAACATTTGATCCAGAAGCAATCTTCTCATCTTAAGGGTTTGTAAAGAATATTTATCTAAAAGTACGTCGTAAGGGGACTTAGAACAGCAGCAGCGATAATTCGATGATCCTTTTTCACAAACCACCACCACTCCCAATGAGCAGATTAGTTTCTTTTATTTTATACTAGCTTCCGCCCGCGGCTTCGCTCGCGTCATACCTAAGTGAGTGAAAAGTAGCCTATGTGCTATCCAAGGCTATATATAATATATCTCTAAGCCAAATTTCATCCAGATCCGTTCTGCCGTTCTGGAGTGATTGAGTAACAAACATCCATCCATCAGTACATTCGCATTTATAATAGTAGTAGGATACAACTAAGGTGGCAAACAAACATCCAGCCCATCTGTTAGTAACCGGTTACTGTAGCCTATGAACGCTTGCAATACCAGAGGCATCACGCACGCGTTGCCGACCCCGTCCCCTGCCCTAAGGAGCTCTGGCAACCTTACGCACCACAGGAACACAACACTATTTGAAACAAATGATGTTATTTGACTGCGATCTTTTGTAAGGCGGAGGTACCTCTCCAGGTGGCTAGAACGAGAAAATCTTACTGTGCCCTACCTCCTGCAAAGCGTCAACGTAAAGGTTAACGTAAAAACTGTAACGGATGCCGAGCGGTGACCTCGGTGAGTCGCGTTCAACTGTTATTTCTTCCCTTCGATGAAAAACAAGCCGCGTTGGACTTTCGGCAGAATCCCCTAGCATTCGATCAGAAAATCACGAGTTCTCAAGCACGAATGAGTTCTTCCGTGCGAAAAGATCTGTGCGCATTCGCGAGCGCTTGGATCAGTGAAGGAATACATCGTGAAGTAGATACGTACTCTTAAAGCAGCCACGGGCTGTCAGGAATATCTACCGTTCTTGAAGATTGAAATTCAAGCATGGGGCTTAAATTCTGGCATTCTACGAAAATAATTTATTTACCCACCTCATCCAACATTTTGTTGATTTCAACGATCTCCCTATCGATGCTCTTGGCTTCCCTCTCGTTGCACTTGATGCAATCCTTCTTGGCCTGTATATCGTCGCGCATCGCCTTCACGCTATCCTCTAACACCTCGCATTTCTTGCGGGCTTCATCATACCTGAGGAGTAAGCATTATTTACTTTTATAAACAAACCTAGTAAAATAATTATACTCACACCATATACCAATACCAATTTCAGCTACACCAATCCAGCATTTAAGGTTAAGGTCGTACAGCGAGCTATGGAACGGGCTATGCTTGGAGTTTCTTTGAAGGATAAAATCCGCAACGAGATTATCCGACAGAGAACCAAAGTCATCGACATAGCCCAGAGAATTAGCAAGCTGAAGTAGCAGTGGGCTGGCCATATATGCCGAAGAACCGACAACCGTTGGGGTAAACGAGTTCTTGAGTGGAGACCACGTCTAGGCTAATGTGGGCTGATGATGATGATGATCCAGCATTTCAATTATCATAACAAATGGTCTATGTATATTTGCTTTGATTTAGGACAATTTACCATATTTTCTTAAGGTGAGGGTTAAATTGTTTTATGATTTTTGAATTGTTTTTTTCTCAATAACCGCAAAACGCACAGTTTTGATTTTTATGACAAAGATAACTTGAGCATTTTATTTACTTAAATCCAAGACAGAAACGCGATTGGTAAAACTTTTCTCGATAGATTTATTTTTTAAAGTTGTGTCCTCTGCAACAGTTTTTTCGAAAATACTCTGAGACTATCTAATAAAAATAACTTTTTTTTAAATATTGTGTTAGACAATAGCACTGGGTACTTAAATCCAAGACATTTTTGTAAAAAAATACATAGTTTTTAAGATAATTGATATTTTCTTATACGTCGCTTACGTCGATTACTTTCAAGCGCCTTCTAACGCTTGCTATCTCTTTCCGCATTCAATTATAGTACATAGCGCTGTCACTTTCTTCTCTCCGCCCACTCGACATTTTATTTTAATTTTTGTAGCGCCTTAAAGTAACTATTTTTTCTATACTCAAGCAGTGTCACTATAGAGAGAAAAAAATTACCTATGTGTGAAAACTGTTTAAAAAAACCGTCTTGATAAAAGGAAGATCTACAAGTGTGTGCTTACTTATAAGACTTGTGCAGTTTCCCGATGCCGTCGATCTCCCGCACGACCTGCTGGTGCTCTTGAAACTGCGAGCGCTCGTCTTGCAGCTTCTGCAGCTTCGGGGCTATGTCCTCCTTTATTATCTAAAATAAATATAATAATAAATAAATAAATATTCCGGACCTATCACACACGGTCAGCTGATCCCAAACTAGGCATAGCCTATACTATGGATACCAGAGACTGGTATACTTAATAGATAAATATTTGGGTGTTAAATATGTATCTATTAAGTATACACAGAACAAACATCTGTATTCATCACACAAATGTTTGTCCAGTGCGGGAATCGAACCCACGACCTCTAGCGCAGAAGGCAGAGTTACTACCAACTGAACTATGAGCCGCCGTATTGGCCGTGGTGGCCCCGGCTGAAGAATAGGCCCCTCCATATCTACCTATCCGCGGATGTCGTAAGAGGCGACTAAGGGAAAAAAGCTAGGGGATGGGCAGCAGCGTCCCTCATTTTAACAACTATAGCTCTAACTGCGCTCGCCAACCCGCATGCCCAGCGTGGTGAGTATGGGCAAATCCCCCCACATGATAAGGAATTTGCTCTGTCTGTGGGGGAGGCCATGTCCAGCAGTGGACGTCGAACTGCTGAAATGATGATGATGATGAGCTATGAGGAAAGTCTGTGAAAAGAATACGATGTTTCAGAAACTATGGCGATTGACTTTTGTGACATGACCAGTCCTTAGACACCACCGCTTATTGTTGATGAAATGTTGAGAGGACCTTTTTGACCCATGAACTGCAGTGTGGACGTAATTACTGGTACCTACGGTAGGTATCTCTCGTTGGCACCTACTTAATAGGTAGGTGGTTAGGTTCTGCTAGCCGTTTTTAAGTACCCGTTTTTATGTTTTTATACCTACCATTGTTTCTTTTTTGCTTTTATTGACTCTGAGCTGTTTTTGTGTGTGTGTGTTGAATAAATAATTTATCTGTATATCTATGTGTGGAAATACTTACATTATCAAGCTCAGTAAGTTTAGCATCTTTTTTAGCAATAGTACTCTGAGCCTGTAGTTTCTTGGCTTCATACATGCTGGTGCCCGCGGCTTCTTCTATCATTGACAAAATCTGAAAAAGTGTGCTTTTAAGTAATTTTAGTACGGTTGTGAGGCGGTTGAGTGCCTGGCTGAGACGCAAAAAGTGCAGGTTCGATACCCGCGGAATCCTGGCGGGAAATTAAGTTTGCAGAAAGAAACTTATACAAGTAAGAAACTAATACAAGTTAATATTTACAAAATACACAAGAACCAGTTGTGCCATCTAAAGACCGTTACGATCTATAGATAGCTCAACTGATCCAGATCACCACCAGTCGGAAGCGTCCCCAAGACGCTGACGGAATTGCCACGCTGGATGGCAATGCTAATTTGCTGGGCCAAATAAGAGCCAGCTCTCGGGTCACGCGTTGCTTCGATCAGACGCCCTGATATCTTTTTGAAAACCTGGAGGGCCCCGTTTCCCCACGGACCCAGAGCCTCAACCCCAAAAGGCTCAAATACGTAAGCCCTATCATGACTAACATATTTGCGCCTTTTGAGATCCTCGGCCGAATCTGCCGCCGCACCCGCCCTAACTGATGTCCCCGGAAGATGTGAGCGCGCTAGTGTAACAACACAAGTAGCGTTTTTACTAATAAGCATGATCTGCAAATATTTGTATTGGGTCCAGTTGTTTTGGTAAGATGTTACTTGTAGTTTCAGATACCCATGACGTGGTTATGTGGCTGTTGGGTGTAACTGTATTTCTATTTTCACGTCACTTACTTGAATAGATAAAAAAGATCAGAGTAATGATTATAGGGGATGGGTAGCGGCCTAGTTGCGGAAACTAGTCCACTCACCAAGAACCAAGTAAAGGGGATGGGTGAGACAACCCTGATGATGATGATAATAAGGTGGCTCCTAGCCCTTACCTCGGGTGGCTTCATGTTTAAAACCTTGGTGATGCGACCCTGCATGATGAGGAAGTGAGGGTTGTTCACATTCAGCTGAACGGAGCAGAACAAGTCATTTACCCGCTTGTTCTGGACATTTATTCCGTTGATGAGGTACTTGTTCTTACCTCCCATCACAATCTAAAGAATAAAAATTTTTTTGGAATATTTTTTTTTATTGCAGTGTATCAGTAAGTATTTTGCACTCTAGTCTGAAGATGACAAAGGCTTGATGGTGAACAACAAGCTTTCATAAAACTATATTAATTAGTATCTGCATGGTCAAAATAGTCCTTGTGTTTTGTCCTGTGTGAAAAAAAAGTAGATTGACCCAATCACTTTGTTCTGGCCAGTATCAAGTTTGAGAAAAGTCAATATTTATTAAAACATTCAAGCAGTATGAATGATCACATAATAATAAATTTACTAATCTAAAACTGAATACTAAACCTC
Organism: Anticlea derivata; assembly: GCA_947579855.1. Taxonomy (NCBI): domain Eukaryota; kingdom Metazoa; phylum Arthropoda; class Insecta; order Lepidoptera; family Geometridae; genus Anticlea; species Anticlea derivata. The sequence continues at coordinate 268,489 of OX388275.1, read as the reverse complement.
AGAGGGAGTGTCAATATTACACACGTGTCAACATAGTATAGGGAGGTTTTTGATTCAATCTCTACCTGTCTGGTGATAGTAATTTCATCAGTAGTCTCATATCCAATGGGTGTCTGACTCTTGTCTCTGTTGTCGAAGGTGATGCTCACGGTCGCCTTGGTGATGCCGGCCTGGCCATGCTTGTAGATCAACTCCTGAAGGCTGCTGGCTCGCACCTTTGAACAATCATATGAGTTTGAGGACTCAACAAAGAATCCTGGTAAGAACTGAGCCTGGTAGATTCAAAAGCAATAATTACTTATTAGACTGAGATTTAGAAGACTACCTACATCAAGTTATTATGATGGAAGAAAACTAGAATAATGTTCAAATCACAAATCAAAATCAAATCAGTAATATGTTTTGTGTAGGTATATGACAAGAAGACTTACATTGGATAAATTGGTGATACCGAGCACGAAGCATATTGAATCCAGGATATTCGACTTGCCGGTTCCGTTGAGGCCGGTGATGGCATTGAAGGCGGGATCGAAGCCGGTGATCTCCACCCGGTTGCCGTACGACTTGAAGCCGTCCAGCGTGATCGACTTTATGTGCATGATGATCAGATCATGGAGCTATTATTTCACACAACTTTCACAAATGTTATACTGTTCACTGTGCAACAAGCAAACAAATAAACAATACAAACATTACAAAGAAATAGCGCGAAAAAACGGTAAACGGCCGCGACCGACCGTTGGGCAGCAGCAACACCCAAATTGACATTGACAAAACAATATTTATTTAATGTCAATCAATCAAACAAGTATCAAACAATCAATCAGCAACTCTGTGTAGAGCTGCGGGTAAGGGCCTCTAGCTGGCGTTATTTACCCTAGCTTCTTCGCTGAAAGCCAAGATTTCCATCCTGGGGTGCTATTGCGTAAGCGAAATGGGAATGAAGATCGTCACTTTGAGGGTGATTTTATCGATAATAGTGACATTTGAATGGTTTCAAATATGAACAGGAATATTTGAAGATCGTGAAGTTGTCTCTTGTCAAGTTTGGAAAGTTTTGAATGTTGCTAAGATTATTAAAATGACCCTCAAAGTTACGAACTTCATTGCCATTACGCTTACACAATTGCACCACAGGTCACGGGGATTTCACAGATTCCACCTAGTATGAGGTGGTCCAACTGTGGGTGTTGAGTTGGCCTGCGTTCCACAACATCTCTCCTACGCGGAGTCCGGTGCAACCAAAATTTCTCGGGGCAATGGTCGCCAAGTTCTTCGGACGTCCGGCGGCCGCGTGTGCACTGTGTGCAGCGGGGCTATGGCATTGAGATGATGATGATGATGAACTTTGTGGTGCAGTTGGCGCGACGTATGTACGACCGCGCCGACAACTGCCACCACCCGGCAGTTGTCGGCGCGGTCGTACATACGTCGCGCCAACTGCACCACAAAGTTTTCAATGTTAGAGATTTGCAGGTTGCGGGTGATAACCTCGTTCCTTACATCCTGCATGCCTATTGCGTATGCATAATGGCAATGAAGTTGGTAACTTTGAGCGTGATTTTAACAATCTTAGCAACATTCAAAACGTTCCAAACATGACAAGGGAAAACTTCAAGACCTTAGCTTCTTCCTTTTCATGTTTGAAAATCTTCAGATGTCTCTAAAATTGATAAAATCGTCCTCAAAGTTACGGCTCAAAGTGCTCATCAAATGGACAAAGAGTCATAGCACAAACCTGGGCAACAACAGGGCTGACGTCCTGGCAAAAGAGGGAGCAAAACTTGTTCCTACAGAAGCGGACAAGAGCCTATCAAATCCACCATCGGCGGAAATCAAAAACAGACTGAGAGAACACTTTGAAAAAGAGCACCAGAAGCTCTGGGAAAGCAGAAAGGACTGTAAGCAGGCGAAAGTCATGCTCCCGGGCCCAGACAAGAAGTCCACCAACACCATAATAAAGATGAAACGCGAGGACCTGCGAATGCTGGTGGGCATCATCACAGGTCACTGTGAATTAAACCATCACCTGTACAAGACAGGGGCTACTGACAGCGGATTATGTCGGGGCTGCCTACAGGGAGAAGAAACAGTAGAGCACGTAATTTTGCACTGTGCAGCCACGGAAGAGGCCAGGACCACATCGGGTCTGCGGGCCGTGATCGGAAGCGGCTCCCAGACACCGCTGCATACAGGGATACTGAGAGAATGTTACCAACGACCCAAAGTCCTGCTTCGCTATTTTAAGGAGCTGGGCTGGCTGGGGAAGGGTTAGCATAGGGGGACAATGCACAAAACACCCCACAGCGGGAAGTCAGTGCAGGTCTAACCACCCCCGATTAGAATTAGAATTAGAAAGTTACGAACTTCATTACCATTACGCATATACAATTGCCCCCCTGCTCCTGTGCGGCGATGTTTGGTTGCGCTTGCAGGTGTCCCTTAATCGTGTCAATAAATGTGACACTGACTGACACTACTGACTGTTAGCTGTCTCTGTCTGTAGTCTGTGTGTCTGTGCGTCCGCCCGACCGACGATTTTTCTTTGCCTCTGAGTTTTGCAAATTGCGGATTTTGTTTTTTTGGTTTTTGTTTGGTTTCTTCTTGGGAAAGCAAAATGGATTTCAACAATACCGGTGCCATGAGGAGCCCATTTTCTCCGAGAGTGAGACAATCTTTATCAGGAAGAAGACCTATTGGATTGTCTTCCGCGAAGAAAAGTCAAAGGTTCGCACAAGTTGAGGTTACTAATTTTATTTGGAAAATAACTTCTGTGTTTACTGCTTGCATAGATCCCTCGAAGATTACATAAAATGATTGATAATTGCTTCCAGCAAGTATAACCAGCCCGTGGAAGACCAGGGCGGCGACGTGATTTACAAGACCTCGCTCATTACGTTGGAGACCTATGGAGCGCCACTGCCTGTTATGGTCACGGAGGCCCTTACATTCGGTGATTATTCAACATGCCTTCCTAGTCTTCCCGTTCATAACCCTTCACATCTTGTTGTGATTAATTATTATTATATTTTGTGTCCCAGCAAGTGGTGATGTCAGTGTCAGACTATCCCCATGCGGCTGGTGCTGGTTGGTATCAGGGCGGCGGGTACTGGCCTGGCCCAGGTCGGCGGGCACAGATTCCCCTGCATCATCAGGACCATCGGCAGCTAGAGAGCTCACATTGCCACAGACAGATCTTGCTCACAAGGCTGATCTGGTCATGCTGTTCTATGAAGATGGAGCTCAGGTACCTATTATCTTTTGCTACTGTTTACTGTTTAGGTGGTGAAAAAGGCTGAAGTACCCTCTGTCAAAAATGTCACATCATCATCATGTACATTTGCATGAAGTCCCTTTCACATGAATTCATTTTGGTAATAAAAGGGCTATGAAAAAGGGACCATTGACATAGACATTTATTTATTTGTGACTAAAACACACACACATTTGCACAACATTTTACAACAAACAATAAAATAAAAGAAAACATGAATACAAATTAAATAAAAATGGTGTCTTGACGATGTGCTTCTGCTAGAAAAATTGGTTTGGCCGAAGCATTCATTGAAAGATCTTTAAAACTAAGGGGTTCAGGTTCTGTTTGCGACTATAAAGTGTAATTTCAGATGCCATCTTGCATCGGAGTATCCCCAGAGGGCATTGTGCGTTACTGGGCCAGCATTGGCCAGGAAGGAGCCTATGTGGACGTCAGCTGCGAACTGGCTGGACAAGAGTGTGAGCGGATAGCCAGCACACGGTCTCATGCTCCGTTGGTCCTAGCCACTACTACATGCACTCTTGTGCTGCTGACACCGACCACAATAGGTCTGTAAAAATTTAAAACACTAATCCACTGAGCCTCTTGTATGCATTTTATAATTGTAACCTTTTTTTGTGACAATATTGTTTGCAAGCAATGTTTATGCAATTGTTATTTGATTGTTATGTTATAGATGGCAGAGCAACAGTTACCTGCAGAACGCTGCGGCCGCCTAGCGGCTGGCTAGGAGGTATCGGGAGACGGGTGTCTTTGATGTTTTTCGGATCTATGCCAGCTCATGTAGATACGGTGAGAAGTAAAAACATCTTGGGTGTATTACCTATTGTTTTACAATGTCAAACTTAGCAATAAGCTTGCATCAGCAAGACACATGTAAGTGCGGATGTTACAAGGTTTGCTTGCTTGTTACAGAAACTAGTGGGAGTGGTAGTGCTAGGCGAAGGCGGCTTAGAGCCCGGCACCAGCGGGTGCATAGCACTAGTCGCGGGCGGCGCGGGCGCGGGTGCGATGGGCGCGGGGCCAGTGCTGCAGGTGTGGCGCGGCGCCGACTTGCACGAGCATAGTCTGAGGAGAGCATTGTGCGAGGCTCATGCCAGACCTCACATGGCACCACATGGTGAGTACCTAGAGGTCTAAGGGCATGTTTGCTGTTTCAGTTGTAGGTATCTAATTGTGAATTATACAGATTTTGAAATAACTAGACTATAGATAAGTGCGATTTTGCAGGATTTGTTAATGAGATGGGCAGATAAAATAATCATAAAATGTGGTTGAAGCTCTGAGGAAGCTCAACCAGTGAGTTAAAATATGTAGGTATGATGGTGATGATGCATGTTAAGAAATACACGTGAGGTAAACAGACAGAAGCTGGTAACAAATTTTTGATGAGTCAGTCTGGTTCTAAATATTTGTTCCTTCCTTAGTTTAGAGATCTGAATTTGTAAGTGTTTTGTCCAGGTGATCTCAACAGCTTGGAGATAGTAGCGCTCGACGTGCGAGCGAGCGGCGACAATGGTTTGTTGTTGCTTATAGCGGCCGTCAACGTGGCGCGCTCGCCCGAAATGAGATATTCCATTGGTGAGTACCTATAGATAGACTGTTTATTACATTTATGGATTTTTATATTCCCATCGAGCACGTGCCTCTAACGACCCAATGAGAGAGTGTCAAATCAGCACACACATAAAGAATATTTGAGAAAATTATGAAACTAACATGCGCGCACACATATTATACACTTAGATGCACATACACAAAATCAGAAACTCCCTAGGTAGAAGGTTATAAGCCCTTAGACTACTAAAGGAAGGACCTTTAGTAGTCTAGGGGCATATAACTAAAGGTATTTCTGAAATGTAACCCCTTGCTTGCTTGTTTTGTCACTGGTTTATTCTTGATCATTCTGCAATAAGGTCAGTGACCGAGTTGAGGTATAGTGGCCCTAAGAATGACCATTGGTGACCATAAATCCCTTAAGATATGGATACTATTGTATTCTTCTTCTTTTCGTGTCGATGCTTCACACATTTTAAATTAATTTAGAGTAGTAGGCGGCCACCTCAATCGCCCTATCCGTGGCCGCGTTGAGGTCCTCTCTCGTACAGGTATTCGGGCACAGGGGACACTCCAGCAAGTGTGGCATGGACTGAACTGGAGCACCACAGTCACACTGGGCTAGGCTCGAGTCCCTAAACCCCCATTGACACATAATGTATCTGCAGCGGGCCACCTGCGATGATATACAATTGATGGCACAATTGTGTATGTACAGCGCACATATCGCTGGAGGAGGCGGCGAGCCCGCGCGTGACGTCGCTGCTGTGCGTGCGCAGCTGGCCGCACGAGGGCGAGGAGGCGCCGCGCTTCCTGCCGCTGCCGGCGCACGTGCTGCTCTACTCCTCCACCTGCGTCGCGCTCCTCTCCTGTGAGTGCGCCGCTGTCGGCGGGACGTCACCGCTGTCGGCGGGACGTCACCGCTGTCGGCGGGACGTCACCGCTGCCGGCGGACGTTACCGCTGTTGATGTCGGATTTTACTAGAGAGTGATTCACACTTAATTGGCAATCAAGTTTGTTCTGCGGTCTTTGGAAATTTTACATTATTCATTGAAAAAACTCTATGCATAAATCAGTTGTCTGTTTTGAGGTTAAATCAGTTCAAATTCAATTATATTTCGAACTAAAGTAGATTATGACTGAAACATCAACTTTTATCGATCTCTCGGTCTAAATTAAGTCAGTGACCAGTTTGAGGTATGGTGACTTTGAAAAAAAAGGACTGTCGGTGAAGAAGTCTGTGTAGCGAAAGCTCCTTTCGTGCACTGTAAGTAACAATACATTTTGTGGTGGCTCAGCTCTGGGCGGCGGGCTCGGCGAGAAGGCGGAGTACGTGGAGGTGGGCGCGGAGGGGGACCGCATCCTGGGCGGCGAGCTGTGCGGCGCCGCGCTGCTGTTCTCCGCGCGGCACGGGCCCCTGCGCCTGCAGCCGCCCGCGTCCCGCCGCGCCTCCCCCCGCAGGTAACTGTGCGGCGCCGCGCTGCTGTTCTCCGCGCGGCACGGGCCCCTGCGCCTGCAGCCGCCCGCGTCCCGCCGCGCCTCCCCCCGCAGGTAACTGTGCGGCGCCGCGCTGCTGTTCTCCGCGCGGCACGGGCCCCTGCGCCTGCAGCCGCCCGCGTCCCGCCGCGCCTCCCCCCGCAGGTAACTGTGCGGCGCCGCGCTGCTGTTCTCCGCGCGGCACGGGCCCCTGCGCCTGCAGCCGCCCGCGTCCCGCCGCGCCTCCCCCCGCAGGTAACTGTGCGGCGCCGCGCTGCTGTTCTCCGCGCGGCACGGGCCCCTGCGCCTGCAGCCGCCCGCGTCCCGCCGCGCCTCCCCCCGCAGGTAACTGTGCGGCGCCGCGCTGCTGTTCTCCGCGCGGCACGGGCCCCTGCGCCTGCAGCCGCCCGCGTCCCGCCGCGCCTCCCCCCGCAGGTAACTGTGCGGCGCCGCGCTGCTGTTCTCCGCGCGGCACGGGCCCCTGCGCCTGCAGCCGCCCGCGTCCCGCCGCGCCTCCCCCCGCAGGTAACTGTGCGGCGCCGCGCTGCTGTTCTCCGCGCGGCACGGCCCATACAAACACAGTAATCTCTTTTCACTATCGAAAAGTGAAATTTGCAGACTAGAGCTTCTGAACTGATTTTGAATGAACAGGATGTTGTTAATGAAACTGGAAGGAATTGACTTGTACGGTTGTCTACAGATCCGTTTGCGAAAGTCCCATGGGATCGCCGTGTCCGTCGGATATGTACGACGGCAACCTATCGCTCTACGAAATCGATCCACACGAGGTATGATACCTTCCTTTATTAGTTACCTACCGTGACCTTCCACCACACTTTTTTTGCCGAACTACACAATAAACCAATGAATAAACCAATGAAAAAGTAAGAGGAATCGCTGGAAACTGAATTCTCATAGCACTGCGGCTGATCATCTTTGTTCCCAGATAAGTGCAGTAACAACCGACGCGTGCGGCAAGCTCAAGACCGCTTTCCTCTTCCACCTGCGTCGCGAAACCTCCTCGTGCCGCGAGATCATCCACCAGCTGTTCCCGCTCCCCCCCGCCCCCGCCCCGGCCGCGCGGGAGGGGGACGTGGAGGATGACGTGGACAATGTTCTAGATAGGACGGTGCTCAAAATAGCCACTGAGATGCTGGACGATATGCCTGCTGGAGATCCTAGGTGAGTCCTAGTTTTATCAAAAGTAGTTGTATTTTATATGTTTATAGCCTTGATTTTGCTGGTATAAATAAGCCATGAAGTTCGATGTCTGACTACAAACTCTACTCTTGCGATATCGTACGCCCTCAAATGTCAAATTCAAAATGGACTTTATCCAGTAGAGATAGGGATCCTTTTAAAATACATGTAAAACACGGCGCTAGATCGCAGTTTCTACGTGGCAATTAATTGTGTTTATTATTATGTAAGTTAGTCTTTAAGGTATATGTATATCTATATGGGCCGTAGTATAAGAAAAATTCCATCTGTTTTTTATTCTATTGTTGCCTGAAATAAAGTTATTGTATTGTATTGTATTGTTAGATGGGTGGATGTACAAGTGTGGGATGTTGGGATGTGCAGGTGGCGTAGCGGCTTGGGCGCGGGCACTTGCGTGGCGCTGGGCAGCTCGGGCGCGCTGCAGGTGGCGGCGCAGCTGCACGACAAGAAGCGCGCCTTCTCGCTCTTCCTCGACTTCCTGCGCAGCACCGGCCTCTGGCACCGCCTCGGGAACATCACCTCAGGTAACCTGACCCACCCCAACCACCCCCTTCCCCCCTCCGCCTCAAAATCTCGATAGAACACTATCCCAACTTTCAGTTAGATCAACAAAACGGTCTCAAACTCCTTTGCGGCACAGACCCCTTGGCTTTTTTTTCGATTTGGCGTAGAAGCCCCGCCTAAATTCACAAAAATTTGATAATACATTTTTGCGAATTCTTTGTTTTTTTTCAGGCTGATTGTAAACTGTAGTGAGGTATTATTATTAGATGCACTTTCATGAAACTCGTAGACCCTCATTTGCATCTCATAGACCCCTTGGAGGTCGCCGTCTACCTCCGAATCCGTTTATCTCGTATCTAGTGTTGTGGTTGCTCTCACTGAAAGTCGAAATAGTGTTTGTTCTATCAAGATTCTGTCGGGATCATATGGTACAATCAGCCATGTGGGCGGTATCTTGAGCGTGTAATGTGTTGTACTCAGGTGGTGGAGTCGTTCGGACGGAAGCGGCGCTGTGCTCGCTGGCGGAGCAGCTGGCGGCGGCCATCGCGCTGCGGAACCTGCAGCAGGGCCCGGATGCGCATCTCATCGACGCTGCCATCTATCAGGTAATATACCAGTAATATACCAGTATCTACCAGTGAAGACCTTTAAATGGCCTTAAGCTATATATTTAAGTTTCCAGAATGTTTTTCTCAGTGCCGATGGTTTTCCAAAAATAAATAAATAAATATAATACGGACTCCTCTTTGTTGCATTTCGTAGAACTCCATTTGTATCTCAAAGACCTTCAATATTTTCTTTCGCTCTCGTTGACCCCTTGGAGGACGCCTTCGACCCCCGGAGCTCGATATAGACTACTTTGGGAATCACTGTTTTAGGACATGCCGGCATCCTTACGGTGTTTTCGTTCGCCTGGTTTCTAAGACGTTTCAAAGTGATCCTAGTGATTTTATTGGAAGAAACGCCTTTTGACTTTGACACCGGTTCCCCGATCCCTCAGTGAAACGGTGACCTTGTCGTTGCAGGTGGTGTGCGGCGACGAGTCCCGCGAGAGTTACTCGTGGTCCACGTGCGAGGAGGAGCCCGAGGTGGCGGCGGCGCTCGCCAGCGGGGCGCTGTCGCCCAGCGACGCCTGCTACCGCCGCGTGTCCGGCGCCTGGCGCGTGCTGCGCGCGCTCTGCAGCCGCCGCGCGCACCCGCACCACCACGCCGCCGCACTCACACTCACGCATGTAAGTGTACACAGCGACGCCTGCTACCGCCGCGTGTCCGGCGCCTGGCGCGTGCTGCGCGCGCTCTGCAGCCGCCGCGCGCACCCGCACCACCACGCCGCCGCACTCACACTCACGCATGTAAGTGTACACAGCGACGCCTGCTACCGCCGCGTGTCCGGCGCCTGGCGCGTGCTGCGCGCGCTCTGCAGCCGCCGCGCGCACCCGCACCACCACGCCGCCGCACTCACACTCACGCATGTAAGTGTACACAGCGACGCCTGCAGCCGCCGCGTGTCCGGCGCCTGGCGCGTGCTGCGTGCAGTAAGTAATAAGCTCTGGCAACCTTACTCACCGCAGGAACACAACACCATTCGAAACAGATAATGTTATTTGGCTGCGATCTTCTGTAAGGTGGAGGTACCTCCGGGCTGCTCCAATTTAAAACGAGAAAATCTCGCTGTGACCTTCCTATTATAATGCAGTTGATAGTGCTGCGCTGCGTTACAGACGGTGATGTCGGAGATGCAGAAGGTGCGGGCGCAGTGGCAGGCGCCGCCGCCGCCGCTGCAGCCGGCGCGCACGCTGCTGCCGGCGCTCATGGACCTGCTCACGCGCTCCGTCACGTACGTACGCCATACTCTAGTGCTACACGAAATGCCGTACAATACACATTGCTTGCTTTCCGTATCACTTTTTTTTTTTTTTTTCACACACGGTCAACTGATCCCAAACTAGGCATAGCCTGTACTATGGGTGCCAGAAACTGATATACATAATATATATATATTTAACACCCAGACACAGAACAAACATCTGTGTTAGTCACAAATGTTTGTCCAGTGCGGGAATCGAACCCGCGACCTCTAGCGCAGAAGGCAGAGTTACTACCAACTGAGCTATGAGGCCAGTCACTGATACTTGCTTGATCATTCTGAATTCGGTGAGTGACCAAGTTGACGTATGGTGGTCCTAAAGTGGTCTTACGACGGTTGGTGAAAGAATCAGTGTGGTTAAAGGTTAAATTTCATCTCTTAATTAATATACGTAAACAAGTGACAATAAAAATTACTATAGATTCAATAGATTTTTTATACCTGAATAATTGAGTTTAAGAATTGAGGGTTCGATTCCCGCTGCGGGACAAATGTTTGTATAATCTGCAAATAGTTGTTCCGAGTCTGATTGTAGTGGTACCATGGTTTTCTGATGCCTACGACACAGGGAATCCTAGTGTGGGGATAGGACTATGACTGTTGGGTGTTATATTTATATTGAATGACAAAATATTAGGACAAAATGTAGCCTATTGGGTGTAGAATAAGCCCCTTCGACTTACTATACATAAGGATATAAATAAGGAAACATTGTTTAATTACAACAGGCAGTGCGCGCACAAGTGCCCGGACGCGAACCTGCGCTCGCAGCTGCTGGAGGGCGCGGGCGCGCTGGCCGAGCTGGTGCTGGCGCAGGCGGCCGCGCTCGCCGCCGGCACCAGCTCGCCCCTCTTCCGCAAGATGCGCCGCGACGCCATCCGCCCTTTCAGTGAGTACTGACACCACTCACAAACATACGAGTTGGAGCAGGCGGGGCACAGCGCAGCCCGCGAGGACCTGCGAATGTTGGTGGGCATCATCACAGGTCACCGTGAACTAAACTATCAAAACAGGCTACTGACAGCGGATTATGTCGGGGCTGCCTACAGGGAGAAGAAACAGTAGAGCACAGGCCTTTATAATGCGAACAGCCAAAGAGTGGAACTCGTTGCCGGCGTCTGTGTTTCCGAATACCTATAATTTGGGTGTCTTCAAGACCAGAGTGAATAGGTTTCTTCTAGGCAAACGTGCTACACCGTAGACCACATCATTACTTAACATCAGGTGAGATTGTGGTCAAACGTTAGCCTATTTCGTATTAAAAAAAAAAAAAAAAACTAGTTAGCACTGTACAGCCACGGAAGAGGCCAGGACCACATCGGGTCTGCGGGCCGTGCTCGGAAGCGGCTCCCAGACACCGCCGCATACAGGGATACTGAGAGAATGTTACCAACGACGCAAAGATTTTAAGGAGCTGGGCTGGCTGGGGTAGGGTTAGCGTAGCCGGGACAATGCACAAACCTCCCCACAGCGGGAAGTCAGTGCAAGTCTAACCACCCCCGATTAGAATTAGATTGGAGCAGCCTGCCTGAGGAGGTACCTTACAGAAGCTCGCAGCCAAATAACATTATTTGTTTCAAATAGTGCTGTGTCCCTGCGGTGAGTAAAGTTGCCAGATCTCTAGGGGGGGAGGGGGTTAGGGGTCGGCAACGCGTGCGTGATGCTACGGTAACCGCTTACCAACAGGTGAACCGTAGAGCTATGTGAACTTGGCACCCGACTTCGGAAAATCAAACTTTTTTTTTTTATTCTCGTTGAGTTTCGTTTGTAGTTGATTGTAGTGAAATTATTTTCGTTTGTAGTAGCTCTGAAAAAAAGTTAGGGGACTTTGAAAAAAAAACTCTTTGATTTTAAAATATTTCATCCGCGTCTATGGAAAATCTAACTTTTTGTTGTTGATTCCTATAGTACTTCGGTTGTAGTTGATTGTAGTGAAATTATTTTTGTTTGTAGTAGCTCTTAAAAAAAGTTAGGGGACTTTGAAAAAAAAATTCATCCGCGTCTATGGAAAATCAAACTGTTTTTTGTTGATTCCTATAGTACTTCGATTGTAGTTGATTGTAGTGAAATTATTTTCGTTTGTAGTAGCTCTGAAAAAAAGTTAGGGGACTTTGAAAAAAAAACTCTTTGTTTTTAAAATATTTCATCCGCGTCTATGGAAAATCAAACTTTTTGTTGTTGATTCCTATAGTACTTCGGTTGTAGTTGATTGTAGTGAAATTATTTTTGTTTGTAACAGCTCTTAAAAAAAGTTAGGGGACTTTGAAAAAAAAATTCATCCGCGTCTATGGAAAATCAAACTGTTTTTTGTTGATTCCTATAGTACTTCGATTGTAGTTGATTGTAGTGAAATTATTTTCGTTTGTAGTAGCTCTGAAAAAAAGTAAGGGGACTTTGAAAAAAAAACTCTTTGTTTTTAAAATATTTCATCCGCGTCTATGGAAAATCAAACTTTTTGTTGTTGATTCCTATAGTACTTCGGTTGTAGTTGATTGTAGTGAAATTATTTTTGTTTGTAGTAGCTCTTAAAAAAAGTTAGGGGATTTTGAAAAAAAATTCATCCGCGTCTATGGAAAATCAAACTGTTTTTTGTTGATTCCTATAGTACTTCGATTGTAGTTGATTGTAGTGAAATTATTTTCGTTTGTAGTAGCTCCAAAAAAAAGTTAGGGGACTTTGAAAAAAAAACTCTTTGTTTTTAAAATATTTCATCCGCGTCTATGGAAAATCAAACTTTTTGTTGTTGATTCCTATAGTACTTCGGTTGTAGTTGATTGTAGTGAAATTATTTTCGTTTGTAGTAGCTCCAAAAAAAAGTTAGGGGACTTTGAAAAAAAAATTCATCCGCGTCTATGGAAAATCAAACTGTTTTTTGTTGATTCCTATAGTACTTCGATTGTAGTTGATTGTAGTGAAATTATTTTCGTTTGAAGTAGCTCTGAAAAAAAGTTAGGGGACTTTGAAAAAAATACTCTTTGATTTTAAAATATTTCATCCGCGTCTATGGAAAATCAAACTTTTTGTTGTTGATTCCTATAGTACTTCGGTTGTAGTTGATTGTAGTGAAATTATTTTTGTTTGTAGTAGCTCTTAAAAAAAGGTAGGGGACTTTGAAAAAAAAATTCATCCGCGTCTATGGAAAATCAAACTGTTTTTTGTTGATTCCTATAGTACTTCGATTGTAGTTGATTGTAGTGAAATTATTTTCGTTTGTAGTAGCTCTGAAAAAAAGTTAGGGGACTTTGAAAAAAAAACTCTTTGTTTTTAAAATATTTCATCCGCGTCTATGGAAAATCAAACTTTTTGTTGTTGATTCCTATAGTACTTCGGTTGTAGTTGATTGTAGTGAAATTATTTTTGTTTGTAGTAGCTCTTAAAAAAAGTTAGGGGACATTGAAAAAAAAATTCATCCGCGTCTATGGAAAATCAAACTTTTTGTTGTTGATTCCTATAGTACTTCGATTGTAGTTGATTGTAGTGAAATTATTTTCGTTTGTAGTAGCTCTGAAAAAAAGTTAGGGGACTTTGAAAAAAGAACTCTTTGTTTTTAAAATATTTCATCCGCGTCTATGGAAAATCAAACTTTTTGTTGTTGATTCCTATAGTACTTCGGTTGTAGTTGATTGTAGTGAAATTATTTTCGTTTGTAGTAGCTCTGAAAAAAAGTTAGAGGACTTTGAAAACTAAACTCTTTGATTTTAAAATATTTCATCCGCGTCTATGGAAAATCAAACTTTTTGTTGTTGATTCCTATAGTGCTTCGATTGTAGTTGATTGTAGTGAAATTATTTTTGTTTGTAGTAGCTCTTAAAAAAAGTTAGGGGACTTTGAAAAAAAAATTCATCCGCGTCTATGGAAAATCAAACTGTTTTTTGTTGATTCCTATAGTATTTCGATTGTAGTTGATTGTAGTGAAATTAGTTTCGTTTGTAGTAGCTCTTAAAAAAAGTTAGTTTTTTTTTCAGTCTTCTTACTTTTTTTTAGAGCTACTACAAACGAAAATAATTTCACTACAATCAACTACAATCGAAGTACTATAGGAATCAACAACAAAAAGTTTGATTTTCCATAGACGCGGATGAAATATTTTAAAAACAAAGAGTTTTTTTTTCAAAGTCCCCTAACTTTTTTTTGGAGCTACTACAAACGAAAATAATTTCACTACAATCAACAACAATCGAAGTACTATAGGAATCAACAAAAAACAGTTTGATTTTCCATAGACGCGGATGAATTTTTTTTTCAAAGTCCCCTAACTTTTTTTTGGAGCTACTACAAACGAAAATAATTTCACTACAATCAACTACAACCGAAGTACTATAGGAATCAACAACAAAAAGTTTGATTTTCCATAGACGCGGATGAAATATTTTAAAAACAAAGAGTTTTTTTTTCAAAGTCCCCTAACTTTTTTTCAGAGCTACTACAAACGAAAATAATTTCACTACAATCAACTACAATCGAAGTACTATAGGAATCAACAACAAAAAGTTTGATTTTCCATAGACGCGGATGAATTTTTTTTTCAAAGTCCCCTAACTTTTTTTAAGAGCTACTACAAACAAAAATAATTTCACTACAATCAACTACAACCGAAGTACTATAGGAATCAACAACAAAAAGTTTGATTTTCCATAGACGCGGATAAAATATTTTAAAATCAAAGAGTTTTTTTTCAAAGTCCCCTAACTTTTTTTTGGAGCTACTACAAACGAAAATAATTTCACTACAATCAACTACAACCGAAGTACTATAGGAATCAACAACAAAAAGTTTGATTTTCCATAGACGCGGATGAAATATTTTAAAAACAAAGAGTTTTTTTTTCAAAGTCCCCTTACTTTTTTTCAGAGCTACTACAAACGAAAATAATTTCACTACAATCAACTACAATCGAAGTACTATAGGAATCAACAAAAAACAGTTTGATTTTCCATAGACGCGGATGAATTTTTTTTTCAAAGTCCCCTAACTTTTTTTAAGAGCTACTACAAACAAAAATAATTTCACTACAATCAACTACAACCGAAGTACTATAGGAATCAACAACAAAAAGTTTGATGTTCCATAGACGCGGATGAAATATTTTAAAATCAAAGAGTATTTTTTTCAAAGTCCCCTTACTTTTTTTCAGAGCTACTACAAACGAAAATAATTTCACTACAATCAACTACAATCGAAGTACTATAGGAATCAATAAAAAACAGTTTGATTTTCCATAGACGCGGATGAATTTTTTTTTCAAAGTCCCCTTACTTTTTTTTGGAGCTACTACAAACGAAAATAATTTCACTACAATCAACTACAACCGAAGTACTATAGGAATCAACAACAAAAAGTTTGATTTTCCATAGACGCGGATGAAATATTTTAAAAACAAAGAGTTTTTTTTTCAAAGTCCCCTAAATTTTTTTTGGAGCTACTACAAACGAAAATAATTTCACTACAATCAACTACAATCGAAGTACTATAGGAATCAACAAAAAACAGTTTGATTTTCCATAGACGCGGATGAATTTTTTTTTCAAAATCCCCTAACTTTTTTTAAGAGCTACTACAAACAAAAATAATTTCACTACAATCAACTACAACCGAAGTACTATAGGAATCAACAACAAAAAGTTTGATTTTCCATAGACGCGGATGAAATATTTTAAAAACAAAGAGTTTTTTTTTCAAAGTCCCCTTACTTTTTTTCAGAGCTACTACAAACGAAAATAATTTCACTACAATCAACTACAATCGAAGTACTATAGGAATCAATAAAAAATAGTTTGATTTTCCATAGACGCGGATGAATTTTTTTTTCAAAGTCCCCTAACTTTTTTTAAGAGCTACTACAAACAAAAATAATTTCACTACAATCAACTACAACCGAAGTACTATAGGAATCAACAACAAAAAGTTTGATTTTCCATAGACGCGGATGAAATATTTTAAAAACAAAGAGTTTTTTTTTCAAAGTCCCCTAACTTTTTTTCAGAGCTACTACAAACGAAAATAATTTCTTTACAATCAACTACAATCGAAGTACTATAGGAATCAACAAAAAACAGTTTGATTTCGATAGACGCGGATGAATTTTTTTTTCAAAGTCCCCTAACTTTTTTTAAGAGCTACTACAAACAAAAATAATTTCACTACAATCAACTACAACCGAAGTACTATAGGAATCAACAACAAAAAGTTAGATTTTCCATAGACGCGGATGAAATATTTTAAAATCAAAGAGTTTTTTTTTCAAAGTCCCCTAACTTTTTTTCAGAGCTACTACAAACGAAAATAATTTCACTACAATCAACTACAAACGAAACTCAACGAGAATAAAAAAAAAAAAGTTTGATTTTCCGAAGTCGGGTGCCAAGTTCACATAGCTGAACCGTAGACTTGTTTACCAACTCAGTTGTATAAAAAAAATTTGAGTTACTTTCGCATTTGTATTATTAGTATGGATTGACTTTCTTACGCATTTGCGTCTATTCATAGCTCAGTTGGTAGTAACTCTGCCTTCTGCGCTAGAGGTCGCGGGTTCGATTCCCGCACTGGACAAAAATTTGTGTGATGAACACAGATGTTTGTTCTGTGTCTGGATGTTAAATATTTATCTATTGAGTATTTCAGTCTCTGGTACTCATAGTACAGGCTATGCCTGGTTTGGGATCAGTTGACCATGTGTGATATGTCCGGAATATTTATTTAGTTATTCTTAAAATGTTGTCTCCGTGTTCCAGTCGAGGAAGGCCAGTTGGAACGCGCAGCGGTATTAGCCGAGAAGTTCAAGGATTTTGAGCTGCTCATTGAGATGTGCATCAAAGCCAACGACCTGGAGCGCCTCTACACCTACATCGACAAGTATATTAACGAGGTACTTAATCATGTTGAAAAACTGCATTAGTTAAATTAAAAACTGTAAATCTTCAAATCATAAAAGAGAATTTGCTTTATTGCGTTTCGTGGTTATGCTGATTAAATTTTTAGAAATGGTATTTTACTATTTAAATTTTTCGAGCTAAACTACTGTAACTAGTACTTTAAGTAATGTGGGACTTTATTACAACCTTAGCTTTGAATGGTATTAGAACCGGCGGCCTTATTGTCTAACTCAATTGATTATAGACATCGGCTTCCTCTGTCAAAATCCCATTGAGTAATGCAGTGCTAATTTGGGAGAAGTACACGTTGAGAGAACCAAAGATGCTTGCGGGATTCTTGAAAGGAATGCATGATTTAGTTTCTTTGGACTGTGT
Source organism: Anticlea derivata (assembly GCA_947579855.1). Classification (NCBI taxonomy): domain Eukaryota; kingdom Metazoa; phylum Arthropoda; class Insecta; order Lepidoptera; family Geometridae; genus Anticlea; species Anticlea derivata. Next base: position 251,339 of record OX388275.1, on the reverse strand, counting down.
TTTTTGTGATACATTCAAAGTCAAAGTCAAAGTCAAAAGGCATTTATTTCAATAAAATCACTAGGATCACTTTGAAACGTAACATTATGAAATAATAACAAGTTTGAATAATACATTATTCACAGATTTAAGTTATATTTCTATTTTAGGGTATCTGCGAGCTAACTTTTGCATGGTTGGCGGATCGCGGCGGTCGGCACACTGGTACCCTGCTGCGCTCAGTCGGAGCTCGCTACGCTAGTAGGTAAGCAATATCAATCATTATCTTCATCATCAACCTGTAGGAGTCCACTGCTGGACATAGGCCTCCCCCAAGCAATGTAAAAATACAGGGTTATTGTAAATTGAAACATTTTTTGGTATCCACTTGCAATTTTCCTCCTTCTCATTTGTTTTATTATTGCATACACTTTGGCCCACTTTACTTTATTTTGTCCACCTTGCAGTGGTTTTCAAAAAGAATCAGCTGTCAACACAGTCCTTGAATTCGCAGGGTAGCAACTAAATAAGAACATATCCCAGCACTCCTCGAAGAAACTTTTGCTGTTCTGGAAGGAGTTAGTCTGGATACACTTAAATAAATAAATAAAAGGGCTTTATTCGCCAAGAATTCCAACACACAGTTATTAAGATACAATTGGTAGTTTTACAAGTTTTGGTATGTATGTAGGTAGACAAGTGAAATGGTCGAGGGCTCAGCTCCGCTGCTTTTCGGCCTCACCATAAAATGTCTGCTGTCGTCTCAGCAGGTTTGATCCTCGGAAGCCATCAGCCGCTATCAGGCAATGAATAGAAGGGCACAGATCATTATTCTGACCTATGTAGGTAGGTAAGTACGGTATAACATCGAGCTAGCAGCAAATGGCATCCGACAACCCGGGTAGTATAAATTTGTGTGAACCTATAGTACAATATTACTACTTGTCAGAGTCAATATGAGGCCAATAGTTGCTTGCAAGACTCAGTGCAATATGTCATCACTGGCAACCATTGATTGTAGACTTGAAGACTTACAAACTAAGTATTTGTCTTAAGCTCGCTATGTACAATAAATTGCCATTAGAAGTTACACAGTTACCCATCAAAAAATTAAATTTCAGGTCAGGAGATTTCTTGAGAGTCATCCATTTTACCATATTACCGAATATATGAATTGTTCATTCCCTGATATGCATACGAGTAATATGTAGGACAGTATCTATCAATCCATTAATAATCTGTAATAATAATAATCATCATCATTTCAGCCGTTCGACGTCCACTGCTGAACATGGCCTCCCCCACAGACAGAGCCAATTCCTTATCATGTGGGGGGATTTGCCCATACTCACCACGCTGGGCATGCGGGTTGGCGAGCGCAGTTAGAGCTATCTTTGTTATAATAATAATTAATAATTTGCATGATAATTTGAAAATAACTGTAATTGGACATACCTATGTTATGCAATGTAACGCTAAGGGTGAAATAAATGAATATGAGGCTCTGCTGTATCTGCGACGAGAAGCTATGATGAAGTTTCCCAAACGCATTCATCATATTGTCTGATCGATAGCATTGTACGTGCAGGTTCGTTGGCTGGGTGTCGGCGCCGGGGCGCGTGGTGCTGGCGGCGGCGCACGGGTTGCAGGCACGTGACTACGCGCACGCTGCGCACGCGCTGCTGCAACTCGCCAGCGAGGAGAACGACTCGGTCAACAGGATGACGGTGACTAACTTTGTATAGTTCTAGTAGTAGTTTATAGTTCGAAGTCCAGTCATATAAAAATCAATATTAAATAAATCACTAGCGACTTCAGAGAAAGACTTAGAAGAAAATTAAGACTAATACCATCCCAATTTTTTTTACTTAGGCGGGTATGTCACTCGCGACCTTCCTCTAGATACGCTAGCCGTTGCGCTACCGAGCCACTACTCATTTAGCTGAAATTCTTTATGATGTATTACGGCTCGAAGTAGTCTCCACAAGAAAATATAATTAAAACATTTTTGGGATATTATAAAATCTTAGTATTCCCTTTATCCCTCAACCCTATCACTGATTTAACACGACCTTAAAATTACCAGTGACACGCCGAAAAAACGCAAGTAACCTTTCATCTTTCTTTCCAGACAATGACATCTCTTGCAAAGCTCTGCCTCATAGCATCCGAGGAAACCGATTCTGCACCTTCTCCCCTATGGCGCGTGATCGAAAGTCGCCTGGCACTGAGCGAGCAGCACACCGCCTTGCCTCGTGAAATCAGACTTCACTATGGATTAGATACTGAAGATACTAGAGTTCAGCAACCTGAAGATCTAGTTCAGGTAAAAGTCAACCTTACTTCCAAAGGCGTAAGGTCGTAAATTATCTGGCGTTTCTACCTTCCGAATATCATAAAAGCCTGTATTATTGTGAACCTTCACCTCTTATTAATAAGGTTGAAAGTCGTTTGGCATTTGGTTGAGTTTGAATTTCGTTATGGTACGCGGGTTCCCTCAGCTAGTCGATTTATTTATGTGAGGGTTTGCTATTGTTTCGTTGTTTGTTTCAGATGTACATTGATTCAGAAAGCCGGGCCCTCACGGAGTACGATTACAAGAAGGCTTTAGACCTAACTGACTACATACAGGACATGGAGCGCCGCGATGACCTCAGACTGAGAGTAAGTCAATACAAGGTATTTCATAATGTGTGCTTTCCCGCAAGGGGCTTATTCTAAACCCAATTGGCAATAACTCATAAAGCTATATGTAAAAAAAAACGTAACTTTAATAATTAGTCAAAAAGTTAGTACTTAAAAAGATTAAAAACACCTGATTTGATAGAAGAAACATGAGTAATTTCATATTTCACACACTCTCTCACACGTTAACTCATACATATACACACGCACACACACACACACACGCGCGCACATGTGGCATTTGTAATAGATTTCCTGTCATTTGGTAGTAACATAGCACGTTCGTGTAGTTTAGTTCGGTGTTGTTCCGCAGGTGTGGTGTCGCTGCATCCTGCGCGACGAGTGGCTGCGGCTGCAGGTGGCGGCGCCGGCCGCGGAGCTGCAGCACAAGATGTTCTTCCGCCTGCTGGACCTCGTGCACGTGATGGGTAACTCGCACAATAAACACTATTAAATCACAAGGATCACTTTAAATCGTCATTATCAATAGGTGTATTGTTCTAAGAATGATTTTTTTTTAAATCCGGACATATCACACACTGTCAACTGATCCCAAACTAGGCATAGCCTGTACTATGGGTACCAGAGACTGATATACATAATAAATATATATTTAACACCCAGACACAGAACAAACATATGTGTTAGTCACAAATGTTTGTACTGGACAAACATTTACCAACATTACCTTCGGTAAATAAATATTGTTGAATTTATAAATTTATAATTTTTAAGGTGTTCCAACAACTTTAGACACAGTTATCAAAAATGCAAAAAAAAAAATTTACACCCTAAATTTTCTGAAAAACTGTCAATAAATTTCAACTTTTTTTAATGCTGATCTTATTTTTTTTTTAAATCGAGCCCGTAGCACTTTACATCGCTTTTCGATTACTCTCACAGTTTCCGATTTCGCCTAAATGGCCCTGAAAAAAAACTCACCCTGTATACTGTGTAAAAAGATTGTATTTAGTAACTAGCACCGTACTCGCGCAGTTGCACTCGCGAGGACTCACAGTATAGAGAAAGAAGATACACGCCTCTCACTTTTGTTCTAACTCAACCTTCAATCATTTAACATCTTTGAACGTTGTTATTTATAAATCACTGACACGCGTAACTCATTGTTTTTAAAAATATGCTTGCAAAATTACAGCATATTTAGCAGGAATGTTTCTGATCGAAAACTCTGTAATTGGAGCTAGATAAAGATCTTTCATCTCCCGAAGATTATCGTTCCATGGCGTAGTTGGTATCGCATTGCCCGCTGGTTAGAACATTTTGGATATCAATTAATTTTAACGTTTAATTCCAGGTGGTGACTTAGAACTCCTGCTGCCGCCACTGGAAGACATCCTGACGGCGCCGGAGCTGGCGGAGCTGGTCTCCGACCCTCGGTTCCACTTCATCATTAAGTACGGGTACGAGTGTATTGACACCACCCGGAACGATTCCATGGTTGAAGGATAAACCTAATTATACCATTAGTTTTTAGTGTTATTTATAAGTTAAGTTGTTTACGTTATTATTGTTTATACAAATGTAATAAGTAGGGCTAGCACTATTAATTTGCGAGAGCGTATCGCATCGCATGTTCACAACTTTATATTCCTAGCTATTTATTAGTCTTATTCTAGTTGCTTATAGATACAAGGTCCAGGATCCGTGGTGGCCCCGGCTGAAGAATAGGCCCCTCCATATCTACCTATCCGCGGACGTCGTAAGAGGCGACTAAGGGGAAAAAGCTAGGGGATGGGCAGCAGCGTCCCTCATTTAAACAACGAAAGCTCTAACTGCGCTCGCCAACCCGCATGCCCAGCGTGGTGAGTATGGGCAAATCCCCCCACATGATAAGGAATTCGCTCTGTCTGTGGGGGAGGCCATGCTCAGCAGTGGACGTCGAACGGATGAAATGATGACAAGGTCCAACAATCGCATTTCTAGAACTAAAGAGATTACCGGAGATCTGTTAAAAAAAATCAGAAGAGTGAATGAAAATTCCAAAAGGGTCTGATGAAAATGCCAGAAGGGCCTGATGAAAATTCCAGAAGAGTCTGATGAAAATTCCAGGAGGGCCTGATGAAAATTCCAAAAGGGTCTGATGAAAATGCCAGAAGGGTCTGATGAAAATTCCAAAAAGGTCTGATGAAAATGCCAGAAGGGTCTGATGAAAATGCCAGAAGAGTGTGATGAAAATACCAGAAGGGTCGGATGAAAATTCCAGAAGGGTCTGATGAAAATGCCAGAAGGGTCTGATGAAAATTCCAGAAGGGTCTGATGAAAATGCCAGAAGGGTCTGATGAAAATTCCAAAAAGGTCTGATGAAAATGCCAGAAGGGTCTGATGAAAATGCCAGAAGGGTCTGATGAAAATGCCAGAAGGGTCTGATGAAAATGCCAGAAGGGTCTGTTGAAACTGCCAGAAGGGTCTGATGAAAATGCCAGTAGGGGCTGATGAAAATGCCAGAAGGGTCTGATGAAAATGCCAGAAGGGTCTGATGAAAATTCCAGAAGGGTCTGATGAAAATGCCAGAAGGGTCTGATGAAAATGCCAGAAGGGTCTGATGAAAATGCCAGAAGGGTCTGATGAATATTCCAGAAGGGTCTGATGAAAATTCCAGAATGGTCTGATGAAAATGCTAGAAGGTTCTGATGAAAATGCCAGTAGGGGCTGATGAAAATTCCAGAAGGGTCTGATGAAAATGCCAGAAGGGTCTGATGAAAATTCCAGAAGGGTCTGATGAAAATGCCAGAAGGGTGTGATGAAAATGCCAGAAGGGTCTGATGAAAATTCCAGAAGGGTCTGATGAAAATTCCAGAAGGTTCTGATGAAAATGCCAGAAGGATCTGATGAAAATGCCAGAAGGGTCTGATGAAAATGCCAGAAGGGTCTGTTGAAACTGCCAGAAGGGTCTGATGAAAATGCCAGTAGGGGCTGATGAAAATGCCAGAAGGGTCTGATGAAAATGCCAGAAGGGTCTGATGAAAATTCCAGAAGGGTCTGATGAAAATTCCAGAAGGGTCTGATGAAAATGCCAGAAGGGTCTGATGAAAATGCCAGAAGGGTCTGATGAAAATTCCAGAAGGGTCTGATGAAAATGCCAGAAGGGTCTGATGAAAATTCCAGAAGGGTCTGATGAAAATGCCAGAAGGGTCTGATGAAAATTCCAGAAGGGTCTGATGAAAATGCCAGAAGGGTCTGATAAAAAGCCCGAAGGGTCTGATGAAAATGCCAGAAGGGTCTGATACAATCTCTACATTGATTATCTTCCTGGTTTTGAACTAATAAAAATAAGAAGTAATAGTAAGTACTCTCACACTTAAAGTTTACTTTAAAGTTTCTGAAAGTAATAATCTACATTAGTAATATAAGATTTAGAATAAGATAAATGATTGTAAGGTGAGTTTTAAATGAAAATATATTTTGATAATGCCATATGGGTTATCAGAATTTATGCGATTATTTGAAATATTAGAAATTCTTGAAATTCCTCAAAACATTTCAAATAAACGTATAATAAAAATCTACCTTACCATTCGACGCTGAAGCCAGACTGATCTAGTTATAAGTTAGGTAAGAACTAGTAGTACGCGCGCTCCGATAGATGGACTGCCGTTGTATGCAAACTAGCAGATTATAATGTAAAAAGTAAATAATTTTTTTTTTACAAATAGTAGTGTAGTGGTTTGACAGACGCAATAAAAATAAATTATCTATTGGTTATGAAGCTCAAAACTATTTCACCAGAGACCCGAGCACGTATAATCTGTGACATATCGGTGGCATAGCGGGCGAGTGCCCGTCTGAGACGCAAGGGGTGCGGGTTGGATTCCCGCTGCGGGTCAAATGCTTGCATGATCTGCTAATATTTATTCCGGGTCTGGGTATTTATATTAATAAAATAATTCAAATTTTATTTCAGGTAACTTAAGAATATTACAGATTATAACCTATTAATTATTTAATTATTGCACACGTATAGGCGACGACGTGTGACGTTTCTGCCCGGTGGCGGCGCCTCCGGTGTCTCGTGTCAGGCGTCCGACAAACCTCCTGAATTTGACACCTTTAGGCCACATCTCCCCACTCATGAACATCGACAAGCGGTCAGTAGGTTCTCTCACCATAAAGGAATTAAAATTCACGTTATAGCGAGACTCCAACTTCTCGACCCTCATGGTGAGGCCGGTCTTCTGGTTGAGATACGCCACCATCCCTTCTGCCATATTCATTTCTGTATTGTGGTACCATGGTACTCGTAGTTTCTGATACCCACAACACGGAATCCTAGAGTGGGGTCAGGACTATTTATTTATTTATTCACGATAGCGTTACGCTTACGATACGATATCAGAGTAGCTAGTCCGTATCTAAACGAGCCATCTCACTAGTCACCGATGAGTGGTGAAAAGTGGTGGCCGGTTTTTGTAGGGGCGCTTTACGTGACACCATACAAAAACGGAAAGCTATTCACTTTTCACCACTCATCGGTGACAAGTCAATTCATTTACATTACGGGATCGGGTCTCGGCTGTCAAATATTAGTTGAAATTAAAATATTTCTAGCGTCGTTTATGTTATGCGGAGGTAAACAGGCTTACGGCCCTGATGGGAAGTGGTTACCGTTGCCTATTGACATCAGCAACACCTGGAGCATTGCTAATGCGTTGCCTGCCGAACCCCTCCCCCCCTAAAGAGCTCTGGCAACCTTACTCACCCTCAGGAACAGAACACTATTTGAAACAAATAATGTTATTTGGCTGCGATCTTTTGTAAGGCGGAGGTACCTCTCCAGGCGGGCTGCTCCAATTTAGAGCGAGAAAATCTCGCTGTGCCCTACCTCCTCCACCGTCCTCGTCGTTGATGTCCTTGGCTATTATTTGACTTTACTGTCGTATCGTAAGCGGAGCGCTATCGTGAATTATTTGTTCTTGGGGCACAGTAGGAATGGTTACTGGATAACTTTTATAAAAATGTATGAAACTCTCAAATATAATCGGTTAGCATAATAAAACTGTCTAGCCGGACTTATAGATTAACACACTATGTAGATTTATTATAGGGTTATTAATACCCCCTTTCAAGATATAAGACTTGGGAGTCTAGACTGCGAATATATTTTTGAATGACGACTGAAGAAATGACTCCATTTTAAAACATAGATAAGGGAGAGCGCGCGTACTCTACATTATTTGTAACTGCCGCAGCCATAGTTCATTTTGCGATAAATTCGACATTATTGTGGTAATTTGTACAGAGTATCAAACGGAATCTGTAAGCAATAAGAACAAATAACTCATGCTAGCCATATTAACCCTATGAAAATATGCACATGATTATATGACACAATTTGTTTGTTTGCATACATCAAATCGACCAAGGAACTGGCCCCCAATTCTACTAATTCAATGACTTGAAAGTGATAATGACCGCACCATTAGCATTCAGTTACGATTGTAGCCACCTTCGTTTCTTTGATTTCATTCGTCAATTGATGTCACAATGACTGCTATTGATAAACTACTGTGATAGCAGAATACCAAAAGTGGCCATTTTGCCATTGAACCATTGCTATTTTGAAGTCATTGAATAAGTAGAATTGGGCCCTAGTTCTTGTGATGGAATGACTAAAGCTGCAGCGGTTACAGCTCAGATAAAAAAAAACCGTAAAGCGCAAAATAATGTGCTAACTTACAAACTTTACTATATTCAGGTCTCTTCTACTTTAATAATAATAATAATAATCAATAAATAATAATAATAACTTTGTAATCTTTGAGAAATAAAAACTTGGAGTAAGTTCTACCTAGGAACACTTGAAAATGTTTTAAACAGTGTGCTTTATAGAATATTTTTTATCTGAGTGTTAGGTAGGTATTATTTAGGCTAGTAATACACTGAGGATCCATCCATCTTGCGACACAAATATAAAACTCAGTGTGCTACTATGATACTTTAGATTCCGATAATGACCAACAAAACGTTATTGGCTGCCAGTTTAGTTATAAGTTTACATGTATTCTTTTTAAGAGCTGTGGATTTTGTTAATAAATAAAATAAAAAATAAATAAATAAAAATGTATTCAAGTCTACTTCAACTTTATTAATCCTAGTTATCATTGTGATAATCACACAAATTAAATAAAAATAGCATATTAACTAATAAAACTGTACGAAAATAGAAAAATGCTTTAAAAATATTTCAGAATTATTTGTTGTACTAAACTTGTTCGTATATGATTCTTAAGCATACAATTTGAATTATGGTTCAAATCTTAATAATTCTGTTTTAAATTGAACTTTTAAGTCTGTTTATTATTGCCTACTAAAGTTACCAATTAGGGCAGTAAACTATTTGATTTTGTTTACCATATTTTTTAAATCTAACATATAAGTATTATAGATTTAGCTGATAAGTCAATCCCGAAATATCGAAATCAATTCACTAAGTATCAAAGCAGTATTTATTATAGTCTAATTGTCAAACTATGGTAGCCCCTACAAGTCTGGTTATGTTACCTAAAGTTACTGCAAACAACTCTAAATATAAATAAGTTAATTAATTTTGTTAATTTAGTAATAATTCCTTGTTTTAAATATATTTGTTGTCTACCATAGTGGCTTAGCCACTTTTGTTGACGTAAATGGGACAACTTCTCCTGCTGGGTCCACGTTATCAGGCTTTGGTGAACTATTCGCGTTCTGTGACACTGTATTGGTCACAGAGATGCACAACACGAGATTTGGCCTAATCTCTTTTGGTACTGTGACCCCAACTGAATTGGGTTTTTGAAAAAAAAAAAATATTGATTTTTTTTATGTATTTTAAAACTTTATTATTAATAATATTGATATTTAATGCAAAAAACTTAAAAAAATTTTTTTTTCAATTAATTATAAACAATTAAAAATTGATGAAATTTAAATAAAAATCACAAGACTATAAACGCGCCATGATTGGTCACCATAGTTGTGACGTCATAATGTTATAGCTATTTAATAACAGTACAGCGTTTACGGCTATTACACGTGTCTAGACAATAATATTAAAAATTTATTGCTAAAATACGAGTTGTTAGTTGGTTTCGATTAGCTATGTGTGATAAAGGATTTATTAAGGCAAAGTCTGATAATATTCCTGATGTTGATATATTTATGATCACCGATTTTAAAAAAAATGACGTTCGGTTTAATTCTGCTGAAGTTCAAGGTGCCAAAAAAAATTCGATTTTGTTTGGGGATTATCACGGTGCACTGCTTGAAACCATTTATTTTGACGTTTGTCATCTTGGGGAACATTTAAAAACATTTTATCAGGAGTTGCCTTTGTAGTATTCGTACATAATGGTACAAAACAAGAACGATAACTTTTGAGGTTCGACATTTTTAATATAAATTTAAATATTTAATAATGACAACAAAATTAAATAGATCAAAACACTGTATTTATTATTTTTCTATCAACTGCAATGAGTGAAAACTAACATTATGACGTCACACGCGCTCGGGTTTGTTCGGGAGTTGTCGGCGTGTCTTCGGTACTGGATTCAAAAAAAAATTTTTAATTTGAAATAACTTATGAATTATTGCGGAAAAAAAAAAAAATGGTTTTGTTATAAAACTAATATATAATCTTTCAATTTATCACAAAAAATTTTTTTTTTCAAAAACCCAATTTCTTTACATAATCTCCGTTCCGCTTTAGTCGTCACCGGCTCTTAAAAGACTTGTTCCATAGCCTAATGATCGACTCGTGAAATGTTTAGACTGATAAGAAGTCTGTAGTATTTTGAAGTCCAGTAGTGAATGTAGATGCTTTTTGTAATTTTGCTTGACTATTATATTAGGTGAGACTCTGTAGCCGTGTGTAGTGAAATGTGATGTTTAATGAGCATCTAAATGTCTACTGAAAAATGAATCTGAATAAATCTAATTGTCGTTTTAAAAGGTTGATTGGTTATTTGACACATATTTTTTAATTTCTCATATTTATTATTTCTTACATCCAATTGAACAAAAAACTTGATTTATTTAGAAGGACAGACGAATAATAATGTATACCGTAGCATTTGACAAGCTCGGTGGGGTAGCGGGCGAGTGCCAGTGTGAGACGCAAGGTTCGATTCCCGCTGCGGGTCTGGGTGTTGTGGTACCATGGTACCCTTAGTTTCTGATACCCACGACACAGGGAATCCTAGTGTGGAGCACGAATAATGTGACTGTTGGTTTTTATAAATATAATCTTCGTTCTTGTCTTTGGAATTCTACGTTAGGTCAGTGACTAGTTTCCTTCGAACCCGTTGCTGAAGATTACCTTCGTTTCTTAGCTATGGAGAGCTTTCGAGCTCCCCTTATCAGCGGCTACAAACAGTAGCGGTGGCATGCGGCAGTAGGCTAGCGGCCGTGGTGCGGCGCATGCGTGCCGCGTGGCGTCCCTCCGCCGCCACTACCTCGGGCCTCGCCACGCGCGCGCCACCACGACCTGGGAGTATTGCGCGTCTGATGCAACATGCTCGAGTGAGGTGTTTGTTTCTCACAGGATTGCAGTCGCCTGAAAAGCGTAAGTTCCGAAGAATTTAAATTAATTGTGCTGTTAATTCATTAAACATTGTTTGTGTGTATTGGTTAGTTTTGCTTCAGGAAAAATATGTTCTTGAAGTGCAATCCTTCGATCCTTAGGTTTCAGTTAATTTAGTAGGAACTTATTGTCCCTGGATAAATCAAGTAAAACACTTAGGTTCCTACGAAAATTCAAAGCTGTAATAGATCATTGTCAATTTAATTTAAAATTGTGTTGTAATAGGATCTTATACATAATCGACGTAGTAGATAATAAATTCAAATATATTCTTAGCTAACTTCCGCACGCGGCTTCGCTCGCGTGGTACTTACATAAAAAGTAGCCTATACGCTATTCTAGGTAAAGAACTTTATCTATTCCAAGTTTTAGCGAAATCGGTTCAGCCGTTACGGCGCGCGACGTGATCGAACAACAAACATCCTCACAAACTTTCGTATTTATATTATTAGTAGGATAAATCGCGAAAACTACCATACCTAGGTATTTCAGTTAGATTATTTAAATTTACTTGGATAGGTATTTGCGCTTCTTTTAGCAACTACTAATAGGTAGCATTTTGAGCAACATTTGCAAAGGGACTAGGGGAGACTGATTGGTCGCGTGTCTACACTTATTGGAGTCGGAAATTTCACAGTCTTTAATGAGGGCAATTCGATCAGATGCTCAATTTTACCGAATTGCGCTCTGGTGAGTTGGCGTGGGATAACTTAGTGCAGTGTGCCACCTTTTTTTTGTAATAGCAAAATAGGCTACATAGTTTAACTGCCTGTTAATTTTGTAAGTCAATTTATCGTGATGTATTACGTTCCAAGTATGGTACTCATAATACCAGGTCTAACCTAGCCTGATGTTTGCGGATCCGGCTCGAAAGACCAATTAATATGGTAAATATACCTGCTGAAATTTAAGGGATATGTATGATAAAATGTTTTGGCAAAAGACGTATTTTTCGAGTAAATGGCGATGAACTGCTCAGATTGGCAACACGCAAGCAACTCGTTGCTAGGTTGCAGTAGCCAGACCGAACCAAACCAACCCGCTTTGGTATAGGTACTTTAGTTACAAGCTTATTTCGCATGCAAAGTTGGATTTTCATTGCAGAAACTACCCAACTTCCTCAGTGTCACACTATACTATGTCTACCTAACCATTCGGCAACTGGCAAGTTCTCCACAGTGACAAAAATATTCACAGCACTAAAAAGCATTCGAAGTAAGAATGAAGCAACCATTGTGAATTACAAGTCGTGAGAAAGCAGTCGATAACCGATAGTCTCCATCACGTAGGTACTACAGTCAGCAGATAAAGCCAAAGCCTTGGTCGCAAGGAACTGGCGTATCTTCACCTAGTAGATAGGCATTCAAAGATAATAGGTAAGTAAATTGTCACATACCTACTTAGTCCTGACCCCATTAGGATTCCCTGTGCCGTGGGTATCAGAAACTACGAGTACCATAGTACCTGATAGTACCTACCGCAGCACCCAGACCCAGAACAAAATATCTCACACGTTCACAACACAACGGCACAACATGTTTTCTGGCATCATCTCAGTATTCACGCCTTTCTCACTTATTCTCTTTGTACTCTACCCTTTATTTAAAGTCTAGCTATCGATCGACTTGCACTTCTGACCATACAATCTGAACGACAGTTTTTCATTCTCATTCAGCTTATTGTGTGCTAATGAGCTATGGGTGTTAATGGTTGGATTATACCCAATTTGCATTACGTATCTATTGTATCGTTTTAGTCCAAATCCTGTTGGTTTTGAAGTTAAAATAGGTACCTACCTACTGAAAATAAAATGGTGTTGCTCGTAAACTGCTGGCTATGTGGCCAGGCACTGTTCATTAAGCAAATAGATGGTAATGGTGGTAATGGTGTAAAGCGTGGCATAAGTGGCAATTCCCTCATTCCGGCAAGAGGATTTCCTCCTTTGCATTAAATCACCAGGCAGGTCAACTCCTTGAATCATTATGGAAACTTGCGAACAGGCTTAGGTACCTAATTCGTTGGATCCTTATTATTTTGACCTCTTACCTACTTTGACTTTGCGTTTGGTACCAAATCTACGGTCCTGAAGGTCTGATGACAACACCCTCATCTGCTCCCTTGCAGTTTTATTTTCTACAGTTCCAGCGAAACGGATAGAGTTAGCAATTCTTATTCCCCGCCGATAGCACCTGGTTTTCTGAACCATTGTCCTACTGATGACTTGGTGCGTGTCAGTACTTCCGAATGCAATAATTTATTCGCATAAGACGTGCGCTGACCAGCTGTGTGTGGCGAACATGTGCAAAGGATTTTAAATTTCTCTAACGACCATTACATTTAATTGCTTCAGTTTATCTGTTGCAAAACTTGCAAATAAAATAGTGATCTATGGGTAGGTACCTAACTCAGACCAAACCCCTGCGAGTTTCCTCCCATTCCCCGTGCGATCCCAGTCCAACGCGCATTGCCTAAACATGATAAGAGTCGCAAAACACAGAGCAAATGTCAAACTCAAAATTGACTTCTATCCGTTAGAGAAAAGGTTAATTTTGAAATACATTATGTGTGGACCAGCTCCTAGAAAGTCAGATTTTACTCGCTGTCCTACCTGCATTCAATCTTTCGCTCTACATAATGTAGAGTCTCATTGTATGACGGGCATTATGTTATGTGCCGTTGTATGTAGGTAGCTAGTCTAGATAGGTATGTATAGGAGGCAGCTGGCCGGACCGGGAACGGACGCGCCTCTGTTTGCTTTAACACGATGTAGAGCTCAGATAGTGCTCGTTTGAAAGCTTTTATGCAAATGGAGGTGTGGCCATAGGTACCTAGGTGCAATGCCTATCAGTAGGTATTAGCCTGTTTAGGTACCTACCAAGTGTGATGTGCCTGGCTGGAAGTAGGTACATGGAGAAAAGGCCTAGGTAAAAGGTCACGTTGATTGCTTCTTTCATTATTTTTTTAATTTAATATTGGCAAACGCCTTTTTAAATGATACCCATTAAACTGGTTGCTCCACAAGTCTTTGTGACCTACTTGCGAGGGCCCTTGTCCCTGCTAGGGGACGGCGGAACCCTTCGTTTTGGGTAGAACGGTCGTTGCCCGCCGTCTCAAGGTCAATGAACGATAGCGAGGCAAGACGCTACGTTTGCATTGAATTTTGCGTATTCACTTTGAACATCCTCATACGCAATGTAAGTTAGCATCAGAAATTTAAGCTAGCATCAGAAGTTAGGACATTTTCAGAATTTACTTAGTTATTTACGTAGTACTTCCGAATGACTGGCCTCATAGCTCAGTTGGTAGTAACTCTGCCTTCTGAGCTAAAGGTCGCGGTTTCGATTCTCGCACTGGACAAACATTTGTGTGATTAACACAGATGTTTGTTCTGTGTCTGGGTGTTAAATATTTATCTATTATGTACCTTTATCAGTTTCTGGTACCCATAGTGAAGGCTATGCCTAGTTTGGGATCAGTGGACCGTGTCTGATATGTCCAGAATATTTTGTTGTGCCGACCCCACGTAATGTGTGACAAGGGTAGGAAGAAGAAGAATATTTTTTATTTTTTACCAGGAGCTGGTATAGTTCTGAATTCATTTAAGTGGATAATCCTAATGTAATAAGGTGTAATTGTGAAAGTTTGTGAGGATGTTGACTTGTAATAGGTAGAGTTCTTTACTTAGAATTTCATATAGGATGCATAATTATAGGCTACTTTTTATCTAGTTTTTAGTGAAGTCTTGGACACAAGCTCGTCTATGATAATTTGTATCAAAACATAGGCAAAAATAGTTTAGAAAACTTTGATCAATCGCTCAACTGTACTTTTTATGTACATACACATGTTCGTACACGTCTATCTACATAATTATGACAACTGTCAAACCCTTTGTCTCTTCTCATTTTCCAGTTTCTTACTACAGTTCATCCAATAGAATAAATGACAATAGAACCCAGCTCACATGGCGAGGACACGCGTCACTGACGATGCAATAGTCATAGCTAGGTACTCCAACTACTCACTAATTGTACCGGACATTATAGGAACACTCAGTAACCACTATACCAACTACTTAGCTACTTCATCTGTGCTCGAAGGTGGGTGTTCTGTGACGAGAGAACTGAACTTAGATCATTTGTTGAAGCTCACTTTTGTCTTCTTTTTTTTCACATTTTTAGAAGCTCTTATTTATTAGGGATTATAATTAGATAACTTTTCTTTTGAGCCTCACCTAGTTCGATCGGCACCACACTGAATTCTTCACTTCTTTAAATTCCATTTTGTGAAAAAGTATCATCGAAAAAAACGATAGGCACCAAGCCGTGTTTGTTGCCTGATTCTTCTAGGCTTGGTCGCGAGGAACAGGCATAGATTCACCTAGTTTCTAAGACGTTTCAAAGTGATCCTAGTGATTTTATTGAAATAAATGCCTTTTGACTTTGAATTTGACGAAGGTGCGTCACCAGGCTTCGTGGCTAGTGGACCATGAAATGTGTCGCGACTGTCACGATCCGAGTAAAATAAAAACCAGTAGTTGTTATTATTCTTATTAAATTTTAGAGCATAGCTTTTGTCGGTGTAGGTACTGATACAATTTCTTCCATTTTGATCTTTCCAACGGCAACGCGAGCTCCTTCACATCGCTAAACGAGATGACGGCAATCTTTTTTTTTTATACCTCTGAGGTGGCAACCAAGCATACAGCCCACCTGTTGGTTAGCGGTTACCGTAGCCTATGAGCGCTTGCAATACCAGAGGCATCACGCACGCGTTGCCGACCCCGAACCCCCTCCCCCCCTAAAGAGCTCTGGCAACCTTACTCATCGCAGGAACACAACACTAAATGAAACAAATAATGTTACTTGGCTGCGTTCTTCTGTAAGGCGGGGGTACCTTCCCAAACGGGCTGCTCCAATTCAGAACGAGAAAATCTCGCTGTGCCCTACCTACTCCTCTTCTCATATCTGGCTCATGTTACTTATAATTGGTCTTCCTCTTCCTCGTTTTCCTTCTGCCTTTCCTTCAATGATGTTCTTTAACAATACAATACAATACAATAACTTTATTTCAGGCAACAATAGAATAAAAAAACAGATGGAATTTTTCTTATACTACGGCCCATATAGATATATACCTTAAAGACTAACATACATAATAATAAACACAATTAATTGCCACGTAGAAACTGCGACGTGGGACGCGAATTGTCATTGGCAGTAGGTATCCGCCCGCGGAAGCGACGGAACACAACACCCTTCGGCCAGAGATCTTCTTTTAGGTAGGTCGAAAGATGTTCGGTCGGTACCCTCACCACAAAGGAGTTGAAACTGACTCTGTGGTGTGTGTGGTTTCTTTAAGAAGCTGCCATGTCGTTTAAATGTCCAATCATTTTTCATTTTCTGTTTTCTATGGTCAAATGGTCCCGTATCTCAAACGAGTAGTAGGATAGTAAATTTTCTGTTGGATCAATTATTGAGACCCAACTTACAAACAACATTTCGAAAATGATCAGTGTTTTCAGGCGACCTTCCGCAATTCAACCAACGAGGAGTTTCCAATTGATTCTTTGCTTGGCTAATCCAAATATAAACGGGTCTTCATCGCCGACCCGTTTATTTGGCTTAGATGAACGAATGTTTCATTTTTACCTACTATTAGGTATCAACAACTTCTAAAATCAATGGCTGCTCCAGATATGTATGATTTTTATAGATGCGTCCTTGGATTTTATTGTGGAACCGATCGCCGAGCACTTTATAACAATGTTATAAATCGCGTGAAGATAAAAATGATGGCTCATCTCATAAACTTCAGAATTATATTGATGCGTCAATGAAGAAAGAATAGAAAAATATGTAACATATCCACCATCGTGGTGACTATGGAAGAACCAGCACCGTTGTTCCACTTGTGTCCCTTGCAGATAAATAAAGGAGGTCACTTTTTCAGATACAAATATAACTTTAATTGCTTTCTTGTTGCTCTACAAGTACTTGTCACTAATCGCTACTGACCTTATTGTGTTTCGCTTCATTTCCGATCTTGAAGGATTTAGTTTTTTCATTAGTTTTGCAACTAGTTTTTCAACTTGCAAAAGTTGAAAAGCTATTATTCCAAGTGACTCTACCTACATAAAAAAAGGTCTGTTTGCGTTAACAAAACGTTTTAAGTTTCTGACACAAGCAACTTTGTAATATTTTTACTAATGTTGTCCAACCAGGAATATTATAGTTCATTATGTTATTAAGTACATAAAACATAATAGTGCATGTTATTGTTAAGTCTGTGGTATATCAAATAAAATTTCATTTCATTTCATTTCACCAGTGGATTGGTTGGAATGGGCTATATTTTTATTGGTGAAACTGTGCTAAACAAAGCTCCCTCTCTGCCCTTTTGGATTGGTTGTGTGTGGTAGTTAGTAGGGGGAGTTTGCTTGATATGCGTCATGCACTTGATGACCCAATTATTTCCCTTTATGCACGTTCCTGCCAGTCAAAAAAAGTTTATACGTGATTATTGGCTTCCTGGACATTAATTAAATACACTTCGATGTTTTCGGAATTTGTTGGAATTGCTTTTCCTGGAGTTTCCTCAGAATTTCCCAAAAAAATGTATTCCAATAAGATACATTTTGAAAAGTCATCTAACCTTTGTTATTATTTTTTGATAATAACAATCAAAACTCGATATTTTTATTTAAAATTATTTACGTACCTACCTGCCTGCAGATTGTATGTTCTTGCCAGCTAGGACGCGACGACGCAATCTTCACGAAGACATCGTCCTCAATATCTACCATTGAATCACACGTCGCATACTAAACACCTACTAAGTCGACGTTCGACACGAGTGCACCCATAATGCAGCTGCCCTCGATACGATACCATTCAAACGACTAGGTACCCTCTTCTGTGCTCTTTTTAGTTCAGATTGTATTTTGTGTTGGTGTCGGTAACCCTACAGCAACTGGATGACAATAAACCCTCAGAAAGCTGTTGAAAGGATGGAATATTGAAATCTGAAGGAAATTTGTGCATGCGAACGGAGTCGCGAGCAACGAAAACTCGGGTTACAATGATATGGTAGATACAGCTTAGGAATGCTAAATAAAGGACTTAGAATTAGAACCATTTGTAACCAATACTGTACGGTACGATGGCTATTGATTTATAAGTAGGTACTTACCTAGCTTCGAATAAGTATAAAGAGCAAAGAACAAACTAATCATCACTACGGACTTCTGCACGAAGGTGGAAAATAAATAATATTAGCGAAAAAAAACATCTTTTTTTTTTTTTTTTTGCAAACTTTCTCAAATTAGCTGTTTTTGGTTTTTTTATCATCACTAGAACTAATAACTAAACGTACAAGAAGTCCGGAATCCAAATTGCCACCCAAAACTGCTGATTCATTGAGTTTGACCTGATTTGACCCCAAAACAGCTGATTTTCGCATAGAGTTTTTTCAATGTAAAATATCGAATTTCCAAAAGTCATAGAACAAACTTTATTGCCAATTGGGTGTAGAATAAGCCCCTTTCGAGATGGCATACATATTATGAATCACCTTGTATAAACATCTAGTTTTCGAGAAATAGTTCGTTCTTTCTATGTTTACGAACTTATCGGCAGACTGAATAGAACATCCTCCGCTCTCTAAATCTGACCCAGAAGCTGAAGGCCTTTGTTGAAGTCTCATAAAGATGGATATTAACAACTAAGCTGATTAGCACTTTGCAGTTTTGCATTCTCAGTTTTCCAACACATATATTTTTGGCCATCACTTTCAAACTCGTATTCCAGAACTCAACTCAGTTGTAAATCAAGACTTGGGGAGAACATTTTATTTCTGTTGCACAGTATGATTTATTTTTGCTTATTTTTTCAGCACTTATGACGTCGATGATGAAGCGGCTGAAGCTGTCGACGTGGCTGGCGCTGCTGCTGCTGCTGGAGACGGTGCTGGCGCGGCCCGACCTCATCTTCAAGGTGCCTGAGGTACTGGTGAGTTCATCTCTCTCTCTCGTCTCTTTCGAAGTCGTTGCGACTTCCGGAACGTCCATCATCTTTCATCTGGACTATTGTCATTGCCACGGGACTCTCGTGACGTGTGACGTTTATGTTGTGCGCGTGCGTGTCCCACCACAACTCTTGTTATTTTCGTTACCTTGTTCCGTCAAGATACAAAAGTCATTGATTTTATTGAATTAAAGACTTCTAACTTTAACTTTACCATTATAAGTCACTTTCGTCATCGTCACTATCATCATCCAATTTCAATTGGTTTTGAATAGTCACTTCAGTTTCTATATTAGTCAAATCGTCAATCATGTGATGTGATCAGCCTATGTGTTAAAGGTTCGTCACGCGGCGGTCCCCCGACCAGTCGGCACGCGACCCACGATAGACGCATCTCCTGGCAACATCTCCGACGCTGATGAGCTGCTCCAGCCCAAGTACTACAAGGAGCACGAGATCTCCATATCTGATGCAAGGAAGGCTGCGCAGATGATGAATCTATTTCAAGGTGAGCAATCTGCGAAATTAAAACACGAGAAGATTAGGAAGCGGTACGAATTCAAAGATGTTAGATGACCAAAGTGCCTAAATCAGTCAGTTCCTCGAGTTAGATTGTTTTTTACATAGATCTACATCCATACTCCATTGTTAATAAGCATTATGGCTCGAGCGGTAGGCTTGAGCCCTTCAACAAAACGATACAACATCTACGTAGGTAACAATCATTGAAAGTGTCAGGGTGTGAGTCAACAGATGCTTGACGCTCCAATTAAACCCTGAGTGACGACATCCGCGAATTGGGACCATCTCATCTACTCTACCAGATTAATGTAACTGGCCTTAGATAAACGGAATCAAGGACGCGTCCTAGGTGTTCGGGAATAACCCAGATTAGATTGATTGGGAGGTTAATTAATTAAATGGAAATTAAACTACTCTATCCACGTAAAAATTACGATTGTTATCTATGAATGCTTTATCTGATGGGGATTAAATAATCCTTGTTTCCATTCTGTGGGATTATGAATTTCAAAAACTTACTTCCTTGAAATCATGAATCACTTTATAAAGTGTTTTGTTTTGTGCATCCTAAATGTATTTGAACCAGTTCATCATGGATTTAAAAGGTTCACTTTATTTTAGGTAGGCACCTCCAACTCCTTGAACGGAATTTAAAACTATTTTGCTAGCATTACAATTTAGAATACAGTTGAAAGATAACGCGTAGTTCTTCTGTCACGTTGTGCTTAGCCATTGTAGATGATGAATAGCACCACTTTATGATCACAGCGTTACACGGCACCTGTCTCTGTGACAATTAAACGGATTATTACCTAACCTAGTGTCTAGTGTCTCTACCGTGTGTACTTGCCTCTATGTCTAATATTTCAGTACTAACTTCAGGGTAATTTTTAATCAAAATGAGTTGGCAGATTACTGCCGTGACTTGACTGTTTCGTTAACATGATCTTGCAAGCTACTTTGCACAACAAAGTGGATTTTATTATGTGCTATTCTGTGACTTTGCTCGTATGATAGGATCCGAACAAAAGTAGCTACGTATATTATGGTATTCCAGGTGATGGGAAATGTTATTCAAATCGATTGTACAGTTGCTTACATTGGTACTGTACTTTCTTAAATATCTAAATTTAGAATTAACTGTATTCTTAGACTAGAGGTGGGCAGAAACTGAGAATTAGATGACAAATAATAATAAATAATAAATATTCCGGACATATCCACACGGTCAACTGATCCCAAACTAGGCACATAACAGATATATATTTAACACCCAGACACAGAACAAACATCTGTGTTAGTCACAAATGTTTGTCCAGTGCGGGAATCGAACCCGCGACCTCTAGCGCAGAAGGCAGAGTTACTACTAACTGAGCTATGAGGCCTGTCTACAATTGCCGACGGATCTTGCAATTACTCCTACATCAGTAACCTAGTAATTATTTCACTACATTGATTATTTCACGGACGACCTTTTCAGGGCCACCATACCTTAACCTGGTCACTGACATAATACAGAATCACCAAGAAAGAATCAGTAACACAAAATAATCAGTAAATTTTTCAAACAAATCAATCTCTCAGCGTCAAATACTGTGACAGATGAGGTACAAAGATCAGGCAGTACGCAATCGCAGCTTGCGGTTCTACTGTAGGATTAATCTGATTTTGTCATATTCCACAATGCCCAGGGTGCGAGATTTTCTCATTCTAAATTGGAGCAGCCCGCCTGGGGAGGTACCTCCGCCTTACAGAAGATCGCAGCCAAATAAAAATATTTGTTTCAAATAGTGTTGTGTTCCTGCGGTGAGTAAGGTTGCCAGTGCTCTTTGGGGGTGGGGGGGTTCGGGGTCGGCAACGCGTGTGTGATGCCTCTGGTATTGCAATCGCTCATAGGCTGCGGTAACCGCTTACCAACGGGTGGGCCGCATGCTTGTTTGCCACATCAGTTGTATTAAAAAAAAAAGGGTACCTGCCAGTGATGACAATGTTCATAGAAACCCTACAAAAGAATGATTGCCTCTGTTGTGCTAATGAGACGTTTGGAAACTCGTTCTATACTTTATTACCTGCGTTATAGCAGTTATCTCGTGTGTGGATGCACAAGGCTAGAATAAAATAACTGAAGGTAACCTACCTTAAAGGTTATTGTTATTTGATACTGTCTGTCGGTTTGTTTTAACATATTATACCCACTGTACCTACGTACAGATCGAGTTTCGATCTTGAATTCTAATTACATAATAGAATTTAACAGTATTTTTACGACTCATCAAAGTTGTATGATTATGAGGTATGGAAGTATGTAATGATGTATGGAAGTTGTATGAGGTATGGAAGTATGTACGAATACGAAGATGATATGTGTGTCTGAGGGCAGACAATAAGTGCAGGAAGGCCGAGAATGTAGGATATGAATGCAGGTATGTATCCGAATTATTGTGACAGCGAGATGTTTGACAGATTATTGAATGATAGTATCCGAAGGTGCAAGGACGAATGGAAAGGAAAGGAAGGAATGAGTGAGATGGATGAACGGAGAGAGGGAGATAGAATATAAGATGGTGGAGAGACACGACGAAGACGCTACGCTGTAAAGAGTGTAGGAACTGTCTACTATCAGGAGTTTGTAATAAACAGGAACAACAGAAAATAGTAAAATAATTACTTTATTTTACAAGGATTACAATTACAACGTTACAATGACTAAATATTAAGAACTTGCTGCTTGTTCAGCAGTCGAGAACAGAATGCCCGTCCGTCTCGAATTTTCTGATAAAATTCACAATAACACCATAAAAAAAACGAGCTCTCCCGATTGATCAAAGGTTCTGGAACGTGAACCAATCACAGCCAGAGTCAGCCGTCAGTCGTACCAACTGACGGACAGACATCGCTCTGAGATTGGCCAACACAAATTATTAACCAATCGAGGGGCTTGACAAACAAGTAACGGAAACAATGTTCTTTTTTAAAAATCACGCACAAACAATTGATTCATAACATAATTGAAACATTACTGCGGATAAAATAATAACGGAATTAAATAATGATTTTGCCTAAAATAAAACAAAGTTAACGACAAATATTGAAACACAATGTTCTTTTTAAAAATTACTCTCAAACAATTGATACATAAAATAATTGAAAAATAACTGCGGATAAAATAATAACGGAATTAAATAATAATTTTGCCTAAAATAAAACAATATTAACGACAAATATTGAAACCCTAACAATCGACCATCCTGACAACGTGTGCGTCCCCGCACACGGCACCAGGTGGAACCCTAACAATCGTGCCTTTGATCGATTTTCTAAATTTCTATAATAATAAACAGGTACACACAAGTGAAAATTAAAGATCAAAAACGACTATTGTAATATACAAAATCTATATACCTCCTTAATCTAACGTAAGTAAATACTATCAAGGATAATACTATGAAATGAACAGCTGAATGTTAATTAGGTAGGTACTTATCAGTTTACAAAGACAATTTAATCAATATAAATCATTTGATTTAACATCTCAAATTTAGTAACTATCAAAATTATTTTACAATAGACTTTTTCGAATACTTATCGAAGACTAACCTAAAACTAAAACTATAATATTCTATAACCTAATCATTTACTATGCCTACCTAACTATATTATTTTAGATAAAATATCGTTAATATTATTCCTGTTTTTACTTGTAATAATAAAAGTATTATAGTTATAAAATAGCAAATAAAATAAATGAACTTTAACTTGAACTTGAAGTATAATTCTATCTAATACCTAATTAATCGTTATAGACGTTACGTTTTCATACTCTATTTAGTTAGTAACAACATGTACGAAATCGATCCTCAATAATAACAATATAAATGTACAATACAAAATATATATATTAACTTTTTCGACAATATTCAGGTCGATTCAGTTTTAGGTTTGCTAAACGAACTTTAAAATATAACAATCGATTCGTCTAAAAGAGAAGGATTTCAGACACAGACTGATCGATTCAGTTTAGTGCCCGAACTCGAACATCGAACTATCAAACGAAGATATTATCGCCAGCAACAGACGATCGATTCGTCTATTAGCGAGGGTTTTCAAACACCAACTGATCGATTCAGTGTAGTGCATCATCATCGAACCATCAAACGAAGATATCGAAAGCAGACGATCGATTCGTCTACCTATAAGCGAGAGGTTTCACACACCGACTGATCGATTCAGTTCAGTGCATGATCATCGAACCATCAAACGAAGATATCGAAAGCAGACGATCGATTCGTCTACCTATAAGCGAGAGGTTTCACACACAGACTGATCGATTCAGTTCAGTGCATGATCATCGAACCATCAAACGAAGATATCGAAAGCAGACGATCGATTCGTCTACCTATAAGCGAGGGGTTTCACACACAGACTGATCGATTCAGTTCAGTGCATGATCATCGAACCATCAAACGAAGATATCGACACCAGCTGGCACGCACAAGTCGATCGATTACTTGTGGACACAGTGGGAAGACTCTTCTCGGCATTGCTTTTCAAAACACGACCAATCGATCCTCGTGTTTTGATCTGAAACAACATATAGCTAATTTGTAGTTAAACCCTTGATAAACACAGTATATTCAGTATTTAAACAATTTTTTTTAGTCACTTTTGACGGTAACGTTAGTATCAGAGTCATTTTTATGATTCTCTCCAAAGTTTTCTCTAGGCCAAAATGTCCCGATGTCATCGCGATTCATACAGCACAGTTGCCACCTTCCACCTTGCAACTACCCTACCAAACTGCGCTTTCATCAAAAACACCTGCATCACTTATCGCGCCTATCTTAATAAACAAAGTCTACTTTTCCTGCCTCGGCATAATACATAATCTTTTGGTATCGGACAAAATATTGAACAAGTTGTTACTGCTACATCAACACGACCACATTTTGCATAATAGAGACCTCCAATCACAAAATATTGGTTATTGGGTTCCCCTGCGATACTATTCTTCACTAGTACACTTCCGCTAAGCGAATGTTCAATTTTGGGCTCTAACAGTGACGGCACCATAAAGGTTAAGCGCACCAGCTGACCTAACCTTAACTGGACTCTGGTGACAGTCTTCTATATAAAGTTGTGGCAATTTACTCCCAATGTCATGAATTTAAAGCGTCGTAACATTTTATAAACGATTATGTGGGGCTGTACTGTAAATGACTGACCAATCAAAACTGGCTTATCTAACAACTCATCTTTTACTACCTTGCAAACAACTTTAATATTAACGTCATTGATACTTAAATCAAGTGATAGCTCTCCTAATGAATGTACTAATTCGTTCCCAAAACCATAGCCAATGAATGATGCAGATTTTTTTGATTATAGTGACGTCACTCATGAAATTGACAAAAACTGTAAAAGCAATTCCGTTAACCTTAATAAATTTAGAATTCGGACACCCATTTTGTTGACTCCTACCTTCTATCAGAATCGATACACTTCGATTTATGGACATTAGTATCAGCGCTTTTAACGGTTTGATCACTTGAGTTTGACAAAACAGTTATCAGAAATATGCCCTATTTTGTTACACTTTGAGCATTTCAAAAGCGGCTTAGGACAATACAAGTAACTATGCCCTTTCTCCTTGCAGTTGTAACATTCAGCTGAAGGCTGCCTAAAACCTGTTTTTGGTTTTGAAATACGGCTAGCATCGACGCTGTCAGTACTTTTTGTTTCGATAGAAGTACGGTCTACTATAGATTGGTTCGACTCTTTATTGCTGACCAAGTACTGCAGAAGAAGCCCGGTAAGGGTACCTGCCAGTGATGACAATGTTCATAGAAACCCTACAAAAGAATGATTGCCTCTGTTGTGCTAATGAGACGTTTGGAAACTCGTTCTATACTTTATTACCTGCGTTATAGCAGTTATCTCGTGTGTGGATGCACAAGGCTAGAATAAAATAACTGAAGGTAACCTACCTTAAAGGTTATTGTTATTTGATACTGTCTGTCGGTTTGTTTTAACATATTATACCCACTGTACCTACGTACAGATCGAGTTTCGATCTTGAATTCTAATTACATAATAGAATTTAACAGTATTTTTACGACTCATCAAAGTTGTATGATTATGAGGTATGGAAGTATGTAATGATGTATGGAAGTTGTATGAGGTATGGAAGTATGTACGAATACGAAGATGATATGTGTGTCTGAGGGCAGACAATAAGTGCAGGAAGGCCGAGAATGTAGGATATGAATGCAGGTATGTATCCGAATTATTGTGACAGCGAGATGTTTGACAGATTATTGAATGATAGTATCCGAAGGTGCAAGGACGAATGGAAAGGAAAGGAAGGAATGAGTGAGATGGATGAACGGAGAGAGGGAGATAGAATATAAGATGGTGGAGAGACACGACGAAGACGCTACGCTGTAAAGAGTGTAGGAACTGTCTACTATCAGGAGTTTGTAATAAACAGGAACAACAGAAAATAGTAAAATAATTACTTTATTTTACAAGGATTACAATTACAACGTTACAATGACTAAATATTAAGAACTTGCTGCTTGTTCAGCAGTCGAGAACAGAATGCCCGTCCGTCTGATAAAATTCACAATAACACCATAAAAAAAACGAGCTCTCCCGATTGATCAAAGGTTCTGGAACGTGAACCAATCACAGCCAGAGTCAGCCGTCAGTCGTACCAACTGACGGACAGACATCGCTCTGAGATTGGCCAACACAAATTATTAACCAATCGAGGGGCTTGACAAACAAGTAACGGAAACAATGTTCTTTTTTAAAAATCACGCACAAACAATTGATTCATAACATAATTGAAACATTACTGCGGATAAAATAATAACGGAATTAAATAATGATTTTGCCTAAAATAAAACAAAGTTAACGACAAATATTGAAACACAATGTTCTTTTTAAAAATTACTCTCAAACAATTGATACATAAAATAATTGAAAAATAACTGCGGATAAAATAATAACGGAATTAAATAATAATTTTGCCTAAAATAAAACAATATTAACGACAAATATTGAAACCCTAACAAGAGGTTTTGTTTAAAGAAATAAAAGTGAAAAGTTCAAGAAAAAGTATTTATTTTGCTTTCGCATTCCATAACGCATTCAATAATAATATAAAATAGTAAAAAATAATATGAATGTTTTCCCGCAATATTCACGACCCCAAAACCTCAGACCACGTAATAGGCTAGCCCGACCTATCTCAACATTTCAAATGATACATTCGGGACCGCATGCAATGTGTGTAAAGATAATAACATCCCTACAGACATAAAAAATGAAAATAATGTTATAAAATTTAAAAAAGTTTTAATAACTTATTTAATTAAAAACGTTAATTTAAAACGTCTCCAACGTGGCAGTGGGCAGGCCATATAGCTCGCAGAACCGATAACCGTTGGGGAGTAAAGGATCTCGAATGGCGACCATGGACCGGGCGACGCAGTGTTGGAAGGCCCCCCACCCGATGGACCGACGACATTGTGAAAGTTGCGGGAAGTCGGTGGATGGAGAAGGCTCAAGACCGTTCGTCGTGGAACTCTTTAGGGGAGGCCTATGTCCAGCAGTGGACTTCTACAGGCTGATGATGATGATGATGATTTAATTAAAAACTGTTTTTACTCTTTGCATGAGTTCCTAGATACTCAATGATTTTTGTTTAATTTTATAATTTAGTTTATTTTTCTAGGTAATTATTAGATAGAATATTTTAATTAAGAACCAGGTTTTAGTACCTACATGTAAATATTTAATTGTATACTTAGTATCTAATAGAAGTAGGAAATGCTTATCGCGCCTCCTAGTGTAATATTGCTGTTCCCTAACAGGGTTTATGTTTGAAACAAAAATGTATCCACAACACTCCATTGTAACAATATAAATATTACGTGCAATAAAGATTTTGAATTTCATAACATGTCGTACCCACTATCCCTTTTGTAGTGGGGTGGTTGGGAATATATCCATAATATTATGCATTACTTTTTATAATGCTGTTCGATCATATCGATCACAAAGTTGAATTCGGTTTTTTTTTTATACAACAGATGTGGCAAACAAGCTTACGGCCCACCTAATAGTAAGCGGTTACCGTAGCCTATGAGCGCTTGCAATACCAGAGGCATCACGCACGCGTTGCCGACCCCGAACCCCCTTCCCCCCTAAAGAGCTATGGCAACCTTACTCACCGCAGGAACACAACACTATATGAAACAAAGTTTGAGTTCTTTCAGTCAAAACATTTGATCATTTAATCAGTCAAATACTATTACCAATACCAATTTAGTGAAGGTACCTACGTTAGAACATAATATTTTGTGATAAGATTCTCAAATCAATCACTTGCCGTTTTTATTTTCTCCGCTATTATTAAAACAGAATAGAAGAAAAGTAAGTGACTAAGGAATAATCAATTTTATTATTCCCATAAGTGATTCTCTTTTTATTGCTTCGCGAAATGACGCACTTAAGGTACGAGTGGTGAAGGAGCGATGACGTCATAATAAACGCCCACACCTTCAAGGCCGTGAGTCCCTTTCTTCACGAGGGGATCCTTTCCTTAAATTCAAATTGCCTGTTTATCGCTCGGCTGTTTTAAAGGTATTCTTATATAGGTTTTTGTAGGAAACAGCTCTAAATCGCAATTTTCTGTCTCTTAATTGGAGCAAAGGCTACGGCACTTACCAACGGGTGGGCCGTATGCTTGTTTGCCACCTTAGAAGTATGAAAAGTGTGTTGGAACCCGATGGACCGACGACATTGTGAAGGTTGCGAGAAGTCGGTGGTTGGAAAAGTCTCAAGACCGTTCGTCTTTTTGGGGGAGGCCTATGTCCAGCAGTAGACTTCACATTTATTTTCGTGTGGTCCTTCTATGTGATAGAAGACCATTTAGGATGTATATAATGTATTTTGTCCCTGACACGCATTACGAAGTTGACTGGGCAGAACAGGGTCCTAATTTTGAAAATTACATGTTTTGCGGAAATTATGAGCGAAGGCTTTCGGGGCGGGACACACATCGCACGGCACCAGAAGGTCTGCCGTATTGTCAGACCTATTATAATGTAGTTATGCTGATGACTTTCTTTGTCAACGGACCGACGAAGTTCATAAATAATAAATAAATAAATATTCTGGACATTATCACACACGGTCAACTGATCCCAAACTAGGCATAGCCTGTACTAGGGGTATCAGAGACTGATATACATAATAGATACATATTTAACACCCAGACACAGAACAAACATCTGTCTTCATCACACAAATGTTTGTCCAGCGCGGGAATCGAACCCGCGACCTCTAGCTCAGAAGGCAGAGTTTCTACCAACTGAGCTATGAGGCCAGTAATAATGTGCCTTTTACGAATCAGTAAGCCAAATAATTTGGGACCAGCGAATTGGACGTAGATTAATTGAACCATGAAGTGGATTCATATTAGTATACTAGCTGGAGCTCGCAGTTTTGCTCACGGTATTTGGTTTTTTTCTTTTATTGGCGACGGTTAGGCATTTGTCCACCATCTCACTTTTGCAAGTGAGATGGTGTCATGCAGTGTGGCATGCAGCCTATCGACCATCCTATCGTTAACCATTCAGGAGAGGCTGTACGACTTCCGACTCAATAATTATTAGATCATGGTCCTCATCTCCCGAAGAGCTCAAACACGACTTTTATTTCTTCAGATATCCTCATCGTTAAACATCCTCATAAAGACTTCGAAAGTTCGAAACATCAAAAACAAATAAAAAATTTTACGACATTTACAACGACATTACACTCAATATTATTACTGAAAATCTGTGGGGAGGTCGATGTTGAGCAGTGGAATTTTTTACGGCTGGAATGATGTTGATGAAGTAGTAAGTACATGAATCACAACCCTGGCCCGTTCCGAGTAGTAACCAAATTAGCTGTCTAACTGTCGTCGTCCTTCTCGCTTGGTTGCACTTTTACATTTTATTCGATAAGTATTTATCATTCCCTTGCGCGAGCATTATATTGTACAGTCAACATAGCAAGTAAATGATGATTGAACAAAGATAATAAGGTTTCATTCTTTAGTGTCTTCGCTGTTTTGCAAACTCACGTCATTTGCTTACTCAGGATGACACTAGACAACAAAATCGTCCACAGTGTTACGGTAAGTCTCTTGATTTCAAGAGATGATGACGTTCGGGCCAACTAGCAATCCCTCAAGAATTAATTTAATATGGAACAACTTCGGGTTAGTTCTATAAACACCTCTATCTTGAGGATTAGAAGCTCTACAACTTACCTACCAGTAAGTTATAGATTCCATGGAAAAATTTGCTTAGCGCTTTATCTACTTCGTCTCAGCTCAGCAACATCTAGCTAGGTAGCAAACAATCCCACGGATGAGCGACTTCGAAATGAGAAGTGAATCGATGGATTAATTATCACTTTCTAATTCTCATCATTCTATTCAACTATCCATTTCAAGGCCTTGTGGCCTGGTAGTGTTTTAGCACTAATTATTCCGTCTGCTTTGCCTTTGTCACACTAACGTTGAAACGGGCGTTTGCCTACAGCAGCGTTATTTGTCCGTGACTGGCATACAATTTGCATTTTGTCAGCGAACTTCACATACTAATGTCAGAATTGCCAGGGATTAGTCTCACCAATACGAATTGGAAATCAGGAATGTCTTTATGATGTAATAACGAACAAATGGCGCCTTCTGGTTACTTTGGTATTTTGTTTAGCGTCTTTTGCCAATGGATGATCCCCTAAGTTTATGATACGTTGTATGTATTGTATAGTATCTTGAAAATGAACATACCGTTTCTTTAATTGTAACTCGTTAAGAAAGTCATCTCACATTGTTTCACTCTCCTTAACATTCCACCATACCCCTTCCAGTAGCAGACAGCCTGCCGGGCTGCGGCGCGTGCTCGCGCGAGGAGTCGGAGTACTGCGAGTCCGGCGTGCTGGAGGACCACTGCTGCTGCGAGCGGCGCTACCAGCCGGAGCCGTTCCCCTGGCTGCCGCACACGTGCTTCATCGGCGCCGCGCGCTGCACGCCGCACGCCCCCAACTGCGCGCAGTACGCCAGGATCCGGGACTGCTGCTGCAATAAGAAGCTGGCTAAGAAATGTGAGTCTTCACCCAATTTCGCGGCGGCATACACGTGAGTTCACTGATAAGGGACCGCGAGCAGCGCCTCATGCCTTTAGCCTATAATGTGCTTGAGGTACCTATGTACTCCGACAACAACCATTCATACGTTATTATGAACTCTTTGAGCTGGTCAGCGCAAGAGCCCTCGCATCTACATACAAGTTTCTACTTACTTAGAGCGAGGAACTCAAACAACGTCTAGCCAAAGGTCTTATTACACTACATCGAAAACTATATGTTATTGTAATCCGTATCCACTAGGTAAATTCTAATGTAGTATGTGTAAGTTTAAGACAGTGCAATAAACATTTTTATCTTTATCTATTTATGTACTCGTATATGCAGTCACGACGTTGTATAGGTCTGCGTGCTTAATATGTCACTGGCTCTTTTCTGATCACCTTCATTAGGCTTGATGGTCCCGAAAAGAGCCAATGACCAATTGGCCATTTGGTGAAAAGAACCAGTGTGCTGGAAGGATTAACGAGCGCCTTATAAAGAATACTTTCGTGCACATATTATACTACTAGCTTACGCCCGCGGCTTTGCTCGCATAATACCTACATAAAAAGTAGCCTGTATGCTATTCTAGGTAAAGAACTTTATCAAATCCAAGTTTCAACGAAATTGGTTATGCAGTTATGGCGTGACAAACATCCAAACATCCTCATCAAAATATTCATGAGTTATTGTACTCAAAAAGTAAAAGGTTTTTAAAAGGTCGGGAAACAAGCATCCTTGTTTCCCGTCGCCTCACTAACCCAATCGATGAGTTCTCAACAAGTGAACTTTTGAATCCATACATCCAACAAATAAATAGCAAGCTTACATTCAGGCATTCAATTAGTTTTTTCTGCATTCCAGGGAAGGGAATCCTGTCGAAGGCGTCGCAGCTTTCCCTCCGCGGCATGTCTCTCCTGGTGCTGGCGCTGGTCATCTTCTCCCTGTACATCTGACACGATGAGCCGCGGAGCCGTTACGGACCGCGCATGCTTTAAGCATCTTACCACCGTGAGATAAAGATCCATTTTATAATGGCAAAGCCTACTATAATCAGCGGAGCTGTGTTGTTAGAGCGTCCTGTCCAGTGATGGATCAGAGTCGAGATCATCATGATTTCGGCTGTAGGGCGTCCACTGCTGAACATGCCCCACCCCCCACACAGCTTTCCAGAGCAAATCATGTGGGGGGAATTTGCCCATACTCACCGCGCTGGACACGCGGGTGCCTCGGGATCATAAGATTCTGGCGTGTCTGTTCTATGCTGTAAGATCGAATATGCTTTAACAGCAGAATAATTATTATCTACCTACATCTCCATGCTCGTAGAATTTGCTGCTCGAAATGAATGGATGGAATTATTTATCAGATAGACAAAGAATAGAGAAGAGAACTGATTAATGTACCTTTTAATACCAGTTAGTGTTCCAATAGGCAAACTTGAACGCAAAATAGCTGCGCCCAGCATGATTTTTTTAAGCGACAATAGGTTGAATGCTACTTTAGCTTACACATTTAAGTTTGCCACGAACTGTTGTATGTAAAATGAGGTCTGAATGTGTTTGCGAATTTGGAATTAAGGACAGGGTTAGTCTTATAGTTATTCCATCTCTTGATGATGTCAATCAATGTCACGGGACTTCGTGAAATATAATTACTATTCCTAGATGTAAGTGCTTTTAGATGCGATATATATCGACTTTGGATTACAAAGTTCCCTTAATAGAATGTAAGAAAATCTTGATGTGAATAAGTATAGATACATATTTTTATTAAACCCTTTATTTTATATTTTAAACACAGCTTATATAGTAGGTATATTAGCAATTTACCATTATAGTAACAAACATAAGCAGAGGTTAACTTATTTGGTTTATTGACCCTTAATGTTTATTTACGGAACTATACCTAAGGCGCCTAGGGCGATGTAGATTAAAAATCAAGGAGCTTTGGGGTGTGTGATCCATAAGGGTTTTTGAAGTAATTGTAAGTGAATTTCAGAAATACGTTATTAATAGAGTCATTACAAAAAAATATCAAAAAAAAACTGTTTTCAAAAAATATAAAGTACCTAGTACCTACCTATCAGAAGAATCAAATATTACAGACGCTAGAAAGGATAGTATTTTGGGAACGCTTTTTATGTAAAAACGAAGGTAAGACTTAGAAAAGGATGTATTATTGTTAATTTGTTCACCTTATATAAATGTATTTATATGTATTTGAACGTGAGTATTATTAGATTTAGTAAAGCCGGTCCATCTAATGTGATCATTTATTCTATCGCAATAATTATGTAGAACATATTTTTTCTTTACGTACCTATCTATATGTATAAGCTTGTACAGTCGTGTAATGTTGTAAGTTTTATAGGAACCCACATGATTGAATTTTCTGTTAGTACCTTTACTCTTTTTGTAACTTCTTTGACCACCCTCGTACATAACTTTATTTATTTATTTATTATTATTATAATTAGCATGGCTACCACCAATTACCTACGCTAATTATTATACTTAACATAATACAATCACAATTTGAAAATTATAAGTTAAGATAGGTAACGATTTCTACTTGTGTGACCCGTAGGACAAAATAAGTTTTACCTAAGTGCAAAGCCAATTAATTAAGTAGGATTTTATTTATTTATAGGTATTATTTTGACGCCAAAGGTGTATTTAGTGTTAGTTACCAATTTCTTTGTTTTTTCGTTTTTGTTTTAATCGATTTTTTTATAAGTGTGTATATTTTGTGCTTTATTGTCTGTTGGTCATTCGGATGCAAGTTTAATTTATAATGACAAAGATGTTTTCAATGATTTTTTTAGTTTGTAATATTTGTAAAAAAAATGAAGCTTACGTAACTATTTCTATATGAAAAAATAAAAATTGAAAGTGATGGACCCTACTCTACCGACTGCTGTAGATATACATTAATATTGAATCCCTGTTACCTACCTATTTGAATAAACATTGAAAAATGTAAGTAAGCCAACTGACTTAAAATTTAAAATAAACTGAGTAAAAATCAATCATTGTTTTATTTATTTCTAAGTCCGATAGATTCTCTAGGTAGGCTTCTCTGTGAGAACCCAAGAGTTCGGCTGATTTCCAGTTTTCTGTGCGACTTCCTTATCGAAGCATATCCATCACTGCCATTATGTAGGTATAAGGCCAGTCTCTTCTTCACTCACACTGATATTAGTCTGTCATTATTTCCGTCGCAATTGGTTACATTTTTTTTTAAATTTCTCCTTTTCCACTTGTGACTTTTTATGATAGTCTAAATACTTATTGAAATGAAAATAACTGTCTCCGTGTAACTGATGACTTAACAATAGTTGATCCATAATCATCAGTAATGTATTATTTTAGTTATATTAACCAAAAAATTATTTAACAAATGCAAAAAATTATTTGACATTGAAAAAGCAATAATTATTTACCGCTCTGAATTATTAACAAATAGAGCTCATTGAGTTTTAATTATATAGAACTGTAGTCACGAAAGGTCAGAGAGAAAAAAACTGTTGTTATTTTTCAAACAGTTACAAGTGAACAGTACCTATCTACATATTTTATCACTACCTGGAAGAGTGATTTGAGCTATTATGGTTCTAAATATAACATTATAAGAAAAGACTTGATACGGGTATCTCAGGGCGCAGCTCTCGGCCCAATTGCATTGAATACTATTATTCGCTCAAAGCAATACCATGCGTACGGTAGACCCAGAAACCTGGTCCAAGACTATCAGGAAACCGCCTCTGAATCTAACCAGAACGATGCGGTTCGGCAAGAGGCCTCAGGAAGCTGCGTCCATTGTGCGGACGAGTTTCCACGCCGCTATGCAGGAGTACTGGAGGAACAACGACGTGAATGGGGTCAGATATATCACTGATGTGAATAAACCAGTGTGTATAAGGTAGGTGACTTTGTGATCGTTTTGTTGAAAATCAACTTTTTGCCCTTCCCACACTCTGTGGGGCCGGCACAACATGCATTCTTACCCCCTACTTCTACATACATCCACATTCATATCTCACACATCTCAACACATGACATTTCTGCCTCCTTATGACATAGGTTCCATAACGCCAAACAATACTTACTGGTTTTAGGCTTCATCAGACATGGCAAATATGATGTTACAACGACCATCATCAAACATTTTTGTCTGACCATAGTCTAACATAGTCATTCTTTCAATAATAATCCATTTATTTCAGACTATATAAAAGTTACAGATGTTATTTAACTTATTCAATGATCTCACTATATACCTTAAAACTAACACATAAAATATAAAAACTTAATTATTAACGACGTGGATAATATGTCGTAATCAGGGTGTCAGCTTAAACTTGACACCACATTCCACACACATTCCATCGGTACCTGCGTGTAGAAGATCTTCTAGGCAGTCGCAGACATAACTTACACTTGGGCGATATTACTTTCTGCAATAACAAAATGTGTCCATAGTCGCTAAAACACTACGCTTCGGACACAATTATAATGAATGATAAGCTCAAGCGCCTTAAAAACTTTTGACATGAGAATTTTGTAATAGCAATATCATTCGATGTTTTGGTTTGAACTATTCAAGGCGATCGTATAAACGTACGTACCTACCTCTATAATCACATCTCTATACCCTCAAAGGTTTGCTCTGATCGTAGAATGATTCACGATTAACAGCAGCGCCGCGCCTGGGGTGACCACTTTCGTGGTCTATTATATTAATGTTTTCTGCAATTCTATGTAAGGGTACCACTAATTCGGTACCGAGTCCTCGAATATATCAGTAGGTATTATGTTAGCAAGGCAGTTTACTTATTGGTAAAGATAAAGGCGGTTCTCAAATTCCAGATACTCCTACGCCACCCTCCTACTAATTCTTCTTTGTGTTGGCCTCTTCACTGTGATCATCAATGCGTACCAGAAAGCCACCAGTGAGCCTTCCACGGTGGCCCAGCTTGACGGACTCCACTCGATCTATAATGTCCCCTTCCCTGCTGTAGGCCTTTGTAGTAACACCGTCATCAGCAGAGGCGCGCTGCTGGAATATACTGCGACGTTGTAAGTAAAGCTTCGGAAGACTTTTTGTCTGTCTTCTTCAATCAATCAATTGAGTGATTAATGTGTCTTAGATTTACAGCCAGGACAAAAAAAAAAGTTACACACAAATTATTGTTGGACTGGTTCTTAATAGGACTTCCAGGCGAATATGACGCCAAAGGTTTCGTTACTGAATATTTCTATTCCAAATTCCAGGGATGGTGCAAGACTACTAAGAAACAAAACCTACAGGTAGGTAACGCTGATTAATTCTGGTCATTTCTGGTACAAGACAAACAGCGAAAGACGTCTTTGGCAAAGTGTTGTACCATTTCATTTATTGGAAGCTCTTTCCTTTTGTGTCAGACTAATGGAATTTACCTAAACAGTGAGACAGTGATAGTGCGTAACCTGGCACAACTCGGCTACTTGCTATCAATGACGCAGCCGCAGGAGCTAGTGGATATGAACTTTATGGGCTATCTGGCCAGTGTCGACCCCATGGTCAGAGTGTCTAGTCTCATGCTCAAGGTGAGTGTACATTTGTGCTATTTTGAACCGGACATTTGATCTTTAGATAGATATAGATAGAATAGATTCCTTAACTTTCCTTTTAATTTAACAGTTTGCTCCGAATTGTTCCTCTATGTTGGTGCGGTGCAGTTGGAAAGGCGAGGTACAGCCATGCCAGGAGCTGTTCCGAACTATGGTTACACCTCTAGGGTTTTGCTGTGTCTTCAACTCCAGACTTCAGTAAGGGCCTTCATCTCATCATCATCAATAAATATCACCCCTTCACACCTATTATCCAGGTATTCCCATGCCTTCATTTATCTTTGCAGGCCAGACGAAGTCTACAAGCTACCGAAATTCCAGAATGTAATTGGAGAAGACTACGGACTGTCTGTGGTGGTAAAACAAGATATTGATGACGTCATTTCCTTCAGACGTCCAAGCCATGATATTGATGTAATTTATATTCTCTCAGTATTTGTCCAGAAACTGCCACTAAGTATTCCTGTCTGCCAAAACATTACGAAACGAATTATTTTCCTGAAAGCGTGCAGATGTATGTACCTAGTTCTGAAAACCTGTTTGCAGATCCTCATTTTTGATGGCAGTGACTACCCCCTTCTGGAAGGCGGTGGAGCTCGCTTGTATCCAGCAGAAGAAAACGCCTCTGTCTACTTGTCCCTGAGCGCCAGTGTACACTACCCAGAGGAGGGCTACGATCATGACATTGAGACAATGGTATTAGTTGACCTACCTATCTTGCTAGATCTTCAGGATCTTTAGTGATCACGGCCCTCAGCTTGATGAATGTAGCGCAAAGAGGAGGGGAAGTTAATGTGTCTCATGTGATTGCAGAGGATGCTGATGGCCGATACTGTCGCTAAGCGCAGTTTGTAATGATGAGCCTTAGCCCGTAGGCGAATTTGACTTAGTTAGCATTT
This sequence comes from Anticlea derivata, assembly GCA_947579855.1. NCBI lineage: Eukaryota > Metazoa > Arthropoda > Insecta > Lepidoptera > Geometridae > Anticlea > Anticlea derivata. Next base: position 213,847 of record OX388275.1, on the reverse strand, counting down.
GTCGAAATAGATGAAATTTCGATCATTGTTTGCAACTGACGACGTGGGCAGCGTCGAAATTTTCCTAAAGTATCTTGCCACGTGACTTCTTGCGAGGCGCGGACTCTGTCTGTAGGTGTAGCATACAACACTGACGCGCCAGGGTGTTCCCAGCGCTGCCGCGCACGCCGTGGGACCGGCCCCCGCAGCTCTAGGAGCCACGCATGGTGCCTGGCGGACTGCCGCAGCCACACCCTGGCCGAGCTCTGTTCGTGCCACCTGCACACGCTGCCGCCGCCGCCCAAAGACCGACACAAGCATACTGAGGAATGCTCCCTGACGCACCTTGCTTGCTTGAACAAGCATCGAGGTATGAGAACAGTTCCCAGGGCTGCCACTCTGGTCATGCTTCTTGGCCTTGTACATATTTATAAAAAATATATATACATGTTTTATGTATCTATATCAGTCTCTGGTACCCATAGTACATACAGGCTATGCCTAGTTTGGGATCAGCTGACCGTGTGTGATAATATGACCGGATTTTTTTTATTGGCGTCGGCTGCGCTTGTTCCTTCTTGAACATGCATCGATGTCGGCCGATCTTTGAGCACTTTTTTCACTTCGTTGAGGCAATGTGATACTACGATGTTTGCAGAAACTATTTCCTATTTAACTGGTCTGGCAGTAGTATCCTAGCATACGAAAACTGATTGAGCCTGAAAGTAAGCCAAAAATTTGAATCAAAATTTAATTGATTCATCTTATATTTAAATGCATAATTATGAAATAAGAACAGATAAATAAAATAAATATAAATTATAAATATTCCGGACATATCACACATTGTCAACTGATCCCAAACTAGGCATAGCCTGTACTATGGGTACCAGAGACTGATATACATAATAGATTATATATTTAACACCCAGACACAGAACAAACATCTGTGTTAGTCACAAATGTTTATCCAGTGCGGGAATCGAACCCGCGACCTCTAGCGCAGAAGGCAGAGTTACTACCAACTGAGCTATGCGGCCAGTCAGATATTACACACCAAATGAAATATCTTGAGCTTTTATAAAAATAAAAGCATGAGGTTGTGTTACATGTGCTCCTTGAATCGTCCTCTTGTCTTTCGCAGAGAAGTTGCTCTACTACTACCCTCGCGGCCGAGTGCCTCTGGAGCAAGAGTTGCAGAACGCGCAAGACTGCACGCACTGCATGCCCGACTGCGCACGAGTCGTGTACTCCGCCTCAGTGGCCGTGTCGCGGTGCGTCCTGGACAAGCTCTGCAAGGGCCAGCGTCTGTTAGTTTTTCTTCAGTTCCTAGCTGTCAGCCATCATAATCGTGGCAAACGCCTACCATAGAAGGGCAACGTAACAAAATGCTTCTCTACTTATTGCAATAAATTGCCCTCTACTCTATTTTTTTGTGGTTTGATCATTTTTTATGGGGATTTTATTTACTGATTGCTTTCTCTATCCGAGGAGTTTTCACCGATGACGCTTTGTACTCTGAGCAATACCTCTGTTTGTTTTTCCAGAGGTGTCTCGCCACCAGCCAACGGTACAACTATCCGGCTGTTCTTCTCATCGAAGCATCTCAAGTCCTACGTGTTCCAAAGTAATTCCAGATGGTACGAAAATTTTGGTAAGTTTCATTAATTTTCAAGCTCCATTCAGTTTGGGAGAATTTAAGTTAGATTCACCTTCATGTAATAGGGAATTTGTAAAAAAAACACACTTTTCTACTACAAAAAGGTAACGACTTACGTACCTACCTAAAATTTATTGATAATCGAACTATAAATTTAAAATCCAATTAAAGTATTGACGTTATTAACATAACCTACACAACATAATTATCTATTCTGCTAAAAACAATTAAATATGGATGAGCTATTTTCTAAGTAATGTGTAGTAGCTGTATGCTCCTTTCAAAATCTGCAACAAAATGAAAAAATCTAGTCACGCGACATCATACAGGCATATTTGTTTTTTTTTTTTTTTTTTTTTTTTTTTATTTTTTCTTTAATGACTCTACTATCAAGCTGACTCATTGCTTAAAAATAAATAAAAGGGGTAATTTAGGAGGGATGTGTTTCGTCGGGATCAGGTAGTCGAGGTTTGTACCGTTACGAAGGTCAGCAAGGTGAGATCAGCAAAGGGTCCTGCGGAGAAGACGTTTCTGATGCGAAGCTGGCCAGCTAGGATCAGCACGTGCTTGCGCTGCTGCAGAGTCGCGGCCCACCACTCGCTCTCGTATGGCCCGAGGGATACGTTCTCACTCTGCAATATACGGGATAGAACCTATATGAATCCAAGGCACAACAGTTTCAAAGAGCATCCAAGGAACGAGAAATAAACGGCAATAATCAAGAGCTTCGAAATAAAATATCAGGATTCCAGAAAATAGGTTGATGATGCATTAAAGACCGATACACTCCTTGAGCTTCACAATAATTTAGTAACTATCGCCGCTTTTTCATTGAACATAATACCAGGCAGTAGGCTAAGCCGCTAGTCTAAGAACGGAGGTAACTGATTAACCTTGATTAAAACATTGTTGCTGTGCCAACAGAACAAGAAGAGTTGCACGATTCCGAAGATCAAATACTCAGCCAGGTTCAGTTTCTGAGTCGCGTTTGTTGCGGACTGTACAAAAAAGAAATAATTAGATGGTATTATTTTTTAAACTTTCGCGATCAGTTTAGGTACATAGCTTATTGAAAACAAACGAAACGTCGGGAAAAAAGTTTTAAAAAGTACGCGATAAACAACCGTTTGATTTCATTATGAAATATATAATGAGTAAAATATTCTACTTTGAAAGATTTTTATACTTTGAAGAACCAGGTAAGTGAAGTCCTCGCCGCATTGCCTATCTAAGTATTTAAATGTTTCTCGATAAGCAGATTTTAGAACCAGTATCTACATTTATAATGCAGTGGTTCAGGCAGTTAGTACTCACAGTCAGCTGGTAGGCACTCGCGCAGAGCATGACGGTGCTCGTCACGATGTATAAGAACATTACGGGTGATAGCAGAGAGTTGAACAGCCGCGAGTGTCTGCAATTAGGTCACATTTAGGGTCGCAAAAACTCGCAGAAAATAATCCCAAAGGTCTCAAGCGCCAGGGTTAAATGGAACATCATCATCATTTCAGAAGTAGGATGTCCACTGCTTAACATAGGCCTCCCCATAGATTGCCAGAGCAGCCATTCATTCATGCTCCAAAATTTCCATAAGATCGTGTAATATTCAGTGCAATTATAGACCGTATTGTACTCGCAAAACAATTTTATTTTGCAATCTTGCACACTGAGATATAAACAACGATGATTTCCCGACGGACTCGGCACAAGTACACATCAAAGTAGGTAGGTACTTTTACGTAGCTTTCCTGCATGGCATCCAGTTCCTATCCTAGCCTAATCGGCTGTCATAAGCGAATTATCCAAATATATTATTTAAGAGCGTTGAAGAAAAACGTCAGGCGCCTTTTCCGTGGCTTTTTTATAAATTGTGAAGGTCTGAGATTGAAAAAACAATTGGTTTTTTACTAACTTGATAAGCTGAACGTGTATTTGGTGCAGCTCCTTTACAACAGCATCAGACTTGTCTCGACTGATGCCAGCGCCGCCGTGTCCCAGCATCTGCTTGCATCTCTCTCGCAGACAGTCCAGCTTCCCTCCAAAGAACACCATGATGACCACCACACTGGCATCGAAGGATGCCATCGAGAAAGCTCCGTAGAAGCACAGAAGCGTGTGCCAGATCACCGTCACCCAGCACCCAGGAGAGTGCTCCTTGTCAAACGGCATCCATGAGCTGAATATATGGGGAAACCCCTCAGTTCCGTTGTGGTAACCTTCTCTCAGAGTCGATGATGTCAGATACAACATAAGCGACTGGAACTCGGTTGTCAGGAACGTGATATAGACCAAGCCCCAGTAGAAGTACGTCAGCCGATGGCAGTACTTCGTGTATGTGTTGACGATTTTTTCCTTTGGAGCGTCTTGATTTCTTCTCTCGAATTTGTCTGCTTCGGTCACATACTTTAAAACTTGCTCCCAACTCTTCTGCCTGAACAGGAACGTGTTTGCTTTGATAATGCAAACGAAACTAAGCATGGAAATCTTCAAGTTGGTCAGCACCAGATCCAAGTTCGATCTGATTACGTAGAGCTCCATGAACTGTGTGATCACAAAAACCGTTACTGCCTCATGCATGATGATGTACAGTATTTTTGCCACAGTGTTTTTCGGGAGTAGGAATCCTATTTTCTTCAAAATCCAGTAGTTTGGGGCCAAAAGAGGCCTGTACGGGTCAAGTAAGCCCTCATGAAATGCTTTGATCATCGTGCAGTTTGAAAATAAAGTGAATTATTTTTTGTCAACGTTTTTATATTGCTTTCTCGATGGGACATCTCGAGGACAGTTCGGTTCAACCCCTCGACATAAAAATCAGAGCTTAGTGTAGGGAGCTTGTGAGTGTAGATGGATATCCGATGATATAGGATATGGCTTCCCAAAACATCGCTCACTTTCATTCCTTGTTGATTTTTTTTAATATGGGTTAGTTTTGTCTAACGTTACATCTTTTCTAAACTTTTCATTCTATCTTCGATCCAATATCTCACCCAAATAGGTACCTATTAGGGTGAAATACCTATTTCTTCTAATTTATTCCACAATTTTCATGGAGTTTTTAGAAGTCGCATCATTGTTTCATGTAAAAACTAAAAGAAATGCAGTTGAAATGATATTTTCCGTAAAAACTAGGAACATAAATAGTAGTATCAACACCTTCTCAATTTTTTTTTCATCAGTACCAGTAGAAATTGTCACCGTAGTATTTTCAACCCTTAATTAAAATGTCTCTACTAAGGCCGCGGCCTTGAAATGTGGGCGGACTTGCCACACGATTGCGAAGGTAAACAAATAATAAATGCACATAGGTGTTACATCCACAAGTTGGAAGATATGCGGATATATTCCCAACTATACTTATAGTTGGGAATATATCTATCAACGCTGATTGATAATTTGTAAGATGTCCTTGTGGTGTACAATAAAGAGTTTTCTATCTATCTGATTATCAACTGCTGCTTATGGTTTTTCTTACCTATAAACGCTATTGAGCGCTAAACAACTCATTACATTTCGATGTTACATCCTCTGTACCTAGTCCGCTTCTCACGTATTGCATCGTCATACTCTTTATAGTAGATATTATAGTCTTAAGAAATTGCTGAAAAAGGTACGACTGGCTGTGCATAGAGGAGTATTAGTGCCGACACTAATGTTTGGCAGTGAAAGTTGGGTATGGCACAAAAATAATCAAAGTAGGATAAATGCAGTGGATATGAGAGCTTTGCGATGCGAAGTATGTGCGGAGTAACTTTGAAAGATAGAGTGAGGAACAGTAAGAAAGTGTTATGGAGTGAAAGAAGATATACCTAGATGAGAAAGGTATGCTGAGATGGTTAAGTTAAATAAGTTTGGGATAATTCAAGTTAGATCACATTTACGTATTAGAAGTTTATAAAAAAAAACACCATCTTCTACTTATTACAATTTATTAATAATCGTACCTGCAATAAATTTGAAATCCAACATAGTAGGTGAGTACATACTAGGTTAGGTACTTGTGATGGGCTATTTTCTAAGTAATGTGTAGTAGCTGTATGCTCCTTTTAAAATCTGCAATAAAATAAAATAATACAGATATTTTTGACAAAAACTTAAAACCGACTTCAAATAAATTCCTGAATATTTACAAGATTAATATCGACCTCTTTTTTTTTGTTATCAACCTCTTTGCGTATTGCTTACTTACTAAGGATGACACTGGCACCTACACTTTCGAATAAAAAATAAAAGTATGTATGACATCCATTCATCATCAGTAATAACTCTACGGTACTCACTGACTGACTGAAATCAAACGTAGTGGTTTTATTCTCTTTGAAAATCAACCTAGAGCCTTACCAAAATCCTAAGAGTACCTATTAAATTTGCAGAGTAGCTTCCTGTTGTAACGTATGGGTGCACAGAAAGGAATTCCCGACACACAACCCCTAAGGTTTAAAATTATGTAAAAATAGCAGCAACCGAACGAAGTCGCGGGGATAAACATACCATGCCTGCCACCGTCGACAAAAACAAATTTCGGCAAGTCGTGATTTCAAGAGAGGATGACGTTTTTTTTAAGTTTTACGGGACAAGTAGCAATCCCTCAGGAATTAAATTAAAGTAGAACCACCCCGGGATCATACTCTATACACCAGCGAAATAATAATCAAAATCGGTTTAGTGTTGGCGGAGATATCGAGTAACATATACACAAAAAAAAATGCAGCCGACTTGAGAACCTCCTCCTTTTTGAAGTCGGCTAAAAATAAAGTTACGCGACATCATACACGTTACGATGGCTGACTCATGGCATAAAAACAAATGAAAGTGGTGATATAGGAGTGATCTGTTTCCTCGATCAGGTAGTCGAAGTATGGCAGCTGAGGATTCTCGTGACCGATTAAAAGTAGTACCTATGATATAATTACCCTATTACCGTTACGAAGGTCGGCAAGGTGAGGTCAGTAAAAGGTCCTGCGGAGAAGATGTTTCTGATGCGAAGCTGGCCAGCAAGGATCAGCACATCCTTTCGCTGCTGCAGAGTCGCGGCCCACCACTCGCTCTCGTATGGCCCGAGGGATACGTTCTCACTCTGTAGTATAAGGGATTATAATTTAATATAATAATATAAATTTTATTTCAGGTAACTTAAGAATAGTACAGATGGTAAAAACTAAATTCTAAAACCCATAGACCATATCCTAAAATATATAGAATACCTATTATTTAATTAATTATTGCACACGCAAAGGCGACGTGTGACGTATCTGCCCGGTGGCGGCGGTGCCTACGGTGTCTCGTGTCAGGCGTCCGACGAACTTTCTGAATTTGACACCTTTGCCACATCTCCCCATCATGAACAATGACAAGCGATCAGTAGGTACTCTCACCATAAAGGAATTAAAATTCATATTATAGCGAGATTACAACTTCTCGATCCTCATAGTGAGGCCGATTAAGATACGCCACCAGCTCTTTTGCCGTGACGGCGTAATGTACTCGCGACACGTTTTGGGTGGTGGGCACCTCGGGTCTGAGCCAGCATGCCTGGTTCTGCTCATTTCGTACGGCGCGCGGTCCCGCACCGATTTCGGCATGAGGGCTTCTTCTTCCTTCTCTCTACCTTTATGAAACCCTCCTTGTCACATAGGTCCTGTGAAGGACCGATGTGACGACGTTTAATTCCCTTTTGCGGTGGTCGCTCGGATTTTGAGACGCGAGCGGTGACGACGGTCGCATAATCACGGCTCGGGGCAGACATGGCTCGACCGGCGGGGCAGCGGTCTAACCACCTCTCACACATATTATAACCTAAATGAATACAAGTCGCTATCCAAGGAGCGAGAAATAAACGGAAATAAGCAAAGAGCTTTGAAGAAATTTTCAGGATTGAGGATCGGTACGCTCTCCGAGCTCCACTATTAAAAACCGCCAATTTCAATAAAATACGCGTTTTGTAGCTTCATCCGGTGGCTTCAGGCAATTTTCCCCTTATGTACCTACCTGCATTACGACTTCTTTATGTTACAGAGATCCGTTAGGTAACCATCGCCACTCTATCATTCAATAATGCCAATGGGCTATGCTGATGACTAACCTTGACAAAAACATCGTTGCTGTGCCAACAGAACAAGAAGAGTTGCACGATCCCGAAGATGAAATATTCGGCCACGTTCAGCTTCTGAGTCAGGTTTGTTGCGGACTATAAAAAAAGTACATATTCCAATTTGAAAGATTATTAATAAGATAATGTAAAGTAAAGTCCCTCGTTGCGTTGCGTTGTCTGCCTGTTTAAATGTTTATCGGGCTTTCTCGAATAGTAACGGACAGTATTCCATAGAACCAGTAGATAATTACTATCTATAATCATGCAGTGGTGCATGCCGTAGTACTTACAGTCAGCTGGTAGGCACTGGTGCAGAGCATGAGGGTGCACATCACCATGTATAAGAACATCACGGGTGACAGCAGAGAGTTGAACAGCCGACAGTGTCTGCAAACCAAACAAACTCGTCATATTTAGGGTTGCAAAAACTCCATCAGAAATAATCCCAAAGGTTTCTAGCGCAAGAGTTAAATGGTACATCGTCTACATAATTTCAGCTGTAGGTCGTCCATCGCTGAACATAGGCTTCCCCATAGATTTCCAGAGCAACCGATTTTGCGCGGTTTGCGCCCAACGGCTATTAGGCAACCTCTATTAGGTCTTTGAATTTGGGGAAGAATGGAGAAATAATGAATAAAAATTATCAGTGATCAAGTATTTTTTCACAATTGATTTCCCGCGATTTAGTTTAATATCATTGCTCCAAAACTTCCACAAGATCGTGTAATATTCTGAGCAAATCAAAACGTATTGTACTCACTTAGCAATTTTATTTTGCAATCTTGCACGCTCAGAAATATAAGAAACGATGATTACCTAAAAAACCTTTCCTTAAACGCGTGAGACGCCTTTTCCTCGTCTTTTTCATAAATTGTGAAGGTTACAGATTATAAAACAAATTGTCACTTTTTTACTAACTTAATAAGCTCAACGTGTATTTGATGCAGCTCCTTTATAGCTGCATCAGACTTGTCTCTGCTGATGCCAGTACCGCCGTGTCCCAGCATCTGCTTGCACCTCTCTCGCATCAAGTCCAGCTTCCCTCCAAAAAACACCATGATGACCACCACACTGGCATCGAAAGACGCCATCGCCGACGCTCCGTAGAAGCACAGAAGCGTGTGCCAGATCACCGTCACCCAGCACCCAGGAGAGTGCTCCTTGTCAAACGGCATCCATGAGCTGAATATGTGGGGAAAACCCTCAGTTCCGTTGTGGTAACCTTCTCTCAGAGTCGATGATGTCAGATACAACATAAGCGGCTGGAACACGGTGGTCAGAAACGTGAGATAGACCAAACACCAGTAGAAGTACGTCAGCCGATGGCAGTACTTCGTGTACGTGTTGACGATTTTTTCCTTTGGAGCGTCTTGATTTCTTCTCTCGAATTTGTCTGCTTCGGTGACATACTTGAAAACTTGCTCCCAACCATTCTGCCAGAGCAAGAACGTGTTTGCTTTGATGACGCAGACCATGCTAAGCATGGAAATCTTCAAGTTGGTCAGCACCAGATCGTAGTTTGCTCTGATTACGTAGAGCTCCATGAACTGTGTGATCACAAAAACCGTTACTGCCTCATGCATGATCATGTACAATATTTTTGCCACAATGTTTTTCGGGAGAAGGAATCCTGTTTTCTTCACGACCCAGTAGTTTGGGGCCAGAAGAGGCCTGTACGGGTCATCTAAGCCCTCAAGAAATGCTCTGATCATCGTGCAGGTTCGAAAATAAAGTGAATCAATCCTTTTTATTGTCAACGTTTTTATATTGCTTTTTCGATCGGACATCTCGAAGACAGCTTAGTTCAACCCCTCGACATAAAAATCAGAGCCTAGTGTAGGGAGCACGTAGGTGTGGATAGGCTTTCCAAACTTCGCTCACTTTTGTTCCATGTTGTCATATGGGTTAATTTCAATACATTAAAAGGGAATAATAACTAGGATATTAATTTATCTAGTTTATTCTTTTTGCTTTCACAGACGGATAATGTTATTCGACTGAATCCTTAAAGATGATAAATATTTATCTAAGTAAAGATATATTTTCTAAACTTTTCATTCTCTGTTCAATCCAAAATCGAATTCAAAATTCAATCCAAACGTGAACTTCTAACTTTTTAACTTTTTCCACAAGTTTACATGGATTTTCAATAAGTCACATAACAGAGAAAATCGCATTTGTTAATGATATTTTCAATAAAAATTAGGGGGATATTATAATTGTATCGACATCGATAGCTTTTCAAAGTTTTTTCCTCATCACTTTCAGTAGAGAATTGTAACGATAAAATATATTTTCTAATTTCAAAACTTAATTTAAATGTCTCTATTACGTCCATGAAATGTGGGCGGCCCTGCCGAACGATTGAACGGTTAAAAAAGTAATGAATGCACATAGGTGTTTAGGTATATCCACTAGTTGGAAGATATTATGCAGGCAATACTTAACAACGCAGCTGATTATCTTACTTATAAACGCTAAGTGCGCCTTTTACAGACTCCTTTCGTGCACATGGCACTTATCTTGGAATTTTTAGGTTCTAGGACATGCCGGTATTCTCACGATGTTTTCGTTCACAGTTTGAGAGCATTATATACACACCGGCACAATTAGCGGAACATATAAAAAAGGAGGATTTTAAAATCTTTTACTTGAGGAACTGGCCAGTTATGATATTTTTTTAAGTAATTGTCTAATTTGAAAATAGAAAATTAGATGACATACACTTTTTTCATTCATTTGTTTTATTTTCCCGAACAATACGTTTTGTCAACTTGTTCGAATAATAACTAAGTAATTGTAATTTTTTTGAAAAATTGCACTTAATGGTTTTTTATAAATTTGTTATTCTATAGGCAATTTTGTTTATTAAAAGCCCTTTATTATGCCTGACTTAACATCACTGGAAATCATTAGGGCTGATGAAATGAGAAGAAATGGCCATACCTACAGATCGATTGCCTCAAGGCTTCGTCGACCAGTATCAACGATTCATCGCAGCATCCAGCGGTACAGATCGTCTAATTCTCTTGTGAGGAGGAGGGGTCAAGGTAGAAAAAGATGTACATCGAGACGAGATGACAGTTTTTTACAACTTGGAGTTCGTAGGAATACGCGATTAACGGCTGTACAAGCTCGAAATGAACTGGAAGACGTTCGAGGAGTACGAGTAAGTGAGCGTACAGTTCGCAGGAGATTTGAAGAAGTTGGTTTAGGGTCGTATATACCTGCCAAAGGCCCAAAACTTGAGAGACGTCACCGCGTAAACCGATTAAGCTATGCGCGAGAACATCGTCATTGGGATTTGAACGAATGGCAGCAGGTTCTCTTAACTGATGAGTGCAGAGTTCTTTTAAAACAGATCGATGGGAGACAGCGAATATGGAGACGCAAAGGAGAACGCCACATACAGTCTAATTTTGAACACACAGTGGCTTATGGTGGCGGCTCGATTATGGTTTGGGGAGGGATATGTTTGGGAGCTCGCACGGAGTTAGTGATAGTCACAGGAGGGATCATGACAGCAGATCGATACATCAGAGACATTTTAGAAGAACATGTTGTACCATTTGCCCCATTTATTGGTGACGACTTTATTCTAATGCAAGATAATGCTCGTGCTCATAGTGCACAATCGGTACAGGCATATCTGAGCCACGTAGGTATACCGGTGATGCAGTGGCCAGCAAATTCCCCCGATATGAATCCGATAGAGCATGTCTGGGACTTGCTAAAAAGAAGGGTTAAATCCAGAATGCCACCCCCCAACAATCTGAATGAACTTGGAAACGCATTACTTGAGGAGTGGGAGCGGTTGCCTCAAGAAATCATCGATAACATAATCTGTAGCATGCCCAGACGAATGGAAACCGTAATCAGAGCAAGAGGGGGAAACACTCGTAATTAATTTTGCTTTAATTTTATTGTTTAATCATTTAATGCTTACTTTTTTTTATTTTTTGTGATGGTTCATAATCATCAAAAAATTTCACTTATTTCAAATTTCTTTATTTATCAATAAAAAATAACGAAGACTTTTCAAAGTCGTTGTTAAATCAATTTGTTATTTTGTGTCTAATTAAATTTTCGTCAAATATATGCGTTATTATCTCATAGTCACACTTTTTTTTCTGTTCCGCTAATTGTGCCGGTGTGTATATATTATTAGCGCACATAAATTTTCCGATCGGAAAATCTATTGGTGCACGTTCGTGCCCACGACCTGTGGATCGGAAGGCGCAGCAATAGATGGCCACTACCCCACCACTTCACCATTGCCCTATTAGATGCAAAAAAGCTATCCCTATACAAGGATAACTTTGAAACGTCTTAGAAACTAGTTGAAGCTACGCCTGGTTCCTCGCGACTAAGCATAAAAGACCCGCTCCCGGCCCGTGGTTCACCCGCTATGTTCAACTGGTTGTACCACGGAAAAGCGAGTCTACGCATAGTCCAACTGGTTGTACCACGGGGATGTACATAACCCCTGGTTCAACACGGGAACTGTTGCATACAACGCTGTCAAATTAAGCAAACTATCACCCTAATTTTGTCATTTTATGAAACGGATTTTTACTCTGATTATTAAAGAAGAACAAGCTAATTTTACTATCAGCTCACGAAGACCCACAGAGATCAGGGAGAAGTGGGATCGCCTTGAATCTTGACGACCTCGGTGGAGCAGCGGGCGAATGCCCGTCTGAGACGCAAGGGGTGCGGGTTCGATTCCCGCTGCAGGACAAATGCTTGCATGCTCTGCAAATATTTGTTCCGGGTCTAGGTGTTATGTTAGGTACTCATAGGTTTTTTTATTTTTATTCAAATACTATTTGAAACAAATAAAAATAATAATACTTAATGTTATTTGGCTGTGATCTTCTGTAAAGCGGAGGTACCTCTCCATGCGCGCTGCTCCAATATATAGAGTCAAAATCCTTTTAACTATTGGTTCTTTCTTGGCTACCCTGCATTAGGTCATTTGTTAGAGTTATAGGTAAGCTGCTGCTCATTCCCTAACTTTTTCTCTTAGTCGCCTCTTACGGCATCCACGGTTACGTAGATATGGAGAGGCCTTATCCAACATGGGGGACAAGTTCCTAATCAAGTAAAGTAATTTGTGAATTTCAGTGCATTCTGGCAGCGAGTGGGCGCTCATAGTGGGCGCGTCCGTAGTGAGCCTCTCCGAGATCGTGTTCCACTGCGGGCTGCGGTGGCTGCATCACTACCACCGGACAACATGAGCCAATCACCAAGATACAACATAATCTAGCTATTATTTCATCATCCTGAAAGATGCGCAGCACAATCAAATCATGTTGTATGAAGTCGAGCAGTTGACTTTGAAGATGGAATGTTGTTACCAACAACTGTAGGTCCTCAAAAATCAAAAAAGTCACAAGGCATTTATTTCAATAAAATCACTAGGATCACTTTGAAACGTCTTAGAAACTAGGTGAAGCTATGCCTGTTCCTCGCGACCAAGCCTAGAAGAATCAGGCAACAAACACGGCTTGGTGCCTATCATTTTTTTCGATGATCCTTTTTCACAAAATGGAATTTAAAGCTTCAGTGTGGTGCCAATCGAACTAGGTGAGGCTCAAAAGAAAAGTAATCTAACTATAATCCTTAATAAATAAGAGCTTATAAAAATGAGAAAAAAAAAGGAGACAAATGTGAGCTTCAACAAATGATCTAAGGGCAGCACACGCTACACTTGATGAAATATGTACCTAATGCTTATATAATTAAATAATACTTAAAATATGATGCAAGCAAAAACTGTAAAGACACTGCAAAATGGCATTTTAGCCGTCGAGGGGCAGAGCGACTTCAGGCCATGCGGTTTTATCATTTATATAATCATTTAGTTTATAGTCCGCTTTCTTAATAAGATTATTCTTTATGTACACTTTAAATCTTATAATAGGAAGTTGCGTCGCGTTTACCGGAAGTTTATTATAAAATCTTACCATATTCCCCATAAAAGACCCATTTACTTTTTGTAATCTAAATTTTGGAATGCACAATTTATTTTTGTTTCTTGTGTTAATACTATGCACATCACTTTTTTTCTTAAAGCTAGCCATGTGCTTATGTGTTTACAATACCTACAGAGTGAAGCCCTGGTTTCTTCTAATGGCGGCGAACTCATTATGCATTTTGCTCAAGGCTAAACACAATACGGTGATATAATTGAAAAAAGAAAGAAAGATAATGATGGATTCAGGAGTTGTTCCTCAAAATTAAAAAAATAACCATGAACATCCCGTCTTTGTGCTAATTATAATGAATTTGATGTTTGTGTCGCCTAACTCGTAAAAGCTGATCTGATAAAAAACGATTTTATAATTATGGCTAGTTTTAAAAAATATATACCTAGGTAGGTACTTATTCTCGCACCGCATACTTTAAGCAATTGCCCTGTTTTATTTTTATCTGCACAGCTAGGTATATTATGTAATATAAGTAGGTATGGATAATAACTTTATTACAAAAAAATAATTGTATTTGCCTTGTGCACTTTAACAATCTTAATATTAATTGGCTATTATTTCAAATGTCTGAAATATTAAGATGTTATTTATTGGCGCTGTTCTGGACACTGAACAGGCGAACCTAGTAGTAGGTGCTGGTACCTACCTACTATAACGTTTATACTGTGGTGCTCCTTATAAAGGCTAAGTGGGGTGGGGAAGACGTGCCACCGATAATATGAGCAGATACCCGCAACTGGACTACATTATAGCTTTACATTACGGGCATTTATGGTAAGCGCCTAAACACACGTCAGTAAATAAAAATAAATAAAATTAAAATTGTTTATTTCATGTTTTAAAAACACATAGGTACTAAATTTAAGTGGGACAACATAATCAAAATACACAGTAAAAACAAAAGTCAAAATCACAAAATAAATGTCAAACATATTCATAACATTTAAATATATATTAAGGACACACAGACAGACGGACAATAACATGCGGACCGGAGGGACCATCAGTGGCCGGGGCAGTGTCCCTCAAAAAGGGAAGCTTGCAGGTCCATCCAACGCCCCTTAAACGGAGAGTCACACCTATCCTATCAGTGCAAGTACGCTATGGATTACGTGTCACTCAATTTGTGGTAATATATTGGTTCATCCAAAAAAAAGTAGAAGGCCGTTTTAATTATATCATCATCATCAGCCTGAAGAAATCCACTACTGAGCCATGTTGAAAGGTCTTCAGCCTTTTCAATCCGCCGATTTCCCACAACCTCGCAAGTCGTCAGTCCATGAGGTGGGGCCATTTATCACTGCGTCGTCGCCCGGTTCGTGGTCGCCATTCGAGAAACTTTATTCTTCATGCGGTAGAAACACCCTGGCTCCTTGAATCATCTCCATGTCTTTCCCGGAGTAGTCTACTACTACCCTCGCGGCCGAGTGCCTCTGGAGCAAGACTGCACGCTATGCACTCACAAACACAAACAGACGGTATCGGGTCTACCTAAGAAGGGCAACATAACAGCAATACTACTGTTTGTGTTTTTAGAGATGGCTTACTTAGAACCGGAGAACGGAACGACTATCAGGCTGTACTACTCTTCGAAGCATCTCAAGTCCTACGTTTCCAAAGCAACTCCAGATAGTACGAACATTTTGGCAAGTTTCGTGGTTCATAAAAAAACACCCTCTTTTACTTACTACAATTTATTAATAATCGTACAATATATTTGAAATCCAACTAAAGTATTTGCGTTATTAGAGTAAACTATAACATAGGTACTCTAAGTACTAAAAAACTATTAATAGTAGGTAAGTCTAGGTTAGGTACTTGTGATGGGCTATTTTCTAAGTAATGTGTAGTAGCTGTATGCTCCTTTTAAAATCTGCAACAAAATAAAAATAAAAAAAGTTACGCGACATCATACACGTTACGATGGCTGACTCATGGCATAAAAACAAATGAAAGTGGATTTAGGAGGGATCTGTTTCCTCAGGTAGTCGAAGTATGGCAGCTGAGGAGTCTCGTGACCGATTTAAAGTGATGTAATAAGTGTATTACCGTTACGAAGGTCGGCAAGGTGAGGTCAGAAAAGGGTCCAGCGGAGAAAATGTTTCTGATGCGAAGCTGGCCAGCAAGGATCAGCACATCCTTGCGCTGCTGCAGAGTCGCGGCCCACCACTCGCTCTCGTATGGCCCGAGGGATACGTTCTCACTCTGCAATATATACCGGATAATACCAATATAAATACAAGTCATACA
The DNA here is from genome assembly GCA_947579855.1 of Anticlea derivata. NCBI lineage: Eukaryota > Metazoa > Arthropoda > Insecta > Lepidoptera > Geometridae > Anticlea > Anticlea derivata. The sequence goes on along the minus strand of OX388275.1, from coordinate 197,880 downwards.
GGAACAAAACTATCCAAGGAGCGAGAAATAAACGGATAGATAGATAGATGTTTATTTGCCAGAATATATGTTACAGTTTAGGTCTTAGGCTACAGATAAGAAATAATTAAAGAGCTAAGAAGAAAAAATAACGGCATTCCAGATAATAGGTTGATGATGCATTGAGGATCGGTACGATCTACGTACTATTGAAATCCGCCAATTTCACTAAAATACTTGACCGTGGCTTCAGGTAATTTTCACCTCATATACCTGCAGAATGTGATTATTCTTCCGAGTTCAGCGATTTCAAGGAAGAAATAAAAGCTTTGCTGCTCAGTCAAGAAAAAGATTTTAAGAAAATCCTAAAGGATATTCAACAGAGTAACCACTGCATCCAGTCCTCTGTTACGCTCCTCACGACTCAGAACGAAGAATTTAAGAAGAAGATAGAGCAGTTAGAAAACAAAGTACAGGAAGACCAAAAATACATAAAAATACTGGAAGATAAAATTGAAGACATCCAGATGGGAAGTCGTAAAGCGAACTTTGAACTGAAAAATGTGCCAAAAAAACCCTCGGAAACGAAGGAAGATCTTATTGAGATGGTGATGTGCCTATCCAAAAATGTTGGCAGTAACATCAATAAGACTGACATTAAAGACATATACCGGGTGCGAGGAAAAAAGGAGGGCACACAAAATACTCCCATAATCGTGGAAACTTCATCTACGCTGCTGAAGACTGACATCCTAAAGCTGAGTAAGACCTTTAATGTCAAGCATAAGACTAAGCTACGCGCACTGCACTTGGGTCACCGCACGTCAGAAGATACGCCGATCTTTGTATCAGAACAACTGACAGCAAAAGGGTCTCGTCTACACTTTCTAGCTCGAGATCTCGCTAAATCGAAGCAGTACAAATTTTGCTGGACTGCGTACGGAAAAGTTTATGTTAGAAAAGAGGAGAACTCTCCTATTATATCAGTCAAATCGGAAGCTCAGGTTCAGCAACTGATGCAGGATCGTTGACTACTGTCCCTGGCGCTGGCAACGTGGTACTTAGCCACAATCTGCAATGTTCACTTATTGTTTATTATTTTAATAGGTTTGATTTTGTCAGTAACTCAAATAAATAACACACATACTCACTCACAACTATATAAAACTCACATACACACACTTTTACTCCCAAATATAATAAAACTTCCAGTATATAATGCTATATTATCACACAAAAAACTAAATACAAATAATAAATTTATAGAATCTGATTTCAACACCTTAATCTTTTTTTGCCAATATATACAAAACATAAACTCTCACCATGATCTTATACACACTTGCAGTCCACTCACAGCCTCTCATTATGGATAGCTCTATTTTAACATTAAATGAAATAGACGATATTGAAATTGCACAAGCTATTCAATGTGATGCAGAGGAACTCGCACTAAATGTACTTCCCAAAGACAGTGATCTCAAAATCGTATCTCAAAATATCAGAAGCGTCTACAGTAATATAGATGATCTAAATTTAACCCTAAATAGCATAAGCATTAATCCTGATATACTTGTTTTAACTGAATGTCGACTTAACCCCAGTAAACAGATCCCATCTCTAACTAATTATAATTCGTTTGCAACAACTCACCACGTTAATCAAAACGACGGAGTAGTAGCGTATATTAGAAATGGTATTGTAGTAACTAACGTTAAAGAAATAAGATTAGATCATGCATCATGTATACAGATTGATACTTACAATAGTGCTATTTTGGGAATATATCGCTCTCCCTCTAACACAAATACAGAAACATTTATAAACTCTCTAAATTCGCACTTAGAATCTCTGAAATCTTATAAAAATATTATCTTAACAGGAGACATAAATATAAACCTTATCATTCATGAAACTGAGCAACAATACGAACGAAACAACAGATTAAACTACCTAAATATGTTATCCATGCATAGTATTCTACCAGGTCATTCAATTCCAACTAGGGAGGGCAGCTGTTTAGATCACTTTATGATAAAACTTCAGAAAGACAAGCTATCTGCTCAAATTGCTGTTTTGAATACGACTATTACTGATCACTCTATGATATTCCTGAACTTATCTTGTCAAATCGTCACAAATAAAACAACTAAAATTAAAACAGTTACTGATTTTAACGAAGCGTTAAAAAGTCTAGTTGAAAAGGATCTTAATAAACTGCTGTTTTGTAATGATCCTAATTCTGTAATAAAGCTGCTAACTAGTAAAATTATCGAATCCTTACAGGAGAACACTCATTCAAGCAAGGTACCTAGCAGTAAACATGTTATTAAACCTTGGGTAACTTCTGGCATCTTACGATGCATTAGAAATAGAAACAAACTTCACAAAAAAGTGCGTTTAGATCCTCATAATGAGGTCTTGAAAATAAGTTATAAGAGATACCGAAACTTCTGCAATAATTTAATAAAAAAGCTAAAAAGAACCTATGAACGACAACAATTGGCAAAATCTACTAAAAACTCTAAAAGCCTGTGGAAAAATATTAAAACTATAACCCATATTAACCAAAAGAAATCAGATAACACTAAATTGTTGAATTTAAAGTCTTCTCCTACTGAATCAGTCAACTTTATCAACGAATATTTCGCTGGAATTGGCAGAGAGCTTGCTGAAGATATTCTGGCAATGAATCCCAATATTCATCAGAATTCTTTTGAAATACCTAGCTCTCAGTCTAACTCATTTGTTCTTTTGGAAACCGACCCTGATGAAGTCTATGGTGTACTGATGGGTCTTAAATCGGACAGCGCCCCCGGTTGTGATAATATACCGACCAGTTTCCTAAAGCTAGCATATCTTGACGTTGTGCCTGTTATCTCCCATTTAACAAATCTTTGTTTCAATACTGGCACGTTTCCCCTCATTTTGAAACAATCTATTATCACCCCGGTTCATAAGAGTGGTGGCATAGACGATGTCAGCAATTACAGGCCAATTTCAGTCCTTCCATCTATATCCAAAATTTTGGAAAAACTAATTAACAAAAGACTTATCTAAATAAATTTCAATTACTGTCTGATTCTCAATATGGATTTAGAAGCGGAAAGTCAACTGAAGACGCAGTAACAGCGTTAAGTTCACACATTGTTGACCAAGTAGACTCTGGGAATAAATGCTTAACTGTGTTTTTAGACCTGAAAAAAGCTTTTGACACCGTCTATGTCCCCATTCTTATCAAAAAGCTAGAAAGTATTGGGGTAAGAGGAACGTCTTTGGCTTTATTTGAAGATTATTTGTGCAACCGGAAACAGAGAGTCAAAATTGGCCAATACACAAGTATAGACTCGAGTATCACGTATGGCGTCCCACAAGGGAGTGTCTTAGGACCAACCTTGTTTTTAATTTATATTAATAACCTATGTAACTTTAAACTAGACAACGCCAGGATTTTTTCATACGCCGATGATACAGCTGTGGTATTTTCTAATAAATCCTGGAAAGATGTTCATCTGGAAGCTGAACTAGGCCTTACTAAGATTTCATATTGGCTCAGGGAAAATTTACTAACTCTAAACGCTTCAAAAACTAACTTTATGTGTTACTCAATTTATAATAGAACCCAACCCGGAAATGACTTTAAAATACAAATACATAGCTCTGAACACGCTAACACCGATAAATGTGATTGCCCTACTATAAACAGGGTGCATTCGACCAAATATTTAGGAATCATAATAGATCAAAGATTATCTTGGTACCCACAAATCGAAGCTCTTAATACAAGAGTTAGGAAATTAATTTGGATTTTTAAAAATTTAAGACATGTTGCACCTAAAGCGTTACTAAATAAAATCTATATTGCCTTAGCTCAGTCAGTTTTGGAATATTGTATACCAGTTTGGGGGGGTTCTGCCAAAACAAAATTTATTGAAATAGAAAGGGCACAACGTTCTTTGCTTAAAGTTATGTACTTTAAACCTTACAGATTCCCTACTTATAGTCTTTACTCTATTTCCCAGTTACTAACTGTTCGTCAGCTATATATTGTACGGGTTGTTCTAAAAATGCACAAATCACTTAACTTTAACAGTAACATAATAAGTAGAAGAAGGAAAGACAAGGCTGCAAAAGTGCACGGCTCGAAAACTACCTTTGCTAGAAACCAATATGTTAGGCAATCAGCTCATATCTATAATATAGTAAATAAAAGTTTAAATATATACCCCATGCAACAATTTGATTGTAAGAAAACTCTGACAGAATGGATAAAGACAAAATCTTACGAGGAGACGGAAGCACTTATGCATATTATAACTTAAAAAACTATTCTGCTATACATACTGGACACAATACACACATACACTAGACTACTCACACACTCACACACACCCCTCCCATTGCATGACACCTGGGGGTTTATCTTGTTACCCAGACTCTTACGAGACTGGTGTTCTCAGGAGAACTCACATACACATACACCCAACACATATTCTCATATACACATCCACCCACACACTTCTAAACACATCCACACACCCACCCACACACCTCTACACACACACACACGCGCGCGCGCGCGCGCGCACTCCCGCATACACATCCACCCACAAATACTCACCTTTAGCTGTACGTTACTTATTAAGAACCTTTATGTAACCTAATAATATGGATATGGAAGAGCGGGGCCTTCTAACACAAGTATATATTTACTTAAAAGAAGGTCTCAACCTAGATTTAAATATTTGTAAAATTTGGTTACAGCAATAAAAACTTTTTACTTTTTACTTACTTTACTTTACCTGCGTTACGACTTCTTTATGTTCAGAGCTTAGATAATGGTAGTATATGTATAAGGTTCAGAGATCCGTTATGTAACTAGCACAGCTCTATAATTCTTTTTTTTACAACATACCAGTGTTAGTGGATTATACTGACTGTTGGCTAACTTCAAAGATTTGACTAACTTTGACAAAAACATCGTTGCTGTGCCAACAGAACAAGAAGAGTTGCACGATCCCGAAGACGAAATACTCGGCCAGGTTCAACTTCTGAGTCAGGTTTGTTGCGGACTGTTCAAAAAAGAAAATACATTAGGTACAAAATTTTATTTACAGAAAGAAACTTAAAACTAATACAAGTTAATATTTACAAAATACACAAGAAACAGTTGAGCCATCTAAAGACCGTTACAAACGATCTATAGATAGCTCAACTGATCCAGATCACTACCAGTCGGAAGCGTCCCCAAGACGCTGGCAGAATTGCCACGCTGGTTGGCAATGCTAATTCGCTGGGCCAAATAAGAGCCAGCTCTCGGGTCACGCGTCGCTTCGATCAGACGTCCTGATATCTTTTTGAAAACCCGGAGGGCCCCGTTTCCCCACGGAAATTTACATTAGGTGCATACTCTACTAAATTGAAAGATTATTTAAATGATAAGAGTAGGTACTGATGGAAAGTACAGTCCCTCGCCGAGTAGTTTGTCTGTTTGAATGTTTATTCGGGATATTCTCGAATAACGGACAGATTTTTAATGGTTTTCCATTGTAGCGCATGCCGTAATACTCACAGTCAGCTGGTAGGCACTGGTGCAGAGCATGAGGGTGCACATCACCATGTATAAGAACATCACGGGTGACAGCAGAGAGTTGAAGAGCCGACAGTGTCTGCAAACCAAACAAACTCGTCATATTTAGGGTTGCAAAAATTCCATCAGAAATAATCGCAAAGGTTTCTAGCGCGAGACTTAAATGGTACATCATCCACATAATAATCATAGTTTCATCTGTAGGACGTCCACTGCTGAACCTGCCTTTTCAATAGATTGCCAGATCGATCTTGTGCGGCCTGCACCCAACGGCTGGCTCCCAGCAACCTCTATTGTCGTAGCACCGTTTAGATATCTGATTATAATATATTCAGAACAACTAAAATATGCTTTAAAAGAACGCTAGATTTAGAATTTGGGGAAGAATGGGGAAGAAACTAATAAAAATAATCAGTGATCCAGTTTTTTTTTACAATTGATTTCCCTTATTTTTTATGTCTGAAATAATTTGTAGTGTTGAGTATTTAGAGTCCCAAAACAAAAAGCGCTGCCGCGTCAGTTGCTTAATATTATAGGAAAGTAGTTGTTATAGGTACATACCTACTTAGACCAAATTATTGGGCGGGTTGGACTAGTTGATTATTTCTGGTTTAGGCAACTGCCCGCTAACAGGAGCTGTACGGAGCTAGACCGGGGCGCGAGCCTTGTGCCAAGCAAAAGTATCGATGTTGTCAAATATGCGATGTTAGGCCATGTTTTTCTGTAGGCACTTAAATAGTATAAACCTACTATTCTACTTACCTACTAATATGCGAAAGAGGATTTTTGGATGTTTGTGGTTCAATCACGTCGTAACGGCTCCACCGGTTTTGATAAAACTTGGAATACTTACATAGATTTCTTTACCTAGAATAGCATACAGGCTACCGGTAGGTACCACATGAGCGAGCGGCCGGCGGAATCAAGTATCTTTGTAATTTTGGAGCTGAAGCAAGCTGATATATTTATTATAATTGTTTAAAGGTAACTTTCGCGTCGCTGTCGACAAGAAAGATTCATGTGTATTAAACTCAATCAAAAGTTCTTGATATTACCTACATTTCCGGCAAAAAAAAATGAATATGAAATAAGTATATACCTACCTACTTGTTGATCTGGTACCTTTTACTTTGAATGAAATGAGAAGCATACATAGGAGTTTCACATTCTCTCCGATCTCCACCCAAGTAGGTAGGTAGGTACTCGTATTTATTCAAAATAATTTGGATCTGCAAAATGGTGTACAGATAAAAGCTCAAACCCAAAAACCGTGTTAGAAAAACCGTCTTTTATAATTTATTTTAGTTTTTATGTGTTTATTCTCGGCCCAAGCACGAATTTTGGCTTTTATATTCCGATCGAATTGTTTGATAATTTAGCATCAGCTTATAAAACTTTGGAGGTTTCATTTGAATAGGTAATAATTTATTAAAATTATTTTCATACTAAAAGTGATCTCTACATAATTCAGGAAATTGGTATCTCATTTATTTTCTTTAGAATTTACTGTTTTATATTACTGTAGGTATTGTTTTAAAGACGCTCTTAAATTTATTTATTTTATTTTTCATTGATTGGTTTTTGAGGTCATCTGTCGTTGACCTAATACAGGTTAAATAGAAAGAATCAGTGACACAACAAGCAAGCAAACAAGAGGTGATTGTCAACAATTAAATTATGGGGTGAGATTCAAAAATGAATCAAATTTTATAGCATTCTCTATTCAATTAATGTCAGGCTTCAGTCAGTGTGATTGGAGTGAAAACATATAAACGACTATAAATACCAGGGCCAACCGTGTTACTGATAAGTACTGCTTAGTTATCTCTACTTTCCCATTCACATAATACTATACAGGAGTTTGATATTATTGCCCCAAAACTCACCGTGATGTACACGCTAAGCAATTTTATTTTGCAATCTTGCACACTAAGAAATAAACAACGCTGATTATCCGACGGACTCGTCCTCGTACTTTAACATACCTTTCCTGCTCGCCCATATTTTGCAGTTTCTATCCTAAAGACTAATAATCTATCTAATAATAATGCCATAAGCTAATAATCTAAAAAGTACAAGAGCGTTGAATGGATCGTAATGAAAGAAAGCGCATGAAGCCCCTTCTCCTCGGTTTTTTCATAAATGATGCAGATCACAAAACAAATTGGCACTTTTTTACTAACTTGATAAGCTGGACGTGTATTTGGTGCAGTTCCTTCACAACGGCATCAGACTTGTCTCTGCTGATACCAGCGCCGCCGTGTCCCAGCATCTGCTTGCACCTCTCTCGCATCAAGTCCAGCTTCCCTCCGAAGAACACCATGATGACCACCACACTGGCATCGAAGGACGCCATCGCCGACGCTCCGTAGAAGCACAGAAGCGTGTGCCAGATCACCGTCACCCAGCACCCAGGAGAGTGCTCCTTGTCAAACGGCATCCATGAGCTGAATATGTGGGGAAACCCCTCAGTTCCGTTGTGGTAACCTTCTCTCAGAGTCGATGATGTCAGATACAACATAAGCGGCTGGAACACGGTTGTCAGAAACGTGAGATAGACCAAACACCAGTAGAAGTAAGTCAGCCGATGGCAGTACTTCGTGTACGTGTTGACGATTTTTTCCTTTGGGGCGTCTTGATTTCTTCTCTCGAATTTGTCTGCTTCGGTCACATACTGGAAAACTTGCTCCCAACCATTCTGCCAGAGCAGGAACGTGTTTGATTTGATGACGCAGACCAAACTTAGCATGGAAATCTTCAAGTTGGTCAGCACCAGGTCGAAGTTTGTTCTGATTACGTAGAGCTCCATGAACTGTGTGATCACAAAAACCGTTACTGCCTCATGCATGATCATGTACAATGTTTTTGCCACAATATTTTTTGGGAGTAGGAATCCAACTTTCTTCACAATCCAGTAGTTTGGGGCCAGAAGAGGCCTGTACGGATCATCTAAGCCTTCAAGAAATGCTCTGATCATCGTGCAGGTTCGAAAATACAGTGATAAAAAAATTCTTGTGGACGTTTTATATCGCTTTCTGAGGCAAGCACGTTTCAACCCCTCGACATAAAAATCAGAGCCAAGTATAGGGAGCTCGTGATTGTAGATAGGTATAATAATACATTTTTGTCAACCTTTTCACGTACATTTTTAACGGCTTCCCAAAACACCGCTCACTTTTGTTCCTTGTTGAAATTTTCATAAGGGTTAATTTCAATACATTAGAAAGGAATAATGACTAGGATATATATGTTTTAGATTATTTAGTTGATTTTGCAGACGGATAGCAGTTATTCTAATCGGATAACCTTATTTGACTGAATCCTTAAGTAAATATAATATTTATCTGAGTTACATCTTTTCACAACTTTTCATTCGCTTCTCAATCTAAATGTAGAAAATTGCCCATGCTTATGTAGCGTTGGCATTACGTATATGTTTTAATTTGTTCCACAAGTTTTCATGGATTTTCTTCAAGTCGCATCAATTTTTCTTGTAAAAACGAAAAAAATGCAGTTGTAATGATATCTTCAATAAAACCTAGGAAAATATAGTTGTATCGACATATTCGACATCGACACCATGTCAAAGTTCTTTTCTCATCACTAGCAACAGAATTGTCACGATAAAATATATTTTCAACCCTTAATTTAAATGTCTCTATTACGGCCGTGAAATGTGGGCGGACCCGCCACACGATCGCGACGGTAAAAAAATAATGAAGTCATTATACGCACGGTGGCTGGTACATCCACTAGTATACCTAGTTGTTATTTGCGTCTACCATATTATTATCTTTTGAGGGTTCCGTAGCACGATTCAAATACAACTCTTTAAATATGACAGCTTCAAAAAATTATGCAATAGTACCTAGGTAATGCGTACGTTATGTATAGCTTGGTTGAAGTTCTTATAATTTTACGCCCACAAGCTACAGTGCATTTTAGCTTTGCAGATTTTATTCTTAGTGAACGCGAAATAATTTGAGATTGGTTTGCAAAGAGCATCCAGTTATAAAGAAAGATTGAATGATGGCTTTTTTAACCGACTTCAAACGAGGTTCTCAAGTCTGCGTTATTTTTATTTGTGTGTTATTAATTCCTAATTCGATATCTCCGCCAATAGTAAACTGATTTTGATGATTCTTTCGCTGGTGTATAAAGAATGATCCCGGGGTGGTCCCATATTAATTTAATTCCTGAGGGATTGCTACTTGTTCCTTAAAACTTAAAAACACGTCATCATCTTTTGAAAGCCGAATTTTTATAGTGGTAATCCCCGCGACTTCGTACGCTTGCTGCAATTTTTATATAAAAATTCAACCAAGTCAATCGGTCGACGGTATTTTGACCGCATTATTTTGTAACAATGCAGGGGACATTTGGTATCAATGAAAAACTAGCTAGAATGAACATCTTTTCTTGGGGTGTCCTGAACGTGGCTATAATTGGTTTGTCTATATTGGTTGATCTAAAAGATCAAAAACAATTGCACGTACTTAAAGGTCCTAGTGGCGTCACTATGCTCTATAAACCCTTTATTATGAGTTTGCCTCGGACGTATTGATGTCAATTATGGATACGATACGATCAGCGTAGCTTTGACTGTCTACTTGTGTCAATAACAAGTGGATTGCATATCATTGAATGCACAAAGCACCAAGGACGAATCTACAGCGTCATTCTCATCAGGTCTTTTTTCGTGGCTCAAACCTCCTTTTTGATAGTAAATCCGAGCAGGTACGAGTCGAACCGTACCGTAAGACTTATATAGTGAGAACCTACCTATGTATTCATCATTTCAGCCGTAGGATGTCCACTGCTGAACATAGACATTTAAGGAGGAGGTAGGGCACAGCGAGATTTTCTCGTTCTGAATTGGAGCAGCCTGCCTGGGGAGGTACCTCCGCCTTACAGAAGATCGCAGCCAAACAACATTATTTGTTTCAAATAGTGTTGTGTTCCTGCGGTGAGTAAGGTTGCCAGAGCTCTTTAGGGGGAAGGGGGTTCGGGGTCGGCAACGCGTGCGTGATGCCTCTGGTATTGCAAGCGCTTATAGGCTACGGTAACCGCTTACCATCAGGTGGGCCGCAAGCTTGTTTGCCACCTCTGTTGTATAAAAAAATAGACCTCCTTCCAGAGTGAAATCTATCATGTGGGAGGAACTTGCCCATAATCGCCACGGGCAGGCAGGTTGGCGAGCGCAGTTAGAGCTTTCGTTGTTGCAATAGGGGACGCTGCTGCCCAGCCCCTAGCTTTTTCCTATTACGACATCCACGGGTAAGTAGATATGGAGAGGCCTAATCTAACCTGGGGACAAGTTCCTGATCAAGTTAAGTAATTTGTGAATTTCAGTGCATTCTGGCAGCGAGTGGGCGCTCATAGTGGGCGCGTCCGTAGTGAGCCTCTCCGAGATCGTGTTCCACTGCGGCCTGCGGTGGCTGCATCACTACCGCCGGACAACATGAGCCAATCACCAAGACATAAAATAGCTATTATATGCTGAAAGATGTGAAGAAATTTTTAATTATGTTGTATGCAAGTGTATTTAATTCATGAATTTGATGGTGGTTCATTTGTCTATTGAAATTAAGGCTAAAACATTAATCAATGAATAAAGACGGTCAAGTGCAAGAACTCGCGCCCTGAGGCTTCCGTACCATTGGTCGTGGGTTCGAATACCGGTCGTGCACCAATGGATTTATAAAAAATAATAAAAATTCTATGCGTAGGAATTGACAAACTTATATTTGCGGTCGCTCACGTAGTCATTGTATGACATTGACCGCAAATATAACTTTGTTTCCTAAAAAACTTCGAAATTCCTCAATTTCAGACTTTTCCCTTTACTTGTGTTACAAAAGCTCCAACCATTCCTAATTTCAGAAATGTGAAGTAACTGGAAGTACCCTAGAGGTATTTGATTTTTGCCATTTCCATACAAAAATTATACATTCATTGCGATATCTTTTTAATGCATTAAGCTAGAGCTTTGATTTTTTTACGGCACTATAAGCCCACAGACCTTTATAGGTGGTAAAAATTTCAAGTTGATACCTTTAGCTGTTTCTGAGAAAAAGGGTCTTGACAGACGGACAGACAGACGGACAACTAAGTGATCATATAAGGGTTCCGTTTTTCCAAATGAGGTACGGAACCCTAAAAACGGTGAGGTCAATTACTGGTTTAATTAGAAGGTAATAATTGTGTTCATGAGGTACACATTTTGCAAGCCAATTTTGACACATTTTTATCAAGTTCCGATGACAATTATTGTGAGCTGATCTGTTGATGGAATCAGGATCTTTTCCGCTTAGCTCAGAAAATAACAGTAAGCATCCCGCTTTTAGGATCATTTTGATGAATTTGAGGTTTTTAAGGTACAGCCAGCTGAGCTGATAAACTCAGTGATTTTACAACACTTTTTTTTGAAAAATGTATATTTCTATCCTAACACCGCTTCTATCCTGTTTTTTTATCGTAACAGCTATATTAATGTAGGTATGAATAATAGCTTTATTACACAAAATAATTGTGTTTGCCTTGTGCATTTTAACAATCTTTATTATTTATTGGTCATCACTTCAAATGTCAGAAACATACCTATGCTGAGAATAATAATGATATTACCTATTTATTTTATTGAACACTGTATAATTTTCATTTCTTCTGTACACAGATTAGGCGAACCTAGTTGGTTGACCGATAATGTGGGCAGATACCCGCTACAGCTTTACATTACGGGCATGTAAGCTTAGCCAGTAAAAGAACGGCAGTGCAAGTGCGCTATGGATTGCGTGTCACGCAATTGTCTTGAGCTCACGTTATAATCTATAAAGTGGTTAAAATCGTTTTGAAATGCTTCATTATAAATTAAGCTCTTTTTTAAGACACTCCATGTGTTTTTACCTATTACTTTTTCTCTATTGCTATATCTAAACCCCTTGGCCGATTCAATTCACATCCTTTTTTTTAGCAAATCTTGGTAGTAAAACTTTGACCTACCAAAATTCTATTCGTAAGTTATACTCTAACAAATATACATCCAAATTCCAAAAATACAACTCCGATTCGTCCTAGTTTTTTTAAAGGTCTTCGGTCGCTTCTCTTGCTCGATCAATTATATTTATTAGCACGACAAGATTTAGTTATTTATAAATGTCGTTTAACATGCGATGGAAGGATCGCTGCAGGAAATAAACATACCTAAGTATCTGTATAAGCATAAATTAGACATTATTGCTGATTTTGACCATTTCCTGTGAAATATATGAATAAGGCCAGACAAGATTAACTGATTCAGCATCTATTTCCTTGATTAGGTAATAAAAAGCAAGCAAAGTCGTGAGTGTTGCCGGCCAACCCTGGGACGGAGATCATATATACCTACTGTCAGAAGGCTTCCGTGCCCGTAGCATGGGTCCTCTCGCTGTAAATTCCGCCATCGGAATTCCATATTTTGAATCAAATAGTTGCTTTTTTTTTTCTTCGCTGTTCTGGCAGATAAGATTCTACCCAGAGCCAAGTGATATAAATCTATGGCAGACCAAGACGGATAAAGTTTAATGCGCAACGTGTACCCATAACGGGTATGGGTAGGCTTACCTACTAACATCATAATTATAAGGTTTACTTAGGATGGTAACTGGTAAGCGTGGCTGGAAGTAATCATGTTTGCCCTTGGGTTCCAGCAATAAAGCTTGTTCACCGACTTTTGGAAATTCGACATTTCATTGAAAAAAACTTTATGCAAAATCAGCCGTTTGGGATCAAATCAGTTCAAACGCAAGAATCAGCTGTTTTAGGTAGCATCTGAACTCGTACGTTTAGTAATAAGTTAGAAAGATAACAAAAATTAAAAGATTTAAAAAAATTGATGTATTTCATAGACGTAGACATTTATTCATGTGGGGGGATTTGCTCATACTCACCACGCTGGGCATGCGGGTTGGCGAGCGCAGTTAGAGCTATGGTTGTTCAAATGAGGGACGCTGCTACCCATTCCCTAGCTTTTTTCCCTTAGTCGCCTATTACGACATCCGCGTATAGGTAGATATGGAGAGGGCTATTCTTCAGCCGGGGCCACCACAGCTTGAGGCATTCGCTATGTCTGTGGGAGAGGCCATGTTCAGCAGTGGACATCGTACGGCTGAAATGATGATGATGATGATGATGAGACATTTATTTAATTGCAACCAAAACAAATACATTTGCACAACGTTTTACTATAAACATTAAAATAAAAGAAACACGAGAAAAAGTAACGGAAATAAAATCTAAAATTTATTTTTGTTGATATATTATCTCCGTTTCGAATGATTATGCATCACCTTGTATTATAGAATGGCTCTCTGTATTAAAGTACTTACATGGCAATTATAAATTCTCAGAGAGCAAGATTCATTGAATAAACTCTAGTACCTACGTTATGTGATTAACATAAAGTCCATTTGACCTTAGACTTCTCAAACATACCTTATATCAATGATAAACGATGCATAAATTGATGTAATAGATACTTAGCAGTTATTCATGCTCTCAGGTACCTATGGCTGTAGAGTAGTAGACGGTAGCTTGTATGTTTACCATCTAGGTCACGGAGACGTCCGCTTTGTCCAATATCAAAGTTGAATAAACTTCACACAATAAACCTACTAAACATATACCTACTCGTATCTGAGTTAGTAGGCATTAACATTGTGTGTGTATGCTCTTCTTCTTCTTCTTTTGTGTGTATGATAAAATGAAGATCCGAACTGAGATATCGCGGTATTATATTTTTAAGAAGAAGACGTAGTGATGAGGATTGAGAAAGGTATGCTGAGATGGTTTGGTCATGTAGAGAGAATGAACGAAAGAAGATTGACGAAACAGGTGTATAAGGCGAGTGTGAATGGGACCGTTGGAAGGGGAAGACCTAGGCGTACGTTTAGTGACCAAATCGGTGACGTTTTGGGAAAAGGCCAGGTCATGTGTACCCTAAACCGACGAGCATGTATGAGGAATGTGATGAGAGTGAATGAAGCAAAAGAGGTATGTCAGGATCGTAGCAAGTGGAAAACCGTGATCTCTGCCTACCCCTCTGGGAAACAGGCGTGATTTTATGTATGTATGTATGTATATTTTTAAGGAAAGCAACAGCCTGACTGAATGTTTTTTACTGAAGGCCTAGGACATAACCTTGGAGCCTTAATTAACCTTAAATAGGATTTTTAGGAGGAGAGCGTAATTTCTCGTTCTGAATTGGATCAGCCCGCCTGGGAGGTACCTCCGCCTTACAGAAGATCGCAGCCAAATAACATTATTTGTTTCAAATAGTGTTGTGTTCCTGCGGTGAGTACGGTTGCCAGAGCTCTTTAGGGTCGAGGGGGAAGAGGTCGGCAACGCGTGCGTGATTCCTCTGGTATTGCTAGCGCTCATAGGCGTAAGCGGTTACCGTAGTAACCGCTTACCAACAGGTGGGCCGTAAGCTTGTTCACAAACATCAGTCGTATAAAAAAAAATAGCCTTTTCGATAACTTATTAAAATTAAAACTCCAATTTGTATGCCTTGGCTATATTTACACGAAAGTTGCTTGACACTAATCTAATCCCCGCTTATAAAATAACTTATATAATACTTACTTAAGTAAGTTATTTTATTCGTTTATTTTGTTATATTAATCCATTTCTATATCTTATCTAATTTATTGTTAAATATTTTCTTCAGGTTTCCACAGGATCGTTGGGGATGTCCTCAGCAGGTGGAGGGTTGGTGTGTGGTGTGCCGCCGTCACCCATGAGCGCCGGAATCACCTGAAGCCAAAACACTACATAAACAGGGCGTAGGGAAGGCGAATCCTTTCACCGCACTAGTTATTTCATCATCGGTCAAAAGGCTTTTTATAGAGTCACCGTACAAAATATCAGCAGCATACAACCGACAACGTAGGAAACGATGATACCAATTTAACTTTTAGTTCTTTAAGTCACTGATTTACTTGTATAACTTGCGTTTGATCAGTAGACAAAGTTTGCTGACCCCGAAATTGAGTGACCGATCATCAAAGAACCAGTGCGATGAAACAGCACTGCGCACACAGAGGCTCCATACATATTATATGAAAACGACTATAGAACGAACTATAAAATGTAAGCTTGCCCCACTGGTAATAATAGAAGAAATACAGGAATACCTACGTATTTAGGGTTCCGCAACGCTGACTTTGGTTTTAGGGTTCTGAGGGTGTCGACAATGCTGTTCAGTATTTCGATCTGCTCCTGATTTCGTTTGTTGTGCTGTCCATAAAGATAACCATCGGTCACAATGCTACCCTTCTGGACAAGCCAGCAATGATTATGAAGAGTTATGACGTAGGTATGTGTAGCCCTGACCTTACTAGGATTTAATATGTTTATTTTTCTGTTTCATTAACCGTGGCAATATCTTAAGGGATGATTAGTAACGAGCGACAGCCTCCACATTAATGTGCCAACGGTTCTAACTCTTATGAAACATTTATTATTATTATAATTTTTTATTCTTTTATTTATTCAGGACAACAAACAATTACACTTAAAAATTACATAACAAATCTTATAGAATAGGTGGTTCTATAATCAGCCCCGTTGTCCACAAATTAGGGCATACTTAAAAAGGGCGTTGTGTAAGAGTGTGACATATTTGTAGGTAGGTATATATAAGACTACAATGTTTGACGATAGGCTAACAAAAATATAGTATATGAGAACACATCATTCACATTATTTTAAGTTTAGGCTAAGTTGAAATTACAATATACCAAGAGTACACTTGGTATATTGCTACCTCAACCCAAACTCAAGAAACCAGACATGATAATCTGGTTAATTGCTTTCCTAAACGAGGCGGGTGAGCTTGCAAAAAATTCAACTTCCATGAAATGGTTATTGAATAACTTAGTTATTCTATGTAGTGGTGCTCGCTCGCCCGCGTTCGTTTTGCAAGAGTAGGTGCGAATAGATAACGTTTGCGGGTCTCTCGAGCGAATTAATAATTTAAAACCCTTTAATTCAGCAAGATCACCAAAAGCCAATTACTAAACCCACCCTGATACCTGTTCTCCCAGCATGACGAGGATTTGCGCGACCTTCCTGATGGCCTCGATGTCTTGAGGCGTGGGGATCGGCAGCCGCGGATCCTGACTCCGGGGGTCCAGCAGCGAGGAGCGGGCCGCCAGGCGCTGGCCCAGATCAGCGAGCGGGCGAGGCTCGGGATCGTGGTATGACTGGCAGAAAAGTCAGGCTTTACATATTGCAGAGCAAGTAAAAGTTTTCGAAATGAAAAGAGACGTTTCATCAATATATGGAGCCTGGGCTTGCACTGTGTACACTATTCTAAATTATGGCTAAGCAATAAAGTAAACGTATTTAATTGGTTATTTTATTTAAATTGACTTCGTTCTAAAGTACATTAAGATTTTCTTCGACAAAGAGAGCAATACACAGCGCTACAAAAATATGGCGGATGGACGTGCGTTAAATGTCATTTTGACAACCTACATTTATCTGACAAAACAAAAACATCAAATCAAACAACATGACATGAAAAATATGTCAATGTCATGACAAACGCCAATTATAAACCAACATGGCTGCCTTCAAATAGTGTTCACATAGTAAAAAACTTACCAGAAGAACTATTCTTGTACCATCGCATTTGTCTTCAAATTAATGAAATTGTATTTTTCTTGTAATCTCCTAATTTTTCTATCTAGTGTACATGGACCAGGGCCAGAATGAAATGGCTCCTTTAAACTCATAACCAACGTAGAAAAATACAGTAATAGAAAAAATAGAATGACAAAATAAGCTTACTTAATTCTACTTAAATGAACTCTGTTTTCTGCAACTGCAAGTAGAAAACAGAGTTCAGATCACCAACCAGCAGTGTGCCCAAAAGGTTGGCAACTTTACCTCTTTAGATCGATATACTGATCATTTGTCCCAGGTAAGCACCAGCCCTTTGGTAACATCCACCAGTCTAGATAAAGCATAGATAGAGATAGAGATAGAGATAGAGCAAGATGGAGTTGAGCTGAAAAGTCCCAAGTTCTCCGTTATAAATGTTATAATACAAACATTAGCCGGTGGTCTAATGTTTGGACACGGGCCAGACAATTACAATAAACAAAGAACTACATGAACGTGGGGAAATCTCTAATAACGCCCTGTACCATCAACTAAACGACTTCGTTTAAGCGGTGACGTACCTAAGTTGACAGTCTCTAAGATTTATGGTTCAAATTCGTGTATAATATTGCTATATATTCGTGCTGGAATGCTTGCATTTGAATGGCAATAAGACGTATGTTAGGGCCCTTAGTCTCAATTTATTTATTTATATATTTATTTATACGAAAAGTAACCCTATTTTTACAGGAGCACCTAATGCAATAGTGTACCTCTATCCTTTAAATTATTATTATTATACATATCAAACATTTTATAAAATTAATTTTAAGTTAAGAAACAACAAACATATATCTTCAATTAATAAATTCAAATTACATAATGTCAAGCCTAATAAAAAGTAAATAGAAAAATTCGTCAATCCACATATGTCAAATAACAAAAATAAAAAATTGCCACAATAAATACAAATTACATATTGTCCTACCTAATCGAAATTAAAAAAGAAAATAATAATTCGTCAATCAATAATAATGTCACCTACATAGTATACCTACATAGTAGTTATACAGGGCGTCCCAAACTTATGGGACATGAAGGGGAAGTACCTTAAATATCGTAGATAGGGTATTTTGCTGAAAGAAGACTTTATGTTACTTTTAAAAGTTAGTAATTCTGCATTCATAGATTTTCTAAAAAATACTTGCTTCGTCTGGGAATCGAACCGACTTAAATGTCAAAAAAAAAATCATCCTACTTCTATGATGCCAATCGAAAGAATAGCTAAAAAATAATAACTTTGCTTAAGCAACATAGTATTTTAAAAGAAAGGAACAACGTAAAATGATTGAGTAAAATTTTTCAAACACGTTTTATTTAGGATTATTTAGCGTTTGTTTGAATGCATACTTTAATATTTTTAAAAAGAACTAATATTTTTAAATGTTGTTCTTAAATTTGAAAATGGAACAGTGTGTGCGAGCGTTTGTTTTTGGATTGATCTGTTTAGTCTTAATAATTCACTTACACAAGTTTTGTGTTAATTTATTGCGAACATGGCATATCAAGTAAGTTTTGATCTAATGGAAGTTCTTCTTGAATCTTTCATGTTGTTCCTTTTTTTTAAAATACTATGTTACTTAAGCAAAGTTATGATTTTTTAGCTATTCTTTCGATTGGCATCATAGAAGTAGGATGATTTTTTTTTTGACATTTAAGTCGGTTCGATTCCCAGACGAAGCAAGTATTTTTTAGAAAATCTATGAATGCAGAATTACTAACTTTTAAAAGTAACATAAAGTCTTCTTTCAGCAAAATACCCTATCTACGATATTTAAGGTACTTCCCCTTCATGTCCCATAAGTTTGGGACGCCCTGTATACCTACATAGTTCGATGATCTGCAAATATTTGTTCCGGGATCTTCTAGGGCTAGAAATATTACTTGCTATTGATGAAAAAACTTACTATAGGACTACTCCAAGCCAGGTGTATCACCAGCATCAGCACCAGCCATCGTACGCTGCTGTCCGCCATGTTGGAGCCACATCGGCACTGCTGGCCGTGGCGCAGAACCCCATTTTATATGCACGAGTAGGGATAATAGATCTATTTGTAAAATTACTGCGAAATTGGTCATCATTTACCGTAAATGCATTTCTCTATTACAGAAGTAGATTGCATTTTTCAATGGAATAAAATGCTTCTCCATTGCCAATGGCATTTGATGTAGGTACTTACCTTAAGTAAGTAAAAAGTTAGCTGGACATCGTTTTTTTTCTAACCAAAAGTGATTAATGAGGTCATAACCCCCATTAATTCATCAAAATCGCCAAAAGTCCATAAAAACCCACCCTGAAAACAAAGGAAAAATCAAACGCAAATAAATGAATATTAAAATAAACATTTTATAATTTTCGTATTCTTCTCGGCAAACCCTTTCATTTCTCCCATAACATGCACGGGAGTGCACAAAAAATAACTAGACCGCCATCTTGGGCCATCCGCCATATTGTATTTAGAATGCCATCACTTAGCTAACCACACATTGTCATCCAATCTAAACGTGTATTCAAAAATTCATCTCAATCGGTCGAGGATAACTGCTTTAAAATTCAATTGTTAGACTTGACCCGAACATACCTACAAACAGCTAGTAAAAACGTACAAATCTAGATTAATATACAGCAGCTTTGGAAGGCCACCCGATGGACCGACGACATTGTGATGCTTGAGCGAAGTCGGTGAACGGAGAAGCCTCAAGAACGTTTGTCGTAGCATTCTTTGGGTGAGGCCTGTGTTCAGCAGTGTACTAGGCTGATGATGATGATGATGTTGATAGGACCATTACCTACGGCTTACCTACGATTGCTTCACCTTCAAGTCCAAGTCAAATTCAAAAGGTGTTTACATAAAAATCACAAAAATCTCTTTGAAACAAGAACAAGGTGAAAGTTAGGTTACTTTTGGTTCTAGGACAAGTCCGTTTTTGAAATAATTTATTTGAAGGACTGCTGATAAATGCTTTGAAAATTCCTTGGCTAGGCCGACATACTAAGACCAGACAAGAAAAATAAGTAAATAAAGAAATAGGCTCAAGTTTCCAGGCGATCAGGTCCTTTACATGACTAAGGCACGTCCAAACATTACATTTGGCAAATGCCCACATTCTGGAGAAGGTAATACTTAAGAATACTTACAATTTTCCTCACGATGTTTTTCTTTACCGTAAAACGGTAATTCGAAACTTTTTAGCACGTGACCATGCTCACTTAAATTTTAAATTACGATTAGAAAAAGACATTAGTGCACAACCAGAATTGAGCCCACGAACGAACCAATGAGTATACATATAAGCACGAACTTTGGATCTAAAGTCGGGGTTCAAATTCTGGTCCGTGTACATCCCAGGCTGGTGGAACACGCCCACAGACGAAGCTGCCCAGGCTATATCGTCAGCATTACTAAAAGAGCAACCTGTTGTTTTAATCCTCGATACAAGACTATCCTTCTGCAGAGGCTACCTCTCCGCCGCGTCCAGAGTAAATGCCGTATCACATCTCTTGTACCACTTCATCAAGAATTTAAACAAATATGGCTATCATCCCTCGTCCATACATTTGATCGGCTTCAGTCTTGGAGCCCATGTAGCTGGTATGACTGGAAAGCTAGTCCAGAAGGGATTGAAGACGAAATTGGGAATGATAACCGCGCTGGATCCAGCTAAACCCTGCTTTAGACTATCAGAGTTCAGGCTGCAGAAGACCGACGCAAATTTCGTCCAGGTGGTGCACTCCAGTGCAGGGATATTGGGTATCGAAGAGCCGGTTGGTCATGCAGATGTGTACGTTAATGGGGTAGCTGTGAAGCAGCCTGAGTGCCAGCACAGGAGTATAAGCTTCGAATGTGATCATAATCAATCTTGGAAGCTATACGCGTCTTCGATCGTCAATCGAAGGTCCTTGATGGGACGTCAGTGCTACAGTTGGGAGGAAGTCATCGATGGTCGATGTAGTGGAGAGAACACTGTGCTAGGCTACGGATGCAGCAACCACTCCAGAGGCATGTTTTTATACAAATCTAGCAGATGAACTTGAAACAAACATTAATCGAACAAGGAAGCTTGAACTTAACCATTTTTATAGCAGGAAGTGAATAATGCCATTTTGAGAATTTTTCGTGTGAAGCTAGTTTTAGAATGACATAGTGATTACATTACATAACTGTGATACTAGTCGTAGGTAATTACTTATAGTTTGCAATTTTATGTAATAAACGGTTTACCGCAGATTGTTTTCTGTTAATTTTCTTCACGCTTGCGAACTCTCGGAATTTATATTTAGCAGTAGTGACCTCTAGTGGATCGCGATAGAACTAAAACAGACAGTGAGTAGTCGTAGAACCGTGAGCGAGCGATGACCCGGCACACTGCTCTACCTTCAGCGTTAGTTACCACACTTGTTGTTGGGAGGCGCTACGAGTCTATACCTCGACCTACCTACTATAGAATACTTTTTTTTAGATAAATTGCACTTACAGATAGCACGTTATATCTACAGTAAAGTTTTGTTATAATCTAGGTACAACTGTCCGTAATTAATGTAACTTAAATGCATTTTGGAACATAAAGGCCGTGGTCGCCCCGGCTGAAGACTAGGCCCCTCCATATCTCCTACCCGAGGACAAAAAGCTAGGGGATGGGCAGCAGCGTCCCCTATTTTCACAAAGATAGCTCTAACTGCGCTCACCAAACTGCGTGCGCAGCGTGGTGAGTATGGGCAAATTCCCCCCACATGATAGGAAGTCAATCCGGAAATCTGTGAGGGAGGCCGATGTTCAGCAGTGGACATTAAACGGCTGGAATGATGTTGATGAAAAGCATTTTCGATTAAATTATATATTTATTTTCTTACAAAAACTACACCTAATTATGAATAAACAAATAAATAAAAATAGGTGTAAGTCGAGCAACAAAATTGGCTCTACCTCAGGATGAGTTGGCTGGCTAGCAGGCTAGCAACCAGCGCTGGAGTTTCGTCAGAGCCTTGGTTGTCGCTATTAACATGCTATCTAAATGAAAAGTGTATTCTTGTTGTAAATCAGGTATTAAGAAGTGTTTCTTATTACAATTATACAGGATAATAGTCCTTTGTAGCCAGTGGCGGATTTGCAGTTTTGGCCGCTCTAGGCCCCAGGCCATGTGCCGCCCCTTTCTCAGCACCCATCATATAGACTAGGTACATAATGAATTTACTTTATTGCCAACTTTAACTAAATCTTAATCAGAAATTTAATTAACTTTATTAGCTACTAATTTGTAAATATATTCCGAGATGATGAGATTTTCTACGATAATTAGGTACTACAAATTTTTGGTCACGATTTGCAGCCTCTTACATCTGGCCGCCCTAGGCCCGGGCCTACTGGGCCTTAGGGCAAATCCGCCACTGTTTGTAGAAGAACTTTTCGGAAAGAAAAGAAAGTTCACCCGAAAATATTCGGGTTTTTAATATCAAAGTCAAAGTCAAAAGGCATTTATTTCAATAAAATCACTAGGATCACTTTGAAACGTCTTAGAAACTAGGTGAAGCTATATATACCTACCTTATGTCACTCGTCACACTCAGAATCGCATCAGAACAATAAACATCTTCTAAAGCTATCGACCACCTCTGAGTATCTACATTCCATTATCTAAAGAGGATCATCGAAAAAATGCATTTGTGTCAGTAGTACCATTTACAGTCACCCAACTGTAAATGGTACTACTGATTCTTCGAGGCTCGGTCGCAAGGAACAGACGTAACTTCACTTAGTTTCTAAGACGTTTCAAAGTGATCCTAGTGATTTTAGATCATAATATTTATGCTGCTTTTATAGAAAGCTTGTTTATTAAGATTTGACGGAACTGTAACGCGCAATGGTTGAATGTTTTTATCATAACTTACGACATCGCAGGCATCATCAATTCGTTCCTTTTCCGCCCTTCATCATGTAACCAAAAGCATACTCTTAGCAGCAAGGCATTATCCACTGTACAGACTCTAACATAAGGTTCATATTAAATATATTTTTTTGCGGTCGTCCTCTGAAACTACGAGCTTTTCTTCTACACATTCAGCCAGGGAATTTTAGAATCTACACTACCTGAAATAAGGGATATAATGCAGGGTTGGATTGGTGGTCTGGTCTTGACGTCTGAGTAATGATGAAGAGGCGTGGCGGCTCCCGTGCCTGCAGTCCTTAGGAGTGATGGAGTCGCATGCTGGGAATTATTTCCAGTTGGTATTTAGGCGCAGATATCATTTTATGGAACAAAGCTTCCCACACTAAAGATCATTGGTGTAATAATGTATATATTAAAGTAGTATCAATGAATTACTGAGTTCTGAAGCACTCAGCACTCACGTCGATCCACGGAAGTCCCCTTTGTGAATTTTTAATTTAGCAATCAATCATTTTTTTTCCATAGAGATCCAGAGAAATAACTTTCAAAAATGTCATGTTTTTTCCTTCCTATACTTGATGATTTTCTGAAACACAATAATAGAAATATAATAATAATAACAATTGAAAATTAAGCTAAAATAATACTAGGAATGAACTCTGTTTTCTACGACAACGACTACAAGTAGAAAACAGAGTTCAGATAACCAACCACAGGCAGCGTGCACAAAAGGCTGGCGACGTTACCTTGTTGGATCGCTATACTGATCATTTGTCCGAGGTACGCACCAGCCCTTCGGTCATTGGTCTCATCCACCAGCCTCCTAGATAAAGCATCCAACAGGAGCCATGCCCCTGGGCCCCAAGGTCCTAGCGTCTCATCCCCAAAAGGCAGAAATATGTAACCATCGCCAAGGGACGAATATTTGTCGCTGCTGCCGCCGCGCCAGCCGTCCTGGAGGTGGACGAAACGTGGGAAGGTGCCAACGTATCGACGCAAGTCGCATCCCAAACCAGCGGCCTGCCACGACTCCAGGAAATCAAAGACATCTTTTATTTTATATTAGATATTTTAGAATCTTGGAGATTTTTTGCAAATCGAGCAATTACAAGCATTATTATATGAATTCACAACGACTGACTACCATATTACAAATATTTTCTCTAATACCATGTCTTGTAGGTAGGTACTTTTATATTGCATAGATGACGTTTTTGTCTGTGAACCCCCCGAGCAAACACCGAGTGCAGCCTGGGCCCGCGGGTGCGTGGAAATTACCACCGTGGGAACAGGCCCACGGGGACTTTGTCATTTTATTTTATATGTATTAAATTCACAAAACAGATTTGAAATCAATTAGCATAAAAAATAAAAACAGAATTTCTTAGATCTAGATTCGTTATCAAATTTGTGAATACGACATAATTACAGTGTATGCATACCAGTTGAAATTACCCTAAACCTAGACACAGCAAAGAAAAAAAATTTGTTTCACTAAACATATGACAACAAACCGTAAACGCACCGCTTATACCTACTGATATTGCTATTAAAAATGTACATGTTAGCTAAGTTTGAATTAGAATTTTGCGTAAGTTTGTATAGATCCGTGTATACGAATTCTAAATTAGATGCACATTGGCGACAATGGATATGAACTATGACAATGGTATAAAATTATGTTCTACCGAAAGCTTTGAACACTGTCATGAAATATATCACTTTTAATGAGATCTTGATTTATTTTTGTTCGAGTCAGAGATTCTTCTTGATCTGCTTTAGGCCGACCAATTAATCACAAGATTTTGTCCATAAACTGATTGACACTATCTTTGAGCAATTTAAAATTCCAATTAAGATTACAAAACGATTTCTCCGAATAAATCATCGGTTATGATTGCAATAACTTTTAAATCAAGCCCAATACCCTGCGAACGATTGACGGCAACCTGAGAGACGAAATACTAAAGAATAGCCTGTTTCTAAAATAAGCAGGTACGAACTATATCTCTACCCTTGTTCTACTGTGAATGTAGAGTCCAAAGAGTTAAATAACACTATGATGCACAGTTATGATAGTTGTTCTTTCTTTGTCCTGGAGATCATTGAGCAAAATCTAGGGATCCGTTAAAATGCGTGAACACGCCCGACATACATCAATGTGGGTGTGGGTGTGGGGTATTCATCTGTCGGAGATAACAAGCTGTGAGCGGAACGCCCTTCGGCAAACTATTATCTTCAAATGTTTCTGGTTAGGAGGGGTGGACAAAACTTGCTTGACTTACTTGTCGTGTCACTGATTCTCTCTTGGTCATCCTGTTAGGTATGTGACCGGTTGAGGTACGATGACTAAATACGCTGATTGTTTCACCGACGGAAACAATCAGCGTATTTAGTGAATGGATAAAATAGTAGATTATGCAACAAGGGCTTAAAGTAGTGTATTATGTCAAGGGCGCTATATTGAACCCCGAGAACGAGGGATTCTATGGTTAACTCCTGAGCGGAGCGAGGGAGTTAAGGCAATAATCCTGAGTACGAGGGGTTCAAGATCGCCCAAGACAAATACACATTTAAGCCCGCGTTGCATACTCTACTTTTTATACTTTCTGCAAGGCAATTGAAAACAATGACTGTTAAGTAGACAGAAATGATTTTTCTGGAAGTAAGTTCCCAACTATACCAGAGGCTTCAGATTTTTTGCATTCTGGAGTCGAATCAAAATCACTGTCGTCGTCACTTGCCTTTTTTGGAAGTTTATTTGAATCGAAACTGAATTTCGGTGTAGATAACAGCACAGCAGTTTGAGCGTTTGGCGCCTTTTTTTCTTTTTTTTGTAGTCTATTCTGTAGTGGTCAGTTCGACATTCGAATAAATCCTTCTTCGTGCGCGGGTGAAAATGAATTTCGTAAAAAGTTTTCATGTTTTTCTTTTTTTTAATTTGTAGGCAGTGCAAAGAAAATGTTAACATACAGCCTAATTAGAATAAAATCTCATTGCACCCATTTTTGAAACCAACCTCGATCAAGCACGACTACATGGGTTGCATTCCAAATTCAAATCACATTATGTCCCATGGGAAATAATGAAATTCAGTACAACATTATGACCCGACTAGACCGTAGGGCTGTAATGACTTACTTTAGAAAAGGTTTGCATGACACATAATATGCCATTGACAAGCAGGTAGTATAAAAATAATATAAAATACTATAGTAGGAATTAAAATCAGCAAAGATTTTGTATGACTCTGCTAGAGCAATATTATGTGAACCAAACAAGAAACTCAGTCAGTAAAAAATAATACATGTGTACGCTTTTCCAATTTTCCCTCTTCGACCGGCAACGAAATCAACCATGTATCGGCTGACATTGCAATACGGCATCCGCTGATGGAGTTCCCTGGTTCAGGGATTGTGCCAGCGCCAGGCCTGGTCCAGGGGGGGGATACAGTGGGTAGAGGGGGGAGAGTCGGATAAATTGCTTTCCAATGTAAGCCGGGATAGTGCCGTGACAGTGACGGATATGAAACATTCGTTATGAGAGTGATTGAGCAGGTTTCCTGTTAGTTCATTCGATTTATATTTGACTAGTGAAAGCCTGGGGCTTCGGCTTCGTTCGCGTTATTTTTTTTATACAAACTTCTAACCACGCTGCATCCTCTTAGAGGTTGTTTTCAAAACCAAGTCAAGTCCTTTCAAGTCTCTTCGACCCGCGGTTTAGGCTCTGCGTAGCATGTTAGTCAGTCACCAAGCCTTTTATAATATGTATGTGAACTTCTCCGTTGTTGTAAAGATGATAAAAATTACCAAAATGATTTTTTTTCGCTATTATTCTTTCTTTTTGTTGATAGAATAGCCCCCTTTCCAGATGGTTTACACATATAAATCTCCTTTTATTTTATTTACAGCAAAAAAGGTAATGGTACCAGTGCTAACTAAGCTTCTATCCACCATGCGGCAAAAACTTCACTCTACAACAAAAAATAAAGCAATCTCATTTTGAGCGCGGTCACAGCCCGTTAGTGTAACATCCGTGACATTTTGACGTGCCCGGCTCGGCTCGCATGCCGTGTGGCTTGCGGTCACACCGCTCCGAACAGACACCGGCGATGGATATACGACTATTAATAGGCTCCTTGCTTGCTTGTCGTGTCACTGATTCTTTCTTGGTCATCCTGTATTAGGTCAGTGACCAGGTTGAGGTATGGTGGCCCTGAAAAGAGCCTATGACCTTCGGTGAAAGAAATACACTAGATGCTCCTTACAAGATGCCTAGTCGCACTAACCAATATTCTTTAAAAAACGTTATTTTCGTTTATTTATGTACTAGCTTGCGCCCGTAACTTCTCTCGCATGGTGCTTCAATAATAAGTAGCATATATGATATTCTAGGTAAAGAACTATATCTGTTCCAAGTTTCATTGAAATCGGCTCAGCCATTACGGCGTGATTGATCCACGAACATCTTCACAAACTTTCGCATTTATAATAATAAGTAGGATAAGATGCATTCTGAAAGTCTGTAGTTTGCGCGGCACCATGTCGCCGCATAGTAGATATTGTGAACTTACTATCAGCATATAACTACTTACAAGCAAGTCGATCGAAGTTAGACTTACAAACTTGCTATCCGCACGATAAACCCAGTTTCTGCTTCAGTTCAAGTTGACTTATCTGATCCTTAGCAAGTCTTTGAAGATGAAGATTATATGTAACTGTGGAGGTATATGAAAGTTTACAATAAAATTATATGGTACTGAGTCTAAACTGCTCTGTGAAACGTCATAAAAGCAATTACAGAGATAACGTACAGTTGGCGGCCCTCGTGTTGTTATAGCACTTCCCGCGCGGAAACATTTCAAATTGCCCCTTTTTGTCACAGCCGTACTTACCGCCCCTCCCCCCTACCGCCTGACGCAGGATAATTAGGTGGCCACTTAATACTGCCATGTGTTTGTAAGAGGCTTTTTTCGTTGTTATGAAAATTGGAATATTTTTGTTCAAATGTTAATTACCCGTTCAGAATAAACTAAATTACTATCGGTACTACGGCCACTAAGGGTAACTAAATACAGGGCTTACCTACAACTACACTAAATTAGAAATATTCGTAGTTTACTCGAACAAAGTTACTCGAGCCGTGTTGGCCAAGTGGGACCTCGACTCTCAACTGAAGGTCGTAGGTTCGAATCCCGGCCGTGCACCAATGGATTTTTGTTTTCGAAAAATGCATGTTTTTCTACCGGTGAAGGTAAACGCCGTTAGGAAACCTGCGACTTAGTCTGTTCCACACTCATCGACTCTGTCTTTCCTGTGGATAAGGCCGACTAGTCCGAATGATGGTATAGGTGCGGGGTAACCCTACCACCTAAACATGTCGCAGGCACTACAGCGTCCTGTGAGTGAGTAAAAAGTTCCACCTGACGTTGTTTAAACCATCTAGAATAGATGTAGAATGCCTTG
This sequence comes from Anticlea derivata, assembly GCA_947579855.1. NCBI lineage: Eukaryota > Metazoa > Arthropoda > Insecta > Lepidoptera > Geometridae > Anticlea > Anticlea derivata. Next base: position 169,254 of record OX388275.1, on the reverse strand, counting down.
CTTTTTACTCAAACAAATATAGGTAATGGCTTGGAATATTACAGAGTCAAAAGAAAAGGGAGTTCGCACCGTTTCTAAATAAAATTGCCGAAAAGACGTTAACTTTACCTACAACATGAAGAGCTTTAAGAAAAATACAAAAATATTTCTCCAGGACAGGCAACGCATTAGCAATGCTCCAGGTGTTGCAGATGTCAATAGGCGACGGTAACCGCTTACCATCAGGTGGGCCGTAAGCCTGTTTGCCTCCGTATAACATTAAAAAAAAACTTTATATATTTTATATTTGCCACAGTATGATTCAAACTGCAACTGCAATGGCCGACGCCGACGCCAGTGCACTCGCGTCTTAACTTTTAATTCGGGCTGCAGTCGTGCAGTTGGCGAGCACATCTGCGCCGCGTTAGTTTTGCTTTTTACTGTGGGTCGCCGCCACCGCGGAGAGAGACTAGATACCGAGGGGTAAGTGCTTGCAAGAAGTAGGCTATTAAAGATTAAACTGGTACTGTCTGATGGTGAGTAAAGTCTGATGGTCAAAATTACTGCAACGGCTATCAAATGACAAACGACAAAAAAACAAGTAAACGCAGGTATTTATCATAAATATAGGTAAGTGATGTTGTGCTTGGTAACCTTTCTACTTGGTTTAGGTTCGAAGCAAATTGCGAGGCACATCTTGTGAATGGTGTGAAGCCGGTTTGTTTTCAGATAGCAAATAAGTGCGGGTGCTGCGGGAGATCTCACAAATGCACAAATGATCGAATGGTCTGAAAAAGGTGAACCCCCTTCAGAGGCTAATCCTGGATATGATCCTGTGCTGTGATGATTACTCTTATATAAACCATATACGAATGAGTCTCTGTTAGACTAGGATACCTATACAAATGAATTTTACCTACTTAGGTATGTTGCAGTACGCTCGTTAGGATAAAAGATTAAAACTAATTTAAAGATAAAAACTTTTTTACAGGAATCTGAATTAACCCCTAGCTTAAATCAATGAGATTTTCAAAATAAAATTGGGTGCACAATTTGGGCGTGCATAATAAAGTTATTCAAAATATCAATTCCAAATTACATTAAGAATCCAATAATTACATGCTTACCGACGAACATGTCCTATAAATCTGAAAATTGGGTATTTTCCGTGGTTATTGAAGCTAGGTGTACACTAAGTTGAACCCTATTGGGGGTCAAATCAGAAGTAGGTTTAAGCTTGTATCAAAAACTTTATTTGCGGAGTCTCGGGCGATCCCCCAGTTATGGAATAAACTCATATCCAACTACGTACGTGCGGGTAAAGTATTATTCTGAAGCCATTCCCATTTCACAGGCACTACGGGCTTGCGGGTTAGCTAGCACTAATCAGGACGTTCTCGAATCAGTTGCGATTCAGTCGCAAAAATCTAATGACCATTTATGTTGATTATCGTTAGCAAGCTTCTTATTTTTGGCTGGTACATAAACATTTATCCAGACTAGATAACGTTAAAACTGGTGCTGAGGTCAAAAAGTTGTCGCAATATCGATCTACATTCGAAGAAGACATTCTGATGGAAACATTTAATAAAGAGTCTCGTCCGAACGTGGCCTTCATTTTATTAGAGGTACTTTAAGATATGTCTAGATGAAAGAGTGTCCTTTAAATGTATCCAATTTTGTAGACAGAGGCTAAAGCTGAGTTCAAACGGCGTGCTACGTATGCGTAGTTGTAAGGAGAGTACCTAACAGAGGACTATATAATATGCGAGTAAAGCCGCGCGGGTAGGTACTGCTAGTACGTAATAAACCTTTGAAAAGCGCCGATTACAAAACCTATCAAGAACAAAAGCGGTAACCGTAACCGGAGAAAGGTACTAAACCGGAATATAAATAATAAAATAAAGGTAAATTCGTTTATTACAGACAGTTTCATAGAGCAACCCCTCCGCCCTTGTGTAGAGGAGGAATAGGTTTGTTTTTAATTTGGAACCATAGAAATCGCTGTAGGGTGTTAGGCCCTTTGAAGTGGACCGCGCGCCGCGCTGGTGTTTTCTTTGTTAAGTAGTTTGGTACCTCGTAGCACCCGTTACAAAGATACACATACCTACAGGTACTATCAGCTATGTCTGTTAATATTTAGGTACACTCGCCGACACAATTAGGGGAACGCCAAAAAAGTAAGAATAAGTATTCTTTTGTTTTAAACTTTCTGGGTTAGTAGTTACCTCATAATTGTAGCCCTCTACTCTGCCCCTTTAGGGTTGATTTTGCAATAATATTGAAACACGTATTTCTTTATTTCTTACCAAAAGCATAAATATAAATTATCAGATCGCTAACTTGAGGAATTATGGATACAAACTTTAATTGTATTATTTATTGAGACAAAAGACAGCATATGTCCTTCCACAAGATACAATCTATCTCCTTGCCAAATTTCATTACGATCCGTTCAGCCGTTTCGTCGTGAAAAGATACTAAATAAACAATTATACCAATACAAATACAAATCATTTATTGATAACTCCATAGTTACAAGTCGTGCTATGTTATTTATACAATCATACCTATAAAAATAGAGTTACTTTAGTATGTGTTTCCTGAAATTACCTACCTACTGCTTAAAATATGTACCTACCAAATGAAAATGATTTAGTGTCTAAATTCCTACACATAATGAATCCATAAAATAAATAATCAAAAAACTATATAAAGAGCTCGTTATTAAAAAAATAAATACACATAATAAAGTAAAAAGCTTTTTCCTCGCGCCGATTTATGTTTTTGCTCGCAACAAAAAGCATTAGAAATACATTTTCTATAGCGGCCGGTATTATTGTTCCGTTCGATTCGTCGCGGGCTGACTGCCCCTGCCCCTGCCTCTGCCCCTGCCTGACACATTGTTGTTATTTTATTTTTTGTCAGAAGTCGACTAACTTTCTTCGCTTCAAAGGACTTTTTGTGCCGTCTCGTACCCTATGTACTACGTTACTCGTTTCAACATTCTCTACACTTTTAGGGCGTTGAAGGTCCTTTGAATTAAAAATAACGTACTTACCTAGTGTAATGTTGCAGGGTTGTTAAAGAATTTGTAAGTTCTGGTTTCAGGCGCATGAAGCTCTTGCCAAAAGCGACCACGGTTACTATTACGAGACATTTAAACCTATCTTTAGTCGTTTCTCAAGGAAAGCTTACTTATAGAAAATTTCGTTATTTTAGACAGCATTAACGATTTAATAGATAATAGGTTAATGTGAAAACACTGGCGACTAAAGATATGGGGGTCAGAGTCGAGTAATTGTCCTTCATGTCATGATTAGAGTGTATTCTTGAAACGACTTTGTAAAACAGGTTTTATAAACCGCTAATTGCGCAAATAAGTGTGATCACTAAAACCAGGCAATAATAATTAACCACTGATTATACGAAGAATTTAAAATTATATTACTTTTAGTATCAATGCTACCGGTTTGAAATCGTTTCAACAATTACTATAAAGGTAAGGTAACATGGGGTTAAAAGTTCCAGGGTTTCAATTGTTCAAAACACGTAAATTTTAGCTTCGTAATAGATAAATTGAAGACAGGTAGGACCCGTGCAAAGGGCATTTACCCCCAAAGTTCATCACACCTTAATTTCCATTAGGAGGAAGAATTATTTTTAATTAGAAAAGTCTTGGTAATCTTGCTCCCGGAGCTGGAGCCGCGACGCCGCGCCGCCGCCGCCGACGTGGATAAAAGAACATTAATACCGAATTAACGTGGCTTTTTCATTAACTTGCCTTTATAAAATTTTGTTACCGTTTAAAGTCTGGAATTAATATTCTATTTGAGCTCACTTTAGCTAATTTGCAACAAAAATGAAATCTCGTCTAATTTTCCCTATAATTTGATTTTTTGCCACAGAATTTAATCTTTAGATACGTTTGCTCTAAATAGCAACAATCAAATATATTTGCAATTCTATTCTATGAACTGTGATCCAATATATAATTCATGTGTTAATTAAAATGAAAATAGCAGCCAAAAGTACAGTACACTAATTCTAACTCAGAATACAATAAATTTTTGTATTTTTCCCTTTCAAGTTACTTTATAAAACTCGTATTTATTTACCAAAAAAGCTGTTGCAATATCAACCCTTATTTTCTGGGTCTGTCTCAAATCGGCACGTCGTATCGAGGCAACTTACACTATGGAGCCGAATTCCACTTATCCGTGGGATTAATATTTTTACAATTCTTTACAAAGCCTGATTTGATGTCGCTTTGTATATCGCGCACAGTGGATGAGTGCCCCTGGCGCGCTGCCATACAAAATCTCTACATTTTATACTGCTTAAGGGTCGTATCATTAATTGTCGGGAGTGGAATTTTGAAAGGAAAAATAAAAAATATATTGTCTGTTTTCCTATGAAAATACTGTCAGTCTGATGAGTGTGAGTTGAGTGAACGAAATATTGACGACTAAAGATTGACAGGCTTTTTAGTATCGGGTTCGAAATACGTACCTAAACGATGAAAAATAATGAAAAGTAATGTCAACGATGAAATATATTTTCATCTATTGAAATATTATTAGAACAGGCAAGTTACTCTATGAGAACAGGTACCTACCTAAAAGCCGAACAAGATCAGTGGCTCTGGTTTTTTTTTTTTTTTTTTTATGGAGGCAAACAGGCCTGCTGGTAAGCGGTTACCCCGTCGCCTATTGACATCTGCAACACCTGGAGCATTGCTAATGCGTTGCCTGCCCTGGAGAAATCTTTTTCGAGAAATCTATGGGGAAGGCGTAAAATTATGTTCAGCAGTGAAAGTCCTACAGCGATATAATATGATGGTGATGATGAGCAAGTAAGTCCAATGTTCGAATTGATTGAATATTCTTTACCATACTCGTTTCTAAAGAGAGCGTAAAAACTTGTTGAAATATCATTTGAACCTGAGATTAATATTTTTATATCCCTTACAAAGTGACCCCTGCAGAGTGCTGTCATAAAATTGTAGTAATACGAGAAATACGAACGCTATTCCACATCGCTTTATGCCGCCTCGTTTCATAAAATATGAAATGGTTCTATGAAATATTCTTTTGAACTCGCATTGCTAGACTTAGCTACATATTTTTCTTTGTATTGTACCTGGCTGAAAAGGTTTCTACAATATCCAACGATTTTTTGTTGGTAATCAATTCAATCATAGACAAAATCACAATCACAATAGTTTATTAATACCTACAACAATAAGTAATACTTGTTCTTAAATACCGCGCCTTTTCTGTTCTTATAAGGCATGTACACTACTATGTATGTTCCACTACATATAAAATGTGGGTATAGATTCGTTTCTATAGGTATTCTTTGTTCGATTCGGCTATTCTTTGTATTCAAGAGGAGGCATAAAAACTAGATTTTAACTTAGCAAAATGATCTTTGTGATGTTAATGATAGAATTTTTGAACTTTGGCTTCCACTATTAGAAGCCCTTTAAAAAATCATGTACGAAGGTAATTATTTAATTATTTTAAAAATTATGCTAGTTTTTCGTAGAGTCGAGCGAGTTAGCCATGTTGTGGGATCACGGGGGCTGTGAAAGTAGACCTTGTGTACTGAATTAGCAATGGTTTTTTTGAGGAGCTAAATTTAGCTCAATTTATACAATTGTATAATATGCTCTACCAAACTACTTGGGGATGGCCTGGTTTCAGTAGATGAATTATGCATAAATTCGGTATAACAAAAAATAGAGAATAGTTTTCAATGACATAGATAAATCGACTCGCTTCGAAAAAAATTGACGCAAATTGCTTTTTTTTTTCATTGTTCCCTCGAATGTCCCTTACAAGGTGACCCCTGTGCAAAGCTGTCATAAAATGTACCTAGTTAGTAATACAATAGGAATGTTTTTACGGAATACTATTCAGAAAAATCCAAAGGATTTAAGATTTGTGTAGACATTGTTGCTTTGTAGAGTAATACTTTATTTTACAGAACGATCCTTACGATACGGCTCGAATTCATAGACGACGTAAAGTGATAACCTTTTATTCGGTGTTGTTTACATACATTATTTTAGTATATTATTATAGTTATTTAGATTATTTTAGTATATTTAGGATTATCTCTTTGTCTTTTTGAGAATAAAAGCTATTGCATGTTATTGAACCATAATAAATAAATAACGACGTAAAGGGAATTTTGAGGAAGAAAATAATGTCAGTGTGAGTAGAGAGAAAAATGCACTCCACAAAAATACGAGGGAAAGTCCGCACCATGCTTTCCCCTAATAGCAATTAGTACCTCGAGTGAATCGAAACAGGTTCAATTCAGTATTGTTCAGTCAGTTCATTAGTGAACAACCAGCAATCGCCTCCATAAGCTGAGACCGAGTTTTAATGAGGTTTTTCCGATTTTTAAGTCTTGCAGGGTTTTATCTGAACAACATGTTCGCACTAATTACATAAAGTTATTTTAGCATAACAAAACATTATTGAAAGGAAGTCACTGAGCTGTTCAAAATAAACCCATACCTAATTAATTAATTACCTATCTGAGTTATGAGAATATTCAAAGTCAAAGTCAAAAGGCATTTATTTCAATAAAATCACTAGGATCACTTTGAAACGTCTTAGAAACAAGGTAAGCTACGCCTGTTCCTCGCGACCAAGCCTAGAAAGATTCAGAAAAAAAATTCGCGAAATCAACACCAAAGCAATTACTTATTAAATCTGGCCATGCTACGGTGGCGTAGCAGTGGAGATTTCGGAAATATTATAAAACAAGGGGGGGAAATTAAGATTATGTTCGTAACAACCCTATTTTTGATTGCAAACCCGATTTAGCAGAGATAGGTGATAAGAATAAAACAACATTACTATTTGGGTTCCTTTTTATCCCGATAAAAATCAACCATAGGTACTTTATGTATATTTTAACTTATTTAAAATTAAAATAAAGCCTGCCAGCCAGAGTTCTTTTCGCTTCGTAATGGAAAGCAAATACTTCAAAAAAAAAATAGGGGATGTTCGTGAGAGCGATAAAAATTAAAGCCGAGTGCACAAGAGCTCTCGATGCGAGAACGTAATTAAAATCTCTCGTTCATTGTTGGAACAGGTCATTATGGAACAGCCCTAAAAACAACAAAAGCACAAAGCCCGGTTAGATGCGCACTGTTATGAAATGAAACGGAACGGACACGGGACGGGCTGGGCAGGAATTAGGGGGAAACGATGCAATATTTTTGTAAAATATATTAAATAAATATAATATTATATAATATTTATTTTAGAATTTTGGTTTAGTTACAGAATGTTATTTAATTTGATTTTTTCTATATAGATTTTCTTTAGATATAGAATGTTATGTGTTTGAATTCTAATGGTATTAATTTTATAAGTTAGTTAGAAAGTATATTTTTTGAGTTTTATTTTGTGTAAAGAAATATGCAGTTTCAGGGGGAGTGTTGAAATGAGACAACCTCAATGTTTTGAATGATTAGAACCTGCATGTTTCTCATAAAAGTAAAAGCAATAGATGTCATGGTTTTGTATTGACAATTAGATAGACTTCAGAAAAACAGAAAAATGTGAATCTTGTATTTAAAAGTTAATTTACGTTATCTCAATAAATATTATGAAAGCTTAACATGAACGTGCTTATAATTCATAATATTATCAGGTTATGGGCCCAGAAAAAAAAAATAATAAAAAAAAAATATTGCAGACATATCTCACATTGTCACATTGTAGGTATCTGTTCACTTTATAAATTCTGTCCGATGGCAAAGGTAATGGAAGGGTAGGTTATATTCGTAAGCTACCTATGGGGGTGTAAGGGGTTCCAGATAACACCTTTCGGAACCCAAGACAACCTCACCGGCACGTGGTACACCCTGCCGATCAGCGAATGAGGCTCTGTCGCTCCACCCAACAACCCGCACTGGACCAGCGTGGTGGGTTACGGTCCAATCCCCCCTATGATAGGCAAAAATAAAAGACGGCCCCCAGTCCCCGGCAGCTCCGCTATTCCTGGTACTGGTAGCAGCCACGGTAACGGCGGAGCAGGGGGTGCTAAGAATCCCCGGCAGAGGCCCAGCTACCAACCCCCACGAAACCTGGACCTGGTAACATTCAACGCACGAACGTTGAGGACCGACGAGAAGTTGATTGAGCTGGAAGAAGTAGTAAGTAAGTTGCGCTGGGATATCATAGGATTATCAGAAGTCCGAAGAGAGGGGGAGGACACGATAATCCTAAATTCCGGCAACTTATTCTACTACCGGGAGGGAGATCAGCTATCCCAACACGGTATAGGGTTTCTCGTTCATAAGTCCCTTGTCAACAATATTGTAAAGATAGTGAGCGTTTCGAGCAGGGTGGCATACCTTATACTCAGAATCACCGAACGGTATTCGCTGAAGGTCATACAGGTATACGCCCCACACTCGAAACGCCCAGACGATGAAGTGGAGGATATGTATGACGACATTTCAAATGCCATACATGCCTCGAAAACACACTTTACAGTTGTGATGGGGGACTTCAACGCGCGGCTAGGCACGAGGAACGGCGATGAACTGAAAGTGGGGCAATTCGGCTTTGGACAGCGAAACCAAAGGGGCCAGCGTTTGGTCGACTTCATGGAGAAAGAGGGACTCTTTGCGATGAACTCTTTCTTCAAGAAAGGACCGTCCAGAAAATGGACGTGGCTGCACCCCGGTGGTTACAAAAGCGAGATAGATTTCATCATGACGACCAAGAGGCAAATATTCAATGACGTCTCTGTGATCAACAGGGTCAAAACCGGCAGTGATCACCGTATGGTTAGAGGCTCATTGAATATCAACATTAAGCTGGAAAGGTCTCGTCTGATGAAATCTACTCTTCGCCCAAGTCCTGTCCAAATTCAAAACCCCGAGAGCTTTCAGTTAGAACTCCAAAATCGCTTCCAAAGCCTGGCTGAATGCGAAACAGTGGACGAGCTGAACAACGGGCTAGTGGAAATTGTCCAAGCGGTTGGGTCGGAGTTCTTTAAGACCCACCGTAAAAATAGAACCCAGAAACTCTCTGAGCACACTCTTAAACTCATGGCTGTGCGAAACGATATGAAGCTGCATTCTTCAGTGGACAGGTCGAAATACGGCGTGCTCAATAGGCAGATCTCTAAGTCTATGCGACACGATTTGCGCCTTTTTAATACAGATTGTATTAAACACGCCATAGAGCGTAATAAAGGCTCAAAAGTGTTCGCAAAAGATCTGTCTATTGGACAAAGTCAGTTGACGAAACTGAAGACCGATAGCGGCAATATCGTCTCGTCGAAGCCTGAGATTTTGGGAGAGCTCGAGAAGTTCTATGGACAACTGTACACCTCATCGCAAAGTCCTGCTCCAAGCACGGCAAGCGATGCAAGAGCCCGTCTGACCCGGCACTATACCGAAGACATCCCGGACGTCAGCCTATACGAGATCCGGACGGCCCTCAAACAGCTTAAGAACAATAAGGCACCGGGGGAGGACGGAATAACGTCAGAGCTTCTGAAAGCGGGTGGAACACCGGTACTTAAAGTCCTTCAGAAGCTATTTAATTCCGTCATCCTCGAAGGTACAACGCCTGAGGCGTGGAACAGGAGCGTGGTGGTACTGTTTTTCAAGAAAGGTGACAACACCCTCTTGAAGAATTATAGGCCCATCTCGCTGCTGAGCCATGTCTATAAGCTGTTTTCGAGAGTTATCACTAACCGGCTCGCCCGTAGGTTTGACGACTTCCAGCCTCCCGAACAAGCCGGGTTCCGCAAAGGCTTCAGTACCGTAGATCACATCCACACGCTTCGGCAGATTATACAGAAGACCGAAGAGTATAATCGGCCACTATGTCTAGCGTTTGTGGACTACGAGAAAGCCTTCGATTCAGTCGAGACCTGGGCAGTGTTACGGTCACTACAGCGGTGCCAGATCGACTACCGGTATATCGAAGTGTTGAAGTGTTTGTACAGTAAGGCCACCATGTCTATCCGACTCCAGGACCAGAGCACAAATCCGATCCAATTGCAAAAAGGGGTGAGACAGGGAGACGTCATTTCTCCGAAACTGTTCACCTCTGCATTGGAGGATGTTTTCAAGCTTCTGCACTGGGACGGACATGGGATCAACATCAATGGCGAATACATCACTCACCTTCGATTCGCCGATGATATAGTCATAATGGCAGAATCGCTGGAGGACCTTGGTGCAATGCTCAGAGACCTCAGTACCGTCTCCCAACAGGTGGGTCTTAAAATGAACATGGGCAAGACAAATATCATGTCTAATGCTCATGTCGCACCCATACCGGTAAATGTTGGGAACGATACCATTCAAGTTGTAGATCACTATGTCTATTTGGGTCAGACGATTCAACTAGGTAGGTCCAACTTCGACAAAGAGGTCAACCGACGAATCCAACTCGGATGGGCAGCGTTTGGGAAACTTCGTCATATCTTCTCGTCGGAGATACCGCAGAGCCTCAAGACGAAAGTCTACAATCAGTGCGTGTTGCCAGTGATGACATATGGCACTGAGACTTGGTCGTTAACTATTGGCCTCATACACAAGCTCAAAGTTGCACAACGGGCTATGGAGAGAGCTATGCTAGGAGTTTCACTACGTGATAAGATCCGAAATGAGGAAATTGTTTGAAGAACCAAGGTTACCGACATAGCTCTCAGAATTAGCAAGTTGAAGTGGCAGTGGGCAGGCCATATAGCTCGCAGAACCGATAACCGTTGGGGAGTAAAGGTTCTCGAATGGCGACCACGAACCGGGCGACGCAGTGTTCGAAGGCCCCCCACCCGATGGACCGACGACATTGTGAAGGTTGCGGGAAGTCGGTGGATGGAGAAGGCTCAAGACCGTTCGTCGTGGAACTCTTTAGGGGAGGCCTATGTCCAGCAGTGGACTTCTACAGGCTGATGATGATGATGATGATGATGATGACCTATGTTAGTTTTTTCCCTCGTATGTCGCTTGAAAAGCGTTACGCATCATTTGATGGGCCTTTTCATCGGCCATATTGTAGCGATGCCATACTCAATTCAAAATGGCCGATATTTAGATATATTACCTACACATTATCTCCACTGTACTGGAAATAGGACCGTGTACTAAGTCCGGTCCTGACGCTGACGGGTCGCTATGGTCGACGTGTATCGAGTCGGTTTTCTATTACGAGCTGTCATTCGCAGCTGACGTACAAATTACTAGGGGTTGCCGCGCATGTGTACTCGGCCTATTATTAAAAGAAATGGAGTAATGTTGGACTGTACAAGAAACTACGCCATTAGGTACTACTTGTGCAATTTTCAAAGTTGAAACTGCGTGGGTAGCTTATTAACTCGTTTAGTAGCCCCTTACCACTATGATTTTGTTAAGGCGGTGACGTAATTACGTGAATTTGAATGGCAATAAGAAGTCATTTCATGAAAAATATTAGCATCCTAATAATTCGCCTTCTACGTTTTTTTTATACAACAGAGGTGGCAAACAAGCTTACGGCCCACCTGATGGTAACCGGTGGACCGAACCCCCTTCCCCCTAAAGAGCTCTGGCAACCTTACTCACCGCAGGAACACAACACTATTTGAAACAAATAATGTTATTTGGCTGCGATCTTCTGTAAGGCGGAGGTACCTCCCCAGGCGGGCTGCTCCAATTCAGAACGAGAAAATCTCGCTGTGCCCTACCTCCTACATCCTACAGCGAGCTCCTAATAACTGCTTAGGCCCAGAAAGGCTGTCTCAGAGTCATCATTATAACATTGTAGGCGGCTGTGGCGTTATCACACGATCTACTGATAGGACCCTCATCATCGGACACAGGTTACACAATACTTTTTACGAGCCTAACTACTTTAGTAAATTACATTGCCTACCTAGTTAGAGTGGGTTAGCACCGGTTTACTGACTATTTTTGACTAGCCAAAAAAAATGGAGGATTTCTTTTTGACGCATTTGTAACTTAAATAAAATGTTTTCAAGCGTTTTACTTATGGATTTACATAAATACACTTTGGTGACGGACTCGTCTGCGAGTGAATATAGTTAGAACTCGTGCTTAGGGTCCAGTCCGCCCGCGGCTACGAGTAATCCGATTAAAATTAAATGCTACGATTTATTGTAGAATTTAAATTATTTAGTTGTGATTAAAATGGTTTATTTCAAAGTTCGGATTTTCTAGTTCAGAGAATTGGATATTTGAACTCTTGTTAATTTAGTTACAATAACGAATTCCAGTGATTCTCTTTTAAAAAACCTTACAAAGAATGTCTTTTTCTAAATTGCTTTGTACTTTTTTAACAACGAGATCCAGTTCAAATATTTTAAAGCTTTTTGATCAAAGAAGCCAAGCCATTTCAAATTAAAATATTTCGTAGCCGATAAGCAAGGCTTTACATACATTATGTGAATAGAAATTCACAACACAATATTTTAATCTCAACTCACCGTTACGTACTGAATAAAACTTGTATTTATTATACAAATTATTTCTATAGACCATCAGATAAAAGCTAGGTTAAAAATCCACTGTAAGGTACCTTGAATAGATTGAAAATAAGTAGTGATTTAGCGTCACGGTCTGCCCTAAACGTACTTACAAAGGCTTGTTTACAAAAAGAACAGGGCCAAGGGCGATTTGTAATCGCCCGCTTTGGTTCCGTACCTACTCGTATCTGATTTTGTTGGCCTACGAGATACGTAGAGCAACATACCGCGGCGCGCTGGAAATGTAATTTCCCAGGCGATGTTTCTGTTGTAGATGTAATGTAGACATGCACCTACCTACCTGTGTGTAACATCCGCACGTCGTGATACCGCGGACGTTTTCTATAATAAAGCCTACGTGATTGCCTTCGGAACCGCTTTCTTCGATTCGTTCTTCATTATTCCCTGAGGAAATGAAACTCAAGATTGCGCGTTCTGATATTAGGTGAGTGTCTAGATTATTTCATAACCGTTGTGTGCCGTTGTGGGGCGTGGAGTGTGGCCGTCCCCTGTTTAAACAAAGACAGCTCTAACTAACTGCGCTCGGCAACCCGCCCGAGGTGAGTGGGCAAATTCCCCGCATATGACTGGAATTCGCTCTGGAAATCTGTGGGTGATAACTTGATAAGATATAAAAGCAGGTAAGTACCTACATCCAAAGAAGATAGAGCGATTTAAATTTTACATGGTGATTAATTGGCAATAAAGTTTGTTCTACGACTTTTGGAAATTCGAGATTTTTCATTTAAAAAACTTTATACGAAAATCAGCTGTTTTGGGGTCTAATCAGGTCAAACTAAATGAATCAGATGTTTTAGGTAGCAATCTTGATTCCGAACTTTTTTCTTAGTTCTAAAAGAGAATGTTTGTGAAAAAAAAAACAGAAAAAATTAAAGTTAAAATATTGATGTATTTTTTCGCTAATTTTATTTCTTTTTGTTGATAGAATAACCCCCTTTCGGGATGGAATACATATTATGAATCACCTTGCATAATTTGATTTAAAATTAATTCTTAAAATAATTTTACGGAACCTTTGAGCTATCTAATGAAGGATTATGCCACAAATCCCCACCACGCCGACACACTGGTGGGGATTTGTGGAATTAAATTACAGAAATACCCACTGGCTACGTCGTCGTTGCAAATTATCTATACAAGTACAATATCATCACAAGTTCAAGTGACTATAAATAACGGTTTCGGCAGAATACCAGCGCCTAACTACTCCTTAGTGGTAAGGCATTTATGCTGAGTCGAGACATTTTTGCTGCTGTGGCGCACAATAACATTTGACGTGTTCTTTCTAATAAGTTCTTGTGTGTTACCTCTCTGTCTTTGTTTCACATTTTCGCTCTCTGTGTCTTGCTTATATTGTGATGTGTATGTGTGCCAAGTTTGTGAATAAATGTCTGTTTATGTCTATGTCTATAGATCGCTCAAAGTTTATTACATTAATTTTCTGATTCTTACTTTTCATACGAGCATCAGTAGGTAAGGTACTCAAAAAAGTTAACTGGGCAAGTAATGTATAGTAACTATCCAATTAAAAAAAATATATATATATTCCGGACATATCACACACGGTCAACTGATCCCAAACTAGGCATAGCCTGTACTATGGGTACCAGAGACTGATATACATAATATATATTTAACACCCAAACACAGAACAAACATCTGTATTCATCACACAAATGTTTGTCCTGAGCGGGAATCGAACCCGCGACCTCTAGCGCAGAAGGCAGAGTTACTACCAACTGAGCTATGGGGCCAGTCAATGTTGTCAATTGATTCTTTTTGGACCGATAATATTCCTGGCAACCTTGGGGAACCCTACATATATAAAAAAGCCGTATTATAAGGTTTCTTTTTTGACGTCGTCGTGGGTCGCGTCACGTCGCGGCACTCCGCCCGCCCTCCCCGGCTCCGTTATTGAATGTCACTTGTTTGCCGACGGAAGGAGGCTTCACCGCCTCTGGCGATACGTATTCTGTGTCGAGAATATTACACTAAAGTATATAGAAATAAAATATAGTAAAAAAAGATTTTGTAACTATAATCTTGCTGTGAGTGGCCTCACAGCTCAGTTGGTAGTAACTCTGCCTTCTGCGCTAGAGGTCGCGGGTTCGATTCCCGCAGTGGACAAACATTTGTGTGATGAACACAGATGTTTGTTCTGTGTCTGGGTGTTAAATATTTATCTATTATGTATATCAGTCACTGGTACCCATAGTACATGCTGTGCCTAGTTTGGGATCAGTTGACCGTGTGTGACACGTCTGGAATATTAAAAAAAAAAAAAAAAATTATCATTTTCATTGAATTGTCTTTGGTAATAAAATATATCCGCAAACTGGCATCAAAATCTAAGGCATACTATTCTTCTCTCTTATCCTCAAGTTATGATACTCACATACACACTGCAGTCTCCTTGAGTGGGCTTGAGATATTGTAACGACCGAAGATGTGCGAGAGAACGTAGATTATCCATCGTCACCCAAATGGGATACAGACATTTTATTACAAGACTAAATCGAACCTAGGACTTTGTTACTCAACCAGCTTCTTAGCCAGCCCATCGCAACACGGAGGTCTTAGTGAGAATACCTAAGATTAATAGCAATGAGCGTCTATGTTAACGCTGGAAAGACCTTGAACACTGAATGGCATGGCTCCGTTGTGTGTTCCCTTCTGCCGCCTCCGCCGCTTTATCGCGAACAACAGCCAGCTCTTCTGAGGAAGGCAGTAGGTACTCGTACAGATGAATACGTAACCTACTTGGAACACCCTGGTACTAAGCATTCAGATACCTGGGTGTGTTTACTTCATCTACATTTATTTACCACTTCGGTATCTACGAGGAATATAACAGTAATAATTTATTCACTTACATAGAGTATATAAATTACAGATCTGCTTATTTTAGTAGTCATCTATTTAGCCTCGCAAAACGCATAATATGAATATTGGGTTTTTTTTTTATACAACAGAGGTGGCAAACAAGCATACGGCCCACCTGTTGGTAAGCGGTTACCGTAGCCTATGAGCGCTTGCAATACCAGAGGCATCACGCACGCGTTGCCGACCCCGAACCCCCTTCCCCCCTAAAGAGCTCTGGCAACCTTACTCACCGCAGGAACACAACACTATTTGAAACAAATTATGTTATTTGGCTGCGATCTTCTGTAAGGCGGAGGTACCCCTCCAGGCGGGCTGCTCCAATTCAGAACGAGAAAATCTCGCTGTGCCCTACCTCCTCCTAAAACTGATGGGTTTACTAAAATGCAACCGCTCATTTTATTTCATTCAGCGTATAGAGCGTATTTTCGGAGGAGGTAGGGCACAGCGAGATTTTCTCACTCTAAATTGGAGCAGCCCGCCTGGGAGGTACCTCCGCCTTACAGAAGATCGCAGCCAAATAACATTATTTGTTTAAAATAGTGTTGTGTTCCTGCGGTGAGTAAGGTTACCAGAGCTCTTTAGGGGGGGAGGGGTTCGGCAGGCAACGCATTAGCAATGCTCCAGGTGTTGCTAATGTCAATAGGCGACGGTAACCACTTACCATCAGGAGGGCCGTAAGCCTTTGTGCCTCCGTATAACATAAACAAAAAGAATGATTATTCTAGTAGCCATAACTTTAATTTTCTTTTAAATTGAGGAATCGGTTGTTCTAAACTATCATAGGTCCTATCACCTGTTTAACATGTACTATTCCTCCCGTAGGTATTAGTATCCCTTTGAATTACACAATTCCGAACAATCACTATGAAATCGAGACGTTAGATTTTCCTGAATCCTGTCGTAAAATAAAATCAGAGAAGGTATCCGTGATTTGATTTATCAGTTATTGTACAATTCATTCTCAATTCAGAGTATTTTTTTTTAGAAAAGATATTTCTGTTTCTTCTTTTGATACTTCTAGGGTACACTTTAACGCACAAGTGAGGACTCCGGAGGTCACGGAACAATGAACCGTTTTTGTGGAAGTATTCCAAAGTCTACACAATTTGTTAGACAATAGAACTTACCATCTATTGTGATAATGTAGGTAGGTAGGTACGTATGGTGCTTATTACCGTATTCATAAATATGTAATGCATGGCTTTTGAGGAACGCGGGTTAGATAAGGGATACAGGCATAACATGATTTTCGTGGTAGGCGCGGTAGGTACTGGTGATACAGTAAGTACCTATATGGCATAGCACAGGTAAACAACCATTATTTCTTCTGTGTTTACGAATTCTGCTTCATAATCATTTCAGCCGTTCATGTCCACTGCTGAACATGGCCTCCCCCAAGCAAATTCCTTATCATGTGGGGGGATTTGCCCATACTCACCACGCTGGGCTTGCGGGTTGGCGAGCGCAGTTAGAGCTATCGTTGTTAAAATGAGGGACGCTGCTGCCCATCCTCTAGCTTTTTTCCCTTAGTCGCCTCTTACGATATCCGCGGATAGAGATATGGAGGGGCCTATTCTTTAGCCGGGGACACCACGGCCTTCTGCTTCATAATCTGGTTTAATTTTAGCCTCACGAATCCACGATTCTTAGTAAAAATCATCCTATAGGTAGGTATTTACATTTATATTACCTACATAGTTGAGTTATTTTATTTATTCTATTACGATGTATTTTGATATGTATTTTGTCGCTTTTATTCTCGAGAATTCATAAACAAAACATACAGAAATTATAAAATATGAACTTCTTACAGATTCTCTGAAAAATACTTAGAAGTAATGTTTAATGGCACCTAAACTCATTAATCTCACGTTTAATTACGTGCCTTATGCGATATTATGTCTGTGAGTTATTTATATAACTGGCTTTCCAAGAACTTTTTCTGCAAAATTCTGTATAAGAAATGAACTTTAACTTTGGTTAAACTAACCTCAAAACGAAATAAAATTATTTACGAGAGAATAAAGAAACATAGGTACGAACCAACATTTCTTACGTTTAACGGCCAAAAACACATTTCAATAAAAAAAACTGTACAAAGTCTTACCCTATCTGAAAGCTATTATTTTAACGAGCCCTACCTTAAAAAGCCCTCGAACAAACCTCGATGGGAATCCCAACCCTTAAATCCCGCCGGCCACAGTTTAAATTAATCACGAGAGGGGAGGGTACCACCACCCTGTTGTAATGCAAAACGCAACAAGATACACCAAACACACTAGAGTTCTGTGACACTGTAATTAGAATAAAATTACACTACCCTTTCTCAGTAGGTAGGTTTACCTTGCGTACTTGTCGGGTCACAGTGTCCCGTTCATATTAAAATTATTTGTAATTATGAATTATGTTAATTCATGAAATATAGATATAATTATGAGAAAACATATAACTTTGAAAATAGCATCTTTATTAGCATGATTTCTAATGCAAGAAGAGAAATGAAAGCTCTCGTTTTTATGTTAAAATTTTAAATGGTCCTTTTTTCGTTAAATCAATAACGATTAGGCCTAGTACAAAAAATAAAAATCGTTTTGGAATGTATGCAGAGCGGATTGACGGTTCGAAAGTTATGCTCGAACAAATAACATACAACGAAAAACGCCGATTTGCCCAAGTTGTTTGAGAGATCTTCGCTCTCTTCGCTCGCTCGATCAATTATTTACACGCTTGTTGTTACCAGCTGGTGACGCTTGCTAAGATACTTGGAGACTCGACGTTTGAGAATATAGAAGGCTTAAAAACTTTACAAATCCCACTGCGAAGACAGGGTACAAAATATTTGAACTCGCGACCTCTATTAGATACCTTTATGCATCAATTTGTTTGTGTGAGAGACTTTATATATGTTGCCATAGAACTGTTTTGACCCTTGTTTGTCTCTTGTTTGTTTGTCACCACGACACGTGCAAACTCACTTAACAGACTGGAGTCTATGTAATCCTAGACATCTGGGCATCAGGCTAACCTAACAGATGAACTTATGTACTCTTATAGGTAGTTAAGTACTCACCTATAAGACCGTACTCTTACCGAGAACTAAAAGAAAACTAGCTCAGTCTACAAATAATCGTCTAGAAATAAGAGTCCAGCTGAATGCGCGCGGCATCGGTCCCCGGGTCGGGCCTTTGAGGCCAATTCAGCAATTTATGGGCCGTTCTGCTGTTCCACGTCAGGCCTCGTTTAATAGTCTCTTTCCATTCCGTCCATCGTCCCCTTCATAAACGTTGCAATAGCTATCGACCGACCTACATCCACTTCCACCACGTGGAGAACGACAGCTGCATACTGAGTCGTTTCCTTTGTAGCTACGAACCTTACTCGCACTGTGAGTTATTATCATTTATTCGGGTAAAAAACTCTCGACAATTTCACATAAAAATCTGAGTGCAATCACATATTCATCTTTCTATTGGTGCCCAACAAAAAAGCAGTAATTTTAATGGCTCCCCGAAGCTCAGCGAACAAAAGAACACCCCAATTCCGTCGTCGAACCAAATTGCTTGTTTTTTTGTGTGGAAGTGGCAGCGGCCTCACAATGGTCCATTATAGTGTAGCCTGCCGCCACCGCCGCGACACTCGCCTGCTTCTAAACAACTTTACGAGCTTTCTTTTACGATTCGCAATTAAACGCCGAAGGGCATAACTTTGGACTCGTAAAATTGTTGTCGCAAACTCCCGCTCCGCGCTGATAAATCGATGGAAGACGACAAAGATGCAGACCTGCTTTAGACCATTCAAACTTCAAATTCTGTAGACGTCGAGATCCGGATTAGTGCGCCGTATTACCATACCGGAGCTGTGAGGGCCGACGGCTGAGCCATTACCATTTCTCGGAGACGTCTACAATTTATGTGTATCGCGGGATTATTCCATTTCGGTGCTTGATGCTATTCAAGTATCGCTTACATCGCCCATCAAATGAGCTTCATGTCTGGACCTTTTATGGCTGCGATCTCGTTTTACTGAATTATAGCTAAGTAGTGGGAGTTGTGCGGGCTCGATGCGGGTCAGATGCGGTTGGATATGGGTGCCGACTTGGTACGGGTTCCGTGTGGCTGCGGTAACTTGTAGATACCTAAATATGGAAATGAACGAGTCAACACCAAACCGCACACTACAGGTCCTCACGTAGTTCAATTCCTTGTCAGTACGAGTGAGTATCTTGTTTCCTTACCTACTACGGAGAATGAGTATGTACTCTGCTAATGAGTCTATTCAGTGTTTGCCAGCATTATCGGATTACTCACGAATTTCCATTAGGTACGTCGACCAAAAATGGTCGGACGCTAAGGTTGCAATTCATCTGAGCAACGAAAACACTACAGACGTCACATACAGTATCTTCTACATTGTTATAATTTTCATTCGGAACTCATAGGAGTGATTAGCCCTCATAGCCGCATTATTAGTAGTTAATGCACCCGCCCGACCGACGCACATCTAAACGTACGAGAAGTTCAGCATCAAGATTGCTACCTAAAATAGCAGATTCATTGAGATCGAACTGATTTGACCCCAAATCAGCAGATTTTTACTCAAGAGGTTTTTTTATGAAAAATTATTTTCGTAGTACAAACTTTATTGCAAATCGGATGAAGATTCTGCCCCTTTGGGTTCAGATTATGATTCGATGAAAATGAAACTTGCAAAAGCAATTATTATTGTCATAACAGCAGCCCCTCACCGGGAGGGACGGCCCCGCGGCTCTCGTCTAGACCACAAATTAATGCCCGCTACAAACATTCGGCGTGTTTCCAACTGACGGAGAATTACAGCGGGCAGCGGGCAACACTGCGCACTGGGGCTGCTAAGCGTACAGGGTGTCAATAATAAACAAAAATAAAAAGACCTTATTTCTACAATTTTTACAGATAGAAACATACATACCTAATTTAAATTCTATTAAAATTTAAAGTTTAACTAAATAATAGTTGTATGTTATTTTCTCTGTATAAATAGGTACAATAGTTACCTACATACTAAACATATTTATTATTAAGCTAGTGTATGGGACTACCAATCGTGTTAAAATGGGTGTCAATAACGATTGCAAATTTACAATACCTACAGAAATAGTCTGTCCAAGAAAACTCTACGTAACTAAATTGATTGAAGATAATTTTTAGTGGAGTTGATCGATTCGCTTTTTTATAATGTATGGAAAATCAACGCATATATTATTATGTATACTTTCTACTAAGTTGGCTATTAATCGACCTTTACTTTATGTAAACCTATAGGTACACTCACTTTCATTGAGTGTTCTAATTTTTTGGTATTTTTTTAAATTCAGCTTATTTTGTCTTGACTTTAAGCAGCAATTAACCTTGGTATTATTAGTCGGTAACATTTTAATCACTCCACACTCCACTCACACAGCTGACATTAGACTTACATTTATTTTCATGAAAATTGCTGTGTGTTTCTGTTTTTGAAGTTTCCCATCTGAATTCCACACACAATGATAAGAGTGAAGTTTTGAGTTTGAAATGATTCAAACTCAAAACAGCTGATTTGCGCATTGTAGTTTTTCACTAGAATTAAGTCGAACATCCAAAAGTCTCTTGTGTGTAGGTTATGTCCTTTGATTGACTAATTATACCTATTCCGTAAAACCGAAGGTCTCCGTCGTAGCTTTACGACTATTATGGCCTGGACCGACAGCCATTACCGGCTGCTGACTCGTGAGATTCAGGTCTCCTGGCTTCAAAATTACTGAACTTAGAAGTAGTTTCAAAAACAAAATCATCCTTTATATGATTCTTAGCTCTCATCTTTGATGTCTGTCACTGTCACTCGGCTATTCGTAGGTCGTATAGTACTGAGCCGTCAGATGATTTGAGGCCGCGTCCGGTGCCAGCCCTGCAGCCGGATGACGTCACGTAATGCCTTTGTCGGCGCGGCTAGGGTTGCCAAATGATGCCTAGGGCTTTAACAATACCCCTTAATGTACTTATCATGTTTAGTGTTGTGAAACGTCGTTTGGAACCTACTTGAACAATGAATTGAAACAATACTTACTTTTATCTTATGAAGGTACAGATAGGTATATAATCAGTGTTAGAAAATACACTGTAACAATATTCGTATCAAGATGAGCATGACAATTTGGACGAGCAAGCTAACGCTATTTTCACAATACAGAGAGTTCTGTGTTGTAAGATATTATCACGTGTCCCTTAAGCACCAGTTGACGACGTCAAATCGCTATCGAGTTCACCAAACTTAACAGAATTGTATTCAAATGATCTAATGTTGGCCAACATGACCAACATCATAAACTAATTTGGCATATTACTTAACATGTTTTCAGTTTTTTTCAGAACTTTTTCAAATAAGTTATTTTTGGTCTTTTTATCAACTTTAAAAGCAATTATTAAACAAACGAGAAGATCGACATCAAGATTGCTATCTAAAATTATATAATATATTAAATATTGATTGAGTTGGAACTGATAACTGAGTCTAGGCAAACGTAGTGTGGGGCGCCCCCCGGCTAGGTGGAGCGATGACCTACGAAAGGCAGCGGGTAGTAAGTGGATGAGAAGGGCCGAACACCGGGCTCAGTGGCGTGTATTGGGGGAGGCCTATGTCCAGCAGTGGACTAATGTGGGCTGATGATGATGATGATGATGATGGACCTGATATCAGCCAATCATCATCATCATTTCAGCCGTTCGACGTCCACTGCTGAACATGGCCTCCCCCACAGACAGAGCAAACTCCTTATCATGTGGGGGGATTTGCCCATACTCACCACGCTGGGCATGCGGGTTGGCGAGCGCAGTTAGAGCTATCGTTGTTAAAATGAGGGACGCTGCTGCCCATCCCCTAGCTTTTTCCCTTAGTCGCCTCTTACGACATCCGCGGATAGGTAGATATGGAGGGGCCTATTCTTCAGCCGGGACCACCACGGCCATGATGTTGATTCATGACGGCTGATTCTTCGACTGACGGTCGTAGATCCTTTTCAAGGCAACCATGCGTCAACCCTGGTCACTGACCTAATACAGGATGACCAAGATAGAATCAGTGACACGACAAGCAAGCAAGCAAAGAAAAAAATTTGAAATTCCAAAAGTGTTAGACTTGGAACAAACGTTGTTGCCAATTGGGTGTAGTAGATACAACCTTTCGAGGTAGTAGAGAATCTTATGAATATATAGGTACTGTTGGCCAATACATTTTTTGAATGATGCTTAATGAGGACTAATTGAGTGATCATTGAACACTCTTAAGTCTTCATTAGGTTGAAACAACCCAACATGTAACTGTTTGTAAAGTCTATTGCTATATTCATATTCACATCCATTACACACATGCACATTCAAGCACCACACTAACACACTCACCCTCTCAAAGACACACTTATTCACACACATGTATACACCACATATATACACGCATATACACATACACACACACATACACATATATATAATATTAGTTTTGTGTCAAATCAGTGACGGTCGTAATTAATAAATGTATTAGCTAAAAAAATTAAATCCTTTATTGGCTTTAAGTAAAGTGAATTAGTTAAGTTGTACCATATTATCTAAGAGCTGTGGATTTTGTTTCATTAATAAAATAAAATAAAATAAAATAAAAAATTAAATAAAATGAATTCGCAACGGACTCGCTAGCAGTTTGGTGGCTTTAGAAACTAATGTTAGGTATACTGCGTATTGCAATCATCCAGCTATCGCTCTGTTTATCTGTATGTGACGCGTCGTCGCGGCGGCGGCCTGCACGCTCCTCACGTTCTCCAAACACGACCGATACACATTCAAATCGAAACTTTCAACAATCGATAGCGTCTAGACGTGATATTCAATACTAATCTCATATTTTTAGGGTTGCGCTGCTAAATGGTAAAACTGGGACAAGACTAACTAACTAACTAACTTTTTTTTTTATACAACAGAGGTAGCAAACTAGCTTACGGCCTACCTGATGGTAAGCGGTTACCGTAGCCTATGAGCGCTTGCAATACCAGAGGCATCACGCACGCGTTGCCAACCCCGAACCCCCTTCCCCCATAAAGAGCTCTGGCAACCTTACTCACCGCAGGAACACAACACTGTTTGAAACAAATAATGTTATTTGACTGCGATCTTCTGTAAGGCGGAGGTACCTCCCCAGGCGGGCTGCTCCAATTCAGAACGAGAAAATCTCGCTGTGCCCTACCTCTTGATTTGACTTACACAGGACTGGATAGACAATTGGTATATCGTTCTCTTCAGTTCCTGGCTTACCAAAGGTTGTCTGGAAGAGATCGATAAGACCGCCACTTGTTGAACTTTGCACCTATATGTAATTTGTGTACCTACAATAAAGAGTTTTCTATCTGCAAGCTGTCTTGATTCTTTTAGATCAGGACTGGCAAAATATGGTAGACTTAACAAAATTTATAGGAACCAGCCTAAATTCAATTCATTTAATTTATTGACCATTTCGTTATTATTATTATTATTAAATCATTTATTTCAGGCAACACAGCAAAGTACATGTACAAATACAGGGCCCATAGATATATATACCTTAAAACTAAAATACATATAATATTCACACTTGCATATAATATTAGGGTTTATTGTTCTTTGGCGCATCCCTATAGCGTCGGAAAACTATTCCTGCAGGCCAAAAGTCGGGAGAGAGGAACATGTCGCGAAGCTTCGCAGGCACCTTCAGCACGTACGACTTGAAGTTCGTCTCTCTAGACGACTCCAGGCGTTGCAGATGTAGCTGTATTTTGGACGGGTCTCGGCTCCAAAACCGAGTTCTCTCCTTCACAAAACGAAGGACCTCCTCCCCTGATGTTTGAGCATCCAGTCTAGATACATAGCTCGAGATGGTCGGGTCCACAGCACGCAGAGTGATCTCCGATGCTATGACAGCGGCGGTACCTCGAAGGTTGCGCGACGGTTTCAGACGACGGTTCCTCTTCACCAGGGTGAAGCCATCGTCGTCAATCTTAGGTGTTTCACCAACGGGTTTCTTCTTTTGCTCCACACTCTGCTGCTTCCCATCAGCGCGAGGAGGAGGTAGGGCACAGCGAGATTTTCTCGTTCTAAATTGGAGCAGCCCGCCTGGGGAGGTACCTCCGCCTTACAGAAGATCGCAGCCAAATAACATTATTTGTTTCAAATAGTGTTGTGTTCCTGCGGTGTGTAAGGTTGCCAGAGCTCTTTAGGGGGGGGAGGGGTTCGGCAGGCAACGCATTAGCAATGCTCCAGGTGTTGCTAATGTCAATAGGCGACGGTAACCACTTACCATCAGGAGGGCCGTAAGCCTGTTTGCCTCCGTATAACATAAAAAAAAAAAAAAAAAAAAAAAAGCGCGGGGCACTGGGTTCGCACGAGGCTGGCAAGACGCTTGCACATAACTCTTCTTCTTCGGCTGCTGTCGAGCTGGCGGAACAGGAAGAGGCGCACTCTGAGCAGGCTGCGTTGTTGACCCACTGGGGAACGAGGTCGTCGGAACCAGGCGGTCATTTACCTGCGCATCGGTATTTAACATATAACATAGGCATGTCAGGTTTACAGTAATTACAGTTCTTTACAAGTAAAAGCGCATAGCTCTAGGTGTTTTCGAGTTCTTCGAAATGTTTTAGATATAAGCCTAAGCTTTCTAGCTAGAGAGATCGTCTAATCTAAATGTAACGTCAACGCTAACGTTCCTACAACGTTTAGTGGAGGGGCGTTCATTAGATTTGACGATCTCTACTACCTCGCCATGATTCGCGTATGGATTACTAACTACCAAAACAGTCCATACGCGAGAGTTTGTACGGAATCACACGTAACCAAGACCGACTCGCACTTGGCCGAGATTTTTTTTGCATTGGATTATTCGCGATTCAACGCTTCCATAAGTAAATTACGTTTTGAGCGGCACGGTGCAAGACTTAGAATTAAATTTTCCGTGAATCTATATTTCATCTCTTTGTCCATCCCTGGAACTCGAAGGGCGAAAGGAAGAATACGTTTGAATTTGAAATATTACCAACGGCACTGTAGGTAGGTACTTAACTTAACCCTGTTTTCTAAGGAGTCGGGCCCGTCATTTTACTGCCGTGTTATTTTATGTCTTTTATTTATGTTACGTTTGACAGAGACGTTATTTTACGTCAATTTGCTCGATATAATGAGAGGAATCTCATAGCTTCACCTAGTTTCTAAGACGTTTCAAAGTGATCCTAGTGATTTTATTGTATTAAATGCCTTTTGACATTGAGTTTGAGTCAGGTCAGGTTATAAATGGCTTGGTCTTATCGTGACGACATTACGTCAAAGAAGGAACCAATTTGACGAAGGTAGCTCCCACTCTTTATGAAACTTAAACTCAATACTATCCCTGTATTCTTAGTCGTTAATAATGTTATCACTACACTCACACTGACAACAGCATGCTATTAATTTTATAGAAAAACCTGTCTTCATGGAAATTGCCCTCAAAATTCCACTCACGGTTGATAAAAGATACCTACTTACAAGCGGAAGCTAGTAACTCATAAAGTAATACAATTTTTACTAAGAAAAGTCTGTGGCTCTATCTATAGGCTAGCGTGATGTTCGTTTTCTATAATAGGTACCTAGAAGTTATTATTTCTTACGATGAAAGATGAATAATCGTTCGCGATACAATTGGTCATTTTCTTGAATTGGACGATGAGTTTTTGCTTAGCATCTACATAATGGTAGTTGTTTTCGCGGTTGAATGGCGCTGGAGATCACATTTCTTTGTGGAATCGAAATGTCAAGGTAATGGTGCGAGACCTCGCACCCTGAGGCTTCCGTACAGGGCGCGAGTTCTCGCATCACGGGGACACGGTCAGTGACAAACTTATATTTTGCCGTCGCTCATGTAGACATTGGCCGCAAATATTACGTAAGATTTTATTTTCTCAAAAGAATAAATTCACTTATTATACACACAAATATAAGTTTTCCGCTTAATAATTCCACACGGGATTTGACATTAATCAACTAGATATATTTCTTGACCGCAAAATTAAGAAATCGTTAGAGCCTTTACCGAGTTTGAGGCATTTTTTTCTACCAACTGCTCTATTCGATATTTTAGACTTCTCCTTTGTTTGTATCACAAAGGCTCCTAGCATTCAGAATTTTTTGAATTGTGAGCTTAATGCAAGTACTCGAGAGGTTTTAAATTTTTGCAATTTATATACAAAAATTACACATTCGTCGCATTTTTTTGTATTGAGCAACAAAGACGGACGATAAGGCTTTAGATTTTTCCAAATGAGGTACGGAACTCTAAAAAGAAGAAAAACATTGTTTATTCGGTATTCTTTTATTTAGATCACTGAATAGCATTCATGCGTCGTGGAGTTTTGACGTCACGAGCCACATGTCCTAGACATGGTCGTGAGTGGAGCGATTAGAATCGCCCGCTTTGGAAGCTTGACCTCCTCGCCCAGCGTGAGTTGTTTAGTCTCGTTAGCGATACATATGCATTCAAGTAAATTCTGTAAGATCTTAAACATGCACATATTTAAATAAATTATCAAGAATTAGCCCCCTCGTCTCAGCTGCGACAGAAGAAGCAAGCTCTTTGTTACTTCAATGCCTTGTCTTCGATAGACGCGGCCTTAACTACGCGATTTATTACGGTTACGGGAGCCTTCACCAAAATCCCTTCAATAAGCTAAAAGGACACCTTTGTCGGCTTACGGGTAAGAAATTTACAAACAATTCTAGTCAAGAAAAACCCTTACTATGATATCATCTTTGTATTTAGATTGATATCTATAGAATAGAAAAACGATTATTTTGCTACCACAAATACAACTCAAATTAAACATAACACTATATAAATTCAAATTCAATTTAATGGTTTCACATAGTATTTTCGTTAAATAATCTAGGGGAATTCTTAGAATAAGCTCGGCTAAGTAACACAGTCATTTATTCATTATACATAGGGTAAATTAACATTAATGGCCTACACTGGGGTTCGTCACCCCTAAACGAAATGGAAAGTTTTCGGCCTGTACCTGCCTACCACTACACTGTAATATACTCAGTGCCTGTCATGTCTCTGACAGCTGGATGCGCAATACAAGGTTATTCATAAAATGTATACCCATCCAAAAAAGGGTTATTCTATCAACAAAAAAAGAAAGATTATTTGCAAAAAAACATCAATTCTTTATTCTTTATTGTACACAAGAAAAACCCGGATACAAAAATTAGAAAGAAATGTATGTACAAAGGCGAGCTTAACCTTAAAAAGATTTTTTCCCAAAATTACTCAAATTGCCTCTCTTGATGCCGATTTTCTTGTACGTTTAGTAATTTGTTATTACTAAACGTAAGAGAAGAGAGAGTCGGCATCAAGATCTCTTTCTAAAACAGCTAATTCATGAAGTATGAACTGATTTCCCCAAACAGCTGATTTGTGCATAGAGTTTTTAAATGTCGAATTCAGAAAAGTCGTAATCCAAATTGTATTGCCAAAACCCTTTTTGGGACAGTATACAATATTATCGGCCGTGGTGGCCCCGGCTAAAGAATAGGCCCCTCCATATCTACCTATCCGAGGATGTCGTAAGAGGCGAGTAAGGGAAAAAAGCTAGGGGCTGGGCAGCAGCGTCCCTCATTTAAACAACGATAGCTCTTAACTGCGCTCGCCAACCCGCATGCCCAGCGTGGTATGGGCAAATCCCCCCACATGATAAGGAGTTCGCTCTGTCTGTGGGGGAGGCCATGTTCAGCAGTGGACGTCGTATGGCTGAAATGATGATGATGATACAATATTATGAACCTTGCATAATAACGTCAGGTGTCACTGCTGCGAACCAAATAGTTAGCGAGTGGAGTACCTAGGGGTTCCCGAGACCCCTCGCTGAGTGAAGCCTTTCACACACGGCAGCTATAATGTAAAAATGTATATTATAGCTAGATACATCTCATTACATCTTTCCATAGAAACTGTCAGAAGATACGAAGATGTAAAAAATATACATTAAAGCTGCCGTGTGTGGTCTCCTGACGGTTTCTATGGAAAGATGTAATGAGATGTATCGTGCTATAATATACATTTTTACATTATAGCTGCCGTGTGTGACGCGCTTTAACCTACAAACACATTGGTACTAGTTTTAATTTCCTCGCGAGGCGATCTCAGAATTTAGTACTGTCAGCCGCATAATTAGGTCTACACTATCCTTGCTCCTAACATTAACAGCCTAAAACGTAGTTTATAGGCAAGTCCTATTTTTATCTGACTGTCGATATGTAGGGTAATGTTATTTTTCTAGTTTAGGTATGTATGTATGCATGTATGTTCCTTTGTGCGTCAACACAGCTGGTTCTACTAGGACAAGCCGGCTGCCTCACGACTCACGAGTTCCTTCTCCGTTTGAGAGCACTAGTACCTATAGCGCATATAAAGTTTCCGATTGGAAAATCCATTCGTGCACGAGCGGGATTCAAACTCACGACCTGGATCGTTAGGCAACCCACTTCTATTGGGTACTTTAGTGGTTTGTGAATGGCTAACTTTACATCCAGGAACGCGGTGATTCGTGTTGAAGCAAGATACCTTATGGATGAGTTCCATTCCAACCAATCTCATCCTCAAAATAATAATAAATGCAAAAGTTTGTTGGGAAAAAGGAAGCAAAAGGGGATCGAAAAAAATACTAGGCACGCGCACCGTGGTTTTTGCCTGATTGCTCTAGGCTTGGTCACGAGGAACAAGCGTAGTTTCTAAGACGTTTCAAAGTGAACCTAGTTATTTTATTGAAATAAACACCTTTTGAATTGAATTGAATTGGATAAGTATGTATTAGTATGTTCGTGTTTCAACAAGGGAACTGGTGTGGATGAAGTTTTGATAGAATTAAGTAAGTAGAGTAGGTACCTATTACGCAGTACGCACCTTACAAACTCATTTTATTTAAGTATCTCGATGGTATACTTTTATAATGTATAGTGAGCTACTTTTATTTCGGGTAACCACGCAAGCGGAGTAACGGGCGAAGCCTTGTTAGACTAAGGTGAAAGTGCCATTTAAATAATTTAATGTCAACAGCCATGGTAATTGGGCATTCTTGCATAAACCAGTGCGTCATATCCGCTGACATCACCTCCTCACCAACGTCATCGACAGATGTCGTGAGTTGAACACATACCAAGTACTCGTGCCACTGACTTGAAGCCTACCGTGATGTCTTATTGCCATTCAAATGCGAGGTGTCAGCGCGAATAACACGAATTGGAGGAGGTAGGGCACAGCTAGATTTTCTCGCTCTAAATTGGAGCAGCCCGCCTGGGGGTGGGTACCTCCGCCTTACAGAAGATCGCAGCCAAATAACATTATTTGTCAAATAGTGTTATAATAATAAATATTTATTCATTACCTTAGTGCTAAGAGTTACATTGCTGATTTTATTATAATTAAAGGTAAAAATAATTACATGATGCCTGAACTAGGAATTAACCTGTATCTCAGGCGGAAATAAAGGCTGACATTATTTACTTAAAGTAGGTACTTACAAATTAATAAACTCAAAATTATTAAACTTAAAATCTGTATGATGAAATATTATAATTCATGCTGTTTAAACTTACATCAATTTTCGTAGTAAAAAACTTAAAAACTGAAAATGTTCTGTTCATGCGGTGCCAGTTAGGAAGCTTGCCATACCCTAATACAGGGTCCACATATGAAACCACCTAACTATATACCTACCTGTAACCAATGTGAAAGCAATCAATGTATTGAGTTTTGAGCTCTTTAAGGGGTTCGGGGTCGGCAATGTGTGCGTGATGCCTCTGTTATTGCAAGCGTTATGGCTACGGTGACCACTTACCAACAGGTGGGTCATATGCTTGTTTGCCACCTTAGTTGCATAAAACAATGACTGTCAACTTACGTCACCGCCTAAACAAAACGTAAATTAGTACGGGGCTTAGAGGTCGAAAATCTACTTTAAAATCCACCAGATGCATGATTTTAAAGCAGGTGAAAATTCCTAGAATTGTTGAAATTCCGAGTCATCGCAGATGAACTGGACAAGACACCGGCTTTTGGGAGTGTTCTGTATTGATTTTGAATAAGAATGCTTGTAAGCTGAACTTACAACAAATAAAAAAAAATTAAGAAACGCGGAACACGAATCCAATTTTAAAATTCCTACCGCGAAATACTCTAATACTAAACCTCAAATTACCAATAACAAGGTAGTTCTTTTCAATTATAGGTACTCTTTGATAAAGTGTATATATTATATTTCATAAAGACTGCAATGCATCATGCCATAATTATGTACTTCACTCGGGTATAATGGTGTGTATACAGGTGGTCCATCAAGAAGGGTCAGTCAGTAAGTTTAAATCTGAAACTTCTGAAATACTGATAATGGGTTCCAAAGCAAAATATATATTATTTACAACCTACACTACCGAATTAAACACTGGGTTTGAATCCCCGTGTCACGTAGTCTTTTTCCGAAAATCCGAGAATGTCGTTTTTCTATACTCTATAATAAATAAATATAATAAATAAATCAACGGCATAGATCCTTGGAACTTTCTCTATCTCCTATAGTTTCAAACTTCCCCATACTGGCTCCTCTTGATGGACCACCCTGTATATTCGTTTTAAAAAGAAAAAAGGCTAGTACTTGCATGCATGCATACGTAGAAATGGCGCTGTCGGTCGGCAGCGGCCGGATGCCCTGCAACTCCGCCAACTCAAAAGGTATACAAGTAGTGGGTACTTGAGCATGCAGCGGCTATCCGGCCCATTCAATTGAATGTTCAGATTTCAATCAACTTCTCGTGGCTGCGGAAAGCATTTGAATAGGCAGATAATTTCATTATTCATGAAGTTGGCATGAAAGTTTCCAAAAAAATATAAAATTTTATCTCACTCAACCGCTTTTTCCCTCCTCCTCCTCTTTTCTTTGAGGTTCACTAAAAAGTACATAAGTAGAGTCTAGGTACTCTACCTATTTACACTAAAATAGTGACTAATGCAAAAATAAATTTTATTTTATTTTATTATTATTTTATTTTAAAATTTTAGGGAAACTAATATAGAAAAGAAAAATATTAAATACATGATAAGTTCATGTATGCTGAAGGCCAATTTATAAGAATCCACTGATAGTTATTTATAAATATTTTATAGAACGAGGAAAACATTTAACATACGTCAGCAATTCTTTATCTGTATTTAAATTCAAAGCACAAATTCAAATTATTCATAGTCTAAACTCACCATAATGTTGTACGGAAAACTTAGGTAATTTTTCTGTAGGTACCTACTTTGTTCTTTGTAACCCTCGTGATTTTAAAGCATTTCAATACAAAATGCCTATGTGCCCAATCAATAGCAAAGCTCCGCGGATCACTTGCTGACGCGGCTGCTTCCAAATCAATACTTGTATAGAAGGTAATTTCAATTTCGAATAAAAGCACGATTCTTCAATAAGCCGATTATAAATAGGAATGAACTTTGAATCAAGGATATAAAGTTCAAAATCCAAAGGTTGTTTTCGTGAATTGCTGCGATACAAACAGCGGATTAAAACGATTTCATTGTAGGTAGAGACTTAGAAGGGAATGACAAAGGCTGTGACATTTTATTGAAACTTGACAAAGGGTAACCTACTTTACAAGCTCACCCTGTAGAAACACGAGCTAAGCCAAGCTTTTTAATAATTTAAACGTCGTAAAACTACGCATTGCAAGGATTTTAGATCGAAGATACTTTTATAATAAGGTACTTATGTAAGGCGAGTACTTTATTCCTAAAATGCATTGTGAATGCAAGATTATAAAAAATTATTCTTAGTCCGTATAGCATTTTTCCCTAGAAATCCTACTATGCGGAGGGAAGAACGCCGTGTGACTAGAAGAGTGTTAAATATGAATGTGCAAGGATATAAGGTAGACCAAAGAAAAGATGGATAGATTGTGTGAAAGACGACATGAGTAAGAAAGGAGTGAATACTGATTTGACGGCTGATAGAGGGGAGTCGAAGAGAAAAACATGTTGTACAACTAATATTATTCGTCGCGTGACCCGAGAGCTGGCTCTTAGTTGGCCCAGCGAATTAGCATTGCCATCCAGCGTGGCAATTCCGCCAGCGTCTTGGGGACGCTTCCGACTGGTAATGATCTGGATCAGTTGAGCTATCTATAGATCGTTTGTAACGGTCTTTAGATGGTTCAACTGTTTCTTGTGTATTTTGTAAATATTAACTTGTATTCGTTTTAAGTTTCTTTTAGTAAATTAAATATAATAATCAACTAATATTATATATGCGATACTATGTGAGGATGTTTGTTTGTCTTGATGTTCAATCATCACCTAACTCTACTAGTAGTGCCAAGCGGTAGTGCCTAAGAAAAGAAAGGCTAAACCTAAAGACTCAACCGATTTCGATGAAACTTGAAATAGATAGGCTTCTTTACCTAAGATGGCATACAGGCTAGCTAGAGATAAATAAAATTCTAGTAGAGCTCGGTATTATTTTTATATTCAGTAACAAAGATATACATTTTTATGAACAAAACAACGGAATCGGATACTCGCATCTTAGTTCGTCTCATGTGAGTTTAGTACGGTTCTTTTATGTTAGCTGGAACTGATTAAATTGCTTTATAGCAGGCCGGGTGCGGCTCGGGGCGCGGCGGGGCGGCGGGGCGGCGGAGCTCCCAGCGCACTAACATTTCGCAATCCCCAAAAAAATAAATAACAATATAAGTGGATCCGGAAATGAAAGGGTCAATCAGATCTCAGCAACCCTAGGTCCTATCCAAAGCCAAATTAAACCCTATAGAGAACGGAGTATGGTTGAGTTTGGATAGTGAAATTCAAAAAGTTTGGAAAAAGTGAAATTCATTGTAAAGATCGGCAAAGTAAGGTGTATTGTGTGGAATTTCTATGAGATTGAATACGGATCTTGTTTTTTTTTAAATGTGATTATATTTCGCGTTTGTTATGCGCATTCATTGTTGTCATTCACACGGTTTGTGTGCGTTACCTACTGCACGAGGTGTCTGTGACATGTTTCTAAAAGGCAACATATGGGAATGTCGGTGTAACATAATCCGCTCGCAGAAGGCACCTACGATATCCTTTTGTATACAAATATTTTTCTTTACTTGTATACGTGCCTTACGTAAAGTAAAGTAACAGATGTGTCTTGTAGCTCGGATTTTACCAAGATACGAAACCCTTTTAGGGTCCGTAGACGAGCTCCGGCTGCCCAACAACCGGTGACGTCATGTCACCACCGTCAGTAAATGGCTGCGATTTGAACCTTTCACAAAGAAGCAACATTTGCAACGTTTATCACACAATAGCTTCCCCCCGCGGCTTCGCTCGCGTGACAACTAGCCTATAATAGATAGAGATATTTAGTTATAGAACTCTATCTATTCTAAGTTTCAACGAAATCGGCTGAGCCCTTACGGCGTGATTGAACTTCAAACATTGAAGTTCTATCACGCCGGGCTTTGAACAACAAACGTCCAAAATCCAAAGTTCTAAACATCCAAACATCCTGACAAACTTTTATAATATTACTTAGTAGGATAGGATTTAAGACATCTCCACCATATCTTGAAGATTGCGAGTGGCACACGGCGATCGTGAGGTCGCCCTAAAGGGTCCCATCTGAAAACCAGCGCCGCTACACTTCGTGTGCGGCATTAAAGCTGTGAAGGGCCTTTTTTGGCTCATGCATGCTCCTCAGCACGGACTAATGAATACCCTGGTTATGTCACTACCTATAAACTTACTCTATTTGTTCTTACATCTTTATACCTTGTAGTGTCTGTATTTTTCTTATTCGTTTGTGCTGTTCTTGTGTGTGACCTAAATAAATCTATTTTCTTTCTTTCTTTTTATATCAATATTACTACATACTTCCACGGTCGTCTAATAATGACGGTCAACGTTTCATAGAAAATCGAGTGCCCTAACCAAGGCCGCAAGGGAGGAAAGCGGTTGAAGTCTGTCGTCAAAGGAATCCTCACGCTTAGATCCCACAAAGGGAATCCTGATACTTTGTCCCAAAAACTAAGAAACTCTGTCAAATGGAAATCAGAGATTATCTGAGCCCGTTTTAGTGTTCCGTTTGTGATGTAAGATCGCCTAGCGTCGGCATTTCGTCACGGTGCCTCGAATCGTGAGGAAACCAGTAAGTAAGAAGATTCCTGTCATATTAAGGAATGCTATCATCATCAGAGGCTGCAGCCGCGGGTGGGTGTTAAGTTACTTTCTTCGGCCAGACCTGCGTAAGCGAGATGGGAATGAAGTTCGCAACTTTAAGGATGTTTTTTTCAATGTTAGCGACACCCGAAAGTTATCAAACATAAAAAGGAAGAAGTTAAGGTCGTGAAGTTTTCCTTTGACATGTTTTAAATGTTTTTAATATTGCTGAGATTGTTAAAATGTTTCTCAAAGTTACAAATTTTATTACCATTGCGTAGCCATATACCATAATTTTGCGTAGATAATAGCAACGCTGGTCTGTCTTGGGCTTTTTCTTGAATTAAGGTCTTGCTCAATGCCGACCAGCAACCTGAGTTTATGTCCACCGCGGTGTCTGCGGCCTTCATGCTCCTACCGTCGATGCATCGCATAGCTCGAGCTGCGCATCTTCATAGCACATCTTGCTCGCTCTGCTACATACTCGTAGCTTAGCATTTTTTTTTATTTACATATTATAACACACGGTCAACTGATCCCAAACTAGGCATAGCCTGTACTATGGGTACCAGAGACTGATATACATAATATATAAATATTTAACACCCAGACACAGAACAAACATCTGTATTCATCACACAAATGTTTGTCCTGTGCGGGAATCGAACCCGCAACCTCTAGCGCAGAAGGCAGAGTTACTACGAACTGAGCTATGAGGTCAGTCAAAATTCAAAAATCAAAAGTCAGTCAAAAATCATTAGTGAGTGGGAACGGTCACATAGTCTAAGATTCTTCTGTTATTATCAGCAAAGAATATCAGTGGTCAGTTCGTTCTTATCAAGACGCTTTGGTAGACTAAGTCGTTACAGTGTCGAAGATGCTGTTGCCTCTAGTTATTTGGTCAGTGACAGGTTGAAGTATGGTGGCTCTGTGCCGCTAACTTTGTAGTACTGCATCTGCAAGCCACGTACTTTCTTTTATGTGCTGCAGCTTTAATATACTTTTAGTACAAACTGCTAGTTATTCAGAGGATATTATGTACACGTGTTTCTATTACCTATATCCATCACAGTAAATCAGTGCCTACTTTATGGATACAAATAAAAATGAAGTTCCTATTTTGTTTGGGGATTTTGCCTATAGGTAGGTACTTACCACACTGGGGTTGGCGAGCGCAGTTACGTACGTCATACACGGGCAGGAATAATGGAGGGGCCAATTCTTCAGCCGGAGGCCACCACGGCCAATAATCTAACAGCTAACGGCCACGGCTTGCATGCAATTTACATCAAACATTCAAATCACAATCACGCTGCGTGATAGCCGAGTAAAAAAAAGTTCATATGGATTAATTGATTCAAGATGATTACCTATATTGACTGGCCTCATAGCTCAGTTGGTAGTAACTCTGCCTTCTGCGCTAGAGGTCGCGGGTTCGATTCCCGCACTGGACAAACATTTGTGACTAACACAGATGTTTGTTCTGTGTCTGGGTGTTAAATATATATCTATTATGTATATCAGTCTCTGGTACCCATAGTACAGGCTATGCCTAGTTTGGGATCAGTTGACCGTGTGAATATGTCCGGAATATTTATTTATATGGAAGGTTCTCCGACTTGGAAGGTACTTACTACAATGATTTTTCAGAACTTTTTGGTGGGGAGCCTAATCAATGTAGCTATGTTTCTAGGTAGTTTTGGCATTGTTTCACCCGATACGGGCATCCTGAAGCCGGCACGGCCCCGCCCGGCGCGGCGTGCCACAGACCAAATAATTACACAGTAGACCCGTTTAGGATGGCCGAGTACCACCGACCCACCAAGTAATTGCGGATGTGGTTGCGGTATTCAGTTCTTACATCATCATCATTACCATCACCAGTCTGTAGAAGTCCACTGCAGGACATAGGCCTCCCCCAAAGAGTTCAACGACGAACGGTCTTGAGCTTGCCAAGGCCGTTCTTCAAGTTCAAGACGTTCTTCATTGCTTGAGCTGCTTATAGTTGAGTTTCACAAGTTGATGAAGAAAGGTGAAATAAAGAAAAGGGGGGCTTCCAACACTGCGTCGCCCGGTTCTTTTGCCATTCGGGAACCTTTTACTCTCCAATTACGGTTTTCGGTAGTTCAGTTCTTACGTAAAGAATGAACCGTGAGTTTGAGTTAAAGACTATCTAAAAAGTCATTGTTCTAAAGATTTGCCCACGATGAATAAGCCTGATTTCTGCACAAACGAGTCAAACAAAATGAATGTTTTAAAATTTCACATTATAATGGAGTCTAATAGTTAGGGACATGGAATGCCAATCAGCATAAGGCAAGCTCGCATGTCACACACACGCACGGACACACACAAAGAGAATGTTAAGTCACGCAAGTAAAATTAAATTATATTATTCTCTTTTATAAAATACCCATTGTATGTTCCCAAAGGAAGTTTAAAACTCAAAGAAGGGCGCAGAATGCGTCGTATTTCATGATGTAAAATGCATTCAAATGAAGCGTCCCGCGCCGACCCGCCCGCGGCTCGGCGGCGGCTCGGCGGCGGCTCGGCGCGGGACTTCACGGGAGGGAACGCCGGGAATTATTAATTTCGCTACAGCTTAAAGCCCTGTGAGCTGTGCATGAAGCTGTTCCTCCCTATAGCAGTATACTGCTATAGGGAGGAACAGCTTCAGCTTCAATCGGCTCTGTATAGAGAGCCGATTTCCATCTAATATCTTTACAAGTTACCCTGATTGTTAAACTAACGATAATATTTACAAACTAGCGTACACCCGCGGCTTTGTTCGCGTGGTATCTTGATAAAAAGGGGCAGTTTTGAAAATACGTATTTCATTATTTGACTTTATGAGTATTTGTACCAAGTTTCAGATAAATCTCTCCATGCGTTAAGATTCTCCCATACAAACTTTGACATCTCATTACACCCTTTCAAGGGGTAGTTTTGAAAATCTAAAAATACAGTTTTTCCTTATTTCTATCATTCATTACTTTTAGTAAGTTTCAAATCTTTAGGTTCAAGGAATACGATTTTTCATACAAACGTTTTAACCCCTTTTCACCCTCTTAGGAGTTGATATTTTGAAAACCCCTCCTTAGTGGACGTGTTTGGCATATAAGGCAGCTACTGTCCAAATTTCAGCTTTGTAACTTCAGCGGTTTGGGCTGTGCGTTGATCGTGTAATCAGGCAGATAAATTGGCATCTGTTGTGGTGAACTATCGGAGGAAGATCAAATGAAAAACAGCACTGCAGCATTTTTTGCTGAAATGACGCCCTTTGCCTTTTTGAATATATTGGTACTTATACATTTTTAGTTGTTAATTTCATAGGAAAACTTTGTATAACTGGCTGGTGAGGCAATACATAAGTAATTTATTAATTTTTATTTTCAGTAGCAAATAGCTAGGCTGGGTATTTAGCTTTTAGGCTTGCCATGCAAAATACCCACCATACTTACAAGTGCCAGTTTATTCTATAAATGCGATTCAGACCCAAGTATAGCGTTCAAAGAAGCTTAATCAGATGGTTCTGGCCGGATTGCTTATCTGTAAGACTGTAACGTAACTTACTAAGTCTAAAGCAAATAAGATGGCTGTCGCCTGTGCGCATGCCGAGCACGTCCTAAATAAATAGAACAGTTGGTGTGTCTGTGTGAGTGTCATTTGATCCCGCGGCTCCAGTGCAGGCACGGCACGGTGCGCGTGTCGCGTTACTTCAGATCAGATCAGATGCAGCCAAGACAATCACGACGCATATCATTGACCAGTCTGCCGCCTGGGATTTATTTTACCCTTGCCATTGTATTTAGTTTCTTTAGGTTTCTTTGAAATACCTCAATACTTAGAGTGGTATCTATTATCGTTTTGTGATATTCTACGAATCTTCTTTAGTACAACTATCCATTCTTTATGGACGATGAAAATGCACGATTCGAAGGAACGTTTGAGTTTATTCATAATCAGCTGTTTGACATTCAAAACACCCTCTCCCCCGCGACTACGGCTGACGTCGTCGGTCGTCCGTCTGTCGCGTCTCGTAAGGCCGCGTGCGTAGTGCATCTCTGCGCAAGGCTCGCAACTCGCATCACCGCCGGCTACGAACCATCGCCGTTTTTCGTTTAATCGATCCGCCGTCGTCAGCTGGTTGAGTTCACCGCACCGTTGTCGGACGCCGCCCCTCTCGCATCTTCGTGCTCGCAGACACCCAGCGACATCATCAGCTTTAGGTGGCCACCGCCAGCGCAGCGGACCACTGGCCTTTCTTCGGATCTCACAGCCAGCCGACGTCACCAGAGAAGCCGGGGTACTCTCTCGATCGTAGCAAAAACAAGAAGAAAAAGGAGGCGCGCGCAGCAGGGGGCAGCAGCGCTGGGATGAACGGTTAGCGGGTGCGGGGCGCGGAGGGGCTGGCCGGCGGGCGCAGGCGCGCGGGGAGCTCGCTCAGTCTCGCGGCCGCCGCCACATCGCGCGCACGTCCCGGTGCTGCCTCCTCTCGCGCGATCAGCTGACGGCGCACATGCCGTGACCGCGCGCCGACATGACGGGCTACGCCCGGCCCGAGAGCGACTACTCCGCCGCCGACCGCTTCCGGCGGGACGCGCGGCCGGCCTCGCTCGCCCCCAAGGACTACTCGGTGCCTTTACACGTAGACTGCAGTATCGAATACGAGCTTCCCGACTGTGCCAAGCCGCCGCAGGGCGTCAAGATCGAGCCGCTGCTGATGATCCACCCCTCTCACTTCCGGAGGCTCGAGAGCCTGCGGCGCGTGCCCTTCGTGAACAACCTGCCGCGAGGGGACGTCGCCGCCGCCGCCGTGACGCCGGGCCGAGCCCGCGCGCCGCGGCCCGCCCGGCGCTGCTGCCGCGCGGCGCCGGCGCCCGCCGCGCCCGCGCCGCAGCCGCAGCCGGCGCAGCACGCGAGGCAGCACGTGCGGCTGCACGAGGAGGCTGCAGGGGCGCTGCAGGCGCGCGCGCTGGCCTGCTACCGCTTCGAGTCGTTCGAGGGCGGCGCGGGCGGCGGCAAGGCGCTGCGGGCTCGCCTGAAGCCGCACCCGTACCTGCCCGCGGAGGCGCTGGACTGTGATATCGCGCGCGCGCTGCCGCCCGAGGCGCACTA
Organism: Anticlea derivata; assembly: GCA_947579855.1. NCBI lineage: Eukaryota > Metazoa > Arthropoda > Insecta > Lepidoptera > Geometridae > Anticlea > Anticlea derivata. Next base: position 129,480 of record OX388275.1, on the reverse strand, counting down.
CGACCGCTTCGACAAGCGCGCGCTGCAGCAGCTGCCGATCTACATGTAGCCGAGCCGCGCCGGAGCGGGCGCGCCGCTCTCTGTGATGTTTTGTCGTGATTAGCTAGACTAGTGATAAGTGCGTCGGCGCCGGGCCGCGAGCCGAACGAACCTTATACCAAATAGTACGTATGTACGTTGATATTGTTTAGACGTTGATTTATGTGTTGTCGTTCCGGACGATTATGTGTTGTGTTCGCCGAGGACCGTGCGTGCTCCGGCCGCGCGGCGTCTCCGGAGGCAGCCGCGCGGTCGCCGCACTCTCGCTAGTGCATACCCACCAACGAAAATATTTATTCGCAATCGCAGTAACCGATGCTTTACATTAAATTAGTGTACGGTCTTCGATTCGTTGCGTATTTCTGTATAAGATATCATATCGATAATTATATGTTCAAAATGTATTATAGTAAATATGTACCTACCTATACCTAGAGTTAAAAAAATGAAAGTGAGAAAATTTACGAATAAAAAATTTAGGCATAGTTATGTTTTTGAATAGGTGATGAGTTCTAGAGCAGCCCCGAGCGGTTAGTTAGGATCGTATCTCTACTCTCATTTTGTAAGCGGTTATGTTTGTTAAAATTATATATAAAGAGTCCTCTGATGAATAGTCTGATTAACGAATATTCGGCATGTAAAAGTCTTTATAAAACGCTTACTTAGCATATCATAGTATTATATTGTGTCATAGTCCAATGCCAAAAATATAACTATCTTTTTACAAAAATCTCTAACGCATCGTTTTATTTACCTCCAATAGTGATGTGCAATAGTAGGGGTGCGAAAACGAACGCTAGCGTGGCAGTGTGCGTAGAGAGGAGCCTTGTCGATGAAACCAATGTATCGGATATCGATGTGTAAGTGTGCGCGGATGTCGCCAGTGCCTCTAAGGATTGCCAGCTGTGATATGTTTGGATTGCACTCAGAGTGGATGTAAGTACAATGCCCATTAGAAGACTAATCATCTTAGTACCTATTTCAGTCCTCATGATGAGGGAAAAGGCCTTATACTAACCTAAATTATTGATTTAATTTATAGACGTTGTCAAGTTAGCATAGTGAACTAGTACTTACCTACTTGTTCTAAACCTCCTATAGGCGATCCATTTATTGCGATTGTCTAGCGCATTTATTCTGTGGCAAAATATAAAAGACTATAAAAACAAGTACACTAACAAAATCATCAAAGTATATTTTGTATAGACTTAAAACTATTTATGTCATCATTTATAAAATATTACCTATACGCAGTAGCGGATTTTAGCAAAATTTTGATGTAAAACAAAATGTTAGCACATTAACTATGTCTTCAAGATAAATCTGACTTGGCTGATGAAATTTGTCGTCGAACTCCACTGTAAAGGCTCGGAACCAAACGAGACAACATTTTGGAATATTAAAATCCTTGTGCAATCAAAAATGTTTTAATTGAATATTCTTCTAATCGGGTTACTAGAATATTTTAATTTAATGAATACATAATCAAAATGATAAAACACCAATAGATAATACCGTTCCAGTTCCCATAATTTGCTATTTGCAGAAAAATATAAACATTAAAGTTAATAACACTGTAAATTGTTACTTTTATCTGAGTTATTACGAGAAAATTTAAAACCAATCATTAACATAATCTTGACATACTTGAATTAGTTGATAGATTTATATTATGCCGTGGAATCAATATTAATATTATGAATACCTACCTTCTATTTATAGGTACCTGCAAAAGTACTCGATGAAGGTCCAACAAAAGCAATGACTGAGTTTATCTGGGCGAAGTAAGAACATCAACAAATCAACACACTAACTATAAGGATTTACAAGTAGGAAAACATCGAATAACAACGAAAAAATTTCTACTACAAAATTAATAATGATGTTTTGTAAACAGGATAAATTTATAATACTAAATTTTAAAGATATACATAAATAATTAATATTATAGATTTCTAAAATAATATGTTAAGAAAGTTAATTATTAAATAAAAAATATTTACTAATTAAAATATAGCAAGATTATTGTGAAAAAATATATTTTTATATTCAACTTGCTTCCGCTCGCGTGGTACCTCTACATAAAAAGTATCCTATATGCTATCTTTATCTATTCCAAGTCTCACCGAAATCGGTTCAGCCTTTATGGCGTGATTAAATAACAAACATCTAAACACACACACTTTCGCATTTATAACATTAATAGGATAGAATACAATTATTCAGATGAAACCTTACATTTAAATATAAGTCAATGCTGCTGACATCGATTTAAACATAGATCCGTCATGCGGTTTATAGCTTTTTATTAGTTTGTTGACGAATAAAAAAGCTTAGATAAAAAATACTTTTGTAAAACTGTAAAGGAAGTCTTATCTAAATTGAATACGTCATTATTGTTGAATTAGAATATTTGACTTAAATCGAAGGAACAAAGAGCACCACTACTGAATATGTAAAATTACAAAACTTTGCCTTTCTAGACGAGTCATTCTCCTATTGTTTCAATTTCAATGACAATACCTCAAATAACCAGTAAACAAAAGCACGAGTTGGCTATTCATTTTACATTTTATTTTACGTTTGAAAGGCACTTCCACACACACAATGAATCGTGAATAATCTACAATAGCCGTTGAGAAAAGAAATATTCATACCGAATCGCCATTCAGGGAAATAAGAGTTCGGACGAAACCATCAGAATAAACGTCGATTTTAATTTACGATGATTCGTTACATTCTTGTGAACTGTGGCGAATTAGGCAAGCTATGGTGGTTCTTATTAAGTTGCAGATAGATTTAAAGTGCACGCAGTCGTTTTAGTGAGAAACGTGGGCACGTAGCATGAGGCAAAGCGAGCATTAGGCACAGCCGCACGCAGCGGCCAGATTCCTGCGAGCATGCCGCCTTGTCGACTCCATTAACCGACATCACAGCGAGCGATGGCGTTAAATTAGCATCCATGTAATAAACACGAAATAAACATCGAGACTAATGGATGATTGCCTCGTCGTGCCGCCCCTCCTCGCCGCCCGCCGCCCGCGCCGTGCCGCGTGCAGACGCAGCACCCCTGGGCTCTAAGCTTCTTCATATTACCACCATTACTCCCCACCCCAGTACGATGACGACGGATCGAATTAAAGCCATATTTATTTTATCTTCGCAGAGACGGTATTCTTTATGTTGTTTTTATAGCTTTGATATTTTGTTCGGGTTCGTAGTGCCCTTATCGTACGGTCCCGGCCAATGGCGTTCGTAATCAAATATAACATTTTAATGATCCTCGGAATTGTGGCACACTTACCCACATAAAAAAAGAAAATCTGAAATATAACTCTATCACTTAAACTTTTGTTTATCAAACATGAAGTATTTATTGTTATCGCAAAGCATTAGGGTGTAGTGCCGCGAGCATTCAACTATCACAGCTTTTAAAGTTATTTCATGTTAATTTACGCCTCGTGTATTGCTTCTATAGAGTGGCGTGTAGCCGTAGCGTAGATAATCTCCAACATTCACACAGAAGCTTAAGATAGGAGCCCACCTAATCATTAAAATGATCGCAAAATATAATGACCTCCTTCGTCGCGGACTGATAACGATGCTTTACGATTACAAGCGGCTGTAATTGCCTCCTTCCTTGGCCGGAGCTGAGTATGCGTATGGTTTCTGGTAAACGTCGCTTTTACTGGAAATATTCGATTCGGGTGAATTCGATTCCCGAAATGCTGTATAATTTATCGACAGTATTATCTCTCGTAAAACGTAAACCCAATTTATGTATGGCCGCCACCCGTCGTCATAAAACATAATATTATCGACATCGGCCCCCTCCCTAGGCGATCACGAAACTAAGCAACCATCGGCCATTTTAAGCGAGGAACTTGACATGCGGTCCCGTAGCGCTCCTATTTGCGTCCCGCTCTCGTGCAGCCGCCGAGCTCGGACAGCGATAGAGACGGCAGCCGGGAGCGGCATCCTTTCATGTCTCCGGAAAGAGCGTCCAAGATCTCAGATTATTCTACGAATACGCATGCCGAGGCGGTCGAGAACTTTTTGCGTCGATAAATGTTTTTTGTGAGAGGCAATTCTAGATCACGAAGGAAAGAAGCTGTATTTTTGGTCGTATCGTTGTCGGTCGTTTAAAATAGTTGCGGATGATGCATCATATTTATTTTGTAATATCTTCGTACTGGCAGCTCTAACTCTCTGCAGAACTGTTATTTGTTCTGTGACTCTGTGTGGTCGGATGGCCGCATGGCAGCGACCTACTGCGATCAGCTGATTGGCGCCGTGCCTGTGTGCGCGGCGGCGGGGGCGCGCCGCGTGTGCACGCCGCACGCACACGCGCGCAACAGCTGATAGCCCCCCCCCCCCCCCTCTCCACGCCGCTCCCCGCCACCCCCCGCCGCCCCGCGACCCGCCCCCACGCGGGGAGCGCGACGACGACGCGCCGACAGAGACCAATAAACATAAAACAGTAGGTCAATAGAATTGTTGGTATCGTTGAGTAACCGTGAAGATATAGCGGGTTCGTGAATAAAGTGAGTTTAAAGCACGCAGATTGTTACAGTTACAGTAGTAGAATACTTACCTACTTGCAAAAAAGCATGATGCCAAACTAACAATATTTGATTTGAGGTTGAGTATTACTAATTTTCTTACGAGAAGACCATAAATAACGAAAGAAAACCAAATTAGTAGCAAATCAGTTTTGTATACCACGTTAAGTTCTACTGCATGATTCTACACTGTGGCTCGACACGATTCTAAAACATTGCAAACACTACCTATGCGCCATGTCTCTACTCTACCAAGGCTAAGTACGAAGTGGGAAGACTACCATTTTTAAAAATAATATTTTGCTTTGCTTACTCGACCCCACAGGTATTTCACAAATACATTTACGTATTATTAATACTTATAATAGCCTTGCATCTATTTATTTATTTCGACGCACAAACACATTACAACCAGAAGTAAAAATAATAATTATAAAACACAGATTAGAACTAGGTAGTAACATTAATATTATGTGCGTACAGCAAAAGTATTAACAGTAAACAACAAACATTTTAGCTTATATGGGAAAAAAAACTAAACAACGACAAAATTCCTATAAAAATTAAAGTGAGTGACATGTTTCCTAACGAACATCTAGTGTTTTAGGATACAAGATATCCTTAACATTTTTCATGTAATGGCACAATTTAGAACTAAATATATCTAACTGTAAATTATTTTTAGAATCTATGGCATCTATGGTTATGGTTATCCATGTGCCGGACTATACTAAATATATAATTTACCTACCTACTACTGTTCCGGAAGAAGTACGTACTGTAATATCAAAGAAGTTTATTTTATAAACAGCTTATTTACCTTCCATCTAGATAGTTACTGAGACGTTTCAAAGTGATCCTAGTGATTTTATTGAAATAAACACCTTTTGACTCTGACCCACATAATATGAATTACTAGCTGGTGCCCGCGACTTCGTCTGCGCAGGATTAGTAATATACTTACTTGACGCTTATCGTCATATTTTGGACAATTCACTCAATATCTTTATAAATTGTAGCCTATGTGTTATTCTGATGTATAAGCTATGTTATTGTGAAGTTTCATTAAAATCCATTTAGTAGTTTTGACATGAAAGAGTAACTAACATCCATCCATCCATACTTACAAATTTTCGCGTTTATAATATTAGTAGGAAGTAAGAAAGGATTTATTAAATAAATAAATAAATATTCCGGACATAATCACACGGTCAACTGATCCCAAACTAGGCATAGCCTGTACTATGGGTACCAGAGACTGATATACATAATAGATATATATATTTAAACCCAGACACAGAACAAACATCTGTGTTAGTCACAAATGTTTGTCCAGATCGGGAATCGAACCTGCGACCTATAGCGCAGAAGGCAGAGTTACTACCAACTGAGCTATGAGGCCAGTTATTTATTTATTTATAATAAGAAGAATCATTCTTTATGTTATTCTTAAAATCATTTCCAATCAATTTTCATAAAAAATGATTGAGTTATTTGAGTAAAACAGTCTACGGCGAGAAAGCCGCGCCTCAGCCTAAATGAAACTGATTCCAAACTAGGTACTCTATCAAAGGAATACTTTGGTGGTAGCCCCTACGTGCCCCACCCACCACCAGCATCTCGATCGCTTGAATTATTAATCTATGGATCGTGGTCAGCAGGTCGCATCTAGATGCCTATTTAATGGAATAAATCGCTAAAATTTATTCCAAATTAACACCGAGGCATTTATTTTCTAAGCTTTCATTTTATTTCGAAGTAAATAAATTATCTCCACGATCGTCGCGAATCGGTTACAAAAAATAACGTTCTAAAATCGTTTTGTTCAATTTCACGCTGCTACAGTTTCTTACTTACAGCGGTGACCGTACTTTGACAGTCGATGTGTACTTACTTTTACGGCGTAAAGATGAAAATCGCGAGTTTGAAGAAAATGCAGTCAATGTCATAAGAAGTTTATTTCAATAAAATCACTAGGACCACTTTGAAACGTCTTAGAAACTAGGTGAAGCTATGCCTGTTCCTCGATACCAAGCCTAGAAGAATCAGGCAACAAACAAGGCTTGGTGCCTATAATTTTTTAGATGATCCTTTTTCACAAAATGGAATGTGCCGATCGAACTAGGTGAGGCTCAAAATAAAAGTAATCTAATTATAATCCTTAATAAATAAGAGATTATAAAAATGTGAAAAAAAAAGAAGACAAATGTGAGCTTCAACAAATGATCTATGGGCAGCACACGCTACACTTGATGAAATAGGTACCTAATGCATATATAAATAATACTTAAAATGCAAGCAAAACCTGTAAAGACACTGCAAAATGGCATTTTAGCTGTCGAGGGGCAGAGCGACTTCGGCCATGCGGTTTTATCATCTAAATAATTATTTAGTTTATAGTACGCTTTCTTAATAAGATTATTCTCTAGGTACACTTTCAATCTTCTAATAGGAAGTTACGTCGCGGTTTACCGGAAGTTTATTATAAAATCTTACCATATTCCCCATAAAAGACCCATTTACTTTTTGTAATCTAAATTTTGGAATGCACAATTTATTTTTGTTTCTTGTGTTATTACTATGCACATCACTTTTTTTCTTAAAGCTAGCCATGTGCTTATGTGTGTACAATAAGTTTTCGTAAATATATTGTGAAGTTACAGTTAAAATGTTAATTTCAAAAAAAGTTCCCTCAAGGTATTATATTTCTCAACAACACAGTTTCCTCTCCTGTGCACTACCTTCACATCTTCTGTCCACAAACACAAAGGTTATCTGGAAGATAATGCTTTTTAGCATTAAGTTCGCCTTTGTACTATTTTTATGTGCAAAAAGAAATTTCTATCTATCCATCTATCTATACAATCACACACTAGAAGAATCTGTTGTACGGCGTACGGAGAATCAAAAAAAAAGTAAGTATTTCTTGTAAATTGTTTTAGTGATGTGCTTACAATTGTAGACCACCGGTGCCGGTGCCAGTGCCGGGTTTAAACCTGAAAAACACAGTGTATTATGTCTTGCATAGTCTAAAATCGTCGATTGCAGTATACTATAGTACACTGTAGTATCGATACTATAACAAAGCTTTAGATAATTTCCAACGATGAACACTAGGTACCTAATCTCTACTATATTATAGTCTCATCTTTTCAACAAAGCAATAAACTGCAATTTGTGAAAAAAACAGTCAGCTGAAATTATGCCATCGTCAAAACACATAAGCACGTATTTATAATCGTCGTGAGTTGAATTTTTAAGAGAAATTACAAATAAATAATCTACAGTACAGTATGGGGTCTTCAAAAAGGGCGTTTTGAACTTTTTAAGGGGTCGGCAACGCGTGCGTGATGCCTCTGGTATTGTGTAGGTCTGTATAGGTGGGCCGTATGCTTGTTTGCTACCTTAGTTGTATAAAAAAAAAAAAAATTGATGGCTGCGGCTGTCAGTAGTTACGACTAGGATAACCTCTACTAGGGTTAGTCTCAATCGACTGATTCTCATCAGGATAACTTTTCCCAAAGTAATCCTGCTTATATTATAAATGCGAAAGTTTGTGAGGATGTTTGGAAGTTTTTTTGTGATGCTTGTTTGTTAAAAAAATCACAAAAGTATTTTGTATAATTTAGGTAATGATTCATTTTCGGACATTGTTCGTTGTACGGTCCTAGAATAGTGAAATGTTTGCCTCAAACCGGAAATGTTCTTATCTTTGTTCTAAGAAGCATAAAGAAAGTCGGTTATAAGAACTGTAAGCAAACATCCTAGGTACCTAGTATGTATACACGCACACACATAGGTAGGTATGTAGAAACTGTTTACAAAGCAAAGCAGTGGCGATGGCGGCCCGACGACGGCGGAAACCTCGCGGAATGACTTTTCAGAAACACGCGATAACGGACTGATTGGAAAATAAAATGCTTACAGCCGGTACAGTTGCAACCGAAGTAAGTAGTTGGAATGTTGCAGAACGGTAGCTAACTCACAAGCGACGTCGCTCCGCTAGAAACCACAATTAATTTGGGCACGGGCGATAGTAAATTACTATCGCCTGTGCCCAAATTAATTGTCTTTAGTTAGCTCAACTGTTAAAATAAAATTAATAATTACTAATAGTAGGTAATTATTAATTTTATTTGGCGAAAGACAAAATACACAAGAAACAGTTGAGCTATCAATAGACCGTTACAAACGATCTATAGATAGCTCATTGATCCAGATCACTACCAGTCGGAAGCGTCCCCAAGACGCTGGTGGTATTGCCACGCTGGATGTTAATATAATAGAATTGGTATGTTCTTACTAAAAGACAAGCCAAGGAATGTTAACTATTTTTAGTCATCAAAGAAAGCTATTGTGAGGAGTTATAATCAGGGACTGAATAACCGGAATATAAAGGTACCTTTAAATAACGATATGATGTCATACCGATAAATTCCGGTTACCCGAATATTTCTCTACCGATAAATATAACGGTAATCTAGCTTCGCAGTTCATTTCGGTTTATTTCGCTACCTATAATAGAAATAAATATAAAGGAAGGTAAAAGGTTTATAAAGGTTTTCTTTGATGAAACGCCGCCACCCCGCCACCGCGGCGCGACTGTCCTAGCGAACTATTCGCGGCTCAAAATTTCGGTACCGAAATCTACCGGTATGAAATAACGGTACCGTAATGCCCTACCGGTATAGCATAATGGTACCGAAATGTTTTAACGGTAGCAGTACCTATAACCTCTACCGCTTTCAGTCCCTGGTTATAATCAAGTAGAGTTTGTTAAAATTTATTTCAATAAGTTTATTACAAAGTAAACGAAGATCCATTATTCTCAGAGTGGACATTTCGATGTTATTTTAAAGAATATAACATCTTAATTATACCAGAGTAGATCTAAACCACCTTGTCAGTTTAGAAGTGGCACGACATTTGGGTAGAATTATGTTGAGAGGTCCGACTGTCTGTGCAGTAGATGTTGCGTGAGAACACTTTCTACGAGTGTGCCCGAAGACTGCACGCGGCGTCAGCTGGCCTGAGTATCGGATCCAGGTGTGAAACCAGATAAGTCTCTGTTTTTTAAACAAAAACTGATAACAATACAGGAAAAATATTAAGATTAAAATATTTAGTAGGTAAAATTTAATTTTTAGGTTGTGTGCACAACATTATATCAAAATTTATTATAGATAAGTACATCTGATATACCCCTATTTAATCATATCCAGTCCACTCCATCCAAAGGTTGTCTGGTAGAGATCGCTACTTCAGCGATAAGGCCGCCCATTGTTCATCACATAGTTTAGTTTTTATTGGTTTTTTGTTAATGTTTGTACTTTTTATGGTGTGCAATAAAGCATTTTCTATCTATCTATCTATCTAATTATTATGTTCAGGGATAAGGTTATTAGAATTGAATGCAATATTAATATTTGTTTTTATTTATTTGAATAACAAAAGAACAATGATTACTGATATATGTGCGTTTTTCTGCTAAATCACATTCGCTTTTATCATAAAATTGCCACAAAGTAAGAATAAAAAACTTTGCTGCCGGAACCTTGGGGCACTCTAATAAGGTAGTTGGTGTTGTGACCGACGTACGATAGGTATGTCATATAAAATGTACCTATTTCAAAATGATCCTTATCTCTATTGGATAAAGTCAATTTTGAGTTTGACTTATAAGTGGCTTGCGATGTCGTACGCCCTCAAAATTAAATATCAAATTCAAAATTGACTTTATCCAGTAGAGATATAGATAATTTTGAAATTAAAAATAAATTTGACTGGTCTCATAGCTCATTGGTAGTAACTCTGCCTTCTGCGCTAGAGGTCGCGGGTTCGATTCCCGCACTGGACAAACATTTGTGACTAACACAGATGTTTGTTCTGTGTCTGGGTGTTAAATATATATATATTATGTATATCAGTCTCTGGTACCCATAGTACAGGCTATGCCTAGTTTGGGATCAGTTGACCGTGTGTTATATGTCCGGAATATTTATTTATTTTTATTTTAAATACATTTAAGATGACATATCGCACGTCGTTTGAACACGACTTTACCATTGGCGCGCATTGACAGATTGGCATTAGTAGGCAATTACCAAATATTGCCACATTTCAACTTATTATGCATTGGCATGACTAACATAGCTACTAAGCTTGTTTTGGAAACTCCTTGACACGACGCTATCAATCTTATCTCTATTGATATAAAGCCGGTTATCCATCACCGAGACGAGGCAATTCCGCGGAGTGGCTCATCGAGTAATCTTTATTGATCGGTGTCGCTTCTAGGTTGCTCCATATCTGTGGGAAATGGATCGAACGAGGCTAACTATATCTACTCTCTGCTGAAGAGTTTCTTTTTGGTCACCCGACTTACCATACCATGGCTCCACGTGTCACAAACACCAGGTCCTACAGATAAAATGTACTGGTGGAGGGGTGGTAATGGCCCGACCTTCAGATCCACTGGTCGTGGGTTCCAATCCCGGTCGTGCACGAATGAATTTTCCATTCGGAAAATGTATGTGCGCTATAGGTACTAGTGCTCCCAAACGGTGAATATCTTGATTCCTCAAGATATTTTCCTCTAGTACCTATAGGAACCGGCATTTCCTAGAACCTAAAAACTCGAAGACACCCTGACATGTGCACGAAAAGAGCCTCTAAGAGGCGCACTTGAATCCTTTCACAAAGTACACTGATTCTTTCACCGACCGACGGTCAAAGGCCCTTTTCAGGGCCACCATATCTCAACCCTGGTCACTGACCTAATACAGAATGACTAATCGCTGAAAATTCAAGAAGCGATGCATATCAGAGATAGGCTTCGGTGCTACTTAATTACCGACCCTAAACATCCAGATAGATTAAAACTTAGGTGGATAGACCTACAAATCCTACGATACTAACGTGAACGCAAAATACGAATAATCACGATGCATGATGCAGGATTCAAACTTATGACCTCTCGGTCGTTTGTTCATTTGGCTTCCCGCCCACTACACCGCCTATACACAAGTATGCAGGTTACAAGCTTCAGACGGCAACATCGCTCGGGCCCCGAATGTCCGCCGCGGGCGCGCCGGCAATGCGAGCCGTCCTCTCGTGTCCGCTCGCTTCGTTCCCGACTACACATTCCTATCCGGAGATAAGATAGGACAGACGAGTTTAGAGTATGTAGGTGTAATCTCACTGACATTGGTTCTTTCCTGATCTCTCTTCCCGCCTCGTTTAGGAAAGCAATTAACCAAAATAACATCTGGTTTTTTGAGTTTGGGTTGAGGTAGCAAGTGTACTCTTGGTATATTGTTATTTCAACTTAAGCCTAAACTTAAAATAATGTGAATGATGTGTTCACATCACTCACTATATTTTGTTAGCTTATCGTAAAACATTGTAGTCTTTTAAATACCTACCTACAATGTCACACTCTTACACAACGCCCTTTTTGAGTATACCCTTATTTGTGGACAACGGGGCTGATTATAGGTTAAGAATCACCGTATAAGATTTGTTATATAAATTTTAAGTGTAATTGATTGTTGTCCTGAATAAATAAAAATAAAATAAAAAATAAATTCTCTGGGATAACCAGCTTGAGGTACAGTCGCTTGTTGCACTGAGGTATACATTTAACGATTTTCAAATTGATGTCACAGTACTAAAAATAAAAGTGTACACAGCAAAAACGCGTTCTCTACGTGTTGCTCAAGTTAGTGCAATCTCTATCGATTACAGAAAATAAGGGGATTTTCATTCGAAATGTGTGGCAAACCTGTTAGGAATAATATTTATATAATGCACTAAAAAATACATTTTGCACGTGACTTCCGCGCCTCCGATGATAAACCTCGTAATCCCCGTATATCATACTTGCTTGGTGCCTTGACCTGTATCGTACAAGTGAGTACAACGTGAGCTGACAATACATAAAGCTACTTATCAAGTGAACGGACGCAAGATAGTCATACTGCTGTGCTGGGTCCCCCAACACAGCAGTATGACTATCTTAGCTAGGACTATAACCGCTGTAGCTATGGAGCAACTATCTGCGGCCGGAAGTGCGCAGTTTTGTGAATAGCACAGGAAGCCGGGCCGCTGCCATCGCCCGCGCCCTATGTGTATCTCTGGCTTACGCTTCCGGCTATCCTGCTGTAGTAGAGCCAGCGGAATATCGCCACTACAAACTGTAGTAATCATAGATAATTTCCGCTGAAAAAAAAATGAACGAGATAACATTCCGTGAATAAAATCCAATTTTATATTCAAATACATGCTTTATCTTGTCTCTTACGAATTATATGATAGCTCTTCGAGTTTTTAGAGTCCAATAGCTGAATCTTTGACTTTATAGGTACTGGATTCAGCTAAAAAGCAACATACATCCTTAGGGTGGTAAGGCGGAACTTTTGGTGATAGTACCTACTCTTATTCTGTCAGGTACCCACCCACGCACGACACAGGAAGCTCCAGTATGACCAACAGTTTCTAATTCATGTGATGTGATGTGACAGTCGTGTGTTTTTTATTTTATAGTGTAAAGATCTGCGTTCCAACGATTTACTTCGTAATTGCCTACTGTTCCGCACTTACCTTGATCTCCGCCCGATGTCCTTTACGACAATCAACCTTTAACAATAACCTCCTTAATGGTTACAATATCCGTGTGTGCTCTATAACCTTTAGTGTTATGGGTTCCATAAGGCTTAGTAACTATGGTGTCGGCTGTGGCAGGCTCTTATCAGGGCATGGAGCAATGAACCGTGGGGTGGGGGCTATACGAACATAACTTCCTTGATGTATACTATAGTACGTATTATAACTAGTGATAAACATATTGAGTGGTGTATGCTTTATCGCGGCCCTCAAAAAGCTTTTTTATAGCTACTGGTACTACTGGTAGCAATGAGCCTACCCTCAGCTTAAGAGTAACGTTTTCAGGGACCGTTTCTAAAACCTTCAAATATCCTTAAAGTGCCTCTTTTAGACATTTTACATGTAACAATAACAAATAAATCAATTAAATGTAAGGAATTAACTTTGTTTTCTAGGTCTACAAGTAGAAAAAAGTGTTCAGGTAACCAATCGCAGGCAATGTGCTCTAAAGGCTGGTGACCGACGTTACCTCACTGGATAGCTATCTATAGGTAGGTACTAATTCTTTGTCCGAGGTAAGCACCAGCCCTTTGGTCATTATGTAAGTTTAGTAGAGCAGTGAGCCACGGTTTACACATTGCGCTGTTGACTAATTATGCGGAAAATGCTGATCAAACAAAATTATGATTGTTTTTTAATTATTGAGTAACCAAGACCGTGGCCGTGGTGGCCCCGGCTAAAGAATAGGCCCCTCCATATCTCTATCCGCGGATGTCGTAAGAGGCGACTAAGGGAAAAAAGCTAGGGGATGGGCAGCAGCGTCCCTCATTTTAACAACGATAGCTCTAACTGCGCTCGCCAACCCGCATGCCCAGCGTGGTGAGTATGGGCAAAACCCCCCCACATGATAGGGAATATGCTCTGTCTGTGGGGGAGGCCATGTTCAGCAGTGAACGTCGTTCGGCTGAAATGATGATGATGAGTAACCAAGATTCGCTCTTCCCTTTAAATCATCATATAGAAGAAACAACAGCACTTCTGTCATAGATTGTCGCTGTAATTCCTTAGCTAGAGTATGATAAAACACCGCAATCATATATGATCAACACTGAAGCAATGAGCCACATCGTCTCAGTGCAATCATGTCAAAGGAATATGGATGTGCAACTGACATTACTGTGCATCGCCCTTCACTATGAGAGAATTTAAGGGTTCCGAAGCCGATGGCAAAGACGTTTATAGGTAATCCCACTATACCACTTCCCACTAATATTATTAATTCGAAAGTCATAGATGTTTGTTAATCTTTTACGACGCAACCTCTGAACGAATAGGAAATTTGCCATTTAGGAAAGCGACTGGAATAACATAGGTTACTTTTTATCTCTCTCGTTTGACAGGCCTCATAGCTCAGTTGGTAGTAACTCTGCCTTCTGCGCTAGAGATCGTGGGTTCGATTCCCGCACTGGACAAACATTTGTGACTAACACAGATGATTGTTCTGTGTCTGGGTGTTAAATATATATCTATTATGTATATCAGTCTCTGGTACCCATAGTACAGACTATGCATAGTTTGGGATCAGTTGACCGTGTGTGATATGTCCGGAATATTTATTTATTATCCGAGTAGGTAATGCGAGCTAAGTCGCGGGTGGAAACTAGTGTTTCACACCTACGAAATCTTGCTACTACGTAAATCCTTATGAAGCGTAGCCCATTAGTGGATTCACTAAGATTAAAGCAAGCTCTACAATTCTAATTGACAAGTATTTCGGCTTCCCAGAAATCTTCACTGTCATTCGCACTGGTGGGATCGTGCGTGATATTGTAGTCCAAAAATATGGATCAGTCTGTAAGTTCACCTTGAGAGGTACCTGCCCTGCCTAGGCCGGTAATGAGCCGCACACAAATGGGATTTTAACCGACTGTGCGCACGTTATAATGTGCTCGCCGACGACGCGACGGGGTACTTACTACCCGCGGGGAGTGGTGTGGTACTGTGGGTAGTACTGTCAGCTTCAGCAGTATTAACTACTTATTCAATAATCAGACAGAAACTTGATAAAACTCGCCCTGTTCTTTTCAAACAGTAACAGTAGGTTATTGTTTACTGATCAAAAATAATTTTCGAATTCACCATTTTAATGCTACTCTTTTATGTGCAGATATGTTTTTTCTGGGGATTGAACTACCTATATGTTTTATGTATCAAAGTCAAAAGTCGTTTATTTTAATAAAATCACTAGTATCACTTTGAAACGTCTTAGAAACTAGTGCGTATGACTCAAGCGACTCTAAGCGTCTTAATCACTTTGAAAGTTTGTTAAATCTACATAGTACTTTCGATGTGGAGTGTACAGGTAGTACCAGCTCGTACAGTGTGGCCGGTAATGACGCTATTAGGAGCTGATGGACGTCTGTCGGGCAATTTCGGTTTATGACGTAAAGAAATTGTTTTAGAACGGCCGACGAGTGGTTTCGAGCAATCAAACGGGAATTACATGCTTACTGCAATGACTGTCTGTCGCCGGCTGGATGTGTCCCAAACTCATGAAGTTGGCCCTATTCGAAGAAAAACTCGCAATGTTTTAACTCCTTAAAAATCTTAGAGAAGACAAAACCTAGGTATCGACTGTTGTTCTGATGACACATGAGTAAGAAAGAAGTGAGCGCGGAGATAACGGTTATTATATGAGCGTACCTACGTAGAAGAAGAAAACATGTTGTGCCAACCCCACGTCATGTGGGACACGGGCAGGTAGATGATGGTGATGATGATGAGCACAAACGACTGTATTCATTACTAAGTAGACCATCGCTGGGTTGACTCAACTTTACCTATCGAGATAACTGCGACGAGGAGGAGGCGTATTGTCTATACGCAAAGCTTCCCTGGATTTCTGTCTCATGTTTTCTGATTTTGTGTAGCTGAAAGACCTACTTCAGGTGTGAGAAAAATATGGAGTCGACTTTATTTCCTAATACTGCTGAGATCGCTTGAAGTTATGTTGGTTGCGAGTAACAGTCATAGAGACTCGTCAGCATATTACCAGTGGTTCGCCCCGAACTGAGATCTCGCAATGTCTGGTTAATTTTTTTAGTTTCTAAGAGTTACAAGGACGTTGAATCTCAAGAACCGAATGGCCTCGAATAAAAACGTGACTTCCAAATATATGATCTTTCATAATATGATACCTACCCCCCTCCATATTATATGTGTATACCTTTTTTTAACGCCCTTTTTTGGCCTCTACTATACCATACTACCATAGCAACATCTTGGCAGATTTAATTAATATTATTACTAGTAAATCTTGATAGTGCAAACTGCTGACCTACTAAATTCCATTCTATAATACGAGTCGAAAGTTATGCTCTAACAAATAAACAAACATATTATGCCGAAGCGAATATTCGCTCGCTTCGCTCGCTCGAAAAAAATGACCTTGTTATTTCAATAAAGAATGCTACCTACCTACTTAGAGTTTATTTGTTCAAATAGGTTCCTTACACAATTTAGCACTTATTTGTTCAGCGACTTCTAATGTCAACCGTGTATACGTTTCTCTTACAATGATCACGATTCAATGCCGGGAATATTCTCATTGCTAATACAATCGCGTAAGACTCCGTGCAATGTATACGGCATTCAGGTCAGCATTCCGCGCTGTAATATTGCAATGTAGCTGCACAATGCTCGCTTCCATTACTGCAGGTAATAAAAGCTGTAATAAAGGCAGCGGCGTGCGCTTGACAGTTCCGCTTGAGAGGTTCACGAGGACCAGAGAGGTCTCACTAATGGAAGTTCAATGTGTACCAGAAGTACCTTACCTACTCAGTACGGAACCAAATAGTAAGCACAGAAGTTCAACGATACTGACTTCATGTATTACGCAAGCGAAATTGGAAATTAAGATCAATGCATGACAGTTCAATTTTTAAGTTCCGCAGCAGATTTAAAATGCTCGCACTCACGCTACATTAAATCTAAACTCAGTGCAATAAAGCTCATGATAGATTGCATGCTGATGTAACACGCACGCCACAGTGCATAAAAGTCGGTTAGGTAGAGCATACGGGCTGCGCCCATCCTGTACGCGGTGTTAACGGTTCTCGTTTCCATGGAAGCTGATACTTATAGTTTTCTTTCAAATCTAATACCATGCTGCTGGCTTGTCATTTCACTGATTCTTTCTTGGTCATCCTGTATAAGGTAAGTGCCCAGGTTGAGGTATGGTAGCCCTGAAAAGGCCTTATGACCTTCGGTGACAGAATCAGTGTAGTGAAAGGATTAAAGTGCGCCTCTTCTTCCATTATTTTAGAATTTTTAGGTCTTAGGACATGTCGGCCTCACGGTTATTCCCTCGTTTGAGAGCACTAGTAATAGCGCACATAATTTTTCCGAATGGGAAATCCATCGGTGAAGGTACTCTTAGGCTCGTATTCAGAGACACGACTCAAGCATAGATTTAATCACAGATCAGCTGAACTCTATTTAAGTATTGAATCTCTTCTCAAACATAGATTTTATTCAAGAAAGGTACTTAAACTACTCTCAGCTGAATCGAGTCTCAAATCTGTACTCAAATGTTCTTTTTTACATTTTGATTTATTTATAATTTTCGATCCGTTTTACGCAGAAATTAAAACAGCCAGGGTGGAAATAGAACAGAACTATAAAGTGAAGTATAAATATGCATCAAAGTACGTGTAACGGAACGAAAATGTCATTTGATTAATAGACATAGACATAGACATAGACAAACATTTATTCACAAACTTGGCACACAATACACGTCACAATAAAAGCAAGACATAGAGAGCGAAAAAATGAAACAAAGACAGAGAGGTAACACACAAAAACTTATAAAAAAGAACACGTGAAATGTTATTGTGCGCCACAGCAGCAAAAAGGTCTCGGCTCAGCATAAATGCCTTACCACTGAGGAGTAGTTAGGCGCTGGTATTCTGCCGAAACCGTTATTTATAGTCACTTGACCTTGTGAGACTATTTCTAATTTGTTTAATGTCTAATCACATCTAAACTCAAGCACCGATTTCGTCTGATTGAAGTTTCAGAATAAGCATTTACTCAGGTGAACTGTGATCATTGAAGCTATACATAAATACTGTTTAAGAATTAGAATCTCGACTCAAATCGAGATTTAAGTACAAATCAATGCTCGAGTCTTGTCTCTGAATACGAGCCTTAGTTTCTGATACCCACAACACAGGGAATCCTGTTGTGGGGTCAGGGCTAGTATGTGGCTGTCGGTTTTGTATATAAAATATACTAATTTACCATTATTATTTGTTTCTGTTATTTGTTTCTAAACCATAAGGGAACGTGCTAATTTAGTCTGTGTCACGTCACGCATGATGTGCCACAGCCGCATCCGGAGAGTGTAGCTTTAGCAATATTGCGGTGTAAGACTCGTGCAGCTGCAATTTCGCGGTGACGCTGGTCGTGGTTGCACGAGTCGCCGCCGCCGCCGCCGTGCTGGTGGCGTAACCTACTATTCCTCAAAATAACATTTGCACGACTTTAATCCTCTTTATAGACTTATTCAGCTCCGTGGTGAGACCTCAGCTTATTGTTACTATAGAGGCCTTGAAAGAACCGGTGTGGAGACACAAACAAGCACTCCGCGCTCGCGCCGCAGATGCTTCTTCCACGTGGGAAAGTCAGAGGAAAGTTCACGAATAAAATTATTTCGTACATTCCCACTTTATGTCCATTATTATTACTAATTTAATTAATCCATTGGAAAACACCGTGAGGAACCCGGAATGTCCTATAACCTAAAAATGACGACATGTGACATGTGCACGAAAGAAGCCTCTGAGAGGCTACACTGATCTTTCACCGACGGTCATAGACCCTTTTCAGGGCCATCATACCTCAAACTGGACACCAACCTAATATAGGTGACCAAGAAAGAATCAGTGACACGAAAAGCAAGCAAGCAATCCATTGGATAATCATTACTTAGGTACTGTGTATTACAAAATAATTCATATAACAAGATAAGTACTTCATTTTTTTAATGCATCCTTTTTGTATTACTTATTTTTAGTATTCAATTCATCATCATCATCATTAAGTTTGATATTGTTGTAAGCTTCTAAAGATGTACCTATGTACTATGGTTTTTTCATTTAATGCTCTCTATCCGGGTAAAGGCCTCCTCCAACTATTGTAACATCGCCTCCTGTCTGTAGCTCTCTTTGTCCAGTCCGGTCCATGACAGGTGGCAGACCTATTCCAACGCAAAATAGCGGATGGTTATACATTGTAGTGTATTTCTACTATATTATCTCTGGTATTACCAAGTACTACGGTTTTGTAACTCATCAAAGGGCCTGCCCCATGGAAACCATAAACCAAACACGGTGTTTCCATAGAATGTACACAAAGGAGTCCCTTTGTATAGATTCTCTCAACTTGCACATCGCACCACCACGAGACTTTGAAGGTAACTTTTGTATAATCTGGTATAGCACCATAAGCTTTAATGTCTGCATTCGGCAAGCCTTACACATGATAACTATAAATAACTCAGGGTGTTTTTATTCTCATGTGAATTTACAATTCGGTAACTCAATAAATGTATTTTTGTGGGATGTTTTTTATACTACAAATTTCTCCTCATTATGACATCGTGTCTTTAGAAATATTGAAATGATTGATGTGGATTCTGTCGACTTTCCTGGTCTCAGATTTAACAAATGAATTTTGGTTCCGAGTTCAATATTTTGCTGCTTGTTCAAAGTGTCGCCATAGATCGTGGAGCAGTTACAACATAATTAATGGCGCTGAATGCACGTAATCGAAAATCCGCAGCCCTACAAGGCAAATAGGTCACAGTGTAATCAGCTAGCGCCTAGCAGTAAGTACGACAACTGCATTTATTTTAAACAGATTGTGTTGGGCTTTCTAACATGCCATTGTCAATGCTCCATCGATTTACAGACTGCTTGGATGTTTTTTTATTAGTTTTAATAATTGTCACTTTAATGTTTTTCCTACATTTTTAAAGAGCTAATGGGATCCAATCCTTTGTAATCTGTTTGATCTGAAGAGAAGCACATTAGCAAAATGGTTCAGTGGACAATGTCCGCTGCGTCCGCTGCTGCTACAATGCAAACTAAGCGGACAAAGCCGCTTGCGAATTCATACGTTAATAACCCGAGTAACGGACACCTCATTACAGTTTTTGGGGCAGCGTACACGATGCGGTAGGTCAATAAAATTACTATTAAATTTTGCAAAACTTGTTTGTACGCTAATGTTTGAAGTGGTTAATCTGGTACCTACCACTTTATAGTATGGTACTTACATATTAAGTATAATAATTATTTACTTTCTTAGTAGCTATAGGTATTATATTTTGGCTCACCGGTAAAATTTAGGATTCTTTCTTAGTTACTTTTGGTAATGGTGTAACTCCAAAAATTGAAATGAGTGAAAGAATCGAAACCATAAAGTTGTGTAAGTATGTACCTACTTTACTTACTAAGTTCAGCCTTTTCTTCGAATGTGCGCCTGATTTTACGCACTACAGGACACTACACCCAGGCATGACGATGCGACGACGTATGTATTGGTAAAAATGTTCTCGCCATCCGCTATCGCCGCTCTATAAAATCAATCATCTAAGAAGTAAACCTCATGGCGTTTTTTTATTGTAACTATATATTACTATATTGTACTCAATATTTGACACTGAATGAATTTAGTCACAGTCACTGTAATAAAGTCAAATATTCAGAAGCTCTTTGACTCTATTTTAATATCTATACCTACTGTTTGTTATATTTGCTCTAACATTTTTTTTCTGTCCAGGGTTTTTTGTTTTTGTATGTTTCTATTAGTGAAGACTTATTATTGGCCTTCTGTTTCTAAATTACCTATGTTGTTATGTGCTGTTAGTCTTCCAAATAAATAATAAATAAAAATGTGGATGTTACCGGCTGACAAACTTTCGATATGTTTGTCGTTCTGTGTTTATTTCCCCTGTGGCCCAGATATCACGCTAGTGGTAGTCGTGAGGCATTCTGCGCAATTAAAATAAATGGCGGCGCTTTACGAGTTACAAGAGAATTAACGCCGAATAATAAACCGAATCGAGTTACACAGTTTGTCTATTCATTGTTGAATAAACGTCGGACGTTGCTAATTGTGTGATGCTGCAGCGCAGTCAGCCGTTCATATAATAATTACAACACATGCTGTGAGAAAAATGTATTCAAACTCACATATCAATTTATCTGCGAGGTAAATCTTTCCAACCCCTCGTTCTTTCGGTTCTACCACCGAAAGCAAGTTCTTTTTTCTGATCAGCATTAACTTGACCTGACTTAACTTAGAGTGACAAAGAAAGAACCAGTTTACTGTCGCGATAACACAGTAGGTATAATAGAAGTAGTCTGTCCCTCTCTGCCGATAAGATGTTTTGTGTAATCGCGGTTCGATTTGGTTGCCTAACTCTTTTACGGCGGATTTCCCGTGGGAACTGCGGCGTCCGCGGCCCAATACTACTTTCTTATTGGAAAAGAAGATAGTCTTCTTTATGATCATCAAATGAATAAAATGATTTGCTCTACTGTTACAAAAATAATCACATCTCCACTGTGATTCACTTTTACTTGACATCTTTTTAAAATTGAAATCCAAAAGGGTTATGTGACCATCTATGAAGTACAAGCATGTAGTAATTACTTTGTCAGTTTTTTTTATGTAGGTAAATAAAGAATAGAGAAGTATCTAATTGTCTAAGAACCGTGGGAGACTCGGTGACACAGTGAACTCGAAGTAAAGCAAGAAGCTAATAGCGAAGTTTTGCAGTTTGTTATCAAATTGCTGCTGATCACTAGAAGATCTCCAGATTAGATAGTGTTTTTGCTTTTAAGCAAAATAGTTCACTGAGCCCTAGCCTATTTGTCGTACTGCAGCACACGCAAACTTGCCTACTCTAAGATACCTACTTTAAAAAAAAAATTGCTCTTTTGATTATTTATACCCACCTATTGTATGTACTTTAGTTTAAAATTGTTTATCTATGTTAATTGTGTGTGTCTGTAGTGCCAAATATTTTTTTATCTATCTATCTATCTAGGATGAGTCAGTCTCAGCTCAGTCTGTAGCTAAGGTCTTCTAGGCTTGGTCGCGAGGAACAGGCGTAGCTTCACCTAGTTTCTGGTAATAAACACCTTTTGAAGTTGAAGTAGCTTATTAGCCGTATTCGTTGCGGAAACCCTTTTTGTACGTAGCAACGATCAGCATGGTCATCATTAGGTTAGATGTCAGCAAGCGCCATTTAAAAACTGAGCATTTGATGGTCTAGCTAGTAGAGGTCGCGGTTATTAGCGTTACGCTATGACGGAGGCCGTTATGCGCCTTGCAAGTTCCGTACCGGTGACTAGCTCGTACAAACTGCGTACTTATAAAACAGTATAGTTGTTATAGCGAACATGCACCCGTATGTGTCCGCATTCCCACATATGGGGCCACCTGCCCACTCCCACGTTAAGATGCTGATGTAAGTTTGTACGCCGTTCCTGCGTAGTATCTGAAGATCGTTCTCGGTCGACCTGCGCCGATTCAGTGACTTGTATGTAATTTTAACAATCTTAGCCACATTCAAAACGTTCCAAACTTGACAAGGGAAAACTTAGCTTCTTCCTTTTCATGTTTGAAAAACTTCAGATATCGCTAAAATTTTAAAAATCATCCTTATAATTGCGATCTTCATTACCATTTCGCTTACGCAATAGCCTGGCAGGTTCTGTCAGCTAAGGTTGTTTTGAACCCTTGGGACCGGTCATTGGTGAAATAAACAGTGTCGATAGGATTCATTGCGCCAAATTCACTTCACAAAGACAAGTTTCACGCGATGAATTAAGATTTTGAAAGAAAGAAAGAAAGAAAATAAATTTATTCAACACAGACTAAAGATGATATTTTAAAATAGGTACACAGGTTGTTAGAAAATAATATAAAATAAAAAACTAAATTAACAAATGGGTACCTACTACCAAATAAATTATAATAAAAAGGACAAAGATAATTTGTCTGCTTGTTGAAAGGCAACAACTCAGCTTTGAGCCTAGTCCGAAAACCAGATGCAATTTTTCAGCGTTGCCTAAGGGAGGGGAAGGGGGGGGGGGGGGGTTTAAAACAAAACTGGGTGAAAAAAAATATGCACGTATAGAAGTAGAGTTTAAATAGGATTATGAGGATGTGTGATTTTGGAGGTCCAAGCTTCGATCGAAGGTACTTACCTACCCACTATGAAACTAGGTATAAGCCAGCCTAGTTTGTGGTTTTATACACAACAAAACGGTACATAACAAGTTTCTCAACTCGTTACCCTATCGAATGTCGAGAAGACTATGTTACATTCGAAGTCCATTATTCAGCTTCCAAAACACACTCATCCTTATTAGCAAGGGATAAGGTTGAGATTTCTGGTTGGGGTAGCGCCGTATGTCTCGCACATTATGACAACATGGACTAGTTCAATAGATGTTAGTTCCATTTGGAGGACGGAGACGTCCCTTATGTACTATAGCATACCATCTATTTAGGTCTATTTGTTCGCTAGGTACTCTACTATAACACTATATATTAGTTCTTTTTAGTTACATTGTGTTTGCTCAGCAAGCAGGTGCCAGGAAAAAGAACCATGTGGTGATGGGCGGGAACCTGGTAGTTTGGTGAAAGGTAGGGTATGCGTATCATAGGGAATTCTCTCATACACCCGTCGGCATCAAAATTAGTTCAGCCGATATGGAGCTACGATAAATATAAGTACACTAAGTTCTTTGACTCCTAACGTATACAGTGCCTGCAGTGTTGTGTTGTGTTGTGTTGTGTTGTGGTTAGCGTCGGTCGGTGGGTGGTCGATTCGTCGAGGGCACTCGTGTTATGACGGGACGTGCGGTGCCTGCGCCTGCGCCGTGTCGGGGTGCCTTTCTATAACACGCACGACCGGACAAAACTGATAAGTTTACACTTTTTTTACCCAACTGTGAGACTGAACGTATATAATTATACCAGCTTCCGCCCGCGGCTTCGCTCGCGTACGAACGTATATACCTAGTAAGTAGTAATACTTAAGAGCAGATTCTGATTGTTAAAATTAATGTGATACCTAATATTGATGTCTGTGCCTAGCGTTACATACATTACGGGCTCTACATAAAATCTGGTAGATAGATGGGCCCTTTCTGAAATGAATAATAAGTGTTTGCCGATGAACTATGCCTATGTTATAAGAAAGACAAAAAAACGGAGAAACAGGCTCACGACTGTTATTTTCAGAAATGGTAGACATCCTCTCAGATCGCCATGAGCTCGCTTGGTGTGTAATTAATACCCTATTCAGCCTTCAAATGGGCCTTGTGTTGTGTGTGACACAGTTCTTCAGGTATGAATATAGCATTATATTCTATTCTCGAGTTGTCACGGCGTTGGCCGCAGCAGTTGGATAGCAATTTGTGCCGCCACCATCCTGCCGTTCCACACGAGGCGATGGCGATGTCTGAAAGTAGAATGTATGTTGCCAATTTTATTGTTAAGCACTGTGAAGATTATATTCTACCAAGCCAACGCAATAAAACAAAAACAGTTTCTTTATAAGTAATATTGTGAATAAACATCTTAGTAATTTTCTTTTATATCCACAAAAAAGCTACTTGGTTCGTCGTTTCGCTGGTTCCTTCTTGACCACCCACCCACCGTACATTAGTTTGAGCCATGGTGGTCCTGAAATGGGTCTTGTGGCCGTCGGCGGTGAAGGAGCCAGCGCAGGCGCGTGACAAGCCTCCTATCAATCATAATGTGACTTGTCTCACAGACTGGTGATCAAAAACGAAGAAATCAAAGAACCCTAAAAACTTTATGACATTCGATAACTTTATTATTGGCCAGCACAACTTTATCGGCGTCGGGACCCCCTCCTGCCTCCCGTCAAAGTTGTACAATAAACGCTGATCAGAATTTAGCGGACTTGTTACAGTTCTGAAAGTTATATTCAGTTTGAAAAGTATACAGCTACCTGCTTACTCGTCGGTAGGTACTCGGGTTTCCTAAGAAGTTGTCGGGTTCGTAGAAGAGGCGTCAGTTATTCTCTTTGACAGTCCTTTGTTGTCGCTTTGAAACGCTTTTCGGCAAAGGGCTCAATAAATCGATGCCATCTTATTATTTTTATTGGTATTTGTTTCTCTAATAAAGATTAGTTTCATAACCTTGATTCCAAAATAGTTTTAGATGATGCATACTATTCTATTCTTGTCTCGGAACTTGGTTCGAAAACAAGTAAAAACAATTCTTCTACGTAACTGGTTACAAAACTCGATTACGTAGAAGGTTTGTAGTTAGAAAAGCGTCCCAACGGGGCGCTCAGCCCTCCCTTCAATGCAATGCCCGCGCTCACTAAAACGCGACGTTCAAAGACTCTTTTGTCCCATAATTTTTGAAAGATATTCTCATAAATGAGAATATACATTATTCTACAGGTAGATAGGAACGTTTATGTGAACCAGTGGCCGAGAAAACGCAAGGTTCGAGGCAGGCATCAACCATAGCGTAGCGTGGTATTCAATCAGTGGCTGAACTAATGAAGTTTTCCTGCTTTCCATTGTTCAATGAAACAGTCGAGTGAGCTCCCGATAAGTCTCAATCGGCAATTATGTCAACAGTAGGTACCTACAGTACAGTCGCGCACACAATGCATGCGCTCGACACAATATACAATGGCGTGGCGCAGTCGCGGCCTCAAGCGATTCCATTATTTTGTTCGATTGTTGCTTGAAAAATGCTTTGTGTATTACACTATTGTGTTGTGATGGTGTCGGAGTGATCGCTAATCGAATTCTCGGATTAATGTTGCATCAACACGAAATACAATTTTGCACTCCAGTTTCGTTTTTAGATTTTCTTACTCTGTTGTTGAAAAAGAACTCATTGTAAGCTCAAGCTTCAGTGAGCACGGAGATTCCAACCTCTGGAGTTAAAACTCGTGACACAACTTTTGCTTCACTGTAGTCGGATAAAATGTACCTAAATCTTCTTACACTTCTCAAGACATTATCAAAGGCTTTTCAAAAGGTTCTGTTAGAGATGTTGTGAAAGCACAAGTCCTGCCGCGGCTTCAGGCGGACTGTACTGTGCGAGTAGCTTACTTACCACCGTATATAAGAAACCAGTAAAGCACCATTTGGCATTTCGGTAAAACAAGCACTAACAAAAAATACATGATTTATTTATCTGCGTACTTTTCAAACATAAGGTACCCTTATGTTAGCTACACAGCCGTGTTCAAACAACGTGCAATATATCTTAAAAAATATTCTTAAAATGTATTTCAAAATGATCCATAAGTCTACTGATAGCTTTAAGATATCGCAAACCCATAAAAGTCAGACTCAAAATAATTGACTTTAATCAGCAGAAATAAGGATCATTTCAGATGATATCTGGCACGCCGTTTACACGACAAGAGTACCTACCTAAGTTACCTACCTTTAGTTCTATTTGTAAAGGTACCTGAATTTAACCTGTCCTAAAATGTTATCTTAGGAGATGTGACGGTTTGTGTGTGACCGAATATTGTTTGTAATGCACAATTCCTTTATTTTTTTTCTTTTGAAACGCTTTGAAGACAAGTAGAGCACCTAACTAATAAATCTGACCAACTGGTTCCCTGCTCCGGGCCTCGGGCGGAACCCTGAAGAGGGACGCGAACGGTCCGATTGTTAATTCATCATCGCACGATAGCGCGCACAATGGCGATATCCGCTCAAAGAATGCTTTGTGTTTATTCTGCGGCTTTATCTACCGCTTTGTGCGAACATTCACAAATAACTAGCCATTGTACACCACTATGGGCATTTCTTTTGAGCCAACGAAGATATACTTTCTTGAAAGATCTGATTTTACAAGCGCCTGTTTATGAAACCTGAAGAAAGTAATCTGTACAATTATTCTTGGTTAAAACACGTTTAGAGACATCCATCAAGATGTTCTGACAAACAATTTATCTACGGCTTTTTCATCGTCAACTTGATCTTTTAAAACTGCTCTATCAATAAACTTTGGGACGTTTTACTTCTTTGAGTCGATTTCTCGTATCATACTAGTCCTTATTAATATCAACAGCAGCTGAGGCGCAATAGAAGTATGTACTACAAAAAAAAACTACGAATTTGTAATCTATAAGGAAACATCCGCTTCGCCACCGAAATGAAAACGAGGTGATTCTGATCTACGGCGCGGCGCTATCTTCTGAATAAAGTAGTCGCATTTAGCATTCGATCTGTGTCACTTTGTGTGCGTGAGCCTTGAATATGAGGACGGCATTTGGGTTGCTAAAATAATAACAAGGGCGAGGGAAACTACACCTTGGATCTACTTTTAAGTAGGTATCGAAAATGACTTCTACCTACTTATTAAAACAAACCAATTTTACACAATTCGATAAGATCATAATTATCACATATTTAAGAACAGCGGAACTGACTTTACATAACCAATTTAAAGGTTAAACTATGACCATGAGTTTTATACACCTATGACAGTATGCGCCTGCACATTCCCTGAATTTCCGTGTACTAGCACGAGCTAGGTAACAAAATATGTACCTAAATATATAATTGTGCACATATTTGCAGTAACGAAACCAGAATAACCGCCTGAATATTTGTTTTACGGAAACAATAAATAAAACATTCATTTGGTTCCATTAGTCATTTTATTTATTTAACTGTTCAAATCAGAACATTACTGTATACTCACATAATCATACAAGGGAAAAATTTGCATTTGCATTTGCAGACCTTTCTGTATCCTTATAAACTAGATATATGTCACTAGAAATTGGTACAATACCCGCTAACAAAGCTTATTTCTGTTGTGTTAAGCTTCACCATAACTGGGACAAGAGGCCGTAGGTAGAAATCCAAGTTAGTCGATGTTAAAAGACGGGTTATGTTTATTGTATTGTGAATTCGACAAACCATTCATAAGTATATTAGCAAATTGACACCTTCAGTCTTGAGGCTTGGACTCGAAAAGTTAATTATTTGTTCGACAAATACCACAGGTAAATAATTGCACCATATTCGGCAATAACCGGCAAAGCACCTTTTACATTACAGCAGTAAACTTATTTGAGAGCAGCCGTAAATTAAATGTTTCGGCTAAAGGTCTAATAAAATGTAGCTAGATTAACTCCTCAGCAGACTAACGCTGTATATTGCTGACAAAGAAATTTAAACCTTGTTTCAAAGTCACAAAGGTTGTAATGAAATGTGTTTGAAAATATTTTGTAGAGATTTTGTAGAGCCGGACCAAAGAAATAGAAAGTAAATGAACCTACACATAAAATACAGTTAGCTTAGAAAATATCTTCAATAGTACCTAGTAGTCAGTACCCACCAACCCTACCGTCCATTTTATTTAGGTACTTCATCTATTTTCAAACAGTTGACAAACGAAACAGTTGTGTTACTTTTGAACTGTAGTTTGAAAAG
Source organism: Anticlea derivata (assembly GCA_947579855.1). Lineage (NCBI taxonomy): Eukaryota > Metazoa > Arthropoda > Insecta > Lepidoptera > Geometridae > Anticlea > Anticlea derivata. Next base: position 100,736 of record OX388275.1, on the reverse strand, counting down.
TTGAGGTACTGATTGATGATGCTCCGTGTTTCAGTGAGCCCCGAGAGGGACCGGACGGGTGGTAATCCACAGAGACTGCTGTTTAATTACCGGGAGTAATGAAACGTGGCAGGCGGCCGCCAGACGGATCGATGCGACGGCGACGACCCAATGCACAGATAGACAGGTATGAACGCACTTCTTTTGGTATCTCACTACGCATGGCGGGAAACACCGAACTAGCTGCGAGTACTTTTATTTTTTTTATAAAAGCGATTGAATGACACTGGTGGCAGCGGCCGCGGCCTCGTGTAGCACAATAGAAAATATTCATTATTCTTTATCATTGCCTCCATAATTGAATTCTCATTAATTTGATTTTGATTTTTTTAGACAATATTAAAAATAAATTCGTCAGAGTTGACATTGTGAGACGCAACAGGAGCGGGTTCGATTCCCACTGCATGGTCTGCAGTGGGAATAGTTCCCGATACTTACGAAACCGAATCCTAGTGCGGGATTAGGACTATGTATGTGACTGTTGGGTGTTATTATTATTAAATGTGAGTTTAGTTTGGTATAAAAATACTAATATTTTACCGGACTATAAAATAGTACTTACCTACTTATATTTAGAACGCTACTATTATTTTACAATAGCTGGTACGTTGGCACAGGTATAAACAAGTATGTTAAGAACGCTTTTTATAAAAGTGAGCTCGATATCGCGGGCTCAGCCCTATTGATCATGTTTCCCATCGTGTCGAATGTCTGATCGATTAACGCTCGATCGAGTCGGAGCGACGACGCAACTCGAAACATAGCATCGTCATAAATACTTTGCCACGCACGCATGCATACTAATCATTTACAGTTTTTTTTGTGTACAATTTCTTGATTATATTATTACCTACTTTTTTAAGTCAGTCAGAAACAAATAAACTACATTTTATATTACGAACTAGCTTGCGCTCGCGGCTTCGCTCGTGGTACCTAGATAAAAAGTAGCCTACTATTATTCTATATACTTACTATTCTAGGTAAAGAACTCTATTTATTTCAAGTTTCATGAAAATAGGTTGAGCCGAAACGGCGTAATTGAACTACGAGGATTAAAACATCCAAACATCGTCACATCTGTCAATATTAGTAGGATACCTATAGGATATCGACATGGGTGGGTAGGTTCCTATGCCTAGGTACGTGGCTGTTCAGTAAAGGAATAGTAACTAACTACTCGTAGCGTAGGTTCATAATTATTTATATTAATTGTTCACAATAATTATTAAGTGAGTATAACGAAATATAGATGTATCTCGGTTTGCGAGCGAGTAATGAGTTTAGTGCAACGTCAATGTTGAGATACTGCATTCTCTAAACTATGTCGGGTTTCACGTGAGAGGGATTATGAAACTCAATATTGTAAAGTAAATAATAACAGTACGTTGCTTGTAGAATGTCCCGACAGGGCGTTTTTGCCTTTTTTGCCAGATTAAAGATAATTTATAAAGATTATTTTATGGTTTGCTTTTTTATGTTGGAACACTAGCTTCAGTTGAAAATAGCTAAGCAAAAAATAATGCAGCTAAGCATTGAGCTATCGAAGAAGTTGATGTGATAACAATTGTCTATAGTAGTAATTCGTACCACCAGAACTAATCAATACCTACTGCAGGTCTTCTGGAAAGGTTTCAATCAAATAACGAGCGGGAATTTCTCATGCATTCTCAAAACGCTTAAGTCTTATTATGAATACGGGTTATTTTAACTAAAATTGTAAAAAATAACCCAGAGAAATGACAGTCCTTAAAGTACGAAGGTTTCATACAACCTTCAGGCAACCCGGCCCTTTGTAATTCCGAAGAAATTCAAATAACTTCACAAACAACTTCAAACCATAGCTCTATAAAATTAAAGTTCATAATATATTGGAGAACGAAAACGGTACGTCTACGTACACAAGCCCCGTCTATCAATCTTCTTGTATGCTTGCTTGAATAACTATACTTCGGTGAATATGAATAGCCGATATCTCCAAGACATGTTCAATTCACGATGTTCACATCCCCCCGTCCAATGCGGCGCGTATAAATAAACGAGGCCTAAGCCCAACATACTGCTGTTATTCTGTGAGCCTTTTAGCAACAAAACAAACAGGCTAACTTAGTATTTATTTTGTGGAGATGGGTTTTGGACGAAGGGCATCCTCTGGTCGTACAGTAGTGCCGACAACTATAGCCAAAAGAAAGAAAAACTGTTTATTTGTCACACAAGGACAAGTTCACTAGGTATCTCCTACATTTTGTTCAATCTTATGAAGGCGCCTGCCTGCCTAACCAGGAACATAAACAAGAGTGAAAAATTAAAAAACTTTATTGCCAATTGGATGTAGAATAAGCCGTTTTCGAGCCAGCGCTAGCATACATGTATCATGTATGAGTCACCTTGTATGGGTAAGAGTTTTTCAACATAGGTGGCGTGGTTGCACAATAATGCTTAGGTTAGTAGCCTAGATAGTGACCCTTCTAAAGTGTTTGAGGTACCTATGTGTGTCGGCGGCGGCGCGGTCGACTAGGTCCCTTTATATCGGGCGCGCGGTGACCTGCTCCAAATTACATTTAAATTAGGACAAGCACTTTTAGCTCGACTGCGGCTCATATTTACACTTCGGATGTCATTTTACTTGAACAATTTAGTCTGTCGTAGCACTGCAAATAGCAATGCTATGACGAGCAATAAGCAGTTTAGAATGGCTTCCATAAGTTCCATATCTCCATTTTATATTCTTTGTATTCAGGGAGCACCCTTAGTAGGTACCTGTATTACTCTACTCATGCGGAGGCTCACATTATGCATTTACGCGTTTGAGCTATTAGGTATATAAAGAGAGAGACGAAAGCCATTAGCATCAAAGCTGATCAGCCACATAATTCCATGTTTTTTTTGTGTCAGTCGCGTACTTAATTAGTGGACGTTGATAAAATTAATGTACGTGCGCAACTGTAGCCCGAAACGTCTTGAGATGACTATGATGTTAAAATAAATATGGCTTCAGTAGAGCTGCAGTAGCTGCACACAGTAATAAGGCAACTTACCCACTTGGAAAGTACTTTGAGATAATTGAGGTAACCACAAGTTATTTTTGTAAAATTACAAGTTACCGGAACATTAACACTAGACAATGAGTAATCTTCTAAAGTACGGTTTATCAAACTTGCTATCACATCACTGGTGCACAATAAAAAACTGTGCCGTACAGAAGTTTCACTTTGGCGAAACGAGCAGACTAGGTACGTGTATATGACTCAGTGGCACAATTATTATTTTATCGCTACATAAGTCAATACACGGTTCCTAGACACTGGTTAAGATAATACTAGACCACAAGTGCTGCTGTTTACTCAACCTCAAAGGTCTTCTGGTTTTGTCTAGAGTGTAAGTAGGCAATTAAACATGATTGTAATATATTAAAAATGACATGAGAAAGATAGAAGTGAGTGAGGAGATGACGACTAACAGAAGAGAATGGAAGATTAAAACACGTGTCCCGATCACACATCGTCTGGACAAGGGCAGGAAGATGATGATGATGAATATGGATACAGTTGGCTGAATAAGTTCTAATGCTCAGTAATTGAAGTGACACAGACCTCTCTCGCAGGCTTATTCGGTCCCACAACGATGGCAATCTCGGAGAAACTACGAAAACCACTTAATCACGCTCTCACGTCCGCGTCCGCGCCGCGGGACGAAACGGAACAAAGATGGTATGACAGCGACAAAAACTGAGATAAGCCGGGCGCAGGCCGAAGAACAGAAATAGGATAAAAAGGAGAGATTAATCTCCCTGCTTCAATACCTGAAGGGCACAGTCGATTGCTACTATCGAGCACATCCACGTTACCTTAGGTTTTGACGTATGGCTGTAATAAATATTAAGAAAAATAGCCTTTTACTAGACAATCGGCCTCTGAATGTAGGTTGAAACTGTTAATTGAATTTAATGTTTTTATAACAGGCCATAAAACTTCTACACCAGAATAATGTCGTATTTAAAATAATTGAACATGCCTATAACTACTTGAGCTGTAATAAATAATTGTAAAGTTATTCCTGGTGACGACTGTACCTTCTACGGGTAGGCTTCTACTACGCGGTGTAATGTCAAACATTCTAATAAATGGAAGCGGTCGTAATCCAATATCGGATCCGGAGGCGTCTCGCGTCGGAGACGATTCCTCATCGATACGCAACGAACAGGCTTTGAAGCATCATGAAGCATGCTAGAAAGAGGTCCAATGTTGTTTTTATTACTGAAGTTTCCTGAGTAACTTTCGTAGAAAATTACACAGTTACCTTCTGTCACCTTGTGGCCTCTTAGCTCAGTTGGTAGTAACTCTGCCTTCTGCGCTAGAGGTAGCGGGTTCGATTCCCGCACTGGACAAACATTTGTGTGATGAATACAGATGTTTGTTCTGTGTCTGGGTGATAGATATTTACCTATTATGTATATCAGTCTCTGGTACCCATAGTACAAGCTATGCCTAGTTTGGGATCAGTTGACCGTGTGTGATATGTCCGGAATATTTATTTATTATTATTATTTATTACCACATCACCCAAACCGTGTTTTAAACCTATCAGTCTCTTTACGACACAAGCACCACAAAATTGGCGGATCTAATTGCTTGGACACGATTGTCAAACTAAAAAAGCGTAAGATAACGTCTCTGGTAAAGCTTCATCTATCTGCCTTGTGTAGGTGTGTAACGTAATCAATTTCCTATCAATAAAATTGGCTTTAGATTGCCGCAGGCATACACGCGGCATATTGCGGCCATTTTGATTTGTTGGTGTGTATTATGTTACTTTTACAACCATTATTAATATCGTAAATGTTTTGGGATAAATGGCATCGCATCGCTGTCGTGAGCCGTCGGCTCGGGTTTAGTTTCTTGCGTGCGCTGGAACGTAATTGATCATATCTAAGTATAAACAGACACTTCGATTGTGGTAGGTAATTATTTTTAGTGCCTCCATGTATCGGTCCAAAAAAACTCTGATTGAAGTCGGATCTGAGAGTCGGATTAAGGTAATATGATTCTCAAACCTCTACAACCTTTAGGTGCTTACTTATCGACTTATTTATTTAATCGTATGACATATAACTTATCAAAAACATACTTATGAGCGTCAAGAATTAAAACGAAATCTAAACATAAGTAATAAATTAATAAGTACTAAATTAAATCTGATCTTATAAATAGATTACAAGTCAATTTTTAGATTCATAAGCCAGGCTATTGCCTCAGGAGGAAGAGCCTAGTGGTCGCTCCAAGGTCGCGGCATAAAAAGCCCTATCCACTCGTTACAGGACCTACGTATTAGCTGACCGCCACCCGCAGTATCTGTAGTTTCAATCGAGGCGGACCATCCCATTCCATCCAATTACGTTATCTACGTTCTGACGTAAAATGGAATTCGATCCGAATTCCACGTTTAAATCCGTTAGTGACGAGCGAGTCACCTGTCAAAATCAATTATCTGTCATCGAGGCGGACGTTTCTTCCACAAAAACGTCGCTCCTTCGAGATAATTAAGAATTAAGTAGGGCTGCTGCTGCTGCTGGGCGCGTCTATCACTAGCGGCGCCGGTTTCTTTAATGAGCACTTTTTCTGCCTTTTATCTAGGAAATGACAAATGTAAAAAAATATAAAAGTAGGTTTGATAAAAAAAAACTGCGCCGTTTCTGTGGATTGATGGCCAATCTCATTCGTTTTCAATCAGCGTTCAACCTCCTAAAACTCACCGCAAAAAGCATCAGAATGTACCGCAGCAAATTGCAGGAAAATTGAGAAGCAGCCCTAATTAAGACTATGCTATTAAAATGGAGCCTCGGCCCCGCTGTCAATGTGAGCGATCGTTTTTTGGAAGCGGTCGCTACAAAAAGGCGATCGGGCGAGGATCGATCTAGCGGTGGAATGAAACAACTGTCGTGACGTGAACTACAATGTTGCCACTACAGGGTTCCGCGTCAACCTTTTCTCAACTTTCTTTTGAATCAGTTTTGAAGCCTAGAAAGAAGCGATATCGAACCCTAAATGATGTAGATAGATCTATTTTTAATTTTGGAGAAAGGTAAAGAGAGCGGTAGCGAAAGCAAATATCTCTTTTTGTTCTTTAACACACATACATACATACCTAAAATCACGCCTGTTTCCCAGAGGGGTAGGCAAAGACCACGGTTTTCCACTTGCTACGATCCTGACATTCCTCTTTTGCTTCATTCACTCTCATCATATTCCTCATACATGCTCGTCGGTTTAGGGTACTCATGACCTGGCCTTTTTCCAAAACGTCACCGATTTGGTCACTAAACGTACGCCTAGGTCTTCCCCTTCCAACGGTCCCATTCACACTCGCCTTATACACCTGTTTCGTCAATATTTTTTCGTTCATCCTCTCTACATGACCAAACCATCTCAGCATACCCTTCTCAATCCTCATCACTACCTACGTCTTCTTTCACTCCACAACGCTCTCTTATCACACTGTTCCTCACTCTATCTTTCAAAGTTACTCCACACATACTTCGCAAAGTTCTCATATCCACTGCATTTATTTTTAGTTAACTTAGTTCTTTAACAATGTTGAGAAAACAGTCCTACAGAACCTTCTGTAGTTTTCCAAAGGCCACACGTGCCTGCGTTTTTACAGGATGCAGTGTAGTGGCGCGGAAACTATCGGCCATAAGAGGCGTGGCGCGCCAAGTACGGCGCTCGCCAGCCGCGGCTGCCAGATATGGATCCATTCCTATATCGACGATTCCAATGAACTAGGCCTGCTTGCTTTTGAGCCAGTAGAAAAAAACAATCTACATACCTACCTGCTGAAGCGAAAACAGCCAAGTTGAAATTTGTAATTTCCGGCCTCTGTCACCAACTCTTTAGAGTCCAGGCCATAGTTAACCGAACGGAATTTCTTTGATCAACAGAAGGTTTTGTGTGTTTTATTTTCTCAATTAAGACCATTATTTTGCGGGCCCTTCTGAAACGAACCCTATTTCAGACTCAAATCGACCGTAGCACGTGCAGTACTCACTATTTTAACAGAATCCTATGGTCATCTCGATATGGGCATCGCCCGCGGCCGCCCCGCATTATACTAAGCATTACAGGGAAAGTCGGGAGTGGATGGACTAGCTAGTTAGGTAGTAATGGAAGCGATGTGGCTTGGATGTCTCGGGGGAGTGGACGTGGCGGATGTCCGGTACTGCTTGGAAGGATTGAATAAGCACGAAATATTCAAATACGATGCAGATTTCATTCAAATAGAAGGCTCTTTTAGAGGCGTTAAGTGCTACTAGGTATCAAATGTACTTTGAGAAATATTGCTGAAAATCCCCTAATTTGGTGAAATAGGAAAATGCTTACGATGTTCAGATATTTAAATATTTGTCTTTAGGTCTTTCTACTTTATTCTTTATTTCTTATTTCTACTTTAGGTACCTTCTGAAAGGAACGTCTACAGCGAGATCTATAATTCAGTCGTATAATCAATTTTTTAAATTCTTAGATAAAAAGTTGCAAAAAAAATTAGTTTAAATTAAAAATAAACTAAATACAAGTTTCCGAAAAACTTAAATAATAACATCATTACTACTAAGAACTGCAGATAAACTGCGTACTGATAAACCTACATCTAAACATGCACATGTATACCGCCTGAGATCTCCACAGGAGTGACCCGCGCAAGTACAGCTACCTAATTTATTATTTTTTGCAGTTTTCAAAACTGGTGCCTTAATAATGTTGGAAGTTCTGTTTTATTTAAATAATTTCTTACCCAAAATAGTTTGTGACAAGTTTGATGAACCGACGACGACGCTGGCGGTTGGTAACGAGAAAAAGTTATTTCGTTCAAGAGCACTTGGGTCGAGTACCGATAAATGAAGGGGAGTTGGGTGCGGCGAACCACTGGCACCGGCCGTGTAGCCGGGGCCTAAGTAAACACTGTTCGGAAATGCTGACCGTTCAATGTGGCCTTTATAAGCGAATTTGGAAATCATCGATCCGAAAAATGCTTATTTTTATGGGAATCGTTATCCATTCCTATTGACTAGATTTAAGGTAAAGTACTACAAATTGATTCAAGCGCACTCTCAAAAGTTACTGCAACACACAAATCAGACGTTAATGCAACGATTTTATACTGACTAACGTAACGACGAACCAATCGTATCGTGCAAGGTGCTGATTGATCAATTGTAGTATGAACATAATAAATTCCAACAATCATTCGTCATTAATGACTAATAACTGACATCTGCGCGAGTGTCTAATGGACCTCCGTATACTAACAACCAGCGTCAATTTTTGAAAGGAATATAAAATATAAATATTCCGGACATATCACACATTGATGGATCTGAGTGTTGGGCTACCAAAGGGACGGATGAAAGAAGAGTGCATGCGGCAGAGATGCGAATGTTGGGATGGATGTGTGGAGTGACAAGAATGGACAAAATAAGAAATGAGTACATCAGAGGAAGTTTGAAAGTAGCGCCAGTGACGGAAAAGTTGAGAAGTAATAGGTTAGCATGGTATGGGCATGTCATGAGGAGGGATGAAAGTCATGTAACGAGAAGAGCGTTAGGTATGAATGTGGATGGATATAAGACTAGAGGAAGGCCAAAGAAAAGATGGATGGATTGTATTAAAGATGACATGAGTAAGAAAGATGTGAGTGCGGAGATGACGGCTAACAGAAGAGAGTGGAAGAAGAAAACATGTTGTGCCGACCCCACATAATGTGGGACAAGGGCAGGAAGAAGAAGAAGATATCACACATTGTTAACTGATCCCAAACTAGGCATAGCCTGTACTATGGGTACCAGAGACTGATATACATAATAGATATATATTTAACACCCAGACACAGAAAAAACATATTTGTTAGTCACAAATTGTCCAGTGCGGACAAATATGATGATGAACTATGAGGCCAGGCTAATGCAAATACTCGGCCATACCTTTGACACCAACCACTGGAATCCATAAAATACGAGTATAAAACCGCTCATTAGCACTGAATACCTACTTACAATCTACAAAAGTATCTACAAAAGTAGTTTTAAATACAGTAGTAAAGTAACTGCTAGAGTAATCTGCGACAGTACGGTACCATCTCAACTTGTATCTGTGGTGTGTTCGAATTCCGCTTTCTTCTTTTTTGTTCGCACATACCTAGGTACCTAGTACGCGCATACGCGTACGTGTACGCTACAATGTGGTCCGGCTGCTGCTACATAGTCTGTGCCTGTAATTATGTTTTAATCTATGGTGCAGCCGCAAAAAGACTTCCTTCTGCGGATCTGGTTTTAATGGTAGTCGACTTACCGTAAGCACAGATGCAGTAGTAGGCACTTATAGTGAGCAAGATACAACTGAAGCGTACAATTTAAATTTTAAAGAAAAAATTATAAGTTAACTTTCCGTCACAAGTCAGTCACTGAACACAATATACCTACCTACAAGGTGATTCAGAACATGTATACCATCCCGAAAGTGTATTATTCTATCAAAAAGAACTTTAGCGAAAAAAGAAATAAATATTTTGCAATTAAAAAAACCCTAATTTTCTCAAATGACCTGTTTTGGTATTTTTATAATCCTTATAACTAATTACCTACTAAACGTACGTGAAGTTCGGCACCAATATTGCTATTTAAAACAGCTGATTCATTGAGATTGAACTGATTTGACACCAAACAGCAGATTTTTACAAAGAGTTTTTTCAAAGTAAAATGTTGATTTTCCAAAAGTGGTAGAACAAACTTTATTGCCAATTGGATGTAGAATAAGCTCCTTTCGGGATGGGATACATATTATGAATCACCTTGTATAAGAAGCCAAAATCTCCAGGATCTTTCAAACAAGTTATTTTACTTAAAAAACTGCTAGGTGATCCACTGCTAGGTCCTTTTTTCCCAACCTCCTTTTTTGGGAATCATTTAAAATATTCGACTGATTCACTAGTTTGGAAGGCGGCTGAAACAAATGGGTAAGCACCTAATGCGTCTGGTATTCAACTTGTGACTGCTGACTCACAGCCTCGTAAAGCGACGATAACTCAATATTTACGAGTTCATGTCTTCGATAGAAATGGTCACGTAGATTATCCTCGATTTCGTTCAGTGACCGATGAGCGCCGCGCCCATATACTTTATTGTGCTTGGCTCATTTATCTTCGGAGGCGGCCGGTGATTTGCTTTTTGTTGAGGAAAACATCCTTGGACGAACTAGGAAACCGTTCTGGTGAAGACATAGTACCTACCTATAAGTAGTATTAAGTAGGAAATAACTGTGTGTGATTCATTTGTGCTTAGTTACTAATATTTTTCCCAATAAAAACAGAGTAGAGTGTTCTTTGAGTTTGATTTTATTGAAACCATAGAAATAGAGTGACGACGCACTGCTGATGCCGCATGCCGCCGCGCTCATTGAAACAATTTCAATTGGTACCTTTTAATTTCGACATGACAATAATAACAGACCTTATTAAGTCTATGTTAATCCTTACCGGCTTCGACTTAGAAATAAAACAAGAATCCTACCGCCACGTGCACAGTTTCGTGATACACGATGAGAGGCCTATTATTGTCACCTATGTCACGTGATAGACGATAAGAGACATGAGTTGCACACTGGCGTAAGTTTCGTGTGACGGTGACTGCAAGCACGTGAGACCAATGTGTCACACATATGCCGAATACCGCCCACATGAGAGCGAAATTTCAAATTCCCAAAAATATATTTACGCTCTCCGTATCTCCACTATCTAAGGCCGTCACACAGGAAAATCTTCAACAAAACAAACCCCATTTTACTAGTCGAGTTTATTTTTTAACTTCTGACATTATCGCAAAGGTTAAAGATTCTATTTTTGACATTCCCCTCAACGACTACGAATACGAGACTAAAGCAAGCGCCCCCCATGATTAGTGCCCCCGCCAAGCCCCCAATACAGTGTTTTTATAAGTAATACACTCAACTCAACAGTTCCCTTTCCTGTGCACTACCTTCACATCTTCTGTCCACAATCAAAAAGGTTATCTGGAAGGTAATGCTTTTTACCATTAAGTTCGACTTTGTACTATTTTTGTACAGAGTGTCTTTGTACCAAGGCTCTGACGGAAGACCAGCGTTGGTTGCTAGCCTGCTAGCCAACCAACTCATGCTGAGGTAGAGCCAATTTTGTTGCTCGACCTACACCTATTTTTATTTATTAAATAAATAATAATAAATAAATATTCCGGACATATCACACATTGTCAACTGATCCCAGACACAGAACAAACATCTGTGTTAGTCACAAATGTTTGTCCAGTGCGGGGATCGAACCCGCGACCTAGCGCAGAAGGCAGAGTTACTACCAACTGAGCTAAGAGGCTAGTCGATATTTGTTTTTGTTTGTTTATTCTTAATTAGGTGTAGGTTTTGTAAGAAAATAAATACATTCTTTTCTATTATTCTTTTCTTTTTATGTGCAATAAAGAATTTTCTGTCTACACTGATGTAACACATTTTTCTCCAAATAGTATTTCTATAAGACGGCCAACTAACATAAAGTGAAGCATTTGCAGCACTCACCTACATACTAATTATCTACCTACTCGTTAAACCTTCTCTTCTCTCAAGCTCAGCTATCATTTGCTAAAAAATTAATGCCGGCCGTGTATAGATGGTTCAATAAATGACCGCATCGTCATAATCATCATGCCAGCCGTTTTATCGAACTAATAGAATAACTTATCGACTTTTCTATGCTTCCGCAACAATACGGCCGTCAACAGACGGTCCGCTCTGTATTGGGAACAGCGGCTTTAACACCGAGGTGTACTTACCCACGTACGCACTCGAATTTCACGTCCCCGCTATTTCAATACACATGATAACGCATACTGAATTTGTGAATGTTTAATCATCGGCGACAATAGCAACTCTACATTTTCAGCTGTAGTTTTATGGAGGTAGAGTTTAAATTGGGGTGCAGTTGTACTGTGTTGGACGGTACACCTCATTAGCGCGGCTGACGCGGATCCTATCAAGTTTTTATCGAGCGGCAGGTGGCGCTGGCGGTGGCGTAGGTACCCAGTAGTTTTACTGCTGCAGCCATTACGCTGAATTGTTAGAATTTTATGTGAGGTTTTATGGACAATCGAGTTGTTTTGTAAAATACATTGATGGCTATTTGATCGGCTTTCAATTCAATGTTCGTCAACATAGCTGGGAGTGGAGTTCTATTACGGTTTCATTACAGCACTGGTGGAGTAGTGGCCTTTCCCATCCGCAGGTCGTGAGCTCGAACCCCGGACGTGCACCAATTTTTGTGCGCTATTAAGAGTGCTCTCAAACAGTGAAGGAAAACATCGTAAGGAAACCAGCATTTCCTAAAACCTAAAAATTCAATAATATGTGTACACTGATTCTTGCACCAGCGGTCATAGACCCTTTTCAGGGCAAGCATACTTAAACCTGGTCACTGACCTAATACAGAATGACCAAGAAAGAATCAGTGACACGACAGGTAAGCAAGCAACGTAATTAATGCTGTAAACATACTGACGTTGTTTTCACCAAAATTGCTGTCAAAGATTGAGTCAAAGTAAAGTTCAAAGTCTCATATTTATTCATTCGAACTCAGCTTTTGTATGAGCACGGGATGCGGGCGCATTCGACCCATGAACGAGCCCATCACGGACATAATGCGTCTTCAAATGCATTCAATGAGAGAGAATAATAGTTCGATTGTGCGAGATAAAATTGCTGTAAGTAGGTACTGATGATCAGTAGAATCACGCTTAACTATGCTGCTAGGAGTTTGTAGTTTGAGCTCTTTCAAGCTAACGATATAGATCAATGTTATTGTGAAAAGTGAATAACAACTTATAATAATTACTAGGGACGACCGACGGCCAGAATAATCGTTTTTATTTCAACATATTCGGCCAGGTTTAACGAATATTTGTATTTGGCCGGTTCGGTAAAACTTTTACCAAACATTCAGCCAATATTCGTATTCGGTGAAAACCTAGTTCGGCGCATCACTAATATTTACCACGTACCTACACACACACATCGACAGAGCCTGCCTAGCTGAGTGGTGACCCGCATCAACCCACCACTGGGCCGTAGGTAGGTGTTTATTTTCAACTCGAAGGTCCAAGTAAGCGTTCATGAGACAGTAATCTCCTCTGCGCACGCAACCCAGCATTTGGCAAAGTTTGGCGTGTAATAGTCTCCAAAGCAAATACTTTCCTATCATCAAAGAGTTCGGATAAACCTTATCATCATCATCCTGAGCGCACTGCTGAACAAAGGCATCCCCCGTGCTCGTCACTGAAGCTATGGTAGTGCGCAACTCGTGAGTACCATCGTCTGCACGTGAGCAACAAAAGTGAACCGAGGAGCAGAGCTGCGCTGCGCTAAGCCGCGGGCAGACAGCCCTACAACGGCCCAGTGATACGAAAAGCCGATTACAAGTACTTTTGAGAGTTCGACGTAAGTTGTTGTTTATCCTGTTGATGTGAGGTTTAGCGTTCAAGGATTTATTCATCGTATTTCATTACTGCTTAACGTCAACCTCGTCATTCCTTTTGTACACTCAAGGAATTAGATTGTGTCACTATTTTGAACCTTTAACGCAACATGTTAACATAATTTTTTGTTTGTATACTTGAATAAACCTACTAAAGAATTCATACACGACAGAAATTTGGTAGGTCAAAATGGTCTACAATCCTGGTTTGGATAAATTGTTGCCGGGATTTGAAATCAGCCTGGTTTATTTCAATCACATTTCATGTTGCTTTTCCGGTTCTTACTCAATGGCTTAATTATAATGATTAATTATTAATTTGAATAATTATTCAACTCTTATGAATATGTAATGAAGGGAAATAATTCAACTTAACTCATTGATTAATGAATACAATCAGAATAATTGCATTTTTTCCAAAGTTGAATAGGTATATAGATTGTATAGATACATACTTACTAAATAAAATGCAAATGAGGTTGCACTTGACCTATGCAAACAAAACAATCGGACAATGTGATCTGCGCCAAAGTCGTCTCACAACATTTTTACACGTCAATAAAGATCAAAATATATTTAAATCTCATTTTTATTAGCTTTTATTTTTAATACCTGATTATTTTTCGTTTGAGCCTCACCTTGTTGAATCGGCACCACACCGAAGCTCTACATTCCATTTTGTGAAAAAGGATCATCGGAAAAAAAATGATAGGCACGCGCGCCGTGTTTGTTGCCTGACTCTTGTAGGCTTGGTCGCGAGGAACAGGCGTAGCTTCACCTAGTTTCTAGTGTCTAAGACGTTACAATGTGATCCTGGTGATTTTATTGAGTTAAACAACTTTCAAATTGATTTGACAAGCCTCCTTTTAGTAGAACTTGTTAGGTGATGTGCAAGTGTGACAAGCATCAAATTCAAGACAAAGTTAAATAAAAGTTGGTAAAAAATAGCGAGCCATCAAGCAGTGACGCCGGCAACCCGTTGCGAGTGCTAAATGAGCGGCCATTCGATCAAATGTTCGTCACCACCCCCCCCCCCGGGTCCCCGCATAGTAGGTACCTACCCACCACCGTGCGGGGGCCAACGCGACAGTGACGGATCGCGTCGTCAGTGCTATCTGCAGTCTCTTCTGCAAATGGCAGCTGGAGTTAGCTTCAGGAATTAATTCCTGTGACAAATGTTACTTTCTACGAATTTAGAGGATCTTGTTTTCTGACCTAAGGGCTACCAAGAGAGAACCAGCGACACGGTGACAGGCGATTCTTATTACTACCTCCAGATGAATAAGCAGTTACGTATACGAGTGGTCAGTCATGAGATGCACATATACAAAGGCAAGTAGCTTTTTTTCTTGATAGTACCTGTTTTTACCTTGCTCCTCAGTTTCGTACTTGGGCGCCGACTACGGTTTTGACCCGACTACGGAAGGGCTATGTTACTATGTTATGATTATATGCAAATTGATTGTTCATTGTTAAATGATAATTAAATTAAAGATTGGATTCAATAATATACATAAAATTATCGAGTAAAAAGTGTTGGTAGGTAAATTTTTTTTTACTTTTTGGCTCAAAGTACTTGATGTCATAAACTAAAGAGGGCCGACTAGAGAAGGTAATAATATGATTTTTGAAATTTCGTCAACTCGTACTGAAATGTGCAGACTTTTTCGGTATGAGATGGCAAACTTCAATGTTTTTACACATTACCGAGCTGTCTACCCGTTCCGTGTTAGGAATCGAACCCGCACCCCTTGCGTCTCAGTTGGGCACTCGCCTGCTGCTGCGCCACAGAGGTCTAAATAGAGAAGAGAAATCTACATCCCTGATGCGCAGAATGCGCGACAGTCACAACAGCATCCTGAAAACTATAGCTAATAGATACTCCTCGCCGCTGTGCGCAGGCCTGATTCGCAGAGTGATCCCGGAAAAAGTCCCGCCACTCTGGTGAGACCACTCTGTGAATTAGTCCTGCGTTAAATTTAAATTTATTTTTTAAATTTATGGATCTATGTTGTCCGAAATAAAAAGAATTTTTTTTTTTATTCCAGTTACCACCCACCGCTTTCACGCACGACCTCAGAATAGCAAGCAGTTCGACACGTCCCGTGGGCCTGGCTCTCGCGTCACGCGCCGGGACAGTGAATGATGGTGGTGCGTTATCAGCAGCCACCGGCTCCTGATTGATGCCTCTCCAGCAACGTGCTCTTACAAAAACTATTTGTCATGTAGTTTTAGTTCTACGCCACAAACAGAGACATCCTCATAACTAAGCTTTGAGGGAAAAGTCTATCGATGCTGTACGCGAACAATTTTCAAGCAATTGTCGAACTTTGTCATAAATAACCTACAACATGAAAAGCTTTAAGAAAAATACAAAAAGATGTTTCCAGGACAGGCAACGCATTAGCAATGCTCCAGGTGTTGCAGATGTCAATAGGCGACAATAACCGCTTACCATCAGGTGGGCCGTAAGCCTGTTTGCCTCCGTATAACATTAAAAAAAAAAAAAAAAAAAAAAAAAAAAAAAAAAAAAATGGCTTCACCTTATTCAATCAAATCAAAAAAATTGCGCTATAAGATAGTAATTTCTGGTACTTTATTTATTTATCGTTAACCTTTATTCAATTGTTTTTTGTGTCTTCTGTCTGTGTTTGTCGAAATAAATTTATTTCATTTCATTTCATTTATTTATTTTAATTAAATAAACACACCACACGTTTGTTTACACCAATTACATTAATTAAAGACAGTAAAAACAAACAAAGAAATATATATTTATGTACATACGATAATATTGTCTGTTAATCTATTACAGTGTATTATATATATATATATATATATATACATATTTAAATATAGTGTATGGTTATATATAGTATAGTTTTTAGTTAAAAAGAGTTAAACAATCTGTCGCACGCCAACCTCCTGTTTCTACCCAATCAGACTGGCTGGTAGATAATGCCTTGGCATTAAGCCCACCTTTTGTACATTGTTTTTTGTGTGCAATAAAGATTAAATAAATAAATAAATATTACAATACTACCTAGGTACAAAAGCATCATAACTATTATGGCGATCACCACTTCCTAGAAAAACCAGGGCTTTATTGTAAATCATTACATTCTTATGCAAGATTAGTTCGGAGCAGAGGCACCATGTGAGACTTTTTGCTGAATGGTTCGCTTGCCGCGCCCGATGGAGCACGGGCATCGCCTCGCGTGCACATTACTCTGCGTTAAACTAATGTGCCATAAAAACTCTTTTAAAACCTTAGGGCGGCTCTCCACGAGGGGTCTGATAGGTACCTACTTCTTTTAACCAAATTATCCATTCAACTGGAATACGTGTTTAAATTTAAATGGCTCCAGGGAACATGCTATTAGGCCAGTAATTACAAGGCGTCCCCTATTGTGAAACTTAGGGAGTGGAAATGTGCCTGTCATTGTACTTCCTTTGCTGTCGTACCTTTCACGTCCACGGTTCTCAAGTTCGAGTAAAACGGTCGGCTCATCTCTTTAAATGCACCGCAGTTTTAAAACATAATCCGTATTTTCATTTTACTAACATGATCAAGGTCCAGCAACAAAAACATTCAAGCAAAAAAAAAAACCATCGAACCAGTTTTAAATTACAAAACCAAAAACTTTAGACTCTATTCAGAAGTCGCAAGGTCGAAAGCCCGTTAAAATGAGCTATATTTGTGGCTGGAACAAATTTAAATTTGAACTGTAGCTTTGCATATATTTCGCGTCGCTTCACTGTGTGCACTGAGCCTTACTGGAAACACGACATCCCGCATGTGCGTGCCGTCATACAGATAAGTTGGAACCTGCGGTTATAGATGTTGTAGCAAACGGCTGTATTACCCATTAGGTACCTAATATCAACCTTAAACCTCGAGTGTTAAGACTCAATTTGAAACCAAGAACGTCTGTAAAATCTGTATTTTGAAAAGAATGCACTTTATTTCTATAGAGGTAGCGTTTAAAATAGTAGGGGTGCAGTGCAGCCGATGCGTTTCTAGATTTACCCGCAAATGATTAGGTGGCGTTGCATGGCGATGGTGGTGTTATCTCCGCCACCTGTCATTAATCTAGGTTTTTACGTCTTCTTTGTGCCCCATTGAAGATGCTAAAAGTGTCATACATATCACAAAATATTAAAAATTACAATACCTATTTATTGTATAACGTAGGTAGATTAGGTAGGTACCTAATGTTGCTCTGTCGCGGTCAAGTTGGAACTAGCTTACTTTGTAAGTAAATAATGTGTTGAACACTTGAACAGGCGCATCTTCGCTGTGTCCGCTGTGTCCCTTTGAAAACATCATGTGCTAAAAGTGTCGTACATAACTCTAATAGCTAATAACTACAAAATGTAAGATGCTCTACCGCGGCGGCGCAGGCGGTAGTGCTGCGACCACTTACTAATGTGTTGAGGCCTCAAGTACCTACGAGTTTTAAGACTTTCAAGTCTTCACTGTTCCACCCACCAAACCTCTTTGGTATTTTCAATGCTCTCACCGAAACATTTTATCCCAAGCTTCAAGATAGTCTTATTTATGCTTTCGACTTATCTGCTTTACGTGGGCAAACCTGGCATGTAGGAGAACCTACCTACATCTACTTATAGATTACTACTAACGTAGGAGGCCCTAGCAGATGATAAATCAATGGATTCCGTATCAGACTGTTTAAGCTTCGGCGAACGGCAGAGGATTATAAATTACCTAAAATGTGTACCTAAAATTATTGTGTAGATTTATGGATTTCAATTCAGATTAACGTGATAATCTTTATTGCGATCGATGCTGGTGACCTGCCCCTGACTGCGGACAAATCCTCAAAAGCTAATAGAACTGGCACAACGTTCTTTGAGTTCCGATTCAGTGTAGCGAGTCACAGACAGACTGAGGAGCTCGCTTTAGTAGGGTGTTGGGATGTCAAAACACAGTCGGCAGGTGAATGCTCACGGAATCGGCTGTAACGGCAATAAAAATGCATATCTAGTAGGTGAGGTGCCTACCTACTGTTCCACAGTTTTATGGAGCCAATTTGTAGTGAATGTAAATGCTCATAAAATGCCGTATTTTATGAATTTACGGCGCATCACTAAAGCCGAAGTGATTGGAGTCCCCGCGTTTTGTTACGGAAATAAAATAAAAGAAGAAAGGTATTCATAAATCGTGAAGAAAACAAAAGACGGCGCTCTTTACAAATGAAACTGTATAAAGGCTTTGTAAAGATCTTCCGGCCGCCATTATAGTGCAGTGAAATGAAAAGTCACCGGTTCGATTACTCCATAATTTGCGAACGGTTAAGTCTATTGAAATGGACTTCAATACTTACAATCCACCATTCTCCGATGGACGACCTTTTACATAATAGATCGTTGTAGGTACCTAGAATAACTCAACTCGTATCATAAAATGGGTAATTGTCGTCGGCAACGCGCGCGTGTTGCCTCTAGCATTGCAAGCGTTCATAAGCCACGGTTACCACTTATCATCAGGAAGGCCGTAAGATTGTTTACCATTATAAGAAAGATAAAAGAAAATTCGATTGCTTGATGTACATAACTCTGTACGGTGCATACACCACACACAGGCCATGACAATGCAGTTGACACAAGAGATCCGATTGAATAGCTGTTCAATTGGACGCTCTCGTGCGATAGAGCACGGACTGTATGACGTCACGCCGTAACTGGCACAAGAGGCGGGTGACGCGAACTCAATCCCTCTGAAGCATTATCTTATCTGGACCATAATCTTTGCCCATTTTCTTGTCCCTACGGGTAATTTTTTAGCTCAATGACCAGCTTGGTGTATCCCTTACTTGCTTGTCGTGTCACTGATTCTTTCTTCGTCATCCTGTATTAGGTCAGTGACCAGGTTGAGGTATGATGGCCCTGCAAAGGTGCCTAAAGTGCCTCTCCTTGCGTGCACATGTTACGTGTCTTCGAATTTTAAGGTTCTAGGACATGCCGGTTTCTTCAAGATGTTTTACATAAATATTCCGAATGGTAAATACATGGGTGCACGACCGAGAATCGAACCCACGACCTGTGGATCGGCAGTCAGTTTTCAGGGTTATCCCTGAAAAGGTTTGCAACTAAGTCAAGTATTTACTCATTTTAATTGGAAAATTGTTTAGGAAATGATTGGTCCAGTTTATAGATCGTTCCAGGCAACGATTCTTGTCGCGGACCTCTTAAAAGGGTGGTCAAGTGATTCATTGACTGACGCCCACTGCGTGGCGGAAGGCGTTCTTAGCTATGTTAGGTTCCTTTCCAGTCTTGGCACTAATGAAATGTCAATTCAATCAGGCTATCGATTCTATGGTCACTACATTTACGCTCGTAGGCACTCATATTCTTTGAAAGAAAACAGCATTTTCGATTCAAAGCACTCTACTACAATTCGTGACTTTTTTTTTTACAGTTACTACTGAAAATGACCTGGAAAATGCATGTTGGTCTGAGTGTTCAGACACGTGACATCATCCAAGCGATCACCTGCAATCCTTTCTAATAACTTTGACTTGAACGCACATAAATTCTTTGCAAGGAATCGATCATTATTTCCTATCTGAGTGCACCGTGACTCGGCTGTGGGAGTATCTTCACTCCGGCAGCTGTTGTTGCGTGTGATTCAGGGTTATATTGTACACATTTCTTTATTAAACGGCATATTGTGCCGAGCACCACTTCACGTGAATAGGCCTCTAATTGACGCCGTAATTATAGTTTTGTTCTTTATCGCGGGATCTCCAAATTGTACAATTGTGGCGCGCTGCTAATGAGCGCCATTTTGCTAGTTTTTATTGTAACATTTGTAACTATTGTTTTATTTGGGCTTTTGATTGTCCTATTCTTTCCTAAGTCGACCTAGACTTAAAGCCGAGGTTTATAAATATCCGTAATTCGTACTCCGTGCGTTATTTTACGTGCGTTATGTTATGATCGAAAGCAATAATCTCTTGAATTGTACGAACACTGCTGAAAACACAGCCTCAATACGACCAAGCAATGTCGTGTATATTCGAATGCAAGCTGTAGGTATGTATGCTTCGGCAAACAACTATGAAAGTGTTATTTGTGTGCGTGTTCTCTGCAATGGTGTCTCGGGCGCCCAAATTATGCTGTATCCCAGAATAAATATTGTCACAATAGAGTTTTGATGGTTTTGACGTGAACGTCTGAACGACACGAATAGTAAGCAAACAGACCCCCCCTGAGACGGCCGATTCCCGCTCCACGAGACCAACAGCAACGCCTCTTCACCACACGAAACTTACTCCACTTTTATTCCGAGCAACCTCACCCACTGCTGCGTTTTCTCTACCGTTCATCTCGAAACTGGAAAAAACCGTCAATGTACATCCCTGTCACCGAAAGTTGCGTTACGAAAGCACGCAGATACAGACGGGATTGGAGTGCCTAACAACTCAGACACGAATTCGAGTTAGCGTTCGAACTAAGTTTATTTTACCCCTATGTTATGCAAGCCTCGACTTTGTGCGTATCGAGATAAGGTTTTTATGGAATTCTGGATAACTTAGTCGGAGTGTTTACCTGTGATGTTTGCACAGGGCGCAGTGTAAAACGTTTTGGAAGTAAACAGAGGAATTCTAGCAGAACAGAACAATGGGCACTTGACGCCGCGCCCCGGCCGGTCGCGGGTTCGATGCCGGCCCGCCAATGCACGTGTTGTCCGGAGGCGATTGGGAAAAATATGGTTGAGTGTGTACCTACTTAATCTTTATCAAGGATTTTAGAAAATAGTAAAGAAAGACCTCGGCGTCGGCGGTCAGACGACGCACGACATAGAACGGCGCATTACGCGTCAATAAATAACGTATTCAGTCAGAGTTTGCTATCATTATATATCAGTCTCTGGTACCCATAGTACAGGCTATGCCTTGTTTGGGATCAGTGACCGTGTGTGAAATGTCCGGAATATTTATTATTATTATTATTATTGGTTTGTCCGAAAACAGATATAACATATAACATATTTATATAATTATATTACAGGTGGGGCCGTAGGCCTGTTTGACTCCGTATGACATACAAAAAAAAAGATATAAAGCTTCCGAGACACTTTAAAATTGGAACTCAATAGTTCATAGTTATTTATTCCATAAAACAAGTCATTGTATGCGGAAATTATATAATAAAATAGGCATTTAAGCGAAAGCGCTCATCAAATGCCACCAACCAAACTACCGATAATTTAGATAATGCTACCGGGAAGCGGACTCAACTCTCGACCAGAACCACACACCTTATCTCCACTCATTTGACTAGCACTTTCGTTTATCGCAAACCATCAGCTCCGACATTTTCGCTAATACACTCCTCGTACAGTCCAATGAGATCTTTGGTCCATACAGTAGATTTCTTTGAAACTTATGTACCTACCTACTTATGTTTTATACAATGTACTCAGAGGCAGCGGGTGCTGCTCGCTATAATCTAAGAGTATTTTCTCTTGACGAGGATAAAAAGCAGTCTAGACTGTAATCTATCTTTGTGCCAAATTTTATGCACATCTGATCACCTGTTATGGCGTGATTAAGTAACAAACATTACGTTGTTTTCCTTCGACGCTTGAAGCACAAACTTCATTGGTGCATGACTGGGAAGGTACGGTCTACCTCCCACTAGGCCAACACGGCTCAATAGCTTTTTCCTGCAGGTCCGTCTGATTCTATGAAGTAATTTGGTACGCAGCAACCCCAGCCAGATCATTATCCTACTTCCTTCCTACTAATATTATGAATGCAAAAATGTTCTTTACTTAGAATAGCATATAGGCTACTTTTTATGTAGGAACCGCGCGAGCGAAGCCGCCTGCGGCAGCTAGTGAGTTATAATTTCTAGTTTGTGGACGGAACGCAGCAGTGAAACGAGCTCTTAGCGAATCAAAAGCATGGGAATGTAATGAGTTGCCACAAGTCCGGCTAAGCTTCAATGAGTTTTTATTTTACCCGAATTCCAAAATCACCTTGATTTGGTTCCATTGGGCACGCCAGAGCGCCGGCACGACTCGCAACACAAAACAAATTCCAACCCAACCGCGCAGCAATACGGCAGGTTTTGCCGTAAGGCGTTTAGTGAATTGGTGTATTTGTAATGTAAGGCGAAGACCGTCCAATTACCGTCGGCGTCGTGTACGTGCCTCCGGTTGGGCAGTTTCCAAGTTGAGACATTTAGCGCCATTTCTCTGTGAGCACGAATAAGACTTTCAAATAATGTATTTCGCTTCCCGAGGATACACTCAGTATGATGTACCTACAGCAAACGTCACTAACTGGACACTGGACATCCTCTGCGTGCCAAAATATCCAACTATCTTTATATTTTGTTTGGTCAAGCAAAACACAAAGGCGTAGAAGATTTTCATAATGAATTACAAAACTACGTACCTATAGTCTAATTTTAAACACGCATTGTGTGGTGAGATAGACAAAAGTGGAGTCCCGATACGCGTCTGTATTTTGATCTACGAACGCAGTGGAGACGCATCCTGTAGCACATATATATTTTCTGTACCGGACCGGGTCCGCTGGCTAAGCAATTATCACAGGCATGCAAAATGTTCTGCCTTTGAAGTTCAGTCACGGTTTATTTATACCTGGGGCTGCTACTCCATGCTACTCACTCAAACAAAATCAAGCATTAAAAATAACTTTTGACCATAACTCAAGCGACTTAAAACGTTGTCGCTCAAACAATATAATCTTCAAAAGATCGATCCTTCAACTAAACTTGATCTTTACAATAGTGTAATCTGATATCACCTGCGGCGAGTGACGGGTGGCGGGTGGCAATCCTGCCATCAAATTAAACTGTTTTGAAGTCTTTGAGAACGACGCGCCGGTGCCCACGAGTGCTGGCGGAGATTGTGCGGACGTCACACAACACAACACTACGGACTATAAAGTAAAGAACCGAGGGATTAGCAATGAAGTTATGCTAACTTAGCATTACCTACTTCAGACAATTTATAGCGTCTACTCACCTGCCTAACCTAGGAGGGCTAGCACCAATCTTGACAAAATCGCTAGCAAGTTCATCTAAAATATTCTAGTAACTGAAGGTTCTTCTCAATAACTGGTATCAATAAGTATATTTATACGTTAGCGACTAGGTAGAACGAACGCCCGCGTCTTGGTTCTCACTGCATGTTTTTGGATTGATATTCTATAAATGTTGCTTAGTTTACACTACATGACAAAAAACTTACCCCGCAATAGATTATCAGTCAGTCAGTAACTGAAAAAGGTTACAATGGAAATGACTAGCAGCGATTTAAAAAGTTTCACCTGGAGCCAACTCCTGCATCTTTACTGGAAGTAGCTAAAACTACTAGGCAAACCTCCTAGAATGATAAAATGTTGTAAGCATGAAATATGAATATGGTAATAGAATAGAGTTCATTTTCTATGTTAATATTTTGTATCTGTGGTGTTGTAAAAACGAATAGAATGTGTTCTCTCGTGATGGCGGATGGTTTGAATAAAAATGTCACGACAATAATATAAAAGTTTTGTATTTGTTTCCCTATAAAACCCAACAGGTCATGGGCCACAGTGGGCTAGGGCGCAAATACAATTAAAAACCAGTAAAAACAGTGATAAAAAGTAAAAATAAAAACCAGTAAAAAATGTCGTGTAAAACAGAAGACGAAATGGAAAAATTAACGTCATCGAAAAATTTTCATTTATGGAAATTCGAATTGGGGATTTTCATGAAAGCAAATTCACTAGAAGACGTGATAAAAACAACATCCACAGAAAAACTGGATGATCTCAAGGATGCAAAAGCACAAAAAATAATAATGAGTTCCATAGATAGGAAACTCAAACCTCATCTACTCGGCTGCAAAACGGCTGCCCAGATGTTTACAAAAATGTGCAGCATATTTGAGGGTAATGAAGAGAGAAACAAATGTTCACTATTACAGGAGTTTTTTAATTTTAAATATAATAACCAGTCAATGAGTGAACTTATAACAGAAATTGAAAATCTGGCAATGAGACTGAACAGTCTTGGACAAAAGGTTGATGATGAATTAATAATGTCGAAACTGCTAACGTGTTTACCGACTACATACAAGTTCTTCGTAACGGCTTGGGAATCAACATCAGTTGAAAATAAAACATTAACAAACTTAACAAACCGACTTCTCTTGGAAGAGACTAGAAATGAAACAAAAGAAGAACCAGTAGCATATAAAGCATCTCAAAGTAAAAAATGCTTCAAATGTGGAAAGCCTGGTCACCTAAAAATAGATTGCAAGATGTGCAACATCTGTAAAAAGTATGGTCATGAAGAAAATCGCTGCAGAATTAAAGAAAAACAATGTTCCATTTGTAAGAAAACAAACCATACGGACGAAAATTGTTTTTTCAGGAAAAACAAAGGAACACAAAAAAAGGAAGCAGCATTTCTGACAATTAAAAATGACATTAATGAAACAAAGTTTGTAGTAGACTCTGGAAGTACAGTCCATATGACAAATAATTTAAAACTAATAACAAACTACCATGAAAATAAAACAGACATATCAGTTGCCGACAACAACACCGTGACATCAGAGGGCTTTGGACATGTAAAAGGTACTAGTTGTAGTTTTAAAAAAACCTTGTTTGTTCCCAGTTTGGCACAAAACTTAATGTCTGTAAGTTCGATAACAAATAAAAATGGATCAGTGCTGTTTACTGCAAATAAAGTTGAAATATTCAAAGATAAGGAACTTGTTCTAAAAGGTACTAAAGAAAATGGATTATATTACATAGACATCAATAAAAATAAGAATACAGAAGTAAATGAGGAAATAACTTTACTAACAAAGGAAAAAGGAACTGCTCTGGAATGGCACAAGAGGCTTGGTCATCCTGGAAAAGAAGTTTTACATTATCTGACAAAAGTCGCAGATGGGATTAAAATAGATGGTAGTGAAATAATAGAAGAGAATTGTGAGATATGCATAAAAGCAAATCAGACAAAACTACCACATAATACAATAAGAAAAAGAGGTGAAAGAAAACTGGAAATAATAAACACAGATGTATGCGGACCATTTGAAACTGAAACACATGATGGAAAACGTTATTATGTCACAATGATTGATGACTACAGTCATTTCACAAAAGTATACATAATAAAACAAAAAAATGAAGTTTCAGGAATAATTAAAAACTATGTGGAAGAAACAGAACGAGAAAAGAATGAGAAAGTATCATGTATCAGGTGTGATAACGGAGGTGAGTACTCAAATAATGATTTAAAGAATTGGTGTATAAAGAAAGGTATAAAAATGGACTTTACAGTTCCATACACACCAGAATTAAATGGAAGAGCAGAAAGATTCAATAGAACTATACTAGAGAAAACTAGAGCAATGTTGTTCAATAAAAACATGAAAAATGAGATGTGGGGTGAAGCTGTACTGAGCGCAGTTTACCTGATAAACAGACTACCCAGTGATGCACTGCAGAAAAGAACACCTTATGAATTATGGCATGATAAACGACCAAACATCTCGAATATACAAGAATTTGGAACACTTATGTATTCAAAACACCTAGGACATCTTAAAAAGCTACAACCAAGAAGTAAAAAGTTAATAATGATAGGATACACAAATAATGGCTACAGGTTGTGGAATCCTGAAGAAAGAAAGATTGAAATAGCAAGAGACGTAGTGATTGTCAAGAATGATGATAAAATTGAAAAGGATGAACAAAGAGTAAGAATAACAACAGATGAGATACTAACAAATGACATAGAAGAAAACATAATATTATCATCAGAAGACAGTGAAGAAGATGAAAGGTTTTACAGTGAAGAAGAACAGGAAAATACTGAAACTAACCAAATAGAAAGTCATGATGACAATGCAAACATACCAGAAGTCAGTGAAATTGAAGAACAAAGAACATCACAAAGAGTCAGAAGATTACCAGCTAGGTTTAATGATTATGCTTTACTAACTTATAACGAAGCTATTTCAGGTACAGAAAAGGACAATTGGGAGAAGGCAATTGATTCTGAAAAAAAATCTCTTCTAGCTAATAAAACTTGGGAAGTTGTTGATGTGCAAGAAGCACAAGGTAAGAAAATATTATCTAATAAATGGGTATTTCGAGTAAAAGATGATGGAACCTATAAAGCGAGATTAGTAGTCAGAGGTTTTGAGCAACGGGGTTTAGAGTTTGATGAGATTTACAGTCCAGTAGTAAGTCAATCAACATTGAAATCACTATTTGCTATAGCTGCTCACAATAATTCTGAAATAATAATCTTTGATGTGAAAAAAAAAAAAAAAAAAAAAAAGGGCTTATACTTGTCAACCTCTGAAGCTAGTAGAAAAATAGAAACGCCAAATAAGTCTGATATTAGGGCTTATACTTGTCAACACGTACAAGACCAGATATAGCTCATGCTGTACATGAAGCTAGTAGAAAAATAGAAACGCCAAATAAGTTTTGATATTTTAGCTGCTAAGAAAATATTAAGGTATTTAGCGGGCTCTATCGATAAAGGTATTAATTTTAAAAAGGGATGTAACGATGTAATTATAAATGCATACTGTGATGCAGATTATGCGAATGATACTGAGACAAGACGTAGCACATCAGGTTATGTTATATTCTTATCTGATGGACCAATCGCTTGGTGTTCAAGAAGACAGCCAATAGTGGCATTATCTTCTACTGAAGCTGAATTTATAGCAGCAGCAGATTGCTGTAAAGAAATATTGTATGTAAAATCGTTACTGAATGAACTGATATCATTTAAAGTAAAAACAGTACTGAATATAGACAACCAGAGTGCTATTCAGTTGATTAAAACAGGTTCATTTAATAAACGTTCAAAACATATTGATGTACGATATCATTTTATTCATGAACATTTTGAGAAGGGAAATATTATTGTTAAATATTGTCCTACTGATCAGCAAGTAGCTGACATATTAACAAAACCATTGTTAAAAAACAAATTTGAGCTTCATTGTAAAAAGCTGTTGAACCAATAAGTAGATTATCTACATGTATGAATATGGTAGGTAAATTAAAGAACTTATAATGTAGGTTTAGTAAAAAATGTTTAATTACATTATTGAAGTTATGAAAACTTACATTTATGCTACAAATGAATATATACTTTAACAAGATCTAGTAATATAAAATTTGAGTTATGTTTGTAATGCACTGTATAGAAGCATAGATGATTATTTTTAAAATGTTAAAAAGGGTTCATAGGAGAATATGATATAAAATATAATTTATTATTTATTTAAAAATGTCTAAATAAGATAATTTTTAAAAAATAGGAGAAGGTGTTAATATTTTGTATCTGTGGTGTTGTAAAAACGAATAGAATGTGTTCTCTCGTGATGGCGGATGGTTTGAATAAAAATGTCACGACAATAATATAAAAGTTTTGTATTTGTTTCCCTATAAAACCCAACATTCTAGGGTACATTTAAGAGCGAACATAAAAGGTATGCAAATTAAATAACGTCTGGAGTCGTGTTGAATCTCTCTCTTAGGGGTAAGTTGTTTTTATTTGCATCATCAACTAACAGCCACTGGTACAAGAATATTAAATACGTGCTTACATACCTGCTATTTTCCGATAAATAGGATAATCTGGTGCGAGTTCAATGGCGACAACTCTTACTTTACCCCGCTGCTGTTGTGGTTTTTTTTCCGGACATATTCATACGTTCAATTGATCCCAAACTAGGCATAGCCTGTACTATGGGTACCAGAGACTGATATATATAATAGATAAATATTAAACACCCACAAAACAAACATCTGTGTTTATCACACAAATGTTTGTCCAGTGCGGGGATCGAACCCGCGACCTCTAGCGCAGAAGGCAGAGTTACTACTAAATGAGCTATGAGGCCAGTGTTGTGGTTGAATTTCCAAAATGCTTAGTCAGTCAGTCGGTAACGCAATAGCCCTACCTTATGTTGGCTTCAAGCAAAAAGGCTCTATTTTCAGTGTGTTTGGATGATAAATAAATGTCACTGTCACCCAAAATTGATATTTTTGGGAGAGCAGCACTGACATTCAGCGGAAGCGACGACATGCAGAAAAACGCCTTGTTGTCTGTGGCGGGTTATCTACCGGTAATGTCGGCTTGCTCTTTGTGCTTGGGAAAACTTTTATTTTCAGCTAGAAATCTATAATCGTCGTCTAGACAAGTGAGTGAGTTTTAATACTTATTTAGTATCCTCCAGCTCCATCGCTCCGTCAGTGCTTGCTTGTTTGTCGTGTCACTGGTTATTTCTTGGTCATCCTGTATTAGGTCAGTGACCAGGTTGAGGTATGATGATTGATGGCCCTGAAAAGGGCCTAGGACCGCTGGCGAAAGAATCCATGTAGGGAAAGGAGAGCGCCACTTAGAGGCTCCTTTCGTACACACACATTTCCTCGAATTTACATGCCGGTTTCCGCACGATGTTTTCCTTCACCGTTCGAGAGCACAAGTATAGCGCACATAAACTGCTGCTGAAGAATAAAGATCAGAACTTGGTGTCATTATATTGCTACAGCACACGGACTATTTCATTGTTAGTGAGCTAAGCGGTGCTGAATGAGACCTGGATTTTTCTTACGAGTGCCTCGTCGGCGTGATGGTTCTCACACTATAAGTATCTAGTGTCTGGATGTCTCCCTCCAGGGACCATTCATATTCAGCCATGATCCTGCGAGAGGCTGCATTATAGAACAGTAGAACTAAACGCTAATTGCAAGTTGTGCGGCATCCATTGCTGCTAGTTAACGTGCGTGCTGCGGAAACGCTTTCACTTTTAACCAGCCTATAAGTGGACCTTGCGAATTACCATTCTTAGACGCAGACGCGCCTTTCAATATCTTGGGACACTAATTGAGGTTATTGGGTGATTGGGCCATATATGTAGTTTGTACCACATTGTTTAGTACATAATCCCTTGTAGATTTTATCTTCGTTGAGGTATGCTATTTAGTAAAGCCAGACCAATTCGAAAATCACGGAATCCTTTCATCATACTTGTTCCCTTACCATCGGTTAACAGATCCTTTGCAAGGCTATGGAAAATCTGTGGTTATTACGATCCTACTCCAAGAAACGATGTAACCTCGCTCCGGGGCGCCGCCGCCGGCCACAACCCAGCGAGAAATTACCATTTTACGCAGGCCTAATAGGCAACTACTAAATATATATATTATGCCTAAGACGTAGTTACATAGATTGATACATAGCTCATTGGCATCAAATCTACGACCGGGTAGGTACTCGGCGCGGCGCGGCAAGCACTCATGGAAATGAACTGGCGACCTTTGACGTTCTATCTAAATTGGTTTTCGTTAGATAAAATCACATGTAGGACAAGACTGTGGCCTCATTCTAAATGTCTGCGCCCGCGCCCCGCGCCCCGCGCCCCCCGCCGTGCGCGTCAACGCCACGTCGCGTCGCGTCGTCGGCGTGTCGCCGCGTCGTCTGTGACGTTGTTTGTAGACTTCAAGTAACTACAAATTGTATTTATGTACTTGTCTAGTAACCATGTCGGTACTTCTTTCTGAAAAGAGACGTTTCATCAATATATGGAGCCTGGGCCTGCACTGTGTACACTACTCTAAAATATGCCTAAGCAATTAAGTAAACGTATTTAATTGATTATTTCATTTAAATTGACTTCGTTCTAAGGTACATTAAGATTTTCTTCGACAAAGAGACCAACACACAGCGCTACAAAAATATGGCATATGGACGTGCGTGAAATGTCATTTTGACAACCTACATTTATCTGTCAAAACAAAAACATCAAATCAAAACAACATGACATGAAAAATATGTCAATGTCATGTCAAACGCCAATTATAAACCAACATGGCGGCCTTCAAATAGTGTTCACATAGTAAAAAACTTACCAGAAGAACTATTCTTGTACCATCGCATTTGTCTTCAAATTAATGAAATTGTATTTTTCTTGTAATCTCCTATTTTTTCCTAATTTTTCTATGTAGTGTACATGGACCAGGCCCAGAATGAAATGGCTCCTTTCAATTCTGGCATTTTGACCTCCGCTTTGTTAAAACCATGCCTACCATTCAGACTAGTTTGATTGTACATTTAAGAGCTTAGCTCTTGTCGGTGTAATGACTAGACTAGTGGGCTCGTACAATTCACTCTTTAAAATTGTAAGTTCTAATAGTAGGTACCTACCATAGAGTAATTTTGGTACCTACATAGAAACATTTTGAAGAGCGTATTTCATTGACGTCAATGACGTTCGAACAACGAAAATGCGAGTCATCCAGAAATTACCTTTTGAACCGGGGCCGGCGGCGGCGGGGGGGGCCGGCGGCGGCGGGGGCCGGCGCCGGCGCCGCCGGGTGGGGGCGATGGCGGCTACTATTTATTTTGCTCTACCAATAATTTTCTTTGATCGAGATGGCTCGGGCAAATTACGATGATAATATTTAATATGATATTTGTTACAAACACGGAAAACCGACTTCAAATTCCTGAATATTTACAAGATTAATTATCAACCTCTTTTTTTTTGTTATCAACCTCTTTGCGTTTTGCTTACCTACTGAGGATGACACCTGCCACCAACACTTTCGAACAAAAAACCAAAGCATCTAAGTCTGACATTCATTCATCATAAATTATAACTCATATGGTACTGACTGACTGATAGACAATAAAACGTGGTGGTTTTATTCTCTTTGACAATCAACGCAGAGCCTAACCAAAAGTCCTAAGAGTAGGTATGAAATTTGCAGGGTAGCTTCCTGTTGTAACGTATGGGTGCACAGAAAGGAATTCCCGACACACAACCCCTAAGTTTAAAGTTTATCTAAAAATAGCAGCAACCGATCGAAGTCGCGGGGATAACCATATTATAACACCGTCGACAAAAAAAAAATCGGCAAGTGGTGATTTCAAGAGAAGATGATGTTTTTTTTAAGTTTTACGGGATAAGTAGCAATCCCTCAGGAATTTAATTAATATGAGACCACCCCGGGATCATACTCTATACACCAGCGAAATAATTATCAAAATCGGTTTAGTATTGGCAGAGATATCGAGTAACATACACACAAAAAAAATACAGCCGACTTGAGAACCTCCTCCTTTTTGAAGTCGGTTAAAAATAATGTCAGTTTGATATAATGTAAGTACTTACCTACAGTGGGAAGGCATCGAACGAAGCTAAGCACTCCTCCAATAAGGACACTTACCACACATAATAAATAGTTAGGTATACCCTACAGAGTTGCTCGGTTGCTCTAGCTAGAGAGTTGGTAGGTAGAGATTTTCTTGGAAATGTATGTGCTTTTGAGTCCGGAATCGATATTTGAGGTCAATATCATTCATCATATGCAACTCAACACATGCATATTGCATGTCGTTCGGGACAAAATCGACTAGAATTTCTGAGTAGGGCTGTGACGGCTTTGGCAATCAGAATTTCTGAGAGATCATTCCCCGCAGTGCTCGTGATACAATGAAAAGCGATGAGACTAGGAATAGTTGTGTATGACCACAAAGACAATCCGTGACGAGGACTGCATGAATAGGCATGGATACAAGCATGACACTGCACACCACAACAAACGTAATACCTATGTTTTGCATGCTTGACTTCTTCCTTCGGCTGGGATTATTTCAACCTTTAGCATCTGATTGCATCCATTGTCGAGAGTTTCGTTCCTAACACATTTTGGATCATTGGATACATAAATAAACATATAATAGAGCTACCTATATGTAACATGTGCTCGAGCAAGCAGTGGTTGAAATGAAATAGTTTTGTTACTGATTTATGCTGCCTTTACTGTGTGGTCCGGGGCCGCGCCGGGCGGCGCAGTGCATTGCTCCTGGTATGAGTGACCCTACTGTTTGTAACAGTGTTACTATGCTAGCAGTGACTAGCATTTATTCTGTGTTGTACTGCGGATCGAATCATTTAATCCTGAGATCGGCGTGAAGTGTTACGGATCGCGAAAACGCGTGACGTGACTCTTCTTCACCCCACTTCCCCTGAACCATATCCTTCAATAATACAAGGTTCAGTTCAGTCAGACTTAAAAAAATGTTTGTCTACGGATCGAATAAACGGTTTCTTTCTGGTAGTAAACAGGAAACTAAAAGGCTGTTGCTGGAATAATATTCCTCCCCCTATTCGCAATGTTAGCACTAAATACACATTTAAATTAAAGCTTAAAAAGTTTTTATTGCAAAAGCAAATAGAGGGTGTTCCCAAGCACTTCGTATGCCAAAAATAGCCAACAATATTGTAAGCTCATTTTGTTCATTATTATTATTATATTTTTTCGCACTATTGTCATTAATTTATTATATTTCATATTTTGTAATCATTGATAGCAAACTACACAATCACAAAAACACAAATTCACAGCTAGGTACCTACGCATTGTTCGTTTGTACTCGTTCTGCTCGCTCTCGATCAGGTTTTGGCTGAAAATTAGTGTTTTTGCTTTTAAGCAAAATATTTCACTGAGCCATAGCCTATTTGTCGTACTGCAGCACACGCAAAATTGCCTAAACGAAGATACCTAATGTTTAAAAAAAAAAAAAAAAAAAATTGCTCTTTTCATTATTTATACCCACCTTTTGTATGTAATTTAGTTTAAAATTGTTTATCTATGTTAATTGTGTGTGTCTGTAGTGCCAAATAAATTTTTTATCTATCTATCTATCTATCTATCTGTTCGCGTCTCATCCAAAAAAAACAATAATGTTATATTTGTACGGGATCCGCGCCGCCCGGTTTCCAGCTGAGTATCAGGCAAGATATTAGATAAAGTATTGTGATCGAACATCTAATTTTACAGTAGTTGTAGTTATGGTTGGTTCCGCTATGAATTTTGTACTAAACAAGAACCGACATCGATGTCAAAAGATAGCCGTATTGAGGTATCTCCAGGAGCTCGCTACATTACGTTAGTGTTTACTCCGAAGTCCGAAAGGCTAAGGCTGTCGGCACACCAACTTCTCTCAGAAAAAATAATTAAACTATAAGTAAGGACGTACGTCCTCTGATTGGTTGATAGAATTTTTCTGATATAAATATCTGATGTTTCTAAGTAGTGTAGAGGTATTTCTCTTCAGATGGGTCGCAGTCGTCGATCTGCCAGCGTTTGTTTTCCCGGATGAGTACAATCTAGGAGTCTTCAAATCTAGAGTGAATAAGTTCCTTCTGGTAAAGCGTGCTCCATCTTAGGCCACATCTCACTTGCAAAAGTGAGATGGTGGTCAAAGGCCTAACCATCACCAATAAAATAAATAAAAAAAAAGTTATTCTGTTAGCTCTGCTTGACATTATTTAAAGACTGCCTGCCTGCGCCTGTTCACTCGAATACAATGGAAATAGCTAAAATCGGCTATAATTATAAATTAGATATGGCTCTTGTATAAATGTTCGTTAATCGATGTAACGGAAGAGGTTCCAAGGTGCGTTATTGAGCGCGGAGTGCATCCGCCACCTGCGACACTGATTTATGGAACCCAATGATACGGAAATGAAACATTAGCCTTATTTAAAGGTAACCTGATGCTGATGGGATGTATACAAAACCCAATTTTATTGGTTTAGGTTGCTTATGGTCCAATAGTGCTTCTACTTCACAGGCGATTATAGTTGCTCCATTCAGGGCTTCACTTCATTGCGTGACGTCGACAATATTTTGCTTGGTGTTGTGAGCGTGAATGGGCTCACGACATGCACATAGTGCCGTGAATAGAATATTTTCAATAGCTCGTTTAGAAGCGCTTCCAACAAATCGAAACGCGCTTCCAGGAATATAAGAGTAGCTCCATTCGTCCTGGCACAGCTTTCCATTACCTGCAGCACTTATTTATCGCTCCTTTATGTTATGTTTGTACCGCTGAGCGATATTGTCCAGGTAGGTACATCTACTGATACTTACTATGTGCTAGCTAAGCTGTGAGACACGCACGACCGGAGCCGCCCGAAGCTACTTCCACGTATTTTTTGCTTCCATTAGGTACTTCAAACCGATCGCTGCCAGCCTCAGCCCAATTTTTTACCGCATCCATTTTCGAAGCTATTGGGTATCGTATCGATACAGTAAATTTGTCACAGAATCAAAACTCCTAAAATATTAATTCTGCCTCTCTGTATATATAACAAAAGTCATGGTGTTTAGGTCAGGAATCTATGTAAGGTTTATCGGTACGCGCGGCGTTTGTTTGTCGCCAGTTCTCGTGGTCAGCATGCTTTATTCGAAAATGACTATATACTTAATTGATTGCCTACCTGTGCAAGAACTATTAGTGCGCATCAGTAAGGACTAAGGACCTTACATGTACAGTACACTGACTTGAGCAACGCGTCAATGGAGTTGCGCGTGGGCAGGAATTAGCATAATTATTAGAGTAGAGACTCGATAGTTGCGCGGCACAGGATGTTCCTCAGGGAGTTGCGCTTCTAAGCGCGAGTTATCAGTTATGTTATAATTCGAGTAAAAAGCGAGAGATCGATTTCGTCGATCCATGGAGGTCGCAAAAACGAGGGACGTTTGCGCAATCACCTGAGAATTTGCCAATGAACCACCGAAATGAAAGATAGGTAGGTACCTATTAAAGATTATTTCCGTAGTAGCAGCAACTGTAAACTGTTGCACGCAGCTCATGTTAGGTATTTTGTACGTTCAAAACACATCTCACAGTAATTCCGCTGTAATATTTTGTGTGGAACTCCTAATACATTGTAGTTGGACGGCACGAGGCACGTGTAAGTGTTCCTTCACTTCCCACGTCCTGTCCGATACCTACTAGTGGTAGGCGAGCAGCGATGTTATCTGCGTGACGTCACGCAGCATCGCGACCGACTGTGACAGGGCACACAGCCAGCAAGCATGCATCTCCATCGGTCGGGGGCGCGCCTCGCCTCGCCAAGCCGCCCTCCACCCTACACTAATAAATAATAATAAATAATAAATATTCCGGACATATCACACATGGTCAACTGATCCCAAACTAGGCATAGCCTGTACTATGGGTACCAGAGACTGATATACATAATAGATAAATATTTAACACCCAGACACAGAATAAACATCCGTATTCATCACACAAATGTTTGTCCTGTGCGGGAATCGAACCCGCAACCTCTTGCGCAGAAGGCAGAGTTACTACGAACTGAGCTATGAGGCCTTCGAACTACATCCCTAAGATGCGGTGACCTTTCATTTTACGACGGCTGTAAAGAAATATACTTTTCCGCCATATCACGTTTCTGTCTGATTAAGACTTAGAAGAGTTACACAAAAAATATTATGAATTTATATTCACTTCAAATTTTACATTGTGTATACTGGTAATATTGCATGTTTAACAATCAATTATGAAAAAATGAAATATTTATGCATGTTATGTAGAAAGGTACCTATTTTTAATGTTTTTATTTTTATTTTAAATCTTATTTTAGATTCATTTTTTATTTATGATAAAGCACTTTATTTTAAAAAAATATTTCAATATTCCTAGTTATTATTCCTGATTATGTTCACGATAATCATGCATCTTAGTAACGTTTCCTGTAAAAGTGGTATTCTGATAATTTTGATAGCATAATCATAAGTGAACTAGCGCACGCAGTGTACATCTATAATTGAAATTGCATGTTACCTAGGAAATACAAAACCTAACCTTTAAGCTCTTAATCATGTAAATTTCGTTGATGTGTCTAATAAATAAATGAATGCGAAAGTTTGTGAGGATGCTTGAAAGTTTGTTGTTCAATCATGCCGTAACCGATTTGGGTGAAACTTGGGATAAAAAAGTAAAAATATTTTATTGATATACTATTGAATATTACAATCACAATTGCACCCATAAGCTCCTGAACTAGTAAAAAAACTGTATTTCAGGAGCCAGCGGCTTCTCCTAGCTAATGTATAGTAAAACATATTGTGTCGAAAGCAATGTATAAAGCCAATAGGAAAGTTCAATTTTGAATTTATAAATAAAAACAGGCAAAACAAGCAACTAACAGAAAAGTCCTAAAACTCTCTCTCTCTCTCATGTTTGTTTAGATGATGATGATTTGATTGATGTTGTTTGGACAGATAGATTAGCATAAAGGCTACCTAGAAACCAGGAAAACGAAACCGCGACTCAAGCTAGTATGTTACCACCACAAAAAGGTAGCTTACAGTACCAGTAGGTAGCTTACAGTAAGATGTTGGATGCAGCGAGATGTGAGCACGCCGGCCCCGTCAGTCGCTGCCGGTTTTGTTCGTTTACAAGTTGTGGAGTTTTTCTTCTAATAGGGCACTGTTCACAAAGACCTACAACCCTTCTGTTATCATAATCAATCTACTGATTATATCTATTAAATGTAAAACCCTTTGCACCCCTTTTAACTGTCAACCCTCCCCCTCCCCCTCCCCCGCCCTGCTCCGCGTCACGATTGATCCTAACAGGCGCAACTCGTAACAAGTCTTCCGGAACGATAGATGGGTGTCATATCTCACGGGTTTTTTTACATTTGCTAGACGAAGGGAAGAGAACGAATGGTGTTTAGTTTCGATGAATACCTGACCAGAATTGAAACAGTATACCACTGAAAAACTTTATCCCTGATATTCTTCTTCTTCTTGTCGTGTTACTGATTCTTTCTTGGTCATCCTGTATTAGGTCAGTGACCAGGTTGAGGTATAGTGGCCCTGCAGAGGGCCTATGACCGTCGCGTCGATGAAAGAATCTGTGTAGTGAAAGGATTAAAATGCGCCTCTGACTACTCTAATGACCCGTTCCCTAAAAACACATAATCTGGTTGCAGAAAAGGTTGACTTAAGTATTCTGTTGTTCTCTGAGTGAATTTGCAAAGGTCACATTGTATACTTTATGTTATGAATGATTTTAGATTATATTGAATTCTGTTTAGTTTACATTTTTATTTGCTAATGATATAAATTTATTAATAAATTAATTCTATTCTACTGTATTAGGGATAACCTGGTATGGTAGCTGTAAGTTGACATAAATTAATTAATAAAAATATTGTTACAATAATGTCTTCGTCTTCTTCCTTCACCGTTTGAGATTACTATAGCATAGCGCTCATAAATTATAGAAAATCCATTGGTGCACGATCGTTTTCGAACTCACGACCTGTGGATTGGAAGGCCGGGCCACTACCACCCCTCCACCAGCGCTCTCCCTGCTTTCAAAACCCCAATTAATCGTCAGCTAAAGTTCAAAGAAGCTTAACAAAGCCTGATGGTAAGCTGTCCTTTTGTATAACAGAGTCTACAGGTAGCTACATATAACTATAACAGGACATGTACGGTCTACTGGTAAGAGAAGGCAAAATGTAGTTCGTTGAACTCTTTGAGAGTTAACTGACAACCACGATTGCGGCCGATATCTCAGTCTCAGGGTTCAATGAGAGGCTTCGGTTCCGCTCCTACGATCGATTTGTCATCGCGACGGGGAACCCTACAACATATTACCTACACCTGGATATAAGTACCTACATAAGCCGTAGGTGAATGAATGATCAAATCCCCAGAAAGAAAAATAATAACCATTAATCTCGACGATTCAAAAGTGCACACGTCGCGTCGGCGTCGACCCGAGCAAATCTCAAGTGAAACTGCGTGTTCACAAGATAGAGCTCGACTGTCTCACGTCTGATATTATAACTCCCAACGTCTTGCAATGATTCGCTAGCGATCGGTACCTAACGTCCTAACTGATGCTAACCACCAAACAGTGGATGCTACTTTTTCACTTCACTCTGCCATGTAACTGACATTATTTTCAAGGAAATTGAGGTGATTTTTGCGAATTTTCTGAATGAAAAACGGTTGATGCCCCACCGGGATTCGAACTCAAGACCTTGGATTTGTAACATGGGATCACTACCGACACTAATGCTCTCTCAATGAATGGCGTAGTATAGAGGTCGTCCAATAAACTGATTAATGAGTAAAAAAAACATAATTACTAGGTAATTACAAAGTAATCTGCAAAGAATGTTCAGCAGACGAGTTCTCGATGTAACGAATAGACAGTTCATCAGTAGGCTGTATGTAGATAGTTATTGTTCACGCGGTGGGTCCTGCGCTCGGTCTGTTTATTTATGATCCATCACACGCCACACCATGCCATACCATGCCACGCCTGCCTGCTATAGCCATAGCAGCATCATAGGTACCTATGGTGCCGGGGGGCTGGGGGGAGGGGCGGGGGGGAGGGAGGCGTCATGCTCTTCCCGACTCGCCATGTTGTGGGAACTTGCGTTTCGCATGCTGTTCAGATGTTTATTTGCTTTTTAGGGCTCCTTTGGGAGCTGCTAAACACCTAAAGCGCTGAAAACTCAAAATTGAAGTCCCATGGGCAAGATTTGCTAAATCCTTTCTAGCCGGAATTATTGCATCTTCAAGGTTGTGGTAAGTCGAGGATGTGTGGAAAAAGTACTTACCTACATAAATATTCGCGATAGTAATTGAAATCGCACTTCACACAATTTGCAGTTACGTAATTTTTTCCCATGTTGTTTTTAAGTTGTGTCTTGCTGTAAAGTACCTACGTCCTAGTTATGAAACACAAAATAGCAAAAATAGTAAATACTTCTAGAGCTTCAAAGTAAGTTTCCACAATATTCCTTTACTATCACTTCCTTGCTCAAACCATTGCCCAAACATCAGTAGAAAGAAAGTCACAAAATGAAACCCAACCGTGATCTGTCTCCGCTCATCCCGTTTTAATCTAGCAAGATGCGGAACCCACCTTCGGCCAACTCCCTCTTGGCCGTCCCGACATGTTTCTCATAAAGGAAGTTGAGTTGAGAGCTCACAGATAATGTACAGTTAGAACGTTGATGTGGCATGTCTCTAACGAGAAAATAATATTTGACAAACTCAAACTTATTATTTTACCGATAGTATAAATAAAGCGATGAGAACTTTTTGTCGTCTGTTTTTGGTGTTTTAACTACTATTTATCACCTTTATAACAAACTAGACATCAAGATGATGTTCGACAGCTGATTCATTGAGGTTGAACAGGTTTGATCAGAAAAACAGTAAATTTTGCAGTGTTTTTTTGAATGAAAAATTACGAGTTTCCATAACTTGTAGGTAATAACAAACTACTGGGAGTTAAGCCCCTTGCGGGGATATTTTTAGCCTAATTTTATTTTATTTAATCATTTTATTTATTTATTACTTAATACTTTATATATATATTTAATTTATATATTTAATACTTTATTGCACACACATAGTACAGTTGCACAAAAGGAGGGTTTAATGCTACAAGCATTTTCTAACAGCATTTCAAACATAATAATTTACTTAAGTATTTTTATTAAGTATCAAAGATTATGGCATGTTATTATTATTATTATTATGATTAACTGCTCAGTTGTTACGGTGCAAGTTCAATTTATAATATTCAAAGAAGATTTGTAAAAAACCTGTTTACATTCATTAATATATGAAATAATAGAAGTGAATCGGGGTGCCACGTTAACAGCCGGGGAGTGTAGAGTCGAACTCGATACACGAGTGCGATGATAGGCGAGTGTGATCGTGGTCACGTGGTCACTCACCACACACGTGACGGTCGCGGGCCGGTCCGGATACTCTGGCATGGGCGCTGCATTCCTGCGGGCGGCCGCTGCCGGCTCCGATCTTATTATACCCGACATTACATTAATATTTGTGAGAACTTTCTTAAAACCACAAAAGATGGTAGATAGATAGTTAGATGCCAAGGGGATGAGGTTCGCGTCATTATTTACACCATCAACCTGATGAAGTCCACTGCTGAACAACGGCTTCCTCCAAAGAGTGCCACGACGAAAGGTCTTGAGCCTTCTCCATCCACCGAATTGCCGCAACCTTCACAATGTCGTCAGGTGGGGGAATTCCAAGACTCCGTCGCGGATCGTCCGATTAATAATTATCAACATTGAATAACTTGACTTCTGCCCCACAATTGCTTTATTGGCAACGAACCCGTGACAGCAAATAAGCTAGTTTAAACTATTGTCAAAACAAATTCCCTATCATTCTGTCATCAAGGCTCATCATCGTTAGCGACCACTTTACGACATCATGTCCGCTGGTAGGTAGGACCTACTAAGTATTTCGCCAATTCGCCATACGTTTTGGCTACACGCAATTCAGTTCCCACGTGCCCACAGAATGGAATGTAGTTTGTATTAAAGTTATAACATATTCGGCCATGGATAAGAGCACAGTTAGTACGGTAACGTGCCATTGAATATAGTAGAGTTAGTATTGTAGAGTATGGTAATTCAGCCGGTTCCGGCGATAGACAGATGGACACGGCATATGGCACTCCGGGGACGCGATAAAACTATTTTTATCGCTGTACGCTGTGAGAAATTACTTTTTACTCGGAACAGCTTTTTATTAGATGGAAAAATCTCTGTTGGATGAAAAATATGAGTGTAATAATCAGCCAGCAAGACACTTCCGAGATTACTTTTAATGGTAAAATAAAAAATCTATTTTATTTTTTGTTTTATACGTATTAGTATATTTTTTTATGCGCTATTATAATAAAATCATAATAATTGAAAACTTGGCGTATCATGTCGTATGAAATGTCTTATACCCAATAATGCCGTACAGATATCGCAAGCCTCCAACACACTCTTGGCTAATTTATAAAAAAAACTTCAATTGGCTTGTCCCTCTCTACTCAAGAGTAGGATTTGGTGCGTAGTGAAGAACCCTAAGTTATCTAGTAGATCGCAGGCATCGCCCCAAGTAGAGAACAATGATCTTTCTCCGATGATATCTGATCCTTTTGTTGCGCGCGCGCCACTTTATTATTTCCTTTGGATGGAATTACAGTGCGCAGCTATTATAGCGGCAGATGGCGTGTCTGCTGGACGCTATGTCTCGACAATGCAACTGCCACTGTCACTATCGCTGCATAATATTATAAAACAAAGTCTGTCTGTCTGAACACGATAAGCCAAAAACTACTGAACAGATTTTGATACCTACGGTTTTCACCAATCGACGGAGTGATTCATCATGATGAAGGTTTAGGTGTATAATTTAATAAATATGACGCCGTTGAAGATGTCGGACAAAATAATGCCCACTTACTGGCTTACTTGTTAATAATGTTTGCGATGAACATTATTGTTTGTAAGTAAATGATTTCGAATAATTTCGATTCCTATACAAGCAACAAAGAGTCATGAGTACGTGTGTTCTATTTCAATTGATTCTATTTCAGTTTTTCTAGATTAAATATTGTTCTAGTTCACTTCTAGAACAGACGTTAAATTGAATAACATGGACAGAGCACCGAAAGAATGTTCTTTAACTAATTATAGGGAGCGAGCGTATAAAGGGCAGAGCTAGAATGTACACTCTCTCGTTTTGGATAAGGTTCGTTTTTAAGAGCACTTTTACTCCAAGATACGTAACCCGAACAGATGTGACACTCTCTAAGTAAAAGTGCCAATATCGGGCGTCTTCGGCGTCGTCGTCGTCATGGTGACGTACGCGTGATTAATTAGGGTTGTCACGTTAACGCGCCGATCACGTCGCGTCCCCGCGCCGCCGCCCGCGCCGAATTAATCATGTGTCATCTCCATTAACTAGGCGTTAACAAACGATTCAACTCCACATAAGGGATTATACTTAGTGAAATATGCCTAGAATAACATTAACCTATTTTTGTACGGCATAAAAAGATACTTACTCGTTTGGTAACTACGGCAATTTGTGAAATTGTTGGAATGCGGTCCTCGAGTGTTGTTTGCAATTCGTTAGGAATGAGTCCGCGAGGTTGTATGAGCGCTGTGCCGATGGAGGCTTTGCTGAACACAATGGAACATTTACGCGATATCGCATGAAACAAAGTCTATTTGTTGAACTTTTCCATTCTTCAGGCAAGCTTTTATACCTAAACTTTTTAGTATAATAATGTTATGTACCTAGGTATACCTAAACTATGTAATACATTTTAAGTTATATTGTATGTCTAAATGTGTATACTTTTGTGCTCACCACCTAATCGGCCATGTAATCTGTTGCTAAATAAACGATCATTCTATTCTATTCTGTGGTGTATTATAATTGTACCTACCTACATTTCTAACCCTGCCATTCAAAGAG
Organism: Anticlea derivata; assembly: GCA_947579855.1. Classification (NCBI taxonomy): domain Eukaryota; kingdom Metazoa; phylum Arthropoda; class Insecta; order Lepidoptera; family Geometridae; genus Anticlea; species Anticlea derivata. The sequence goes on along the minus strand of OX388275.1, from coordinate 57,969 downwards.
TGATCGTTTTGTATTTTAGATCCAAACTTCTATTATAAGGACTCGTTAAAGTTCACACCTTTTTATATTGTTCTAAAAGTCTCCAAAATATCAACTTTTTTATTTTACAAATCATTAGCTACTTAAGTCGTCATGAAATATTGATTACCTCTACGAGTTGCAGCGAGCTGCCGAACAAAACAACGACAATGGCAGAAGGTAAGCGGACGGCGGCGGCGGCGGCGTGTGCTCACCTTCACGCATTCATAGTACTTAGTAAGTACTCATCATCATCGAGATCTACCAACCGTAATCGATGCTCATCGGGGCTATTCTAAGAGGCATTATACAGGCACTAAGGCTCGTATTCAGAGACAAGACTCAAGTGTTGATCTGTACTTAAATCTCGATTTGAGTCGAGATTCTAATTCTTGAACATTTGAGTACAGATTTGAGACTCGATTCAGCGGAGAGTAGTTTAAGTACCGTTCTTGAATAAAATTTATGTTTGAGAAGAGATTCAATACTTAAATAGAGTTCAGCTGATCTGTGATTAAATCGAAGTTTGAGTCGTGTCTCTGAATACGAGCCTTAAATTCAATAAATGGGTGAGTGACGTTTCTAGTCCTAGGTAAACTGTTTATTCTGTGCCTGCCTGTAAGCCGTGTGCATACGACGTGCCGTGAAGTCATCTTAAATTTATTTCAAAATGATCCTTATTTCTACTGGATAGAGTTAATTTTGACATTTGAGGGCGTACGAAATCGCAAGCCCCCTAGTCAAACTCAAAATTGACTTTATACAGTAAAGATAATGATCATTTTGAAATGCATTTAGATGTCATATCGCGAGCCGTATGAACACGGCGTAAGTAAAGCTGAGTTCAAACATGCCCACTTTGACATTTCCGCAAGTGTAGCGCAACGTTCTTGGAATAAGGTTACTTTCATAACTACATCGCATAACAGATAGGTACCTACCTGTCTGAAAGTGTCTCAATATCGCTCGCCATTTGTAGGCACCTTCAAGCATAACGTTGACGGCATGGAACAGAGTAATGCGCCAGCCCGCGGTCGCGGTCGGGGGACCGGATTATATCTGCTGATTCGACGCAGTGCACTGCACACGCCTGTCCGTGCACATTATGTCCGAGGCCTGGCCATCGCCTGTCTGCGAATAGGTACCATAAAGAACAATAGGAACAATGTAGACAGGTAGGTACCTAAGTACTCTAGGTACCCGTATAATTAGAATTTTTACTGAACTTTGATGTAACAGCAACTAAACACGCGAATTTGCTCATTTCACGGCAATCTCTTGTTGAGATCGTCGAGTGAAAATGTCGTATCGTCTACTGTGAGGAGACCGAATGGAGTGGCAAGTTATTTCATCCGCAAAACTTTGAAATAACGCGAAATTGAACTTCTGCATCCGGAATCCGGATTATCTGTGCTCTAGTGTGGTAGTAATATTTCTCTTTTCAGGTCATCTCTAAAGATTCTTAGGAATTTGAAAGGAAATTACAAGAAAAGAATCAAATATGGCGCGAGTTACGAGGTGAACTATCAGATAATTGCCACCTCGGAGATGATAACAGTGTTTAGCGATCGAGATGCGACGAGGGACAGCTAGTCCACTGCTGCTATATATTGGTAACCACCGATCGTTAGCGCGCGCCGTGCACGTAGATCAAGAATGCAGGCTTAAGTAGACGAAGTTATTATTATGAAAAAGGCCACCTTATAACCTAGAGGCGATAACCTGAAATCAACGGCTGAGTACAATTTAACTTGAATTATATGGTTAAGTTTAAAATCCAGAATTATTTTCGTTACCGAGTACCTACCTGAACAAACGATTACGTTAATGTTTAGTTCTCAATCAATGTCAAAGACAAAGTCAAAGTCAAAAGGCATTTATTTCAATAAAATCACTAGGATCACTTTGAAACGTCTTAGAAACTAGGCGAAGCTATGCCTGTTCCTCGCGACCAAGCCTAGAAGAATCAGGCAACAAACACGGCTTGGTGCCTATCATTTTTTTCGATGATCCTTTTTCACAAAATGGAATTTAAAGCTTCAGTGTGATGCCGATCGAACTAGGTGAGGCTCAAGAGAAAAGTTATCTAATTATAATCCCTAAATGCTATGAAGCTATCCTACTAATATTATAAATGTGAAAGTTTGTGAGGATGTTTGGATGTTTGCGGTTCAATCACGGTTAAACGGCCGAACGGATTTGGATGAAATTTGGTACAGAGATTGATTATAGTCTGGAATAGCATATAGACTACTATTTTTATGTAGGTACCACGCGAGCGAAGCCGCGGGCTGAAGCTAGTGGTCACGCCCGAATACTGAAAGTTTCAGTATTCGGGCGTGACCACTAGCTTCAGCCCGAACCGACCGACCGACCGACCGACCGATCGGTTCTTTCAGTCTGAAACGTCACTCAACTATTTGAGATGGTCTCAATTATTTGAGACGCCGTTTATTAGATCACCACTTATAATTTAGTGACGTCTCAGTATTCGGGCGTAAGTACTTTACGCCATTTACGAATTCTCCGCCTGGCGATTGAGTGAGCTAGCTGTCACCTCCATCTGCTCCGGCGCGGGTGTTACTGTAATTATGTCGAACCAATTACAGGGCGAGTAACCAACGCGGGGACAGGGGGGGGGACGGGGACGCGGGGGCAAGATACCATCTACTCGCGTTATCCCATCGGTAATGATACCCCAAATCACTGAATGGGATAATAAGGGGGCTTAATTAAAGTTTCTCTTAAATTGCTAAATTGAATAATGTTATGCATATAATATCTATATAATCATACATATTATCCGTCGGGCTTTTACCAGCGTCAACGTTACAGCTGTTCTAGAACCGAATGGTAAAAGACCCGATGGCATGACACTTACCCCCTGGAAGATGGGACGGTCTCTAGTATGGGACGCTACCTGCGTCGATACTCTAGCGCCGTCACATCTTCCCAGCACATCAGTACGGGCTGGCTCCGCAGCAGCATCAGCGGACTCCCTCAAACGGTAGAGACATTGGGCCCATGGGGATCAGGGGCACACAAAATTTACAAGGACCTGGCGGGGAGACTTTTAGAGTCTACGCGTGACCAAAATGCTGGCTTTTACTTCGGTCAACGAATAAGCATTGCCATACAACGTGGTAATGCCGCCAGTATTTTGGGCACGCTACCATCTGGTGGCGACAGGGATCGACTGGATTTTTTATGATGTTATGAGTTACTAATAGGTACCGTGCAGCTAATTGCTTAGAAGGTATCTACAAATTTAGGTTATCATTATCTCCTCTGTTAATGAACTGACTAAGTACATAGTAATGTAAACCAGTTCCTATAATTAAGTGAATGAACGCGGCACCAATATCTTTGGTAATTTGGCATTTATTCACTTTTACTGCTGTCAGTAAATTACTGACGCAGGTAAACGTAGTACTATAGTTTTTTTTTCGAACGGATTTTTATGCTGTGGTTCTCTTACGAGCACTGCCAGCTTCACCGGGCTAGGCGAGCGCAGAGGGCGCTACTGCCGAAAAAAGGTTAGGTTTTGGCAACGAGCGCAAGGGCACCACTTACGTACGGACCTCGGCTTGGGCTGTTGCCAGAGAGAGGTTTTTTGAGGAGGCCATCACCCTGACGGGGTGGAAACGCAGGGACGGGACGTCGTCGTCGACCCCGCCGGCGGGGTTGGTGTGATGTTTTGAGTGTTTTTATGTGTCGGAGTTCGATGAAGGGATCGCCTCCGCGTTAGCGGAGGTGATCCCGTCATCTGGATCTTCAAGAACATTTCTTGGCCTACGGAGGAATTTCTCACCGTTAAGTACGATGGGGTAGTCTGGGACGTTTGAAACGAGCGGGTTCGGATGGTGAGGGGCCGAGTCATAATACCGCCTTGAGGCACGTTTCATGAACTGGGCTATGGTTTCAAGGTTGAGGTCTCGATGTAGGTCAACGTTACGAACGTACCATGGTGAACCAGTGGCTTTCCGCAAGAATTTATTTTGGATAATTTGAAGGGACTTTACGTGTTTGGAGTGAGCAAAAGCTACTGAGGCGTATGTCATGACTGGTCTTATGCAAGCTTTGTAAAGCGTCAACTTATTTCTAAGAGACATTTTACTCTTCTTGCACAAGAGGGCATGGAGCCGGCTAAGATAAAACTTGGCGTTGTTGCCAACTTTCTTAGTGTGCTCGCGGAAGGATAGACGACTGTCTAGGATGACCCCGAGGTAACGGGTCGACGGTACCCAAGGGATGGGTTCGCCGAAGAGGGTGATAGTCCTGAGGGGACTTTTGCTATTGGGCCTGGTTATGCCCGGGTGAAAGTACACTGCTGCACTTTTAGTCGGGTTGACCTCGATGCGCCATTTGCAAAACCAGTCGCCAAGATCGGAGAGGGTAGTAGTTAAGCTAAGAGCTCTCACTCTTTTAAATGCCTATGAACACGAGGTCCAACATGTCGACATTTTTAATGACAATATTTGTAAAATATTTAATTCGCTAAGAGTACCTATATTTAAGTTTTAATTTTAGACAGTAGGCACTTTGGTATATTCTGTAAGCTTGCTGTTTTAAATAATTCTAATTCTAATTAATTGATAACGGCAGACGAGAGCCTCAATAAATAGATCCATTGCCCGTGGCCCGGTTCAGTTGTCCGGTTCTGTCTTTTAGAAGTAAACAGGAATTGAACTACTTATTACGGAGTGCGACGGAAGTCGGAAGCCAGCCATGAGAAATTCTCTATTATGTATGATTTGGTCAATACTTACTAACTACCTATATTAAGCCTTATTGGGAAGGAAGTTAATAAATAGAATAATAAGGATCTACATATAATATAAGTTGATCATTTCTTAATTATTTATGCAATACATAATATATGAAATACAAAAAACAAATATTATCAAATAAAGGATTCAATAAAGGATCAAATAAAGGATCAAATAATTAATTCTAGGAACGAACTTTGTTTTCTACAACTATTAAGTATTACAAGTAGAAAACAGAGTTCAGTCAGATCACCATCCACAGGCACAGTCAGTGTGTGCCCAACCACAGTGATAAGTAGTACATTCTTACTTGGTGATAATGTGATATGAAGAAGTATTTACGAGTACTGACTGATTTCTGCTGTGACATTGCCGCAGCTGCTTCAGCGGTAGCTGCGTCAATGTGCCGCCCACTATTATATGCAGCTCCGAGTACTCCAGCTTTCTAAGGCTTCCTGAATGTAGTTCAAACGACCTAGCACGTAGGTACCTACTAGACGGCGCCTAGAAACCGTGAATGGCCCTCGCCTTTGTGGCCTCCAGTGACTTGACCTCACACGAAGCCACACAACACATCGGCTGAGCTCGGCACACTAGCTCCTACCTCTACCTACCATACCACCATATGGGAACATTACAAACTGAGTCTCTAGCTCTCTAAAGATTGAGCAGAACTTTTTTTGAATGTACATGTAGGTACAAACGCCTTGTACAGCGTGATTCATCAAAAGGGGTCAGAAAATAAATAGATTAGCGATTAATTAATAGATGTCAGAAAAAGTCTAAAGTATGGGTCCCGGGAATCGCATAAGATAATTGTCCAAGAAAATAAATGTTGATTTATCACCAAAGTTAATAGTGAGTTCGTAACGAATAAATAAACTAAGATTTGGAACCCAGTGTCCACAATTTAAAAAAATGCTATTGGGATTCTTCCAGCTAGTCCATTCCGCGAAGCTCGCTGGCGTTGGATTGGAAGGGAAATTATCATTGATGTTACTGATTTGCAAATATTTTTCCTCAAGTTATAGGTATCTGCAGAATTCGGATTTTTCAGGTCTAGTTTTGAGTGCAGGCTAATCTTTATGGAGTTCAAGCACAACTAGACGCTAGCCATAGCTCTACCCCTTGACTCCTAGTGACTACGCCAAAGCAAACAATAACGAAAACCCTATGTAGGTACTGCCCACATTAGGCTTCTTTGTATTCCACCTGAATGTGTCCCTGATTGCCATCTGAAAGAGCCCTAATAAAAGTGAAGCACCTACATTTTTAGGGTTCCGTACCTCATTTGGAAATACGGAACCCTTATAGGATCACTTTGTTGACAGACGGCTGTCAAGACCCTTTTTCTCAGAAACGGCTAAAGGTATCAACTTGAAATTTATACCACCTATTAAGGTTTGTGGGCTTATGGTGCCGTATACAAATCAAAGCTCTAGCTTAATGAATTAAAAAGATATGGCAATGAATGTATAATTTTTGTATGGAAATGGCTAAAATGAAAAACCTCTAGGGTACTTCCAGTTGCCTCACAATTCTGAAATTTGGAATGCTAGGAGCTTTTGTAACACAATTTAAGGGAAAAGTTTGAAATTGAGGAATTTCGAAGATTTTTAGGAAACAAAGTTATATTTGCGGTCAACGTCATACAATGATTACGTGAGCGACCGCAAATATAAGTTGTCAATTTCTACACATAGAATTTGTATTTTCTGACCATGACCACTGGTGAACGACCGGGATTCAAACCCACGACCAATGGTACGGAACCCTCAGGGCGCGAGATCTCGAACTTGACCGTCTTTATTCTTTAGGTTACTACTTCCCAGACTTAGGGTGGGCATTTTTCATCAGCCTGTAAGAGTCCACGGCCTATCCCATAACAGGTACCCAAATATTATAATATAGATAGAGAAGTGGAAACATGGTGAAACGTTATTGTTTGCTAACACCCTCTTTGCCAAGTTACTTCGTAGATCTGAATATGTTTCACGTGAGGAAGTGGTGTTCAGCTCGTCAACTAGGTTATTCCAGGCATCCAGTTATTTTATTTATGTTCTTTCGATTGGAAACTCTAATAAAAATATGAACGGTATTGATTTCGCAATAAAAACTGTCCCATTTGTGTCGCATGCCGGTTGGAGATTGAACTATGTAGTTCGTTAGCTTTGATCGCGTATCGGCCTGTTTGTAACGACGGACGGTCTCGTTTTTCGGTAATTCTGTTGTGCAATAACTATAGTAATAACTGAAAAACGAAAGGTACTACCTAATAATAATAATAATAAAATCATTTATTTCAGGCATCAAATAATTGTAAAACAAAAATGTTGGCCCATAGATAAATACCTTAATGACTCACATACATATATAAAAATATACCTAACATTACATTATAATCTACACTACATTATTTGAACGAAGTCGCAGATGACGTGCGCGCGGTGTCGCGTATCAGGCTTCCGATGAACTTCCTGAATACGACACCCTTCGGCCAAAACCCGCTATACATAAAAATAGAGAGACGATTAGTCGGTGCTCTAGCCATAAATGAATTAAAATTCACATTACGGCGAGATTCCAACTTTTCGACTCTTATGGACAGGCCGGTCTTCTGCTTCACGTACTCCACCACCCCCTCAGCCTTCACGGTGTAGTGGACCCGTGACACGTAGAGCTGCTTGGTGGGTATCTCGGCACGAAGGAGGCACAGCTGGTCTAGCGCAGTCGCTGAGGCGGTACCTAAGTATCTACATAGTTTCATACATTATGTTACTAACAAATTATCTAGATCTAAGTTTATTCATAGTATTTGTGAATGCCAAACGGTACGGGTCAGGCAGATGCACCTACCTAAACATTGCATGTAAATGTCGCCAAGCAAGACGTACAAGCAAGCACCGTAACGGGGCGCTGTAAACAAGTTAAGGCATCCCATGTATGGCTATGGCATACCTCTCCAAGCCTATACCTTGCTCAAAGAGGTCCCACAGCCGCTCCGATGGACTCGCGGTGAGCTCCCAGGCTGCTGGTTTATAATTTTGTACTTAATGAAATCAAAGTATTTTTTAACGGCCATACTTTCATGCCCTACTTCTTTAAGGTTAAAAAAGCCTACTTGTAGAGGTATGGTTTGGCCCTAAATGAGATCCCATAAGTTTTAACAGTGTAAAAGTTACGGTGCTTACTTGTACATTTGAATTTACTTACTAATGTTTATTACGGGATCTCTTTTTATTTTGTTTTTCGCACATCATCTCTTTCTTTATATTCTGTATAAGCTCAGCGTGTATCTTAGCTAGTTTGTGTTCTGGATGACGTCATCAAAAAGGTCGTGGGTTTGGAATTGTCGATGTCGTCACTACCACACTGATTTCGATTAGGTACGTCGTTTTGTCCGCTTAATGGTTTGTATTAAAAAATACAGATTTACTTTATCAGCACCTACTACATATCAATTTGTGAAAACTTACTTGAATGCTTGAAAAGCATTAGTTCTCGTAAACTGCTAGCTTGTTGGTGAATATTGTAATAGTTACGAGAGCTGTCAATGTCACGTTTCGGCTTTCGAATGTTTTCATCAGTTTATTCAGAGAACGTCTGACTGGATGCGATTCCGAAACCCATACAACCGTCTATTCAGCATAATCCATTGCCAAATGTGCGGCCCCGGCCAAGCTGTGCCCTACCTAGCGTAATGTCATCGTGGTGTGTGCGAGTGACGACTGTTCATGTAAACCATGTGATTACCATTCAGGGAGTGAACTGGCTGCTACCCATGCGGGTGCCCAATTGTTACCCTCAGCCAATGGCAACGGGAATCAGCCGGCTTCTCATCGGAAGGTCGTGCGTCACGTTCCTCTGACAACTTTGTATGCGTGCGTATTACCTACCGGTTTCAGTAAACGGTTTTCCCTAGAAACATCCAATCCTCAGAGAGGCAACGTGAAGTAGGTACCTACAGGCTGCCAGCCCGCCGGACCCGCAGATGCGGCCTACTCCGACTATTAGTCATACAGTTAGACAATCGTCATCACTCTCAAAAATTACAGAAACGGATCTTTATGATTCACAAAGTTATTAATTTATCTTTGTAATTAACATCACGCTACACCCTCTTGAGGGGAAGAAGGATAGAAGCGAAGATGTATTCATGAAAATAATTATTAGAAACATTGCAGAAATATTTTTAAAAACAAATATTGAGATACCTACAGAGTTGTTAGCGAATTCTAAATGAGATGTTTGAATTTTGAATTAGATAAAGTTGAAGGTCTCACGTTGATCCCAAGTAGATACAGTTGACATTGAAGGTACCATCAGATTATCAGTTACTTATCTACATGAAAAGTTATAAGTACTTAAGTTCGATTAGTAGGCGGATGTCGTAAGAGGCGACTAAGGGAAACAAAGCCAGGATTTGGGCAGCAGCGTCCCCTATCAACAAGAGCATTATTTGCGCTCGCCAATCCGCATGCCCAGCGTGGCGAGTATGGGCAAATGATGGTTTCTGGTAATCTATGGGGAGGCTTTTGTTCAGCAGTGGACGTCCTGCGGCTGAAATGATGTTGATGTCAAATTCAAAATCTTTATTGCACTTATGTTGTTACAATGTTAGTAGGCATTTCGCAGAAAGTCGGCCTTCAGCTACTAAGCCCTTTAGAAACGTAGGTAGTGGCAAACATTAGTGACACGGATGTGGCGTAACTGTCCGCGCCTAAATGTTCGTCGCGAGCGTGTGTGATCGAGGCGGCGGCGCGCTAATGTATTCCCTCCGAGGAGTGACAAGTAGCGCTGGCTTCCATAGAGAAGCGCTAAAATACGCTCTACACGATGACAATTGATTCTGTAAACAGAAACTGGTTTAGAAACGGCTAATTGGGAACCCCATGCGCATACAAAGTTGCTATGTTAGGCTGAGCGGAGACCATTACATTATTAGTTACTTGTAGCGTGATTCATAATACCTATGTATGTTATCCCGAAAGGGGCTTATTCTGCAACCAATTGGTAATAAAGTTTGTTCTACGACTTTTGGAAATTCGTCATTTTACTGAAAAAACACTACGCAAAAGTAAACTGTCAAATAAGTTCATCAAACTTAATGAATCAGCTGTTTTTCGTAGTAGTCTTGATGCAAAACTTCTCGTACGTTTGGTTATTAGTCATAAATAAAGATGATAAAAAGGTGTAGCTGCTCTAAAATGTGGGGGGTGGTGTGTGTACCGCCTGTACGGAACGCAGGGGGAACTGTAACCGCGGCTCTACCACGAAAGTTGGCATACTGGAGGACTCTATTGGTTTTCTATCGCATGTCGAGGGCTGTCGTCAGCATGGCGGTGGTGTAATGGCGTGGGAGCGGCCCCTCATGCCGCACGGATGGACACTACTTACATAAAAATAGCATAACGCCTGCATGTACGTACAGTCGCCGTCACAAATACTTACGGAGATACCTGGTCCATGCCGTTTAGATTTTTGCTGGACTAAGGCCAGGAATTCCTGCACCACCATGGTGTCAGGCGGCTCGGAGTGCTGGGGCCATTGCGAAATATGTTTGCATCTTCGCAGAAATGAACTCGTATGTGCTACATAAGGACTCTGCTCTGATTGGTGGCTGTGACACGACAGTCTCAAGTTTCATTAAAGCTGCAAAAAATCGATTAAGAGTCGCCAACTTCTGAAAGTGACTGGCTTTTTATGCTTTTACTACACTTATTGGACGAGAAAGTAGATGAGGCTTTTACTTACAGTTACTTCATGGAGACTCTACCTACTCTAAATGGATCTACACTACAGCAGCATCCGCACCGCAAACTGGAATTACGTTCTTTAGACGACGCCATGCTGTGGTTCAGCAATCATCGAACGCTCCCTTTACCTCATACCTACCCTAACCCTTAGAAAAATTAAACAAGCGTAAGGGTTACCTTTACCATTGTGAATTTGTGATCCACAAACAAAAGCAGCAGTGGAGGCATGAAAAGATGAAGTGAACTCGTTCGAAAATTGCAAAGATAAGTATGAGTTAGTGCTTAATTGTCGTCAGTATGTAAGTATCGAGCCTCGTTTAGAGATGTAGTTTGTATGGAATTGTAAGCATCCTCTAGACTGTAGCGCTACAGCAAAATGTACCATAGCCCAATGCATTAAGGTATAATAGAGTTCTTTCAGGTACTATTGCGTCAGTTTTCGGAATATTGTAAGTAACAGTTGAATACACCGCGCGCGCGGTGTCTGAATGAGAGCGGATCGCTCCATGCTGTTTAGATAGAAGGTAGAGTTTATTTGGTTGCTACGAAATATTTGCTTTTGGTGAAATGGAGCGCGCCGTTACATAGGTATTTATTAAAGACTATTTGCAAGAAACCGTAAGTAGAGTAGTGGACGGTAGGTAGGCAGATAGACTAGTTAAGAGCCGCATTCAGAAGCCTCAAAACTAAACTGAGGATCCACTCCAGAACAATTTCTCGAGGTAAGCCCTAAATGTAGGTATCTAATGTGTTAGGTGTGTTGTCTTCTAGCAAATTATAAGGTAAAAAACGCGTGGTACAACATGGTTAGCGACTAGCGCGATCTAACCATACTCAACAAACGTAACTTTTATTTTGGGCGCGAATCGGAAGTCTGAGGCGAAATTTCAAGACACGTATCAAACTTTACTGCAGAGAAAGTCTACTTCAATCAGTGCTTGTTGCCAGTGATGACATGTGGCACTGAAACTAGGTCGCTAACTATTGCTCTCATATACATGTCAATAATGCTCAAAGTCTATGGGTCAGGCTACGGATGCACGGATGGATGAGAGATGGGACTCTTCGGGGGAGTGCAGCTATGCACTATGTACAGCAGTGGACTTCTACAGGTTGTGAAGATGATGATGATGAAAATTAGAGCCATGTTCAATATTAAGAATATATGTATGTATATACGTGGTTGTCGACTTCGCTGACAAAAGAATTGAGATCTAAATGGGTGCCAAGTTCTGCCAAGCTCTTTATTTGACTGTCAAATAAAGAGCTAAATTAGGAACTAATTTCAATAAAGCGAAGTTTTCACTTCCGTGGACAGTGGTTTGGTTCAGTCAGACAAATGCATTTACAAAAGGTACCTACAAACGTAGAGTTTATTCACGAACAGATCGAGTTCTGTGTTCAATGCTTGATGTCTCGAGTTACTTGTGTGGCAATTTCATGTGAACCAATCAATGAGAGAAACCGTTGGATTGAGGCGCTTTTTTTCCTATGAATAAAAGATCTTCACAACATTTTCTTGGATATAAAACTGAAAGATAATTAATTGTATACCTAGGTAAAGATTCTAAGGCCGAACGCCCCTCCACTGTGAAGGTGAACGTCATCGCTACTCCCATGTTACGTACGAGTAGGAGGGGCGTTCGGTGTTAGATTACTTACACTATTTTATTTAGAATTTCGAAGCTTCACAGTTTCGAAATAGCGGACTATTTTGTCATGTTCTGTATTATCGAAATCCCATCAAAAACATAAATGTGAAAAAGGGAGCCAATTTCAATATTTAGAATATGCGTGGTTGTCGACTTCGCTGACAAATGAATTGATAAGTATCTAAATGGGTGTCAAGTCCTATATGATACTTCAACGTGCAATCATTAAAAAAGTCATATAATTATCAGGGTTTTTTTATTGATGCACTACTCACAATTATTTCCGTGAATAACATCCACTATTTATGGTTTCAGCAAATATTTACAGCATATTGTTGTGCCAGCCCGCTTCAACCCTGCCGATGCCGTTGGCAATGTGACAACGTTTAATGATCGACTCAACCCGCGTCACACAAGAGGGGCAGCCCTAGCCCTGCGCCTGCCAAACCAACCAGCCTGCCAACCCTGCTCGTTAGACTCGCAGACTTGACGTTATAGTATAGATAGATTCAAACAGTTATTTGCATTTTTTTTATGATTACCCTAGGTGGGTAATGTTTATGACTATATAGTCATAGTCATAGTCATAATATTTATTCACCTTTGGAACACTGGGAACACTTGGTTTTGTTAATTACATCAAGTTTTAGCGGCTGTACATAGGCCTTGTCAATATGTTGTAATATAATAATATTAATTGCCAATAAAACATGTCATTATAAATCAGTAGGTACAATCAACAAATCAAACGAAAAATTAAAACATAAATCTAATAAAATGTCAAATAAGTATTGCCATGTCATAACTTAATGAAACTACCAAAAAAATCAATAAATGTAATGTTGCGGCTGTAATGGGGCCTTGTCACAAAAGATACATGGGTATATAAAAACAATCATTAGCAGTGAGCCATGGTCAAAAACATTTGGAGATCTCAATTATTTAAACTAGATTCTGTTATTTTTCGCGTTTTTCCAGTGCAGAGATAGACAATAACCAAACATCCTTATCACTTGTGTAGTCACTATGTTTATAGTAAGCAGCCCTTGTAGATTGAGAATGTCATTAGGGATTTTATTGTAGAATCTTATACCATATCTAGAATCTAGAATCTTATATAAGTAGGTCTCCTCCGCTATGTTTCTGCTCTTGTGTAAATAACGTAAACGAGTCCAATGTTGCCTGGAGCTTGTGGCCTGGAGTAGCTTTTCGAGCAAAACTGCTAGCAGGAACGTATGCTCTGATAAGTTAGCTAGGTGCAGCGCAACACGAGTTCCGTTAGCACACCCGTCCCGTAGGTACTCCACGTACCTCTGTTGTTAATTGCACTGCAGTTTGTGGTGGTGGGCGGCCACTTGTGAAATCAGTGCGCTTTGATTAGAAACGAGTCCACTGACATGAACCTGCCTAATCCCGCGAGCTATTTATATTTTTATACGCGGGACATTGGCCTCTATTCCGTTGAATTAACTATTAGTATTCCATGGCCGACACGGGCGGGACTCTGTCAAATACTGAACTCTGATGTTATTCGGCTTGTCGTCGTCGGTCGTCTCAGCTTCAGCTTTAATTGATCGAGCGAGCGAAGATCTCTAAAAGAACTTGGGCGATTTGGCGTTGTACGTTTATTCGTTCGATCATAACTTTATAGGTATCTAACCGTTAATCCGATTTGCTTGAAAGGAGCCATTTCATTCTGGGCCTGGTCCATGTACACTACATAAAAAAATTAGGAAAAAAATAGGAGATTAAAAGAAAAATAAAATTTCATTAATTTGAAGACAAATGCGATGGTACAAGAATAGTACTTCTGGTAAGTTTTTTACTATGTGAACACTATTTGAAGGCTGCCATGTAGGTTTATAATTGGCGTTGGAAATGACATTGACATATTTTTCATGTCATGTTGTTTGATTTGATGTTTTTGTTTTATCAGATAAATGTAGGTTGTCAAAATGACATTTGACGCACGTCCATCCGCCATATTTTTGTAGCGCTGTGTGTTGCTCTCTTTGTCCAAGAAAATCTTAATGTACCTTAAAACGAAGTCAATTTAAATAAAATAACCAATTAAATACGTTTACTTTATGGCTTAGCCATATTTTAGAGTAGTGTACACAGTGCAGGCCCAGGCTCCATATATTGATTTAACGTCTCTTTTCATAGGTCACTAAGTTGTACACATTATACTTGTATGGCTCCAATTAATTACTCCGTAGGAAAAATATCCTACCTAACCTGTCAGGTCACTTGTCAAAAAGCCCTCCGCCAGCTCTGATTGGTCCGTCGTCGTACAAAGTGCCGCGAGTTTCGTTCAGATCTCTTCTCTACAGTTTTTTTTTCATCGCAGTACCCGCAGCAGCAACCCTTAGTACCCGTTCGATATCAATTTCAACTTGATAACTCCAGCCCTTCCTGAGTAAAATGGCTTTGAAACACGGACAGACAGATAGACAGGATTCATAACCAACTCATCCTGAGGGTTACGTTTTTATACAAATGAGATACCTACGGAACACTATCAAAATGCAGCGTCATGATATTAACCTAAAAATAATGTTTCGTAAAGTTAAAAATAAATAAATTGAAAAATTTATTTTAAGAAGATATTTAGCTGTACAATATTAGGTGAACCTAACACACTAAGTCCAAATAATAATATAAATTATGTATTCAGCTTAGATTATAATAACTAAGGTATTCAGTAGGTATATACATTACAGTATTACATTTTAATTACTTACTTGTACCTACCTAGATAAAATATTAATTATATTATAGCGCTTTCTATAAGTTGGAGACACAAAGCTACAGTATAGCAACATTTACTCCTTGAAATCGGCACTACTTATACATTTTCCTAATAAAATAAACAATAGTTTGTTCAGTTTGTGTAGTTTTTTTATAATAAATATGAATGCAGTTTTTCTTAAATCTGAAATCGACCACTTATAATCTTGGAAAAAATTTCTCTATAGTAGGTTCTACCTATCCTACTAATACTTACTAGGTAATAGGTACATATTATAATTATAAATGCGATAGTTTGTGAGCGTGATGTTTGTGGTTTCATCACACCGTAACGAACGGCTAAGCCGATTTCGATGAAACTTGGAAAAGAGAAGAGTTTTTTTTTACCTAGAATTTAAAGGCTAGTTTAAAGGCTAGTTTTTATGTAGGTACCACGCGAGCGAAGGCGCGAGCGTAAGCTAGTCTCTTATAAGTTTGTGACTTCCCTATATTGACCTTTCCTGATTGATCATCGTGTACAGTCCTACACAAATGGATGTGTACCTATAGAGATAAGAACGAGATAAAATTATTGTTAAAACGGGCTGGACAGTGGTTTCACTATAAGGCTTTGTTTGATAGTTTTTTTCCCGGCCTTGAAATTACGGTTATTCAATTTCAAGGTCATGAATATGCGCAGCCGCACGAACACCCGCAGCAGGTAGTCGAAGGGGAAGCACGAGCACTGGCACGACGACCTCGGCAGCGGGATCACCTTCAGCAGCGTGAACATCTTACTGCCCGGCCGGTCCTCTATGCTCCTAGCGAAGTGATCCGTGAAAACTTCGTCCAACTTCTCCACGTACTCGTACAGAACCTGCGAGGGTAGTTTTAGTTTTTTGTAGTATGGCGCCTTTTTATTGTAGGCCTCGAAGTGAGCGAACAGATCGGTCTGATCCAAGGTGGGCAACAGTTTCAAGGCTGCGGTCATTTCCTTGCAGCTGTGTTTCTCGGAGCATTTATAAAGCAGGTAGCTGGTGACGTACTTGAGCGTGTGCGCCTCCGGCAGATCCATCTGCGGCTCGCTCTCGGAGCCGAGCGACACCAGCGAGGGCGCGGGCTCCGCGAGCGGAGTTATCATCTTGTTGCTGATGATCTCGTCGGTCTTGAGCAGGATCTCGTAGATGTCGGGCTCGCGCTCGCCGTCGGCGGAGCTCTTCATCATGTTCACGAGGTACATCTCGGAGAAGGCGCGCATGAACTGGATCGGCAGCGGCTCGGGCGAGTGCCCGCCCGGCTGCTGGTGCCGGATGGCGTCGAACAGCTGGTCGAGGCTCTGCCGGCTGAGCCGTCTCGTGAATACGCTTTGGAAGCCTTCCGTCTTCATATCTTCGAACAGTCGTACGATCGATTGGATTGTGATCTGGAAGCTCAGGAAGGTGTCGCTCTGCGTCGAGTTGTCCCTGCCGGTGGTGCGGTTGGTGGACTGCATGCACGCGAACATGTTTTGACCTTCCTTCAGTAAGTTTTTCTGTTCATCGGTCATTTTGAATGGCGTTTGTGTTTTCGCAGATTTTACTTCAGACGAGTTCAGTACATCGAACAGTTTGTCCATGGTTATGAGAAATTTTGCAGTTGCTCTTGCGTTGTCTGTGATTTTGCCGAAGTCGATGTACGTCTCGAGCGCTGCGTACACAGACTTGCTGAATATTTGCACGGCGTACTGCACCTTCTTCCTTTCGTTGTTGTTTGGTTCCACGTGCGACTTCGTTATTTTAGGTATTAACATAACGTTCTTTTCTTTTTGCGACTCGTACAGTTGTTCAATGTAATACCAGGATATAACATTTCTGTCTAGATGAAAGTTACTGGTGAGAAGGTCGTTACGCAAGCACTTCATCAGGTGTGGAACATCTAAAATGTAATATATTTTGCGTTCATCTACGAAGAAATATGGCGACTGAACTGTAACATTTTTAATCGCTTTTGCATATTTATCATAATTAGATCCTTGTCCAGAAACAACGGCCTTGACCTCGACGCCCACCCCGATGAGCTTGCGAATGACGTCGTCGAGCCACGAGTCCAGCTCCACGTACTGCTCGGCGCTGGCGAGGAACGAGTACGCCACGGGCTGCTGCCAGTCCACGTACATGCCCTGCAGCTCGATCGCGAACGAGATGCTGGCCAGCTCCGGCGACACGACCCCGTTCACGCTTTGCAGCCCGATCATATCGTCCGTTTTCGGTTCATAGAAGAGATTGCGCTTGAGCACCATTTCGTCCACGCAAATGGTGCAGTACTTGGCCTCCGCGGGCAGCGACTTGAGCTTGAGCGCCAGCCCGTGCAGCACCTGCTCGTCGAGACGCGGCGGGATCTGCAGCTTCAGCCGGCGGATGGTGCTCTCGCTGGGCAGCTTCAGCGCCGACTGCAGGCAGCGGTACGCGTGCGGGCTCGAGTAGTGCAGGTTTAGCGCGAACGTTTTGTACTCGGAGTCGAAGCGATTGCCCTTGAATTTACTCTTTATTTTGTTTTGCCACTCGATTAACTTCTGGAATCTACGCGAAATGTCATCATCGGGATCGGGTGTTGTGAGCGCAATTTTGAGTTCCGCTTCCTTTTCCATTTTCTCGATCTTTTGCTCGAGCCTTTTCCGTTTGGTTTCGGAAACCTGCAGTTCCTTTTGCAGCTTTCGCTTCATCGGGCAGTCTTTGAAATCGGCGACCGACCCTTTGGAGGTCTGCGTGGACTTGGTGAGGAGCACTGGCAGCTCGCACACGCGCTCCTCGAGCGAGTCGGGCTCCGACTTGATGATGACGTCGCACATGGTGGCGCTCTCCTCGGCTTGGTTCGGCAACATTCTGGTCGGCACCGCGTCGTCCGTCAGCAGCTTCAGGGTCTTGATGTTCATTTGAGATTCATCAAAGTGTGAAGCACAAACTAAGTAACTTTTCACGTTCAATTCTTCCTTGTATAAAAGATCTTCCCTGCCAATTATCACTAACCATTCTCGGCGCCTGAAATAGAAGAAAAGTATTTTTTTAATAATGTTATGACAGCATTTTTTGTTCCTCGTAGGGGGGAAATGAATCTATCTATATCTATATTCTATATATATAAAGGAGTAGTCCACTCACTCACTGACAGACTCATCACGAAAGCTCGGAAACTACTGAGCCGAGGAGTCTGAAATTTGGCACAGACGTTCTTTAAAAGATGTTACCGTGCAATAAGAACGGATTTTGGAAAATTCTACTCCTAAAGGGGTGAAATGGGGGTTGAACGGTTGTATGAAAGTCCTATGTTTTTGAAGTAAGACACATCAAAATCGATTATCTGGTAGATGGTTCAAAATAATAAAATACCTATATAAGTTTTATGAAAAGCAGGCCTTGAGGATTAATTATCATCATCATCAACCTGTAGAAGTCCACTGCTGGACATAGGCCTCCCCAAAGAGTTCCACGACGAACGGTTTTGTGCCTTTTCCATCCACCGACTTCCCGCAACCTTCACAATGTCCTATTTGTCGTACTGCAGCACACGCAAACTTGCTACTCTAAGATACCTACTTTTTTTTTAATTGCTCTTTTGATTATTTATACCTACCTAATGTATGTACTTTAGTTTAAAATTGTTTATCTATGTTAATTGTGTGTGTCTGTAGTGCCAAATAATTTTTTTATCTATCTATCTTATCTATCTAATGTCGTCGGTCCATCGGGTGGGGGGCCTTCCGTGACCATGATGGTGACGGGACGGTGAAGGTAAGGTGGTGACGGGACGGTGAAGGTAACGGGACCGTAACCGTCACCGTCACTGTCAAGTGACGGTGACGGTTAACGTTACGGTTACGGTGACGGTGATGGTAGGTAGAAGTAGGTAAATAGCTGCATAATAAGTGTTAGTACTTTGGTAAGGATAATGGAAAATATTCTAGGTAGGTAAACAAACGCGGACGAACTGGCGAGCGGGACAACTTGTAAAGGAGCCATTTCATTCTGGGCCTGGTCCATGTACACTACATAGCAAAATTAGGAAAAAATAGGAGATTACAAGAAAAATACAATTTCATTAATTTTAAGACAAATGCGATGGTACAAGAATAGTTCCTCTGGTAAGTTTTTTACTATGTGAACACTATTTGAAGGCCGCCATGTTGGTTTATAATTGGCGTTTGACATGACATTGACATATTTTTCATGTCATGTTGTTTGATTTGATGTTTTTGTTTGGTCAGATAAATGTAGGTTGTCAAAATGACATTTCACGCACGTCCATTCGCCACGTCCATCCATATTTTTGTAGCGCTGTGTGTTGCTCTCTTTGTCGAAGAAAATCTTAATGTACCTTAGAACGAAGTCAATTTAAATAAAATAACCAATTAAATACGTTTACTTTATTGCTTAGCCATATTTTAGAGCAGTGTACACAGTGCAGGCCCAGGCTCCATATATTGATGAAACGTCTCTTTTATAGCTAGACTTCTAAAATAAAGTATTCGAGTTGTTAGTTAAAAACATCTAGTTCGAATTACATTATTATTATTATTTCCTACCACATTCAGTAGTTTTGGCAAAAATATTACGTTAAAGGAGCCATTTCATTCTGGGCCTGGTCCATGTACACTACATAGAAAAATTAGGAAAAAATAGGAGATTACAAGAAAAATACAATTTCATTAATTTGAAGACAAATGCGATGGTACAGGAATAGTTCTTCTGGTAAGTTTTTACTATGTGAACACTATTTGAAGGCCGCCATGTTGGTTTATAATTGGCGTTTGTCATGACATTGACATATTTTTCATGTCATGTTGTTTGATTTGATGTTTTTGTTTTGTCAGATAAATGTAGGTTGTCAAAATGACATTTCACGCACGTCCATCCGCCATATTTTTGTAGCGCTGTGTGTTGCTCTCTTTGTCAAAGAAAATCTTAATGTACCCTATAACGAAGTCAATTTAAATAAATTAACCAATTAAATACATTTACTTTATTGCTTAGCCATATTTTAGAGTAGTGTACACAGTGCAGGCCCAGGCTCCATATATTGATGAAACGTGTCTTTTAATCTCCTTCCCTACAGTAACCGTTTTGTTTTCGGTATAAACATAGAGTTAGGTTAGGTAAGCTTTCTATATTACTAGCTATTGCGTCAAACAAAATCCGGTGTGATGCTCTCTCAAAGAAACAGTTCGACTCTTTACCACAGATTACTCTTAATAGTTCCATCGCTTTTTTATCACAAACTAGCTTGCGCCCGCGGCTTCTCTCGCGTGGTAGGTACCTACATAAAAAGTAGCGTTTGTGATATTCTAGATAAATAAATTCTTACTATCCGAAGATTCATCGAAATCGGTTGAGCCGTTACGGCGTGATTGAACCACAAATAAACATCCAATAATCCCTATGTACACACTTTCGCATTTATAATATAAGTAAGAAGTAGGAGAGTAGGATGTTCCCTCGAACCCGAAGCCGAATTCTTCAATCTTACCGAGTCATTGAAACTTTACCAAATGGAAGCTCACGCACGTTATAATTTTTATCAATCGATGTAGGACCTACCTACTGTTTTCGTTGTATCTCAAAAAGTAAAAAAAGGAATAAATGTACCTATAGTCGTATAGGTACATTTATTCCTTTTTTTTGATTCAAGGCTCCTTCCCTTAGGAAGGAGCTTTGAATCAAATCCTTAACCTTACTCTTAAGTAGGACACCCCACTTCATGTATTTGTATAACTTTTATAGAAGCCTCTTTATTTATAGGATAATAATACGGGTGGGGCAAAATGTAGTAGGTTAGGTACCTACCTAGGTACGTACCTACTTCATTTAGAACGTAAGTACCTTCCTCTTCTTTAATAGAACAGTTAGAATGTTATGTTCTATGAAGCTTTAGGTTAAAACTTTTAAAATAACTGTAGGTATTTTATTATTGTGAAAAAAAGTACAGTCAGCCAGCCTAAAATATTGCATAAGTATTTGTCAAATAAAAAAACAACCTGGGTGACTATGAGGCAGTCGCCTTTAAATTTAGCGCGGTAAATCGTTAACGACATGTCATCCAAATTCCAATCCATGCCGCCCGGCGCCGCCGCCGCTACCGTGGACGATAAAAAGCGTTACCTCTCTCCATACATTTTGTTCTCGTGCTGTAGGTACTTGCTAGTTGCAACAGAAAATTATAAAAAACGCTCATTGGTTAAAAAAATCATAGCTGCGTGTCGTCGGTCGTCGCGCGCCACGAAATCCCTAACGCTAGCTATGTGTGGCGTGTGGCGTGTGGTGGCAGCTGTGGGCCAAAGACAAGCACTTGGCCACTCATTTATTGATCGGAAGTTCCGATTCGGAACATGCCGAACAAAACGAACGGTGATTAGTAGTCGTGCAAACCAGCCCTAACCTCACCTAAGCAAGCTTAGGTAGTAGGTAGAGGTAGGTACCATAATATTTCTATGGGTAGTACCTTATATTAGCAAGACTCACCGGTCGAGATCCTTTGGCAGCGAGAAAAACGTTAGATCCGGTATCTTTCTGTTAGAGTTCAAACAGCCGAATACGACGCAGTATCGTCGCCCGGTTCTTCGATTCAACTCCATGGCGGAGTTGAAGGTATTCCAGCATCAGTATAGACCCAATTGTGTAACAACGAGGTGTTTTTGCAAGACGACTGCGAAAACATAGACCTACGTCACTGATCGCGCGCGGCGAGCGACTGACGCACGTGACTCCCGCCGGTAGGCAGCGCGCGGGGGAGGGGAGGCCTTGAGTGAAACAGGCCGGTCGAAGGGGCATTGATCCGGCCCGTGTGTTGCGCGGGGCGCGTCCGAACACACAGGAATCAGGATACTACGTCGAGATGGCGGCAATCGGTGACATAGCGGCATCATGCATTAGCATCCTTTGGTCTGTGAGCGGCATCGTCGCATCGGCATCGACATGGTAATGCGAGGGCTGGCACCTCGTCCGAACTCGAATCCTATTGTCTGCGCTACCGAATACTGGAATGAAATAGAATGCCTGTGCGATGGAAGTTGCTTTCTAGAAGTTGGGAGGAACTTACCTACGTCCTACAGACTTCCTATACCTACCTAATATTATTAGTCTATGCTCCTACCTTAGATAATATACATATATCTATGGCTCCTACCTACCTAGCTAAAACGCTTCACTATCTTACGTACCTACTTAGTATAGGCACAGATAACATAATACTATATAGGTACCTATGACCTACCTACATGAAAAATCTATCGTAAAGCACTAGCTGACCCGCCAGCGACTTCGACTGCGCGTTAAATCCGGAGCGCCTATACTAAAGGCCTACCTACGTGCCTGTCTACTTACCAACATCTCTGAAAACCTACTGTACCCTAGTACTTACCTACCTACAGCGCCCGCCCGCCGCGCCGCCGCCGCCGCCGCGCCGGTCTCGCTCGATGAAAGAATCAGTGTAGTGAAAGGATTAAAGTGCGCCTCTACCTTTCGTGCACAGTCACATGTCTTCGAATTTTTAGGTTCTAGGACATGCCGGTTTCCTCACGATGTTTTCCTTCACCGTTTGAGAGCACTAAATTTTTGTAATGGAAAATCCATTGATGCACGACAGTTTCGAACCCACACGTTCTGTGGATCGGAAGGCCATACGTTAGCATCCTATTGGTCGATGGCGGGGCCACTACCACCCCTCCACCAGTGCTCTCCATATCTTTTATTTAGTTACGATTTCAAAGTGATCCTTGTGATCCTCTGTCTAACGTAGACCATATACAAAATTACTCTATGCCGTCTACGGTTACGCTGTGTACGGTTTCTTTGTTTTTGGCTTCTGCGGCTTGTTGTCACAATTCTGCCAGTATCCGTATCATGATGTTGATGAAAGAAGAACAACGTAAAAGAACTGTTTACAAAAAATAAACGTAAGAATTGGCGGTAAGGACTAGGATGCCATAGCCGACACGAAATAAAAAAACATTAAAACAATATTTTGACTTTGGCTGCCGCCCCCCCCGTACGTAAGTGTAACGTCAGCGTAACATAACGTAGTGGACTCGTACTTTAGTTTTATTTATCTAACCTGACTCTGTCTACGATTTAACCTCTTTGGCCCACAGAGCACCCAGCCAGCCAGTCAGTTTTGTGTGTAATCTCGGCGGTAGTTTAATTTAACCATTAAACCTTATCAGCGAGTGTAGGCAAATAGAACGGGAGTGTATTATTTTCGTAATATCTAAAAATGCGGTTAGAAGTTTCAAAGAAATCCGCTCCACCATTGAAACTTGACATTCTTATTTACTTGAGTGAGACTGGCAATATTGATTGACTGTAAAAACAGCAGACGCCATTTAATGAATTGAAAGTAAAAAAAAAAAAAATCTCATAAATCTCAAATCTGGTCCTCTGGTTTTTTTGTAATAAATCCGTGTTGTTGTAGTTCAAAGTGAGTATTTAATTTTTGGCTTGTCTCCAGTCTCCACATCGTTCGTACCTACGTCCACGGAAAATCGGCGAATCGTATGAGGACTCCGTACTTTTATCTGGAAGTCGAGTAAGTACTGGTCATTGTTCTCGCCTCGTTACACAATGTAGGCATAGCAGTACTGTAGCAGTCCACATCCACACTGTCAATAAATTTCCCCTAGCTTATTATATTATGGTAGGTAGTATCTTTACAGATTTTTCATCACCAAGTGATGTGTTTGTTTGTTTCGTTAGGTTACCTGCGTTTTAGGTTAGGGGTCGATACTGTATGAAAATTGGTTAGGGCAGCCCAAGTTGGGGGTATGTAAGTCATAGTCACCATCATATTGTAGAATGTAGCCCTTTCAGGCTTTTTCATGACGGGCAGTTGGCTACCTTCATAATCCAGTCACTTGCCCCGTGTGCCTTTATATCTATGGTGGCTGGCCTCATGCTCCGATGTTCGCCCAAGGTCTGATCGAGTGATCTTCCCTCTCTTGTGGATGGACAAGAAGGGCCGTTGAAAGTAGTAATATCTTCTTATAATGCATTTTTAATTTACATTTATCTTATGGCTTTGCTCATGAATATCCGAACAAAAAGTGCATTGTCTGTATTATTTTATTTATTTATTTGATTATAGACGAGCAGCTTCCGCTGATGTGTCTACATCTCAGTGTCAAAATTGAAAGTCTATTGTCATGTCTGGTTCACTTTTTTAAGCACTGATTTATTGATTCAGAAAAAAGTTTCGATGAGGTCACCGCGAAGGCATCTATCTGCAAGAGTAGTGAGGTGTAATGCGATTTTATCAGGAATATTTAAACAACCGGGTCTTTATAGTACTCACACATCCATACAATACTTTTACGTAGGTCAGCAAATAAATGATTATTATGATTATGAAATCATGAAGCTTTCTACTGGTGAAAGAACATAGTGACAGAGATCACTCCCTTGATACCCGTCACCAATATAAAGTTAAGTGCGTTCAAGTTTAATCTGAGAATTCTGAGAGGTGAGCAGTTGTAAAAAAAACTTTCAACGGTTCACCCAGGTGGTCTCAGGGAGGTGGACGGTGGGTAAGAACCAAAACTTTCAACAAATGTTAACCTTTATAATTTTAGTGCATTTAGATGTAGAGGTTTGCAAGGTCTAACTATACATATTATAATCGCTAGGTTTCAATCAGTCAAAACAGTCGAACGGGGAGGAAAAGCAGATTGCACAATCGAAGAAAGCAAACAAGAGACAACAAGACGTTAAGAATCAGAATCGCTAGCGAGTTCATCGCTGGCCTAGCCTACCCGGGCTTCGCCGGAGGAACCGTTCTTCTCATCGTGAAAGTTTGCAGGTGCGCGACCGCCAGCGCGCTCAGCGTGCGGCGCGCCTGCGAGGAGGCGCTGCGGGGGCTGTGCGGGGAGGCGGGGGCGGCGCGCGCGGGGCCCGACGTGCTGTGCGTGCGGGCGGGGGGAGCGGGGGGAGCGGGGGGAGAGGGGAACACCGCCGTGCTGCGCGTGCGCGCGCCCGACACGCGCGAGCTGTGCGCCGCGCTCGCGCTCGCGCCGCGCCTGCGCCTCGCGCGCGCCGCGCCCGCGCTGCAGCTGCTGCTCTGATGTCCTCCCTCGAAGGTACTCTATGTAAGGTGTAATGTAATGTTATATTACATCAGTGAGGGAGGGAAATCCGTAGAAGAACCATGGACTCCGACGTAGCTCTCAGAATTAGCAAGTTGAAGTGGCAGCGGGCAGGCCATGTAGCTCGCAGAACCGATAACCGTTGGGGAGTAAAGGTTCTCGAATGGCGACCACGAACCGGGGGACGCAGTGATGGAAGGCCCCCTCACCCGATGGACCGATGACATTGTAAAGGTTGCGGGAAGTCGGTGGATGGAAAAGGCTCTAGACCGTTCGTCGTGGAGCTCTGGGGGAGGCCTATGTCCAGCAGTAGACTTCTACAGCTTGTTGATGATGAGCAACGTAGCACAACACGCTTCACTGTTTCCTCGCGCTGAAGATAGCCGTCAGAGGCGGTCGTCCGTAGAGATCGCATCATGTCCTCCATCAGCGTTCGGTCTTCGCGATTCATCTTTAGCAGTGCTGTTGTCATCTATTCCTTTATCTCTGGAAACATACTCCTTACATGTGTTTGCGCTCCCATAGCTTCCGATGTTCCTTCTCGCAGTTAACAGTGTTAATATTAAGCAGGTATGAGCGGCAACGGCCGGCACGTGGTGATAGTGGCGAGTCCGGAGGAGCTGGCGGCGCCGAGCGCGGTGCGGCTGCCGGCGCCGGAGCCGGCGCCCGGCCTCATCCTCGCGGACGGCTCCATCAACTGGGGCTGCCCGTGCCTCGGCGGGATGGCCACGGGCCCCTGCGGGAACCAGTTCCGCGACGCCTTCTCCTGCTTCCATTACAGGTGGGCACAGTCATGTCCGCACCCGCAGCGTCCGGGCGCAGGTTCTCGCTACCGGAGGTCGGTAGCGGAGAAGCTGCGCCCGGACGGTGGTCGCTGCGTTGACAGGTAGCGTCCGACACGCCTTGTTAAAGATTTATTGATCGCCGTTGTCTTCTACCTCAGGTGTAGCAAGTAGTGTAGTAAATCCGAGTTCACGGTTCCCCTTGCGCCCCGAAGGTCTGATTGCTTCGGTTCGCTTCGGCGTTCAGCGAGCTCATCTCGAGGAGCTTCTCTAATAATGCGCTAACTAAGGATGCCCTTGCAGCGCCGCGGAGCCGAAGGGCAGCGAGTGCTACGAGAAGTTCAGCGTGATGCAGCAGTGCATGTCGCAGTATCCGGAGCTGTACGGGAAGGTACCCACACGTTACATGAATGTCACTGTAAGAACGCGCTGCGCTCCGAGTGCGGCTCATCAAATACCTCCAGTAAATCTAGAAGCATTCGGTTACATACAACGTGGGGTAGATTTTAATGCAACCTAATTCGTCTCAGTTTCATTGAACCAGCGCGGCTTCGCTCGCGTGGTATCTTGATAAAAAGCCCATATGCTATTCTAGATTAAGAACTCCATCTACTTGAAGTTTCATCGAAATCGGTTGAGCCGTTACGGCGCGATCGAACAAAAAACATCTACACCTCCTCACAAATTTTCGCATTCATAATACTAGTGAGATAAATGTTTAAATTAGAACCGATGCGGTTTCAGGACGACGACGAGCTATCGGCCGCCTTGGACGAGGCGGCTGCGGGCGAGGGCGCCGAGCCCCCGTCCCCCCCCGACCCCCCGCCCCCCGCCGGCGCCCCGCCTCCCCCCGGCCCCCCGCCTGCGCACCTCGAGTGACGCACCATATACGAACAAACTAATACATTTTACCTCCTTTAACTTTAGTGTAGATTTAGGATCAGCCTCACCGGCACCGCTTGCGCTCGCATGGACCTCATAACTCGGTAGTAGGCAGGCCCAGTCTACCCAGTCTACCACCAGTCTAGTACCCAGTCTAGTGTTCAGCGCTGAACACTAGACTGGGGCTAGGGGAGCGAGCGCTACATTAATTGCTTCATTTAGCTAACGAAGCGATAAACGTAGACGTGTTTATCTCGTTTCGTCGAGGCTCCATGCCACGGCAGAATGGGCATCGAGGTTGGTTGACACGATAAGTATTGATTTATCGGCGATTTTATCTATGTATCGGAGTTTTGTAAAGCTATTACCTATGTGCTTATGAATAAGGCGGTTACAACATTGAACTTGCATTTACATGTAGGTACCGAACTATGTGGGTGTGTAGGTGGGTACTTTGTCTTAGTTTAGTGTTGTATTAGTAGTAATTAGTTGTAAACAATAAAGTAGTTGTTCATCTGTTTCTTGACTATTTTTATTTTCTGTGTCACACCTTTTAACCTTCGCTGCTTTATTCGTACATTATAAAAATATTTTGGACTACAAACTTCGAGACCCCTCAAGGTTGTATCGTGATGTAACATGGTCTAAATACACTCGAGAGCATAGAAATCGCACATAGCGGAATTTTCCAACATTTTAATTTCGACGCTTATTTTTTTTTAAATTAATGTGATGTTGCAAAAATAACTTAAATTAAATTGAAGTACACACTGTTAGCTTCCTAAAAACACAAAATGTCTAGCCTTGACCTTCGAAATCATAACAGTGGCAACTAAACAATAGAATGGCCTAAATTAGCTCGTTTCAAGTAGCGCTGTTTGTGGGACTTTGAGCAGGTATAAAAGGTTAAAAAAACAATAAATTTGTGAATGTATCGATTTATTAATACGAGGTATTGCCTCCCCTAGCCTGAATAACAGCTTCCATTCGCTGTTTCATTGAAGAAATCAATTTTTTTACGAAATCCTGCGGTATGCTGTCCCATTCTTCCTTGATCGCGGTTTGGAGCTCTCTGGGACTCGTAGGCGCTGCGTTTCTAGCTCTTACTCGTTTCTTTAGTTCGTCCCATAAGTGCTCAATGGGATTGAGATCTGGGCTTCGAGCAGGCCACGCCATAACGAGTAGTTCAACCTCCTCCAAGTACTGGCGTACTATAGCAGCGGTGTGTGGTCTAGCGTTATCCTGCATAAAAACGAAGTTTTCGCCGATAAATCCAGAAAAGGGCACAACATGTTCTTCCAGGATCTCCTCAACGTAACGTTGGGAAGTCAATCCACCCGATCGACGGTCGGTATCGGGCCCTGTGATGAAGACAAGTTCGGTTTTCG
Source organism: Anticlea derivata (assembly GCA_947579855.1). NCBI lineage: Eukaryota > Metazoa > Arthropoda > Insecta > Lepidoptera > Geometridae > Anticlea > Anticlea derivata. The sequence continues at coordinate 29,890 of OX388275.1, read as the reverse complement.
CTTCCAGAGAAATGCCTCCCCAGAACATACACGAACCACCGCCGTATGCGACCCGTTCGGAGATGCAACATTGAGCAAAACGCTCACCAGATCTTCGGTAGACTCTACCTCGTCCGTCGTTACCATGAAGGCACATCCTGCACTCGTCGGAGAAGAGGACTGCCTGCCATTGATCCATAGTCCAATTAACGTGATTTCGAGCAAACTGAAGGCGTGCTTGTCTGTGCGCTGGGGTCAATTTTGGGCCAGTTGCTGGTCTGTGCGCTGTCAGACCTCCTTCGGCTAGTCTTCTTCTAACGGTCCACCGACTGACTTCCACTTCTCTAACTTCCTGGAGCTGCTGTCCGAGTTGAACTGCATTCAACCGGCGATTTCGTAGTGATGTATTCACAAGGAAACGGTCATCGCGCTGTGTTGTCGCACGTTTTCGGCCTGTTCCTGGTCGCCTGGTATAGCCACCAGTTTGCTGATATCGCTGGTATACACGTCGAACAGCATATCTGCTCAAATTTAATTGACGAGCCACTTGACTTTGGTTCTGTCCAGCTTCGATAAGTGCAACCACTTGAGACGCTGCTTCTGGTGTGGTATCCATTTTCTTGTTTAGAGAGATGACGTATTCGTTAAAGGACCTTTCTGCCTGGGAGTTGGTATGCAAATGATGTAATTTCAATCATCCCTTATCGTTTTATACCTGCTTAAAGTCCCACAAACCGAGCTACCTGAAACGAGCTAATTTAGGCCATTCTATTGTTTAGTTGCCACTGTTATGATTTCGAAGGTCAAGGCTAGACATTTTGTGTTTTTAGGAAGCTAACAGTGTGTACTTCAATTTAATTTAAGTTATATTTGCAACATCACATTAATTTAAAAAAAAATAAGGGTCGAAATTAAAATGTAGGAAAATTCCGCTATGTGCGATTTCTATGCTCTCGAGTGTAGTTGCATAGGCTAGGTAGGTACCTAGCCTAGGGTGTTAGTTATTCAATCACGCCATAACCGCTCAACCGATTTCGCTGACACTTTGACTAAAGTGTTTTTTACCTAGAACAGCATTTTAAGCTACTTTTTTGTAGGTAATACGCGAGCGAAGCCTAGCTTGCGCCCGGTTTGTTTACTCAAACAATCTCTTAGGTTAGGTTCCTAAACAAAGTAGTATTACTGCTTATCCCACTTAGTCATTTGAAGACATAAAAGGTACCCTATGTATTACCTATAACTTAAAATGACCTAGAAAGTGGTATAAAGCAGTCATGTGAAAATGTAGACAACCGTAAAGTGCACTTTTCAAAATACTTGTGGCACACAAACAACTAAGAATAGCTACTTGTTGTGTTCCTAACTGCGAAAGGAGGCGAAGTATTGTTATTGCAATGTAACACAGTTTCCCAGAGACTGTGATAGCACTCAAGATAGGACTACCTAGATTGAAGGAGCTTAGCACATTGGAGTTGCCTTCATAAAGATGAAGAGTACACGACGACGCTGCGTACTAGTAGGTACAGCTGTTATTGAAAATGAGAGCATAATATAGGTCGCGTCTTGTAAAAAGAACGATGGCGGTGAAGCTGCGCAATGGTCGCAGCTTCACCGCCATATTTCTTTTTACAGGACGCGACCTATAATAATGTCATTTATTTCAGGCACAGATAACATAATACTATACTTTTCAGGCAACACAGCAAAATACATGTACAAATACAGGGTCCATAGATATATAAACCTAAAAAATAAAATACATAATTGTAATATTCACACTTAAAAATAAGTGTGCACAGCAGTGTAAAAGAGTGTGCAAGAAACAGACGGGAGTGTAGTACAGTGCAGAAATCAGAGAGACCACTGGAACCCCCAGACAAGAAAAGGAAATACAGTCCACTACGAACAATTGAAGTCGTTTCATTGGGAGATCCCCCACACAGTGTTTAAGCAAGCACGGAGTTAATAGGTACCTCAAAGTAATTTCACTCGATCCAATGCAAAACGTGTGCGTTACCGCAGCAGAATGTTGTCGAAGAAATACTAGGCAACACGTCATTCTCCTTCCTTTGACGAGCCGTTCTCAGGGTGTATTTTTAAGATTATGAACCTATCTCGATGAAAGGAAAATTTTAATGTCTATTGCGCAAATTTAGAAGTTATTGTTGACTAGCTTCCACTCGCGGCTTCGCTCGCGTGGTACCTGCATAAAAAGTAGCCTATATACCAGACTGTTTAATGCAATTTATGTATTTTAGTTAAGCAATATATCTTATTCGAAACCCTAGCAAATAACATGTCAAAAATGTTTACTTGATTCAGAACTAGATGGCGCTGCTAAATTTAACTATATACCACTAATTTTGTATAGATCTATACAGATACACAGACTATAATCTATCCCTGTACCAAATTCCAACCAAATCCGTTAGGGCGTGATGGCATTTATAATATTAGTAGGATTAGGTTAGGTTAGAGTTTTTTTATGTTTGGGTTAGGTTAGGTTTTTTTTTTTTTTTTTTTTTTTTGCCTTCTCTAAACGGCTCTACTTCTCGTCACTTTTTATTTTGTGACGATTTAAGCGTTTAATTTAAGAACCTATATTTTAAAGTGTGCAAGCAATCTGGAATTAGCAAATATCATTTTATAGACTTACATCTATTAATGTATTTTCGTTGGTATTAAACGTGCAACATTGTAAACCGACACCTGCTGAAACATTCTCATGACATCTCCAAGAGATGTAACATTGTCTGAACAAATCTCTATTTTTAAAGCAGTAGGGTATCATCCAAATAAAAGTATTTCAAAAATTTCCAATAATCATTAAGGCCAAATTATCATACAATTACCTCTCATTATTGTTATCAATCATTTAATATCCAAATTTTTTAAATACCATTTATAAAATTACATCTATTCATTTATTTACGTTGGTATAATGCGTGCAATATTGTAAGTCAGGACCCACCGAAACATTCCCATGACATCTCCAGGAGATGCAACAAAGATGCGTAAGCAAATCTCTATTATCACACAGTACTCCCATTTGCCCTTGCAGCCGGATCTCACAACTCTCTCTGCATATTTCAAAAACTCATTTCGTTGGTCATTGTCCTCCACAAACTTACTGTAATTGCTATAACATAATAATATATCTGTTTGAAACCTAGTACTGAGTTCTTGGCGCCAAGCGCCGTATCCAGCCGTTACCAGCAACCCTCGTTGGTAACGGCAGCCTTGCGCCGTCTGCCCCGTGAAGGGGGCGAGCGGTGACAGTGTGATAGGGGACTTTTCGGGTCCGTGGGTGGTCGGAGCGGGGTTCCGGCTGCTCATAAGCGGATCCGGGATGGCGGCGGCACTCCGGGCAAGTGCCGCCGTGAGCTCCACGCACATCGTGCGCGCGGGTTCTGGGCGTGGCTATGGGTGCCATTCCCGGGATTGTGCTCCACAAACAGGCAAAATGCGAGAGGGCTCTTTTGCCCCCGCAAAAGGAGAGATCCATGAGGATTTCCCAACGTTAAAAAAAAAAAAAAAAAGGTTAGGTTAGGTTAGGTTTTTTTTTTTCTTATTACTTATTACTTTGCTTATTATTTCCTAGGTTAGGTTAGGTTAGGTTCCGGTGTGCCGACGGTTCCGGTGTGCCGACGGTCTCCAAGCGGGGGTTGTCGGCACACTGGCGCGGACCAAACACTGGGGGGGTTTAGCTTCTCCGCGCGTCCCTTTGACTGAGCAAAGGGCGCAGTGGATGGAGCAGGGATGGGAGCTCGGAACCCACGTGGTCACTAGTGACTCGTGGACTGAGGGTCTTGGCTTAGCCGCCCGGGCCGCGAGGAAGAAAACCTCTCTAAAAAATTACCCGCGGTGTACCACCGAGAGTGAGGGGGTTGTGGCTATGTAGTTTACTATGTACCACTTCCCCCGCAACTCTCAATCCCGGCAACATGTTGGTGGCGAGGGGGACTCGACCATGTGCCCTTATCATGGCTACACACGACATGGTCGACTCACCTCGCTACTGTTCGGCATGTATGGTCAGGACTGAGGCCGCTCAGGGAAGGAGGAGAGGAAGAAAACCTCTGTAAAAATAGTGCGGCGTAACACCGAGAGTGGTGGGGTGGTGGGACCATCGCCTCCGCAACTCTCTATCCCGACAACATATAGGTGGCAACAGCGACTCGATCGTGTAGCGGCATGATTGACTCGCCTAGCTACCTTGTGTATGGTCCGGAGGCTGCTGAGTGGGATCGGAGTGAGGCCGATCCCGCTCTGGGAAGGTGGCGGTGCTGCGGGTTGTTGGTATCGACAGCTGCGCACCGCCTGCCACGTGAGGGGGGCGAGCGGTAGCCCCTGCCGAGTGACAGGGGACTTTTCGGGTCCGTGGGTGGTCGGAGCGGGGTTCCGGCTGCTCGTTAGCGGATCCGGGATGGCGGCGGCACTCCGGGCAAGTGCCGCCGTGAGCTCCGCGCTTTGTGCGCGGGTTCTGGTCGTGGCTATGGGTGCCATTTCCGGGATTGTGCTCCACACAACAGGCAAAATGCGAGAGGGGGCACCGGTGCGTTCCATTGGAGATCCCGGAGCCCCTTGACATGCATGGAGGCTGGCCAACGTGGTGGTTTTAGTCGGTAAGAGTCCGACATACCCTTCTTTTGCCCCCGCAAAAGGAGGGATCCATGAGGATTTCATGTTAAAAAAAAAAAAAAAAAGGTTAGGTTAGGTTTTTTTTTTTTTTTTTTTTTCCCTACCCGTACTACCGTCTAGAAACGGCACTATGTAGGTTGACTATCACACCTCTGACGTAATCAGAGTCTTTTTATTTCCTAATTGTTGATTTAAAGACAGGGTTTAGTTTTTATTACATTCCCACTTAGGGTAAGTTCCTATATCTATAGTGTAATCGACCAGTATCGATTTTAATAAAAAAATAACAACAGGCAACCTATCTAAGATTGAACTCTAACAATGATTTTAACTCGAACATTTAACCAACAGAGTTTAACCTAAGTATGACATCACTACTAGAACTAAGTTCCTAGCACAAGAAAATACACGTCCGACCAGTCCGAAAGCCAAGCGCAGAGTCTCTTCGCCCAGCGCTCGCTGTGACTTTATACCGCGCCGCTCGGCACAGGCAGTGGGGTAGGAAATTAGCTAATACGGCCTCTCCTGACGGGCGGTCGTCCTCGTCCGCAACCCTGGGATACTCTCGACCTGCAACAGCCTGATCCTCAGCTATTGTGGCGAAAGTGGGATCATCGGTCTCATCAGCTAGAAGGAGTAGAAAAATTGGACACATTAGATTTTATTACTCAAAAATGTAGCAAACATACTCCTTTCAGATCTTCAATAAAAATTGAGCATTCATCATCAGTCGTTATTCACTTTAAATCTGACCATCTATTCACATATCAATCTTGAGAGCTCCCATTAAACACACACAACAACCTGATCCGAAAGAATTTTGGCAGTGACTAGTATACCATGACAGTGCTCCAGAGGAGCTTACTGCTCTTCCGTGGTAGAGAGTCACACTCGATACCAACGTGAACTGGTAGAGAGAGTCACACTCGATACCAACGTGAACCGGCAGAGAGTCACACTCGATACCGTTTTTGAAACCGTGGCAGAGAGTCACACTCGATACCGTTTTTGAAACCGTGGCAGAGAGTCACACTCGATACCAACGTGAACCGGCAGAGAGTCACACTCGATACCGTTATTGAAACCGTGGCAGAGAGTCACACTCGATACCGTTATTGAAACCGTGGCAGAGAGTCACACTCGATACCAACGTGAACCGGCAGAGAGTCACACTCGATACCGTTATTGAAACCGTGGCAGAGAGTCACACTCGATACCGTTATTGAAACCGTGGCAGAGAGTCACACTCGATACCAACGTGAACCGGCAGAGAGTCACACTCGATACCGTTATTGAAACCGTGGCAGAGAGTCACACTCGATACCAACGTGAACCGGCAGAGAGTCACACTCGATACCGTTATTGAAACCGTGGCAGAGAGTCACACTCGATACCAACGTGAACCGGCAGAGAGTCACACTCGATACCGTTTTTGAAACCGTGGCAGAGAGTCACACTCGATACCGTTATTGAAACCGTGGCAGAGAGTCACACTCGATACCAACGTGAACCGGCAGAGAGTCACACTCGATACCGTTATTGAAACCGTGGCAGAGAGTCACACTCGATACCGTTATTGAAACCGTGGCAGAGAGTCACACTCGATACCAACGTGAACCGGCAGAGAGTCACACTCGATACCGTTATTGAAACCGTGGCAGAGAGTCACACTCGATACCAACGTGAACCGGCAGAGAGTCACACTCGATACCGTTATTGAAACCGTGGCAGAGAGTCACACTCGATACCAACGTGAACCGGCAGAGAGTCACACTCGATACCGTTTTTGAAACCGTGGCTTCTAGCGTAAAAGGCGAGTTACTTACTATCAAATGAGCCATGAGGCCAGTCAAATGTTCGCAACGTTTAGACGTGTTTGGACATAAAGGCTCAAAACAAAGGCTTAAAACAAACATGCGCCTAAAATAGGTCCAGATACAGTCATTGAATGGACACCCATTCGTTAAACCATATGAGAACGTCACCCTTCATCATTAGAGACACCCATGAAGTAAGTAAGGCCAGATAAAGGCCCAGCTTTGACATCATCGTAATCACTCCATTTGTTCAGAAACTTGGCGCGAACTACCTCAGCACATCAATTATTGATGTTATGTAAGTTAAAGCCAAAACTAGAAATATAAAAATACTGGTTTGGTCTTACCACTGTATTCATCGACAGGATCGCATCCACGATTCGATCGGTTACCGTAAGTTGCATAAGCATACAGCAAGCACGCTGTGACACGCTTTGAGCGCGTTGTGGCACACGGTGAGCACGTCATGGCGCGCAGTGAGCGCCCGACTGCACTCGGTGAGCGCGCTATGGCACGCTGGTGAGCGCGCTACCGCACTCTGTGAGCGCGCCCCAATGGCACGCTAGTGAGCGCGCTATGGCACGCTGGTGAGCGCGCTACCGCACTCTGTGAGCGCGCCCCAATGGCACGCTAGTGAGCGCGCCCCTATGGCACGCTGCTGAGCGCGCTACCGCACTCTGTGAGCGCGCCCCTATGGCACGCTGCTGAGCGCGCTATGGCACGCTGGTGACCGCGCTACCGCACTCTGTGAGCGCGCCCCTATGGCACGCTGCTGAGCGCGCTATGGCACGCTGGTGACCGCGCTACCGCACTCTGTGAGCGCGCCTCTATGGCACGCTGCTGAGCGCGCTACCGCACTCTGTGAGCGCGCCCCTATGGCACGCTGCTGAGCGCGCTATGGCACGCTGGTGACCGCGCTACCGCACTCTGTGAGCGCGCCTCTATGGCACGCTGCTGAGCGCGCTACCGCACTCTGTGAGCGCGCCCCTATGGCACGCTGCTGAGCGCGCTATGGCACGCTGGTGACCGCGCTACCGCACTCTGTGAGCGCGCCCCTATGGCACGCTGCTGAGCGCGCTATGGCACGCTGGTGACCGCGCTACCGCACTCTGTGAGCGCGCCTCTATGGCACGCTGCTGAGCGCGCTACCGCACTCTGTGAGCGCGCCCCTATGGCACGCTGCTGAGCGCGCTATGGCACGCTGGTGACCGCGCTACCGCACTCTGTGAGCGCGCCTCTATGGCACGCTGCTGAGCGCGCTACCGCACTCTGTGAGCGCGCCCCTATGGCACGCTGCTGAGCGCGCTACCGCACTCTGTGAGCGCGCCTCTATGGCACGCTGCTGAGCGCGCTACCGCACTCTGTGAGCGCGCCCCTATGGCACGCTGCTGAGCGCGCTACCGCACTCTGTGAGCGCGCCCCTATGGCACGCTGCTGAGCGCGCTACCGCACTCTGTGAGCGCGCCTCTATGGCACGCTGCTGAGCGCGCTACCGCACTCTGTGAGCGCGCCCCTATGGCACGCTGCTGAGCGCGCTATGGCACGCTGGTGAGCGCGCTACCGCACTCTGTGAGCGCGCCCCTATGGCACGCTGCTGAGCGCGCTATGGCACGCTGGTGAGCGCGCTACCGCACTCTGTGAGCGCGCCCCTATGGCACGCTGCTGAGCGCGCTATGGCACGCTGGTGAGCGCGCTATCGCACTCTGTGAGCGCGCCTCTATGGCACGCTGCTGAGCGCGCTACCGCACTCTGTGAGCGCGCCTCTATGGCACGCTGCTGAGCGCGCTACCGCACTCTGTGAGCGCGCCCCTATGGCACGCTGCTGAGCGCGCTATGGCACGCTGGTGAGCGCGCTACCGCACTCTGTGAGCGCGCCCCTATGGCACGCTGCTGAGCGCGCTATGGCACGCTGGTGAGCGCGCTACCGCACTCTGTGAGCGCGCCCCAATGGCACGCTAGTGAGCGCGCTATGGCACGCTGGTGAGCGCGCTACCGCACTCTGGTGAGCGCGCCCCAATGGCACGCTAGTGAGCGCGCCCCTATGGCACGCTGCTGAGCGCGCTACCGCACTCTGTGAGCGCGCCCCTATGGCACGCTGCTGAGCGCGCTATGGCACGCTGGTGAGCGCGCTACCGCACTCTGTGAGCGCGCCTCTATGGCACGCTGCTGAGCGCGCTACCGCACTCTGTGAGCGCGCCCCTATGGCACGCTGCTGAGCGCGCTACCGCACTCTGTGAGCGCGCCCCTATGGCACGCTGCTGAGCGCGCTATGGCACGCTGGTGAGCGCGCTATCGCACTCTGTGAGCGCGCCTCTATGGCACGCTGCTGAGCGCGCTACCGCACTCTGTGAGCGCGCCTCTATGGCACGCTGCTGAGCGCGCTACCGCACTCTGTGAGCGCGCCCCTATGGCACGCTGCTGAGCGCGCTATGGCACGCTGGTGAGCGCGCTACCGCACTCTGTGAGCGCGCCTCTATGGCACGCTGCTGAGCGCGCTACCGCACTCTGTGAGCGCGCCCCTATGGCACGCTGCTGAGCGCGCTATGGCACGCTGGTGAGCGCGCTACCGCACTCTGTGAGCGCGCCCCTATGGCACGCTGCTGAGCGCGCTATGGCACGCTGGTGAGCGCGCTATGGCACGCTGCTGAGCGCGCTATGGCACGCTGGTGAGCGCGCTACCGCACTCTGTGAGCGCGCCTCTATGGCACGCTGCTGAGCGCGCTACCGCACTCTGTGAGCGCGCCCCTATGGCACGCTGCTGAGCGCGCTATGGCACGCTGGTGAGCGCGCTACCGCACTCTGTGAGCGCGCCCCTATGGCACGCTGCTGAGCGCGCTATGGCACGCTGGTGAGCGCGCTACCGCACTCTGTGAGCGCGCCTCTATGGCACGCTGCTGAGCGCGCTATGGCACGCTGGTGAGCGCGCTACCGCACTCTGGTGAGCGCGCCCCAATGGCACGCTAGTGAGCGCGCCCCTATGGCACGCTGCTGAGCACGCTGCTGAGCGCGCTACCGCACTCTGTGAGCGCGCCCCAATGGCACGCTAGTAAGCGCGCTACCGCACTCTGTGAGCGCGCCCCAATGGCACGCTGGTGAGCGCACTACCGCACTCTGTGAGCGCGCAGTGAGACACGACTGGTGTCCGCTCCCAGGCGTCTGCAGCACGAGTCGCTCACACGACTCCGAAGATGGCGCAGAGCCTGAGCCCGCCATCTCGAGTGCGATCTTGATACTAAAACTCAAAAACAAAAATCAAACAAACAATACAGCACAAGCGACTTCATAGGCACACCCCACGATATACCGGCGAACGTACACTAGTCCAAGTAACTGGTAAAACTTCCTTTTCGTTGGTGGGTTTTGGGGATTTAACAAGAACTACAATTTTCCCGATCTCGGCTGTACCTGACCATGACCTTAATGTTTAAGTCTAAAGTCGCATAAATACTCAAAACTAGTCGAAGTCAATCTTATTTCCACGCTACCCACGTTTACCGTGGAGGTGACACAAATAATTACAGAAACTCATTATCATCATCATCCAAAGCCATCTTTAGTCCATACTCATCATCATCATCATCAGTAGTCTGTACCCATCATCATCAGTAGAACGTACTCATCATCATCATCATCAGTACTCCACATGCATGTCAAGTCCCCTCTGTTTAGTACATAAGTACCGATCAGCGATGATAAACTCAGATGAAACAACACGACCTTCAAAGAGACCTCTGGAAACTTAAAGATAAGTGTGAAGTAAGAGGTTGATTCAACCTTTACCTTCGCATACTATACCGCTCATCACTATACCGCGCATCAGGCGATAGGCTGGTAACTTAATTTCTTATCGCTTGACGTCGGTTTCGGAGTGACAAGAACGCGAAATGTTCTCATCGGTAGCGGTCTCAGCTACGCCAGAACCTTGCTCAATTACGGGGGTTGGCATAACCGGAGGCAGCGACAATAACGCATGGCTTTTGTTAGTTGAACGCGACGGACTGTAATTTTATTGCAAACTACTCTCAATAACTTCTAATCCTTTCAAAACTTGATTAAAAGTGACATCTCAAGACTAACTCCGTGACCGCACGATGTCTGGATGGTTACAATGCCTACGAAAGCTACTGTGTAAGCTACATAAATCATCACGACTATCGCGATCGCAGCGGTCAGTCGAACGACTGCGATGGCGCTTACAGGCTTATAGCGGCTGTCAGAAACACTGTGACGTCAATCGTGACTCATACCACGAGTACGATTACGCTCACGTACATGTTTTCTAATTCTGGACAAAAGGTCCTGCCTTATTATGCGAAAAACATAAAGTGAGGGTACTTACAGTTTTTCAAAGGCACAAACGCTTATTTCACAGTCTATTAGGTTTTCGGATTCGTATCTCTTGCGTCCAAAGACGGGGCATTCAAAAAGTACGTGTTCTATCGTTTCCGGTACGTCAGGGTCACAGGTGCACGCTGGGTTCTCTTTACACTTAAAACGAGCTAAGTATTCCGAGAACCCACCGTGCCCTGTCATCACTTGTGTTAGTATTTGCGAAAAGTCAATTTTTCTGACGATTTTATAGGCCTCTACTGCGTCGGGAAAGAAGATTTTTGTAACGGCGGCTTTGTATCTCCGGTTCCATACGTCAAGCGAGTCCGTACGGATTTGTCGCTTGACGTATGAGACCGGACATGCATCGTAATCGGGCTTTTTCTTTAGGTTAAGTGCCGCTTCTTTCGCTAGTTCGTCGGCTCTTTCGTTTCCATTCATCCCTGCGTGTGCTTTAATCCAAAACAAAGAGACTTCTTTGTTTTGGAGTGATATGATCTCGATGTTTTTCCGGGTTTCTGTCGCAAGGGGATGAATGGATCCGTGGTTTGTCACCGTTTCTAGAGCCGATCGCGAGTCGCTATAGATGCCAAAGCTAGTTTCGGGGCGTTTTAAAATCTCACACGTGGCTCTACATAGAGCGTAGAGCTCCGCCTGATAGACTGTGCAGTGAGATGGCAGCTTAAGTTTGAGGCTTTTGGTCTCCACATCGCTATCCCAAAAGGATAGCGCTGCGCCGACCTTTCCCTCAATCTTGCTGCCATCTGTGAATATGCGGACTGCTTGGTTGTTGTGTTGTTCAACTCCTTGTTGGTCTATCAGGTTTATGAACTCTAGTCTCCTATGCTTTGCCGGATGCGGGGTCAGACTGTACGCCACCATTTTTTCTACCTCTCTGTCTCCCATCATTGGCTGGGGGACTCCAAGTTTGGCCTCGTAAAGGGCTGCAGCTTCTTGGATTCTGAGATCCAGTGGCAGTATCCCTCCCAGTAGTAGAGCCGAGTTGAGGGAGACAGTTCGGTAGGCTCTGGTTAGTTTTTGAGCGAAGCCTCTCTGAACAGCGTCAAGTTGTTTACGGACTTTTAGTTTTTTCGTGGCCGACGCCCAGGCGCTGGCAGCGTACATTATGACTGGTTCAACAGTCGCTGTGTATATGATGCGAACCACTTCCGGGTGTAGACCCCAACTGCTCCTGGCGGCTCTCGACAACTGTTTATAGATGTTAAGTGCTTTCCTGCACACATTTGCTGTGTGTTTGTTGAAAGTCATCTTGTTGTCGATTGTGAGCCCCAGGATTTTGATCTCTTCAGACATGCCGATGCCGATCCCGCCCATCTTCAGGAGTGGTGTATCGTACTTTAACTTACGTGTAATTGTCATCGCGCTGGTTTTGTGCGGAGCAAATTTTAGTTTGTTTGCGATACCCCACTCCCGGACATAGGCGAGAGCGGCATTGGCCTGTCTTTGCACCTCCAGTGCTGTGTCACCATCAAACACAAGCACCACATCGTCCGCGAACGCCTGGCTGTAGTCACCCCTTTGCGTGAGACCTTGGAGGAGTGGGTCCAAGAGGAGGTTCCAAAGTATCGGACCCCCGATGGATCCCTGGACGCAGCCCTTGTTTGTTGACTTGAGGTATTCTTGTCCCGCGTAACGCACTCTGACACTTCTGTCCCGCAGGTAACTGTCAATCAGCCTTCTCAAGTTAACGGGGCATCCCGCCTCGGCCAATCTTACCCTAATGGCTGGCCACCATGCACTGTCGAAGGCTCCCTCTATGTCAAGTGATACTATAACTATGAGCTTCTTTTGGTCTAGTTTGCTTCGGATGTGTTTCACTAGGTCATAGAGGGAGTCTTCCGTGCTTTTTTGCGGCATGAATCCGTATTGACGGGTGCTCATCCCCGGAAGCAGGTGCCACTTGAGACGACTGACCACCATCTTCTCCAGGATCTTGCCCATGACGGGTAGCAGTCCTATGGGCCTATACGACTTCGGGTTTGTATAGTCGTCCTTACCCGGCTTCCTTAGGACTACCACTGTGGCTTCTTTCCACGTGTTGGGGAAGTGGCCGAGGGCGAGGCACCTGTTGCTCAAGGCGAGGAATAGCTCTGGGTCTTGGCTTATAGCGTGGTCGCAGATGTCAGCTGTTAGACCGTCCAGTCCCGGAGCCTTCTTTGGGTTGAAACTTTTTGCAGCGAATCTAAGCTCTTCAATGGTAAACGGTGGGTCATAGTACTCATCATGGCTCCAGCCGTTTACTTGTTCAGCTTGTTCTCGGATTCGGCAATGATCGGCGTTTTCATCCCTTTTCAGATCTTCCGGGTAGAAGGTCTCCGCTATAAACTTTACAGATTCCTTGCTGTCCAGTATCCCCCCCCCCTTCATCAGAGACAAGTCCTCCTGTCTCTTCACTGTCCTACCTATAACCCTATATATTCCCTCCCATACTCCCTCCTTGTCCTGTTTCTCACAGAAAGCCTTTCAACTCTCAATTTGAGCTCTCTTGGATTCGTACTCATATTCTTCCTTTCTTTTCAGGTACTCGGCAATGACCTTCAGCCTGCGGACCGGCGCTGCGCAACGGATTCTTCGCTTCATCGTGGTGACTTCCTTCTTCAGCTCGGCGAGTTTGTCCGACCACCATGGTAAGGTAAGTGTACTATTTTCCTTCTTTTTAGGGATGCTTTTATTGCATGACTCTATTATTGCTTGTATGTACTGTGCTATTGTTTCGTCTAATTTTGCTTTATCTGTTATGTTGTCTATGTCTTTTCCGTTAAGTTTGTTTGTTTCGAACAATTGGGCCAGTTTCCTATGAAATTGGTCCCAATCTGCTTTTTTGCTATTGTATATTCTAGTGGTTCTTTTAATATTTATGCCCTTTGCTTTTGTTAGCCTAATCTTGAAAGTAAAAACATTGTGGTCGGAGCTCGTCAAGCCTACTTCTACTTTCCAGTCCTCGATCAGATCCAGCAAATCCGTCGCGCAGGCGGTTATGTCAATAAAGCTGGTGTATGATTTGTTTCCCCTTATTGTGTCGAAAGTTGGGGTATTGCCTTCGTTTAACACATGTAGCTCCATTTCTTCAAATGTTGCGGCCATGACTTCTCCCCTGTCATCGATCTTTAGGCTTCCCCACCAAGAGTTTTTCGCATTGCCGTCCCCTCCCATTACGATTTTTGTATTTCCCGTACGCTCTTTTATTTCCCTTAGCTGTTCTAGGTACGGCTCTATTGGTTCGGTAGGCTCGAAGTAGAACGAGACCGCCACGATCTCCCAGGCACTTGTTCGGAGTTTCACTGCGACGATGTTATTTGTAGTGAACTCCGGACAGAGGGTAGCGTCTATTTCACTGTCGAATACGGCGATTGCCGCTTTTACTACGCCCTCCCCTTGACTTATACTCTGAAAGATCCTGGCGCTCCCGTAATTCCTAACCCTACCTATGTTTCCTACATATGGCTCCTGGAGGAGCTCAACGGCCATCTTCATCTGTCGTCCCCTCGCGTCGCTGACCTCGTGGCCACGTGGTTTGAAGTCTGAAATAACCCCCAAAAAACACTTCTTCACTCAAAACTTCGCGCACAGATCACTTAGAGCCGCGCGTTTTGTTTCACTGGCGTGTGCGCCTCGTGCTCCCGCTTCTTTTGACGTATCACAAGGGTATAAAACGTGATAAAAACGATTTTTACTGAATTTTCGAAGCGCGGAGGGACTCTGTTTCGTGGCGCTCTCGACTGCGGTTCAGAGCGGACTGGTTAGGTTAGGTTAGGTTAGGTTAGGTTAGGTTCCACGGACCTGGGGTGCTAGGTCGGATAACCTCCTCGTGGTGCACCCTGGTAACATCATGAAACAGTTCTGCTGAGTTTGGCAGAAATGTTTCATGATGGCCAATAATCCGACACGGTGGGCCTCTCCGCGCGCTATGATTTGCATAGGGCGCAGGATGAGGTGGAGTTAGGCGCATGGGCGCCCGAGGTGGTCTGGAGTCCACAAGTGGACTGAGGACGGACTGGCGAGAGCCAGTGGTTGGCGGACTGGGCGGTACTAACACCATCGTTCAGTTGCGTCGAGAGGAGTCTAGCTAATTTCTCTGCCGGTCTGTATTACTTGCTTCAGAGACCCCCGTTGTAGCGTAAGGGGGTATGTCGCAGTAATACGGGCCGAAGGGCGGTTGCCTTAATTGGCCGTCGCTAGAGGTAGGATCCTTGATACAAAAAACCGGTGAAGGAAAACACGTTAACACCCTGGGAGAACCGGGCGCAACTCTTTAGTATATAGCCTTACCCGGGTACAGGGGGCACTGCTCGGGTGGACTTTTTATTTCCCCCATACTCGTGGGATTATTATGGAATCTTTTAATAATAAAAAAATCGAAGAGGGCCGCAAGGCCGTAGTTATGTTGGAGCGCGTGGAAGCGGTAGCTTTGCGCGAGGAGGATGAACTGCGTAAGCAGGTTCTCGAGAGTGGCGCTTCTAGTGCGTGTGACAGTGAGGAGAGGCCTCGATCTCGGCTGAGACAGAGGGTGTCGGAGTCGGAGTGCTCTTACGTCAGCATTCGGGACCGCTCGGACTCCGACGTCAGTGTGAGGTCGGCGTCGCCGAGCTCTTCGAAAGGATTGTGGCGGAAACGTCCCAGCAGCACGGAGGCAGACATGGAGGGTGTGCCAGCATCCAAAGTAGCTCCAAGGGGACGTCGTGGACGTGGTGGGCGTGGTCGCCCTGTTACGACCGGGGACTACGCTGGGCTGGCTGAGGCTCAGGCTGCTCTCAATGCGGCCAAAGCCGAAGACATTCGGCTTCAGGCGGAGCAGGAGCTGGCCGAGGAGAACAGGCGGAAGATGGAGGCGGTACGGAACACTTTCCGCAAGTTCCCTACCGTCCCAGTGATGAGCGAAGAGGGAACGCTGGCTGCAGATATTGAGAGGCACGTGTCGGAGTCTTTGGCGACCATCCACAAAGTCGCCAAGGCATCCGGCAACCTTAAGGGGACCTTTGTAAAAGGCCTCAACGACGCGGCGGAGACCATAAAGGTCTCGTTCGCGCAGCTGAGGGGCCGATCAGCATCCGATGAGGTGTTACGGCTGGAGGCTGCCAACAGGAGGCTTTCGGCTGAGCTGCAGGACCTCCGAAGGGAGGTGGCAGAACTGAGGGCTTCGGTCCCGGCTCCGGCCCCGGCCCCGTCTACGGCCCCGGCACCAGCTTCGGGCCCGGCCCCGGAGCTTGAGGTGGTTTTGAGGGAGATCATGGTGCACGTGGGTACCATGATCAACGCCCGTTTTGAGGGCCTGGAGTCGAGGCTCCTGCCGGAGGAGCGCATCCGACCGACGCTTGCTGCCGACAGGCGCAACGCAGAGAAGACAGCGAAGGGCGCCAGGGTGGAGGCTGCTCCTCCCGTGGCTGCCTCTAGCAAAGCCTCAAAGGGTCCCAAGGGCCCTGCCGCCCCAGCGGCTGGTCCAGCTGCACCATCACCACCACCACCTCCTCCTTCGCAGGAGGCGTGGAATACGGTGACTAGGCGGGGGAAGAAGAAGGCGCGAGAGGCCCCCCCAGCACGGGAGGCCCCACCAGCGAGACCCGCCCCATCAAAGGCAGCCCCTAAGCCTGCGCCGGGGCCGAAAAGTGGGTCTACTAAATTACGACCCCCCCGCACAGCAGCCGTGGTAATCACGCTACTGCCGGGAGCGGAGGAGAAGGGCTTGTCCTACGCCAAGGTCTTGGCGGAGGCAAAGAGCCGCATTAGCCTTGGGGCTCTAGGGGTGCCACCCCTTAGGATGAGGACTGCTGCCACCGGGGCTCGCATATTAGAGATCTCCGGGGCCGAAAAGGATGCGAAGGCTGACTCTCTAGCGGCAAAGCTGAGTGAGGTCTTTGAGGTGGCGGCAGAGTCCGTCCGAATATCGAGGCCAAGCATGACCTGCGATCTGCGGGTGAGTGGCCTCGATGACTCTGTCACCACCTCGGAGTTGGTGGAAGAGCTCGCCAAGGCTGGAGGATGCAGTTCGTCGGACATAAAGTCCGGCGAAATTCGTAAGGGTGTGGCGGGAATGGGCACGGTGTTTGTGCGGTGCCCATTAACGGCCGCTAAAAATGTGGTGGCAAGTGGTGGTCGGTTGCTGGTGGGATGGGTGGCAGCGCAGGTCCAACTTTTAGATGCGCGCCCCCGCCGCTGTTTCCGCTGCCTTGCGCTGGGTCATGTTCGGGCCCAGTGCAAGTCGGAGGTGGATCGCAGCGATGAATGCCATCGCTGCGGAAATAAAGGCCACAAGGCCAACGTCTGTTCAGGCGCCCCACACTGCACTCTCTGTGCGGCAGCGGGAAAAGCGGCTGACCACCTCTCCGGGGGCAAGGCATGCGCCAAGCCCCCGACCAAGACAGGGGCGAGAAGGAGAAAGACTGGGACTGAGGCGAAGGCCAAGTCCAAGCCAACTCGCCCCGCAATGGAGCCGGCGATGAACATGGAGGAAAGTTAGTATGTCCCTAACTTTCCTCCAGGCGAACATCAACCACTCCGCCAGGGCCCAGGATCTCTTACTCCAGACCCTGGCGGAGCGGTTGATAAATGTCGCGGTGGTTGGGGAACCTTATCAGGTCCCGTCCAGAAGGGACTGGGTAGGAGATCTGGATGGCTTGGTGGCGATCACCACGCAGTCGCCTGTCCATTCTCCTCCATTCGAAGGAGTAGTTAGGGGGAGAGGACTGGTCGCTGCGCAGGTTGGTGAGGTGGTGGTCGTGGGGGTTTACTTTTCTCCGAACCGCGTCCTCGCCGATTTCGAGACGTTTCTCGACGAGGTGGGGGCCCTGGTCGGACAGAGTCGACCCCGGCCAGTGCTTGTTGTCGGAGATCTCAACGCCAAATCACTGGCGTGGGGATCTTCGAGGACAGATGCAAGGGGTGAAGCCGTTGGAGAGTGGCTGGTGGGGGCGGGCCTGTGCATTATTAACAGGGGGTCAACGGACACGTGTGTGCGACGGAGTGGCGGATCAGTAATCGATGTCACATTCGCCACTCCCGAGATCGCGCCGCGTGTTCGGGACTGGGAGGTTCTGGTGGACGAGGAGACGCTGTCTGACCACAGATATATTCGGTTTAGCCTCTCCTCGTCCTCGACGGTCACACGGGCCCCCCCGCCTTTGGCGAATGGTCCACGGTGGGTGCTCGGCAGGCTCGAGCGAGAAGTGCTGAGGGAGGCGGCCATAGTCCAGTCGTGGAATTCCCCTTCCTCGGAGCCGGTGGACCTGGACGTGGATGCCGATGACCTGTGCAGGGCCATGGCACACGTCTGCGATGCCGCCATGCCCCGTGCTGGGGCGCCGCATCTCCGCCGCCAGGTCTACTGGTGGTCGGAGCAAATTGCTGAGCTGCGACGCCGCTGTGTAGCCAAGCGTAGGCGCTACCAGCGGTACAGAAGGAGGAGGCGCCAGGAGGAGGCCGAAGCGGACGCCCTCTATGTCTTGTATAGAGAGGCGTCCAAGGCCCTCCGCATAGCAATAACAGAGGCGAAGGCGGGGGCCTGGCTGCTGCTGCTGGAGTCTCTGGAACGGGATCCATGGGGTAGGCCATACAGGCTGGCGAGGCAGAAACTTCGCCCCTGGGCCCCCCCCATCACAAGTACATTACAGCCTCCGGTCCTCCGGAGGGTGATCGAGGGACTGTTCCCGGGTAGCCCGGGAACCGATTTCGTCCCTCCCGCCATGGTGGTGCCTGAAGGGGCTTTGGAGGAGGATGAGGTGCCCGAGACCTCTGAAGCAGAGTTGGGTGCCGCGGTCCTGCGGATGAGGGCCAAGAACACAGCGCCGGGACCCGATGGAATACCCGGTCGCGCGTGGGCACTGGCCCAGGACGCCCTTGCGCCCCGCATTCGGGACCTCTTCGACCGCTGTATGCGGGAGGGGAGGTTCCCGGTGCGATGGAAGGCCGGCCGGCTCGTCCTGCTCCGGAAGGAGGGACGCCCGGTCGATGAGCCCGGGGGCTATCGCCCAATTGTGCTGCTTGATGAGGCGGGCAAGCTCCTCGAAAGAGTGGTAGCTGCCCGCCTTGTCAAACACCTGGAGCAGGTGGGACCTGACTTGGCCGATGCCCAGTTTGGATTCCGGAGAGGTCGCTCGACGGTGGATGCAATTTCCTACGTCCGCGACCTCTCCGAGGAGGCGTGCTCCAGTGGCGGGGTGTTGCTGGCGGTGTCACTCGACATCGCCAATGCATTCAACACCCTGCCGTGGAGCACGATTTTAGGGGCGCTTACAGGGTGCCCCAGTACCTCCAACGTCTCATCGGGGACTACCTCTCAAATAGGGAGGTTGTCTACCCAACGGAGGAAGGAGAGGGCCGGAGCCCGGTTGCACGTGGTGTTCCGCAGGGGTCAGTAATGGGCCCCCTGCTATGGAACATAGGGTATGACTGGGTGCTTAGGGCTGCTAACCTCGATGGCGTCAACGTAGTTTGCTACGCTGACGACACCTTGGTTACCGCCCGGGGGATGACTTATAGAGAGGCGTCCCTGCTGGCCACCGCTGCGGTGGCTGCGGTGGTGGCCAGGATCCGGCGGCTGGGCCTGGAGGTCGCGCTTAGTAAATCCGAGGCCATCTGCTTTTATGGTCCTCGGAGGGCGCCACCTGCAGGCTCCATCATTATGGTGGGGGGAGTCTCCATAGCTGTGCGATCGACGCTAAAATATCTTGGCGTCTTACTGCACAGCAAGTGGAGATTCGGGCCCCACTTTGAAGAATTAGCTCCGAGGCTTGTAAGGACGGCCGCCTCATTAGGCCGCCTCCTTCCGAACCTCGGAGGTGGAGGTGCGAGCTGCCGCCGCCTGTATATGGCGGTGGTACGCTCAATGGCCCTATATGGTGCTCCTGTGTGGGCGGGCACTCTTAACAAGAATACTCGTGGGATTCATAATGCAAATTGAAACTTTTAAAACTAAAAAAAATGGTGATGGCAGTAAATGTCAGTGTGAAGGAGAGGAGAAGATTGGCGCATCTGCGCGTAGTTACGCCGGGAAGGCGAGTGTTAGTAACGTTGTTGCCCTGAGAGGAGAACAACCAGTTGTTGCGGTGGAGAGAGACTCCTGCGATGACGTTTCGTTCGCGAGTTTTGAATCAGAGGCTGATTCTAGACTCAGCGAATGCAGCGTATCGCTGGAACGGATATCTTCCAAATTTTGGAAGAAGGCTGTCAGTGGAAAGCGGCGGCACGACGAAGAGCAGGCTGTTTCGAGCGATGAGGAAGTCTCGAGTAACCCAAGGACTCCAAATGCAAAACGAGGAAGAGGGCGCCCTCCTACAACGGGCAAGTATGTCGGTCTCGCCAAAGCCCAGTCTGAGCTGAATGCTCTTAGGCGGGAAGAGGCTCGGCGTAAAGCAGAGGAGGATGTAGCTGCGCAGGTAACAACCCACAAAGCCACACGGGTGGTTGCCCCACCTGAATTCCAAGAGGGGAACAGAGGACTGGCATATGACCTGAACAAGCAAGTCCAAGATGCGGCAGATGTTATCTTAAAGGTGGCCACAAAGTCCGGCAATCTAAAAGGGACTTTCACAAAAGCGCTTAAAGACGCAGCGGCGTCTATTAAAGTGGCAGTGGAAGCACTTTATGCCAACTCAGTTTCAAAAGAAACTGCGAAACTCCAAGCGGACAACATTCGCTTACGGACTGAAGTGACGGAGCTCCGCAAGGAACTAACCCAGCGGAAATCCAGAGAAGATCAAGCTCCTGAGTGCATGGAGCTGCCACCCGTAGGTGTCAAACGTCCTGCGGCAAGGCCAAGTCAACCAACTTCGACACCTAGTGTGGACGGTAGCCAACAGGATGAGTTAGCTCGATCAATTATGCTGCAGGTGGGCAGCATGATTAGTGCTAGATTGGAAGGACTGGAGGAGCGATTACTCCCTGAAAAGCGGATCCGCCCACCTCTGGCTGCAGATAAACGCCAAGTGTCTGCACCAAATCAAGCGGATAGTGCTGGAAGGGCTGAACAAGAAGTCTTACAGTCCCAAGAGAGGCAACAAAAGCGGAAAAATATGAAGGGTAAGGGAAAAGCTGCCGAATCAGTGAAAAGCAAGCCTCTTCAGGAAAAGCAGACTCGGGAGCTACCAACAGCACCCGAAGTAGGTAATGAGGAATGGACTACTGTGACCAAACGTGGTAAAAAAACCAAGAAAGCGGTACCTAAAAAAACAGGGCACAAGCAAAATGTGACCCCTAAGCCAGCAAAGTTGCGGCCCCCTCGGACTGCAGCAGTAGTCATTACTCTACAGCCGGGAGCAGTGGAGAAAGGCGCGACGTACGCCACGCTACTGGCGGAAGCGAAGTCCAAGGTTGACATCAGTAGCTGTGGCATTACCAGCTTACGGTTCCGCAAAGCCGCCACTGGAGCCCGTATCTTGGAGGTAGCAGCAGGAGACACCAGCGCTGAAAAAGCAGACTCCTTCGCTCAAAAACTCAGAGAGGCCCTAGGCGAGGAGGTCGCACGAGTCTCCAGACCAACAAAGTGCGCAGAATTTCGGATCTTAGGATTGGACGACTCTGTCACTAAAGAGGACTTAGTCACTGCTATAGCACAGCGAGGAGGTTGTCCAGAGGGGCTAATAAAGGTGGGTGACATAAAACGCACCTTTCAGGGCACCGGAGTTGCATTTGTGAGATGCCCGGTGAGCGCTGCTAAAAAGCTAGGGGAAGAGGGCCGCCTGCTAGTTGGCTGGGTTTCTGCCCGAGTGGAACTGGTTCTGCCCAGACCAATGCGGTGCTACCGATGTTTGCAGAATGGCCATGTTCGCGCGCAATGCACTGCGGAGATCGACCGTAGCGAGGAGTGCTACCGGTGTGGTTGTCCCGGTCATAAATCGTCCACGTGCTCAGCCCCGCCAAAGTGTTCACTTTGCGCGGCGGCAAACAAACCGTCAGCACATCGGCTGGGAAGCAAGACGTGTGCTCCTCCCAAACCAAAGAGAAAAAGGGCTACTAACCCATCGGGTACAATGCCGGCAGCTACTAGCTGTCCTCCGTCACAAACGGGGGAAGAGGAGGTGGTGATGGAAACTACATAGGATGGCCTTGCGTTTCCTACAGGCGAATCTCAACCACTCCGCCAGAGCTCAGGACCTTATGATCCAGAGCATGGCGGAGTGGTTGATAAATATTGCAGTAGTTGGCGAGCCCTACTTTATCCCTCCGAGGGACAACTGGGTAGGCGACCACGATCAGTTGGTGGCCATCTTCACCCAAGGTGCAGCTGGCTCACCACCCTTCACTAATGTAGTGAAAGGTCGGGGATGTGTCTCGGCTACTATGGGAGATATAGCTATAGTGGCAGTGTATTTCTCGCCAAATAGGGTCCTCGCCGAGTTCGAAAGGTTCCTAATCGAGGTTAGGGCCCTAGTCGAAAGTTACCATCCTCTACCTGTTTTGGTTGCCGGGGACTTTAACGCCAAGTCGCCGGTGTGGGGATCTCCCGTTGCCAATGCCCGTGGGGAGGTGCTCATAGAATGGGCACTAGAAACAGGTCTCTCAGTCTTAAATCAAGGAAGAGAAAATACCTGTGTGCGGCAAATGGGTGGGTCCATTGTTGATCTTTCTTTCGCCACTGCAGGCCTGGTTCATCGAATCAGGGGCTGGAAGGTTTTGACAGGGACAGAGACCCTATCGGACCACCGCTATATAAGGTTTGATGTCCATATCGATTCGGAGACGGTCAACAGATCAACACAGAACTGCGCACAAGGTGGTGGACCCCGATGGTCCCTCAGTCGTCTGGATGATGCCTTGCTGGCGGAAGCTTCCCTGGTGCAAGCCTGGCTACCGGTACCCGAGGCGGAGATTGACGTACAGGTGGAGGCTGAATGGTTCCGAGTAGCATTAACAGCTATTTGCGACGCGGCAATGCCCCGCACAGGGCTCTCGACCTCTAAACGCAAGGTATACTGGTGGTCTGTAGAGCTAGCTCATCTACGAAATAAATGCGTAGAGATGAGACGCCAGTACACCCGTTACAGAAGAAGGCGAAGACGCCTGGAAGAGGAGGAACACCAACTGTACGAGGCTTACAGAGATGCCAAGAAGGAGTTGCAGCTGGCTATAACCCAGGCCAAGATCCAGGCTAGGGACGAGATGTTGGAGACTTTGACCCGTGATCCATGGGGACGGCCATACAAAACGGTCAGAGGAAAACTACGCCCGTGGGCCCCTCCACTTTCAAAGGTGCTTGAACCTCCGTTCCTAGAGGGAGTTATAGACACCTTATTTCCTAATAGAGAAGAACACACTCCACCATTGATGGCCATGTCTGACAATGAGAGTAGTGCCTCAGACCCCCAAGTTCCAGAAGTATCGGAAGTCGAGTTGAGGGTTGCAGTTCTGCGTCTTCGTGCTAAGAAGACAGCTCCGGGACCTGACGGTATTCCTGGTCGTGCATGGGTTCAGGCCCTAAAGGTCTTGGGGCCTAGACTCCGTAGTCTGTTTTATTCGTGCCTGGAACAAGGGAGATTTCCAACACAGTGGAAAACGGGCCGTTTAGTCCTCCTGCGGAAAGATGGTCGCCCAGCCGATTCACCCTCTGCCTACCGTCCGATTGTGCTACTTGACGAAGTTGGCAAGCTCTTCGAGCGTATAGTCGCCGGTCGCCTGATCGGGCATTTAAACTGCGTTGGTCCAGATCTGGACGACAACCAGTTCGGTTTTCGAAGAGGGCGATCGACGATAGGAGCGATTCTGCGGATCAAGAATATTACAGAAGAGGCAGTCTCTCGGGGTGAGGTGGTCCTAGCTGTGTCACTTGACATCGCTAACGCCTTTAACACCTTGCCCTGGAGCTGCATAAGAGAAGCTCTAAAATACCACCAGATGCCTCTATACCTCCGACAAATAGTTGAGGACTATCTATCGGAGAGAAATGTCTCATTTGAAGGGCGAGAAAGGTCGTTTCTGCGAAGAATGACGTGCGGTGTTCCACAGGGGTCGGTTCTTGGACCGCTGCTGTGGAACATTGGATATGATTGGGTCCTACGAGGGGCGAATCTTTCAGGAGTCGAAGTCACCTGTTTTGCTGATGACACACTAGTGACGGCCAGGGGTAAAACATTTAGAGATGCGTCCATCCTAGCAACTGCTGGGGTAGCTCAGGTTGTCAGAAGGATTCAGATGCTTGGCCTAAAAGTAGCCCTTAACAAGTCGGAGGCCATATGCTTCCACGGGCCTCGGAGGGCACCACCAGCCGGTGCTTTTATAGTGGTGGGCGGAGTCAACGTCACTGTCGAGTCAACGATGAAGTACCTAGGACTCGTTATCGACAGCAGATGGAACTTTCGCTCCCACTTTCAGCGGTTGATTCCAAGGCTAATGGGTACGGCCGCTGCTCTGGGAGGACTGCTTCCCAACGTGAGGGGTGCAAGTGTTGGATGCCGACGCCTCTATATGGGGGTTGTACGTTCTATGGCGTTATATGGAGCCCCTATCTGGGCTAATGCTCTGACAAGCCAGACCATCACCCTGTTGCGGAAACCACAGCGGGCGATGGCAATCAGAGTGATTAGGGGATACCGTACAATCTCCTTTGAGGCTGCGTGTGTGCTTTCGGGTTCAACACCCTGGGATCTGGACGCTGGAACCCTCTCGTCAATATACTTTTGGCGAGAGGAGGAACTACGACGGGGTCAACGCCCTGCTCTAAGGGAAGTTGAGGGACGAAGGTCCGAGCTCTCTCAAGAGCAATTAGAATTATGGGTTAGAAGGTTGTCACAACCTACTGCCGGACATAGAACGGTGCAAGCGATCCAGCCAGTACTGTTGCAATGGCTGGCTAGAGATCACGGGATACTTACCTTCCGGCTGACTCAGGTCCTCTCGGGACATGGCTGTTTCGGGAAGTACCTGTGTCGAATTGCCGGAAGGGAAGAGACAGAACGTTGCCATCACTGCGACGGTACGGAAGACACGGCTCAGCACACCCTTGAGTCGTGCCCTGCGTGGGAGCAACAGCGCCTTATTTTAAGTGCTGCCATAGGCTCAGATCTATCTTTGAGAGCTGTAACCCAGGCTATGATTGATAGTGTGGAAAATTGGCAGGCAATGGTAGATTTCTGTGAAGAAGTGCTACTTATAAAAGAAGATGCGGAACGGGAAAGAGAAGTCTCGACCGACAACCCGATCCGTAGCAAGAGAACCGGGCGTCGAAGGAGGCCAAATCTCCACTCTATACGACCCCCATAACGTAGGCTTAGGCAGCGGCACCGGGGGGTGTCCGTTGCCACTGATTAGCCTCGAGGTGGCGCGTGCGGAGGTCCCGCGCGCCTCTCACTAAACGAGATATGGTGGCAAAGGCATCATTTTGTCAAAAAGATGGGGCTCATTGAGCCAACGCAGTCGGGGCCATGGAAGATTGCGAAAGCGTTCCCACAGCCCCGACACAAGGCGTTCAGAAGGACCCCGATGGTTTTTTTAGTCGGTATGCCGTCGGCTGCTAATGTCTCATTAGCATTAGTAGCCGACGGAGAGCCCGACATACCCCTCCAGCTTCCCCCAAGCTGGGGGGGATGCGTAATGCATTTCTCCATCGTTAAAAAAAAAAAAAAAAAAAAAAAAAAAAGGTTAGGTTAGGTTAGGTTAGGTTAGGTTAGGTTAGGTTAGGTTAGGTTAGGTTAGGTTAGGGTAGGTTAGGTTAGGTTAGGTTAGGTTAGGTTAGGTTGGGGTGCTAGGTCGGATAACCTCCTCGTGGTGCACCCTGGTAACATCATGAAACAGTTCTGCTGAGTTTGGCAGAAATATTTCATGATGGCCAATAATCCGACACGGTGGGCCTCTCCGCGCGCTATGATTTGCATAGGGCGCAGGATGAGGTGGAGTTAGGCGCATGGGCGCCCGAGGTGGTCTGGAGTCCACAAGTGGACTGAGGACGGACTGGCGAGAGCCAGTGGTTGGCGGACTGGGCGGTACTAACACCATCGTTCAGTTGCGTCGAGAGGAGTCTAGCTAACTTCTCTGCCGGTCTGTATTACTTGCTTCAGAGACCCCCGTTGTAGCGTAAGGGGGTATGTCGCAGTAATACGGGCCGAAGGGCGGTTGCCTTAATTGGCCGTCGCTAGAGGTAGGATCCTTGATATAAAAAACCGGTGAAGGAAAACACGTTAACACCCTGGGAGAACCGGGCGCAACTCTTTAGTATATAGCCTTACCCGGGTACAGGGGGCACTGCTCGGGTGGACTTTTTACTTCCCCCATACTCGTGGGATTATTATGGAATCTTTTAATAATAAAAAAATCGAAGAGGGCCGCAAGGCCGTAGTTATGTTGGAGCGCGTGGAAGCGGTAGCTTTGCGCGAGGAGGATGAACTGCGTAAGCAGGTTCTCGAGAGTGGCGCTTCTAGTGCGTGTGACAGTGAGGAGAGGCCTCGATCTCGGCTGAGACAGAGGGTGTCGGAGTCGGAGTGCTCTTACGTCAGCATTCGGGACCGCTCGGACTCCGACGTCAGTGTGAGGTCGGCATCGCCGAGTTCTTCGAAAGGACTGTGGCGAAAACGTCCCAGCAGCATGGAGGCAGACATGGAGGGTGCGTCGGCATCCAAAGTGGCTCCAAGGGGCCGTCGTGGGCGTGGTGGGCGTGGTCGCCCTGTTACGACAGGAGATTACGCTGTGCTAGCCGAGGCTCAAGCTGCTCTCAATGCGGCCAAAGCCGAAGACATTCGGCTTCAGGCGGAGCAGGAGCTGGCTGAGGACAACAGGCGGAAGATGGCGGCGGTACGGAACACTTTCCGCAAGTTCCCTACCGTCCCGTTGATGAGCGAGGAGGGTACCCTGGCTGCAGACCTAGAGAGGCACGTGTCGGAGTCCTTGGCGACCATCCACAAAGTTGCCAAGGGATCCGGCAATCTAAAAGGGACCTTTGTGAAGGGCCTTAACGACGCGGCGGAGACCATAAAGGTCTCTTTCGCGGAGCTGCGGTCCCGATCAGCGAACGAGGAGGTGTTGCGGCTTGAGGCTGCCAACAGGAGGCTCTCAGCTGAGCTGCAGGACCTCCGAAGGGAGGTGGCAGAACTGAGGGCCGCCGTCCCGGCCCCGGCTCCGGCCCCGGCCCCGTCTACGGCCCCGGCCCCGGAGCTTGAGGTGGTTTTGAGGGAGATCATGGTGCACGTGGGTACCATGATTAACGCCCGTTTTGAAGGCCTGGAGTCGAGGCTCCTGCCGGAGGAGCGCATCCGACCGACGCTTGCTGCCGACAGGCGCAACGCAGAGAAGACAGCGAAGGGCGCCAGGGTGGAGGCTGCTCCTCCCGTGGCTGCCCCTAGCAAAGCTCCAAAGGGTCCCAAGGGCCCTGCCACCCCAGTGGCTGGTCCAGCTGCACCACCACCACCACCTCCTCCTTCGCAAGAGGCGTGGAATACGGTGACCAGGCGGGGGAAGAAGAAGGCGCGAGAGGCCCCCCCAGCACGGGAGGCCCCACCAGCGAGACCCACCGCGTCAAAGGCAGGCCCTAAGCCTGCGCCGGGGCCGAAAAGTGGGTCTACTAAATTACGACCCCCCCGCACAGCAGCCGTGGTAATCACGCTATTGCCGGGAGCGGAGGACAAGGGCTTGTCCTACGCCAAGGTCTTGGCGGAGGCAAAGAGCCGCATTAGCCTTGGGGCTCTAGGGGTGCCACCCCTTAGGATGAGGACTGCGGCCACCGGGGCTCGCATATTAGAGATCTCCGGGGCCGAAAAGGATGCGAAGGCTGACTCTCTAGCGGCAAAGCTGAGTGAGGTCTTTGAGGTGGCGGCAGAGTCTGTCCGAATATCGAGGCCGAGTATGACCTGCGATCTGCGGGTGAGCGGCCTCGACGACTCCGTCACCACCTCGGAGTTGGTGGAAGAGCTCGCCAAGGCTGGAGGATGCAATTCGTCGGACATAAAGTCCGGCGAAATTCGTAAGGGTGCGGCGGGAATGGGCACGGTGTTTGTGCGGTGCCCACTAACGGCAGCCAAAAAGGTGGTGGCAAGTGGTGGTCGGTTGCTGGTGGGATGGGTGGCAGCGCAGGTCCAACTATTGGATGCGCGCCCCCGCCGCTGTTTCCGCTGCCTTGCGCTGGGTCATGTACGGGCCCAGTGTAAGTCGGAGGTGGATCGCAGCGATGAATGCCATCGCTGCGGAAATAAGGGCCACAAGGCCAACGTCTGTTCAGGCGCCCCGCACTGCACTCTCTGTGCGGCAGCGGGAAAAGCGGCTGACCACCTCTCCGGGGGCAAGGCATGTGCCAAGCCCCCGACCAAGACAGGGGCGAGAAGGAGAAAGACTGGGACTGAGGCGAAGGCCAAGTCCAAGCCAACTCGCCCTGCAAAGGAGTCGGCGATGAACATGGAGGAAAGTTAGTATGTCCCTAACTTTCCTCCAGGCGAACATTAACCACTCCGCCAGGGCCCAGGATCTTTTACTCCAGACCCTCCCTCCCTCAGACTCCGAGCCCGACATACCCCGTCCGCTTCCCCAGTGGGCGGGAATGCGTAAATGCATTTCCTTACGTTAAAAAAAAAAAAAAAAAAAAAAAAAAAAAAAAAAAAAAAAAAAAAAAAAAAAAAAAAAAAAAGGTTAGGTTAGGTTAGGTTAGGTTAGGTTAGGTTAGGTTAGGTTAGGTTAGGTTAGGTTAGGTTAGGTTAGGTTAGGTTAGGTTAGGTTAGGTTAGGTTAGGTTAGGTTAGGTTAGGTTAGGTTAGGTTAGGTTAGGTTAGGTTAGGTTAGGTTAGGTTAGGTTAGGTTAGGTTAGGTTAGGTTAGGTTAGGTTAGGTTAGGTTAGGTTAGGTTAGGTTAGGTTAGGTTAGGTTAGGTTAGGTTAGGTTAGGTTAGGTTAGGTTAGGTTAGGTTAGGTTAGGTTAGGTTAGGTTAGGTTAGGTTAGGTTAGGTTAGGTTAGGTTAGGTTAGGTTAGGTTAGGTTAGGTTAGGTTAGGTTAGGTTAGGTTAGGTTAGGTTAGGTTAGGTTAGGTTAGGTTAGGTTAGGTTAGGTTAGGTTAGGTTAGGTTAGGTTAGGTTAGGTTAGGTTAGGTTAGGTTAGGTTAGGTTAGGTTAGGTTAGGTTAGGTTAGGTTAGGTTAGGTTAGGTTAGGTTAGGTTAGGTTAGGTTAGGTTAGGTTAGGTTAGGTTAGGTTAGGTTAGGTTAGGTTAGGTTAGGTTAGGTTAGGTTAGGTTAGGTTAGGTTAGGTTAGGTTAGGTTAGGTTAGGTTAGGTTAGGTTAGGTTAGGTTAGGTTAGGTTAGGTTAGGTTAGGTTAGGTTAGGTTAGGTTAGGTTAGGTTAGGTTAGGTTAGGTTAGGTTAGGTTAGGTTAGGTTAGGTTAGGTTAGGTTAGGTTAGGTTAGGTTAGGTTAGGTTAGGTTAGGTTAGGTTAGGTTAGGTTAGGTTAGGTTAGGTTAGGTTAGGTTAGGTTAGGTTAGGTTAGGTTAGGTTAGGTTAGGTTAGGTTAGGTTAGGTTAGGTTAGGTTAGGTTAGGTTAGGTTAGGTTAGGTTAGGTTAGGTTAGGTTAGGTTAGGTTAGGTTAGGTTAGGTTAGGTTAGGTTAGGTTAGGTTAGGTTAGGTTAGGTTAGGTTAGGTTAGGTTAGGTTAGGTTAGGTTAGGTTAGGTTAGGTTAGGTTAGGTTAGGTTAGGTTAGGTTAGGTTAGGTTAGGTTAGGTTAGGTTAGGTTAGGTTAGGTTAGGTTAGGTTAGGTTAGGTTAGGTTAGGTTAGGTTAGGTTAGGTTAGGTTAGGTTAGGTTAGGTTAGGTTAGGTTAGGTTAGGTTAGGTTAGGTTAGGTTAGGTTAGGTTAGGTTAGGTTAGGTTAGGTTAGGTTAGGTTAGGTTAGGTTAGGTTAGGTTAGGTTAGGTTAGGTTAGGTTAGGTTAGGTTAGGTTAGGTTAGGTTAGGTTAGGTTTTTTTTTTTTTTTTTTTTTTTTTTTTTTTTTTTCCTCGAACTCTTATTTAACTGTTGCTATTATTGTGCAACAACATTAATTTCTAAAAAAATAATATTATAAACATTTCATGGGAGCTCGAAGATGCTCCCATATCCTTAATTTAAATTACTAATTTATTGCTTCTTCAAATTAAACTATTACTATCTTCAATAAGGTGGGCTAAAATAAAAATAACAACTTGGTCTTCAGGCTTACCACATTGTAAACCCGAAGACCAC